>CAWUFW010001523.1:1200000-1800000 GCA_963921515.1 Calotriton arnoldi
TTTATTTTTTCAAATTGCAAAACTTCTCTCTATTGGTTATTTTTGAACTTTTCATATAAACAGTTTTAAAAAAATTTAAGAACACATACAGGTGAGAAGTTCAACGTATTCTATCAACAAACTTTCTAGAACATTCTACGACACGTGCAGGTTAAAAGTTCATCATTTTTCAAACCTAACGATATTTTTTTGCAACATTTTCTCGAACATTTAAGGGCACGTGCAGGTTAAAAGTTCACCATTGTTTTAAGTTCGAACAGTGCCTTCCAAATGCAAGTAGCAGGTGTGGTTGAACTGAGCAAATTTTATCCTATCATATGAACTCTACGTTGAAACTGCTTTTTATTAACCAATGACAAAGATGCTTTTCGACAAACTAATATGCACCCTACTTTTTAGTAAACAATGTTTTTCATCTCCCAATCAGTTATCGCTTTGTATGAGAAAAAAGTAGTTCCCCATCTTTAAACATATCTCTTATTCTACGAACGGACTGCATGAGCTACAGACATCTATCCATATCTTCCAGCTACACCTTCAAAATGCTAGTGTGGATCGTAGGACATAGCTATGTTTTCTGGTGCAAGAGGTATGCAGAACAGAGACGTATTGACTTAGACCTAGGTTTACAAAATGTGGACATTAAATGGTTTGGAGAGAGAGGATTGAAGTGGCACCAATTACTCCCTTTGGTTAAAACCTGTTTGCATCTCCAACTCCCTGACCTCATGTTTGTGCACTGTGGTGGAAATGACCTAGGCACATTGACTGGGGTAGGTTTGGAAATGCTAATGAAGGACACCTTTAGACAATTGATGTTGCTTTTGCCTCAAACTATCTTTGTATATTCCAATATATGCCAAAGACAGAAGTGGAAATGGTCAAACAAATTTTGTCCTCAGATTGAAAAATCTAGGAAGAATGTCAACAAAGCTGAGTCTGCATACCTCAGAGACCATAGAATGGGGTCCATCTACAACAACAACATACGTTATGATATGGCTGATATCTACAGAAGTGATGGAGTACACTTCACAGATCAGGGAAATCGAGTTTCTCTGAATAACCTGAAGCTGTGCATCCGCACTTATATGTAGCTCCAACTAATAAACACAAAGGCTCTTTTTAGAGCCGCCTTATATTCCCAGACTGACAACTGCGATCCGGCTAGCACAGGGAGACCTGCGGGCCGTCGGGCAGCCTCGCAAAGGGAGAGCTACGGCCCGTGGGCTCGGCTCGCACAGAGAGAGCTACGGGCCATCGGCTCGCAAATGCAGAGCTGTGAGCCAATGGACTGGTAGTGCTTTATGGTTTAGGGTAGTGCAGTGGTGTTTGTGTAGTGTAGGGGGTCCTGCTGTGGGTAGTGTTTTAGGGTTTACGGTAGTGCAGTGGTGTTTGTGTAGTGTAGAGGGTGGTGCTGGGGGTACATTTAGGGTTTAGGGTAGGGCAGTGGTCTTTAAGTAGTGTAGGGGGTCCTGCTGTGAGTAGTGTTTTAGGGTTTAGGGTAGTGCAGTGGTGTTTGGGTAGTGTAGAGGGTCGTGCTGGGGGTAGCGTTTTACGGTTTAGGGTAGTGCAGTGGTGTTTCTGTAGTTTAGGGGGTCATGCTGGGGGTAGTGTTTTAGGGTTTAAGGTAGTGCAGTGGCGTTTCTGTAGTGTAGGGGGTCGTGCTGGCAGTAGTGGTTTAGTGTTTAGTTACGTAGTGCAGTGGTGTTTGGGTAGTGTAGGGGGTTGTGCTGGGGTAATGTTTTAGGGTTTAGGGTAGTGCAGTGGTGTTTCTGTAGTGTAGGGGGTCGTGCTGGGGGTAGTGTTTTAGGGTTTAAGGTAGTGCAGTGGCGTTTCTGTAGTGTGGGGGTCATGCTGGCAGTAGTGGTTTAGTGTTTAGTTATGTAGTGCAGTGGTGTTTGGGTAGTGTAGGGGGTCGTGCTGGGGTAATGTTTTAGGGTTTAGGGTAGTGCAGTGGTGTTTCTGTAGTGTAGGGGGTCGTGCTGGGTGTAGTGTTTTAGGGTTTAAGGTAGTGCAGTGGTGTTTCTGTAGTGTAGAGGGTCGTGCTGGCAGTAGTGGTTTAGTGTTTAGTTACGTAGTGCAGTGGTGTTTGGGTAGTGTAGGGGGTCATGCTGGGGTAATGTTTTAGGGTGTAGGGTAGTGCAGTGGTGTTTCTGTAGTGTAGAGGGTCGTGCTGGGGGTAGTGTTTTAGGGTTTAAGGTAGTGCAGTGGTGTTTCTGTAGTGTAGGGGGTCGTGCTGGCAGTAGTGGTTTAGTGTTTAGTTAGGTAGTGCAGTGGTGTTTGGGTTGTGTAGAGGGTCATGCCGACAGACTGACTCACAGAGCTCCGAGCCAATGGACTGGCTTCTAAAGGCATAGCCGCGACCTCATGATGTGAGGAGAGGCAGCCTGAAAGGAGTATCTTACACAGACACAGATGCCAGTGTTGCCTCGCAGAGGTAAAACTACACACCCGATGGCTTCTACACAGAGAGATGCGAGCTGACGGACTAAGTCACAAAATGGCTGCCAACACTTCCTAGTTTCAACCGTTCACAGCCAATGAGCCGCGGGCTCGTGCTCGTAACCCTCAGTCAATCAGATGTCAGAATTTTCAAACATCGATATTTGTAAAATTTGATATTTCTCAAAAACTACTGAACGGATTTACACCATTTCAACAAAAGCGCGCTTTCTCGGCCACAACCTTTCTCCCTCACAAATTTGGCGTAATTCCGTTCAGCAGTTTGACCTGAAGCCTTGTCTAAAGTTTCCTATGGAAAATGCATTGAGAAAACACATTTTGGGACTCCCCTTTTCTCTCAGCCCCCCCTTGACCAATCACCCCAAACTTTCAAGATAGGAGCTGATCAAAAAAGAGAAACTTTTTTGAAAATTTCGTAAAGATTCGTCAAAAGACGCCAAAGTTATAAGCACATGGAGGGCTCCAGGAGAGGGGCCGCGCAACCCCCCTCCCAACATGAGTGAAGCCCCGGGGCTGCGGGGACCCCAGCGGGCCCCCGCAGCCCCAGCGACCCCCAGCTATTATTTTTTAAGAAATGCCCGCGGGACCTAGCCCGCCCAGGGACCTCATTAAAATAAAACGTGGGAACCCGCGACCCCAGCGCGAATTGCGCCGATTTTTTTATTTTTATAAAAAATGCTTTTTTTGGCCCTGGGGTCCTTCTGGGGCCCCCTGAGCAGGCCTAGGGGTCACGGTGTTTCTACCCTGCCCCCTTCTCTTGTTTTATACCTTTGTTTCTCTGTTTTCTAGTGACTCGCTTCTACCGAGCCACAAGATGGCTGCCAACACTTCCTGGTTTGGAGTGTTCGCAGCCAATCACAGTGAAGCTCGTGCACGGGACTTAGGCTCCGCCCAGATATCAAAACTTTTATTTTTCTTATTTCTCAGCAACCACTGAAAGGATTTACACCATTTTACAAAAGGTTGCTTTCTGAGCCAAGCACTACCTTTTTGCCAAATTTGTGGTAATTCCGTTCAGTAGTTTCGGCTGTAGCCTTGCACAAAGTTTCCTATGGGAAATTGATTTTTTGACTCTTATTTTTTGTATTTCTCAAAAACTACTGAACGGATTTACCCCATTTAAAAAAAAGGTCGCTTTCTGAACCAAGCTCTACCTTTCTGCCAAATTTGAAGTAATTCCGCAGTTCGGGCTGTAGCTCGGCGCAAAATTTCCTATGGAAATTAACATGGAGAAAACGCGTTTTGGGACCCCCTTTTCTCAGCCCCGCTTGACAAATCACCCCCAAACTTTCAAGATAGGAGCTAACCTAAAAGTGAACTTTTGCAAAATTTCATAAAGATTCGTCAAACGACGCCAAAGTTATTAGCAAATCAAAAATGCTTTTCCTATGGAAACTAGGTTGTAACTATAACTACCTACTGGCGACCGCCAGTAGGTAATATATATATATACACACATATTATATATATGTATATATATATATATATATATATATATATATATATATATATATATATATCCAAAACATCCTCCAGCGAACAGAATGAAGGGGCCACACAGGGAAAACAGGAACAAGTCTTTAATTGGACAGCAGTGTAGGCATAATATATTTCGGCATAGTTGCCTTCCTCAGATGCCGCTGCTACTCTGAAGCCAGCAACACGCCTCTGCTTTTAAATAGTTCTGCAGTCCTCCTATAATTGAAAGGACACACCTCCCCAGTCATGTGATCGCTCACCTGCTGTAGGTCGGCAAGTCCTACAGCTCCCAGAATCCATCATCTCTGGGCAGGTGGTGCGTGGGGAAACTTCTGATATAAAATCCATGTGGTATTGGTGTGCTGCAGAGCAAGGCGCGCTGTATCCAGTGTCATTAAAAGTCCTCAGACCTCCCTGGGTCCCCGCATACGATCTAACCTGATTTAAGTAAACCAGCACGCCTCGTGAAGTCACGAGCTGCCAGCTGGCAGCGTCCCTTGCTTGACCCGCACTTAGGAGGTGGGCTGGAGCAATCCGATACCTCGGGCAAAAACAAACTGCAAAGCAGAGCGCCAGTAATGCCACCAGCCAACTTGACAGAGCGGGGCCCCTTAACACGTCTCTGGCTGACGCGACAATATCCAAAACATCCTCCAGCGAACAGAAGGAAGGGGCCACACAGGGAAAACAGGAACAAGTCTTTAATTGGACAGCAGTGTAGGCATAATATATTTCGGCTTAATTGCCTTCCTCAGATGCCGAGGCTATATATATATCCGTGAAAAGAATGCGTAGCCAGCGCGCTCTCAAGGACTGAAGCCACAAGGATTGCGGTATCCAAACGAGGATTTATTACATCATTAATCCATACATCGTGACGCGTTTCAACCGTCAAGCGGTCTTAATCACACAAAGTGCAAGGTGCATACAGAGTGTCATAAGTAAACATACGAAATAAGTGTAGGACTACTGATTGAACTGTGAATGTGGAAACTATCAACAGAGGACTATGCTCAACATACAAAACTTGAGTGCCATCTTGGAGTAGTCAAATAAGGTAAAAACATCTTGGAATGTCAAATCCTCACTATATAATTGCATTATTGACCCCAGTGGATGCGTGCATACATGCCTCAGATACAGCAAACAAATGATGGACGGAATGCTGACAATGCAAACATTCTCCCCCAGTCAAAAGATCTGGGTTAAATCCATCGTTCTTTTGCCCACTACGCCACCCCAGTTTGGACCCAGCCATATGCAAATCAGTCTTGACCGTGTGCCCCATGGGAACAGTCCAGACCGAACTGCCAGGCCAGGTCCTCCGTGGACCGATAACAAGCATCCTGGGACCGGCATGGTGAGCAAAAAAACGATGGATTTAGGCCCAGATCTCTGTACTGGGGTGAATGTATGACATTGTTCTGCATTCTGTCCATCAACTGTTGTTTTTGCATTTGTCACCCCGAGTGGGACGGGTATGCCCAGACGTGCGTCCCGTGCTCTCCATGCCACTGGAATCAAGCTATCCTGGCTGAAGAGGGTGAAACCCCGAAACCGGTCCTAGGTGCTTGTTTCCAGTCCAGGGAGGACCTGGCTTGGCAGTTCGGGCTGGACTGTTCCCATGAGGCACAGGGTCAAGACTGATTTGCATATGGCTGGGTTCAAACTGGAATGGCATGGTGAGCAAAAACGATGGATTTAGGCCCAGATCTCTGTACTGGGGTGAATGTATGACATTGTTCTGCATTCTGTCCATCAATTGTTGTTTTTGCATTTGTCACCCCGAGTGGGACGGGTATGCCCAGACGTGGGTCCCGTGCTCTCCATGCCACTGGAATCAAGCTATCCTGGCTGAAGAGGGTGAAACCCTGAAACCGGTCCTAGGATGCTTGTTTCCAGTCCAGGGAGGACCTGGCTTGGCAGTTCGGGCTGGACTGTTCCCATGAGGCACAGGGTCAAGACTGATTTGCATATGGCTGGGTTCAAACTGGAATGGCATGGTGAGCAAAAAAACGATGGATTTAGGCCCAGATCTCTGTACTGGGGTGAATGTATGACATTGTTCTGCATTCTGTCCATCAACTGTTGTTTTTACATGCCTCAGATAAACATTATCTTACACAATTTTATTCAAGTTACGCAAATGCTAAACTTGAGAAATGTAAATTATAAATGTATTGCGGCAAGATTTTCGTGAAAATACCTACTCAATAAGATACATTGCCAAATAACAGGCTATTCTTTCCCCAAGTGGGTAGGAGTGGCATAGATAACGGTTCACAGCATACAAATGACAGTAAACAGCAAGGTGCACTATGTTACCACTGAGCCGTGTATCGTAGCAAGTCCTCTATTATGCATATTCAGGCCCCATAGTGGGTACATCGTGAAGTAACTTATGAACGCTCTTTAAAAGTTGTGTTCTAAACAAATAAAACAATACAAAAAAATAAATATAATGCAAAAAAGGGTGAAGATGAAATCCTTATCTGATAGACAGTGGGCATCCAATGAACGAATCCACTGAAGAAAAATCCACTGAAGAAAAGGGTAGGGAGCCCAGGAGGTCCCAAGTTTGATCCAAGGGCCCCTTCCTTTCCTCCTGCAAAAGGGCAAGACACAGCATGTTAGCATCAGTGATCTCAGTAGATACGTGACAGAAATATCACAGAAATATATACAAAAGAATACAATTATATATACATGAGCTAGAAACACATGGATAGACTCACACTAGGATTCTGAAAAACTGTAAAAAGAGTTGTGGATTGGGTAAAGAGCCTGCGACAATTACAGGGTGTGAAGGTGTACTGCTATTTCCTCATCATTGTTGTGCCCTCCTGGGTGAGGGGTTCCTAGGTCAATAATATATCTGGACTCACGCTGTCTGAGAATTAGTTCTCTGTTGCCCCCCCTGATGCCAAGGTTGATTTGTTCGATCACAAAATATTTGAGTTTAGAACTGTCAGAGTAATGATGTTGTTTGAAATGTCTGGCTATGGGGTAGTGGTGGTCCTTATTGTTGATAGCCCTTAGGTGTTCTAAGACTCTTTTTTTGGCTTGGTGTGTGGTACTGCCCACATACCACAGGTTGCATGGACATTCTAGAATATAAATGACATAGGGAGTACTGCATGTGAGGAACTGTTTTATATGTATGGTTCTGTTGGTAACAGCATTGCGATATTCTTTTCTCATGGTGCTCCCCCGACACGCCTTACAATGGCCGCAGGGAAAGAACCCTTCTAGATTCATGGAGTTTCTACCTGGCATAGTTGTAATATCACTGTGCACCAATAGATCTCTCAGATTACGCCCCCTTCTGACCGTGATTCTGGGTCTGTCTGGGAGAGATTTACCAATGATAGGATCTTTGGTAAGAATTTCCCAATTTTTTGCAAGTATTTTCTGAATGATTTTCGAGTTCCCACTGTAAGTCAGTATGATTCTGGTGGTGTCACTGTCCTCTTTGTCATCTTCATGATCTTTGGTTTCTTTGTCCATTAGAGTGGTCATTCTTTCCACTGTTTTGACTTTCTCGACTGCCTTCTTGAGAACCCAAGTAGGGTACCCTCTTTCACTGAATCTGGCGAGCATGGTGTCTTGTTCCCTGCTAACGTTTTCCTCAGAGCTACAGTTACGCTTTGCTCTGAGCAATTCCCCATAAGGAATGCTCCATTTAAGAATATCAGGGTGACTGCTCAGAGCGTGGAACAGAGTGTTGCCAGCTGTGGACTTTCTAAATAATTTAGTATGGATTTCATGATTGTAAATTTCCACTTTTATATCCAGAAATTCCACAGAGACTTCACTAATATTGCTAGTCAATTTAAAGTTAATATTATTGAGGTTCAGTTTGCTGATGAAATCATTTGCTTCGGAAACGGTGCCGTCCCAGATGACAAACAAGTCGTCAATGTACCTTAACCATGTGATGACGTGATCAAGATCCTTTACAAGGTTAGTATTATTTTTGATGTCCTCCTCCCATGCCCCCAGAAAAAGATTGGCAAAACTGGGGGCAAAACAAGTCCACATAGCTGTACCGAGGACTTGTCTGTAAATATTCCCATCAAAAAGAAAAAAGTTGTTGAGGAGGCAATACCGCATCATCTCAAGAATCATATTGGTATGTTCCATGTAACGAATAGGGCGCCTGCTAAGATATTTTGCACAAGCCTTAATCCCCACCTCATGTTCAATAATGGTGTAAAGTGAATTGGAGTCCATAGTTATCATCAGAAAACCTGTTTGCCAATTGATATCTTGAATTTTGTTCAAGAAATCTTTCGTATCTTTTACATACGAGGGTAGGCTTACAACATACTCTCGAAGGAAATTGTCTACATACCTAGACACGTTTTCAAGTGCACTTCCACATGAAGACACTATAGGTCTCCCTGGAGGGTTGGTTTTGTTTTTGTGGATTGTAGGAAGGAGATAGAGGACAGGGAGTTTGGGAAAATCCTTTTTGAGAAAACAAAATTCTTCCCATTCCAAAAGTCCTCTATCCTTCCAATCTGTGAGCATGTGCCAGATGCCGATAACGCTCTTAGTATATTCTTCTTTCGTGGCTTTAGTATAGAACATTTGGTCCTCTAGCTGGCGCATGGCTTCAGTGAGATACATCTCCCTGTTTAACAAGACAATATTACCTCCCTTGTCAGCTGGTCTGATGATGATGGTATTGTCATAAGCTAAGGTTTTGATAGCTTCTCTCTGTTTCTTAGTGAGATTGTGTTGTACACCAGTATTAGTATTAAACCAGTTTTTTTGTCTAAAACGTATTATCTGGCTAGATACTAGATCCTGGAAGGTATCAATATTGTCGTGTGGCATGAGAGGGAAAAATGTATATTTGGGTTTGAAAGTAGTGGGTGCTGCATGGTCATAGACTACCTCTAGGTTGTCGAGGATCTGGCATACGTTCGTGTTGCCTTCACTACCACCACCTTCTAATTCGTGTATAGCTACCAAAGTCTCAATGTCACTGATACTGAGGTCTTCATCAGTGTGTGTCCTCAAAGTGTATGTGGCCTCTCTACCATTGGAGAGTTTAAGTTTATGCCATTTTTTAAGTTTTCGTTTTTGACAGAATTTAAACAAATCTATACGAGTACCGACATAGTCAAATGGTTGGGTGGGGCAAAAGGATAAACCCAGACACAATGTTCTTTTTTCCAGTTGGTTCAGGGGTTTATCCGTGAGGTTGATAATGGTACAGTTTACCTGTTCGTCATCCATTATAGGGCCGATCTGGAGCGAGTTGATGAATTTCCCACGTGCTCCATGTTGTTGCCTCTTCCTCCGTCTTTGTTCAAGTCTTTTCCTCCTCTTGCGTTGGCGCCCCGGCCCCTTCCTCTGCCTCGTCCTCGTGTATTCTGATTCTTGCTTTTTGGTTTCGGGGTTACTCTTGTTGTCTGGCGGCCCCGACGTAGGAGCCGATACTCGTCTAAAAAAGTTTTGGGGTGGATATCTGTTTCACTGCCTGAAGCTGAGCTTCCCGAAGTTACAGATGTGTCCGTTGATTCGGTGTCCCGGTCACTTGATGTTTCTCTTATTTCATCCATTACATCAGTGGAGCAACTTGGGAGTACCATGTCGGTATTCTGTGTTTCGTACAAATGGTCGTATTTTCGACTGTAAGTAAGGATCCTGCCAGATTCGTAATCCCCACAGTCGCGATGGAGTTTGCGCTGTTTTCTGGATTTGATATCTGCTTCATAGTTTGTCAGACGTTGTTTCATTTCACCCAGAAATTTGGAAATAATATCTTGATCTTTGCTCTTGCTCAGTTCATCTTTGAGACTTTTGATGTTGCTTAAGGTTATTTCCCTGTCTTGCCAGGCGTACTTCACCAATATTTCCATCATTGTTTTTGAGCTCCTTGCTGAATTAGCAGCCCATTCTTCCAGCATGCCTGAGTTGGGTGACTCATATGACGGAGTGATGTATATCCGTAAGCCTCTCGGCACCATTTCTTTGTCTATATAGTCTTGGAGGGAGACTGCCTCCCACCACTTTGAAATTTCGTTTTTACTTAGTTTTTCCAGTTTCCTAAGTAAATCCATTATCGTTGGTTCCTTGTGGGCTATGTTGCTGCTCATATGACCCTTGCCTGGGGCCCTTGAGAATAGTGTTAATGCTGCTGCCCGTCTGTCTGCGTCTATGTCCTCAACCATCGTGCTCTTTCTGTATGTCCAGTGTCTCCAGAACAAGATATCGCACTCCTTGGTGTCCTCCCTCAACAAGTGTGAGGTTCCTCCTGCCGTCCAAAGTATTATTATTATGTATCCTGAAAGCTCTACGTGTGGTGCCGGATATCGAGAAACATCTGTCAGTGTTGAGGTACAGGTAGAGAGAGTTATCCCCAACAATCAATTCTCGGAGTTATCCCCAACAGACAGTTTTCTTTAATGTCCCACACGATGGCTGCCTCTGGCACTCAGAGACGCGAGCGCATCGTGAGCAGCGGCGGCGAAGCCCCCGTGTAGCCACACTGGTAGACCCCGCCACCCGGCCGCACAACTCCGCACTCACATCTGGTCTGTGTCGCTGCAACAGGTGATGAAATCCAATCCAGGACGGTCGGTCTCAAAAGCGGTGTCCTCAATGTAAATCCACAACAGACAAGCGCTCCTTCCGGGCACCAGGAAACCCGTGGGAGGTGGCGCTCTACCGGCGGAGCCACCGGTAATTAAATCCGTGAAAAGAATGCGTAGACAGCGTGCTCTCAAGGACTGAAGCCACAAGGATTGCGGAATCCAAACGAGGATTTATTACATCATAAATCCATACATCGTTACGCGTTTCAACTGTCAAGCGGTCTTGATCACACAAAATGCAAGATGCATACAGAGCGTCATAAGTAAACATACGAAATAAGTGTAGGACTACTGATTGAACTGTGAATGTGGAAACTATCAACAGAGGACTATGCTCAACATACAAAACTTGAGTGCCATCTTGGAGAAGTCAAATAAGGTAAAAACATCTTGGAATGTCAAATCATCACTATATAATTGTATTATTGACCCCACTGGATGCCTGTATACATGCCTCAGATAAACATTATCTTACACAATTTTATTCAAGTTACGCAAATGCTAAACTCGAGAAATGTAAATTATAAATGTATTGCGGCAAGATTTTCGTGAAAATACCTACTCAATAAGATAAATTGCCAAATAACAGGCTATTCTTTCCCCAAGTGGGTAGGAGTGGCATAGATAATGGTTCACAGCATACAAATGACAGTAAACAGCAAGGTGCACTATGTTACCACTGAGCCCGTGTATCGTGGCAAGTCCTCTATTATGCATATTCAGGCCCCATAGTGGGTACATCGTGAAGTAACTTATGAACGCTCTTTAAAAGTTGTGTTCTAAACAAATAAAACAATATAAAAAAATTTATATAATGCAAAAAAGGGTGAAGATGAAATCCTTATCTGATAGACAGTGGGCATCCAATGAACGAATCCACTGAAGAAAAATCCACTGAAGAAAAGGGTAGGGAGCCCAGGAGGTCCCAAGTTTGATCCAAGGGCCCCTTCCTTTCCTCCTGCAAAAGGGCAAGGCACAGCATGTTAGCATCAGTGATCTCAGTAGATACATGACAGAAATATCACAGAAATATATACAAAAGAATACAATTATATATACATGAGCTAGAAACACATGGATAGACTCACACTAGGATTCTGAAAAACTGTAAAAAGAGTTGTGGATTGGGTAAAGAGCCTGCGACAATTACAGGGTGTGAAGGTGTACTGCTATTTCCTCATCATTGTTGTGCCCTCCAGGGTGAAACAGGAAACGCAACTTTTTGATCACCATGATCTTAATGAATTGTTTTACCATTGTATAGAAACTACCAGTCTGTCTTCACTTCCAATACTGCAGTAGTTTTCATGTGACACGCTATGAAATGGTGTTTATAAACGGTTGAAAAACTTTATTGACTTGTTGGTGAGCAAGCCTGCTGCGCAGCCGAAACGCGTCCGACAACAGCTGACAAATAAATCATTTTGTGGTCCAATACAAGGCGTCGTCATCCTTGGTTACGAGGTCGAGTGGCAATTTGATCTGGACCGTGCTTGGGTGGTCCAGCACGACGACGCACCCTCTGGTCTAGAGCCACGGCGGGATATACACAAGCAGTGTACGTGGATTTGTTAACCGCCGCCTCCCCTACCCGCAGATTTTGGAGAGCATAAACGCACCTGGAAAGCCAACGGAAAGCTGTTTGCGGTATACGGCGTAATCCGGTGAGTCGGAGGACCTGCGGAACCCGCCGATAATACCCAAGTAAGCGTGCAGCAAGCGGGAACAGGGAAGAGGGAAAGCCGGTGTATGATTTTGAAATCCGCAATTAGGTTGAATTGAGGACATCGGCGGTTTTTGGACCGTAGATTATATCTACAAGGATTTGTTTGAAATATGTCGGCTGCAGAAGTCAGGGAGAGAGAGAAAGCGGCACTATCAATATTTGATGACAATGTGACCACGATCAGTAAAACGGCCATTACAGCAAGCAATACTAAAATGTCAGATACAACAGTGCGCCTAAAAAGACTTGAAAAACTGAAACGCACAGAATTAGCAAAATGGTGGGAATCCAAATCCCTGCAGCGATATCTAGAAGTGAAGCGCATTCCTAGGGGACTGAGAATCTTGGTGGCACCCACCTATGAAGATCCAAACCCCAACATGCTCAGGGAATGGGCCGACAACAACCAGGAATCATCGAGACGAATGCTTGCAATTCTTATTAAATATGCAGATATCGATCGTCAGAAGATACTGGAAGAAATCGATCAAATTACAATAATGCTAAAGAGGCTGATCATGAGATAATAATCAAGTTAAAGTCAGAAATGAAAGAACGCTTGGGCAAATCAGAGAAGTCGATCAAGGAGAGAAAAGCGCAAAAGTTTTTGCGCGATAAAATCGACTATGACCGTGGACAAATCTTCATGTTTGCTAAGAAGTTTGATAATCTACGCAGACAAAAAATGAGTACTGTTGGTAAAACAGGGCGGGAACAGAAATCAGAACAGAGTAGCTTACAAAGTTCTGAATTAGATACTGATGCAGACGAAGGCCCGAGTGGACAAGTAGGAGATCCCATACCTTCTGTAATAGAGGAATTCGGTTTTTTACGAGAAGAGTGGAGGTTCAACCTTCGCCCTCGAGCACCAGCAGCAATCGCAAAGCCTCAAAGAGGAAGAGGCAAAGGAACCAGAGGCGCAAAGGCGCCAAACAACTCAAGCGCTGATGTGAAATCCAAGAACAAGCAGAGCAAATAATAGGCAGCAGCAATGACACATCAATCATTAACTTGACCAACATCACCTTAACTGAAAAAGAAAAAAACATTTTACAGCTTGGGCTATCATATTGTCCAGAAGAAGACATGGACTATGTCAAAACTAGGGTGGATGTCTTCAAGTTTACTAGAACTTTGAAACTGAAAAAGTTTATTGCAGTGACTCAGATACAAGCGCAAGCACCATCATTGAATACATTCGATGCCCAATCAGGGAATTTATTGGTGGATGATATGAATTTGATGTTAGACCTCAGAGAACTAGAGGGCGAGACTGACAGTCACATTAGTGAACCATTGGGTACGCAACACACCATTGAACAAGTGACAGAATTAGCAGAAATACAAGGCATAAATATTTGTAGCGATGCCCCCACGAGTTTTAGACCAACCTCCAAGTTTATTCCAATGGGAGCTAGAGACTCTGTGGACATTTATAATGAACTTGTGATTAATGAAATAAAAAACATATACAAAAGCACAAGTGAAAAGAAGAAGATCATGTCGCAGAAGCAAAAAGACTATCATGATTTAGTTATTAAACTTGCATCCAATGAAAATTGTATTGTGCGTAATGCAGACAAGGGCGGGAATGTTGTTTTATGGGGTAAACAGCAATATCTTTGCGAAGCATATAAACAACTAAATAATCGTTTTAACTATGTAAAAATCAAGACAGAGGTGATGACTACCAGTCACTGCCTGTACAATGCACAGTTACATGTATGGTATAATCAGTGCTTGATCAATTATGATGAATTGATGTTTCTGAAGATTAATAGTCCAGTTACCCCAGTGTTGTACTTGATACCGAAGATACACAAAGATCCTGTAAATCCCCCAGGTCGCCCAATAATTTCAGCAATTGGGAGTGCCCTAGAGAATACATCTAAGTACGTAGATTCCTTTTTATGTCCACTTGTAAAAGATCTCCCATCCTATATACAGGATACGGGGATTTTTTAAGGAAAATCTACGATATTCCATGGGAACAGGATTTCTTGTTGATAACTATAGATGTGACTACATTATACACCAGTATCAAGCACGAGGATGGCCTTAATGCAATCAAACACTTCTTAGGGAGCCGCCCGTTGAAACTATGGTCTTACACACAAATGCTGTTAGCAATGATATCGACATGCCTCAAGAACAACTATTTTCTCTTTAATGGGGAGCTGTTCCATCAAATATGCGGTACGGTGATGGGCACCTGCTTCGCCCCCAGCTATGCTAATTTGCATATGGGCTGGTGGGAGGAGCAGGTGGTCCAAACGCTATACCAACAAGAATGGCAGGAGAACATAATGCTTTGGAGTCGATTCATAGACAATTTATTTGTTGTATGGAAAGGCTCAGAAAAGGGAGCAGAAGAGTTTATAAAAAAAGCTCCAGATTAACAACCTTAACCTCAAGTTCACTAGCACCATCAGTGCAACCCAGGTTAATTTCCTTGATTTAACTGTGTATATACATGAAGGGAAACTCGAGACAAAACTTTATCACAAGCCCACTGCAGGTAACACGTTGCTACATGCAACTAGTTTCCACCCGAAGAATTTAATAAGAAGCATCCCATATGGGGAATGTCTTCGTACTATTTATTGTACTCTGCTGCTAGCGCACGTTGCACCGTGAGACCTCGCGCTTTTTTAAACTTTTAAACATTGTCTAATGTGATGTAAAATACCTTAAGCTGCTAACTCCTCACAGCATTTTTGAGACTCCCTGGTCCACCGCAACTTCTATAGCTGATTGTGTGGAGGGAGATACTCACGCCGAAATCCTCACTTCCGGGTGGCCACTAGGCAACAGCCATCTTGGAAGTCGGCGCTTTAGTCCTCACAGAAAGCACTGCCCGAGGCACACTTAAATTCGGGATGGCGCCGACGCGCAGCGGGCGCGCCAAAGGCGCGCCAAAGGCGCGCCTAAGGCAAGCCCGTCTGCGCCCGTCCGCGACCATCCGGGACCAGGGGCCAGATACCCTGTCCAAACCACCGTTCTTCCTGGAAGACCTATCACATACACAAACAAAGAGCTTCTGGCTATGAACATAGTAGCTCGTCCACCCTGTTTACACTCCCTGAGAGCAGAGCTGCCCTTGAGCTGTTTGGTCTGTGGGTTCACAGGAAAGACCAGGGTGCCTATTGTACAGGGATTAGATAATAGGACGGACCACCGTAAATTTTGGAAGATGGGATTAATTAACTGTAGATCCCTTTCAAAGCACGCGGTGGAGATCAGACTTTTAATAGAGGAAGAAGAATTGGAGGTCCTGTTTCTAACTGAAACCTGGCTTCGAGAAAGTTCAACCCCAGAGATTATAGAGGCCCTTCCCCAGGGCTTTGAAATGTTCCGCCTGGATAGAGTCGGAACTGTAGGAGGGGGTATTGCAATCATTTGTAAAACACAGCTAGGGTGTACTTTCAACCCTCTTTACATCGCTAAATGCGAGGCCGTTGCCTTCAGATTATCCCTTACTCCGTCGTGTTCCTTCTCAGGCGGACTTATCTACAGAACTCCAGTCGCCTGTACACAGTTCTTAGAAGCCGCCCCTGACATACTGGCGAGCTTGGTAATAGGAAAAAGCGCCCTTACAGTATTAGGCGACTTTAATATCCATCTGGACGAGCCCAACGACCTGTCAGCTAGGAGATGCCTAGCTGATCTGGAAGCCCTACAGCTCTCACAACTGGTGACGACCGCCACTCACGAAAAAGGCCATCTCCTAGACCCCATTTTCTCAAACGACCCCAGACTGGAAGTGCTAGCACCCAAGCGGATGCCTTGGACAGATCATTCCATGATCCCGTTGTGCCTCCTTAAACCTCATCTAGGTGACCAAAAAAAAGAACGTATAGTACTGGGGCGCAAATGGCCTAGAAATGTTCCTGAGGCCTGGATCATTGATCTTGAGTCCTCCACCCCACCAGATACTAAAGACCTGGAAGAGGCCCATGGCAACTGGCTAACTTGGATAAATAGTTCCATTGATCGGAACTTCAGGAAGCCAGGCCCACTGATGCAAAGAAATTCGAATAGATCGTCCTGGTTCTGCCCTACGCTGGTCGCTCAAAAGAAGAGCTGTAAGAAACTAGAACGTGACTGGAGGAAATCCTATGATCCAGAGCTCAAAATAGCTTACAAACTAGCCATACAGCTCTACCATAAGAGCATCAGGAAAGCACAAGCAGCCTTCTTTGAAGAAAAAATAGCAAAGTCCTCCAACTCCTCTAAGGAGCTCTTTAAAATTGTCAAATCTCTTACCACAATTGACCATGGAACAAACAGCTCCCAATACTCCAAAGAAAGATGCAATGGGTTAGCCTCGTTTTTAAGAGCAAAGTGGAAAATATTTACAATTCTCTCCACCTTAATTCCACCAAGACATTAGGGACCCCAGAGGACCCCCAAAGCACTTTAAACTCCCCAAGGAAGAGTGAACGAGCAGGACCTCCCCACCCCGCCGGCCCTGCCCTCCTGTCCTTTCCGAAAATGAGTGAAGATCTGGGGTGCTCCATATTACAGAATATTAAATCAGGTTCCCCGTTAGACTCGGCTCCACCCCACATTCTTGCCCAGGGTGGGAAAGCTGTTCTTAGCCAACTTTCCAATCTAATCAATCTCTCCTTTGAAAACGGCAAAGTACCCAAAGAGTGGAAACATGCCATTATCAAACCCCTACTAAAAAAAACACAACTAGACCCCGCAGTTCTGGCCAATTATCGCTCAAAATCCCTGTTGCCTGTCCTAGGCAAGATAGCAGAGAAACACGCGAACAGCACGATCTCCAGTTTTCTAGAAGACAACAACATCATACATCAGACCCAGATGGGATTCCGACCAAAACACAGCACGGAATCAGCATTGCTTGTGGTCACTGAAAAACTTAAATATATTCTAGACCAAGGGAGATCTGCGGCCCTAATACTTTTGGATTTAAGCGCGGCGTTCGATACGGTAGACCACACAGTGCTTATCCAAAGGCTTGAGGATGTTGGAATCAGAGGAATGGCCAACCAATGGGTTGCGTCATTCCTGAGTGAGAGATCCTTCCAATGCAAGGAGGCCGAATTCACGTCAGACTCCCTCTCAGCTCCCTGGGGAGTCCCTCAGGGATCCTCCCTAAGTCCTACACTCTTTAACATATACCTTAGCCCCTTGGCCCACATTATACAGGAATTTGGCCTCTCCACCGTGTCATATGCGGATGACACGCAACTAGTGGTCTCAATCTCAGACTCCCTTGACTCGGACCACAGACAACTTGTCCCTTGCCTGGAAAAAATAGAATCTTGGATGGCTGATTGCAGCCTTAAACTGAATGGGGACAAAACCGAGCTAATGATCCTGGGCAGCAACTTTAGCCCTCGCTCGGAGATTCCCTGGCCAGCCAATTGGGGGCCGCCACCCCCTCCTAAAATAGCCATAAAAACTTAGGCATGTGGCTGGACCAGAACTTGACGATGGAGGTCCAGGCCAGAAAACTTTCAAACACCTGCTATGGGATACTCCGTATGATTAGAAAAATAATTGCCCTGCTCCCAGAGAAGTCGAGGAAGACTGTAGTGCAAGCCTTGGTGGTATCGAGGCTGGACTACGGCAACTCTCTCTTTCTGGGCTCTCCTAAATATGTTACAAATAGACTGCAAGTCGTACAGAATGCAGCTGCCCGATTGCTGTTGAATATACCCAGACACTATTCAGCCAGACCCTCCCTGAGGGAGCTTCATTGGCTTCCAGTCCAAGCCAGGATCAAATTTAAGTCCTTAAGCCTGGCTCACCGGGCCATGTATGGGAGAGGCCCCTCCCTGATCCAAAAGTTGGTCTCACACTACTTACCCTGTCGCCATCTTAGGTCAAGCTCTAACTTTCTGATGAATCCTACTAGATTCAAGAGAGCCAGATGGGGTGGAAGGTCATTCACTCATCTGGTACCCAAAATGTGGAACAGTATGGATCCAGAACTCCGATTAATTGAAAACGAAGTGTCCTTCAAAAAAAGACTTAAAACATGGCTTTTCCCCTAATCCCTTGTGCTAACATCTGCCTATCCTGTATCACTGCAGCGCTGAGATGCCCAAGGGTAGTCACGCGCTTTATAAATCCCCTAAACCTAAACCTAAACCTAAACTATGAGAAACTGTAGTAATCAAACAGAACATGAGAAGGAATTGCGCTGCCTAAAAACACGATTTACAGCTAGAGGTTACTCGCAAGGATGCATTAAATCAGCCATGTTTAAAGCAAACAAAAAATCTAGGGAAGAAATTCTTTTTAATAAAGACAAAGCAAAAGAGAAGCTAGAAAGTGAGAATAGCAATCAGTGCAGAATGATTACCACATACAATAAACAGCATGATAGTTTGAGGTACATTCTGTGTAGACACTGGCACGTCATACGTAATGATCCTCTATTAGGCAAATTAGTGCAATGTAGGCCGTAAATAACATTCAAACGTGCTAGATCCCTAAAACAAAATCTTGTGAGTAATTTGGTAAATCCATCTAAATCAAAACTGACATCATCAACATGGCTAAGTAGAAAAGATGGCTTTATTAAATGCATCAAATGTAAAGCCTGTGCTCATGGAAAGAACACTACAGTATACAAATCAAGTCTCTCCAAGAAAGAAAAGAAGATAAAAGGGCAATTCTCGTGCAAGACTGACTTTGCAGTCTACGTGCTTCAGTGCCCATGTGGCCTGAAGTACGTGGGCAGTACAATTTTACCTGTGCACAAAAGAGTTCTCCAACATCTGAGAGCCATAAAAAATGGGGATAAGACCTATCCAGTGGCGCGACCTTTTGAACAATATCATGAGAAAAATGTATATGGTCTGTCATATTTTGTAATAGATGCTATTCCGCCCAATATAAGGGGTGGGAACCGGGAAAAGAAATTGAGGAGATTGGAATCATGTTATATTATAGAACTTAACACAAAACTCCCGGAAGGTCTTAACATGGAAGAGGATCTCCAAACACACATCTATAAAGAATTTCATATAGTGCAATGCTTCCCAGCACTCTCTGTGTTTTTAACTGTTTTATATAGTTTTTTATATAGTTTTTTATAATTTTCACAAGAGCACTTTATGAGGACAACTGGTCATAAAATATTGAACTGATTGCTACAATTATAAAGCCCACTGGGGCAGGACACAATGAATGTTGATATGCACTTTAAAGTTTGCGCCATGCACAAGTTATAATGCCCACTTGGGCTGGATGTTTGTGCTACTTTTCTGTTATTTTGTAGGTAACCGGTTTTATTTGTGATAAAATGCCATTTTGGGTTTATATACGATTGAACATGGTAATTGGTTACAAAGTACAGTAAATGAGGTGGGTAATTGAATGAACCATCACCAGGCTGCAAAAATTAAATTATGCATATTATAAATAAGTAACTGCAGCAACAGGAAACGCAACTTTTTCATCACCATGATCTTAATGAATTGTTTTACCATTGTATAGAAACTACCAGTCTGTCTTCACTTCCAATACTGCAGTAGTTTTCACGTGACACGCTATGAAATGGTGTTTATAAACGGTTGAAAAACTTTATTGACTTGTTGGTGAGCAAGCCTGCTGCGCAGGCGAAACAAGTCCGAAAACAGCCGACAAATAAATCATTTTGTGGTCCAATACAAGGCGTCGTCATCCTTGGTTACGAGGTCGAGTGGCAATTTGATCTGGACCATGCTTGGGTGGTCCAGCACGACGACGCACCCTCTGGTCTGGATCCGCGGCGGGATATACACAAGCAGTGTACGTGGATATATATATAGATATATATATATACATACATACACACAGAGGATCTTCAGTTCAGCACATTCTGCTGTTGCTCTGTTTGTGTGTCATCTAAACTATCCTTCAATCCCTGAAGCATACAGCATGGGGCTGTGAACCAACTCACTTCAGCCACTGGCTCGCCAGCCTTTTAGCCTTCTGAACACATGTGCACATCCATGTGAAAGTGAGGACACTTCTGGCCCAGGGCCAGTGCACCAGTTCTTTAGTTTTCCATTTTCTCCTTTAAGAGATCCCTTTAATTTCTTTCCTTCTCCTCTTTTTAATTTCATTTCTAGAGCATGCTACAGCTCCCTAGGTAGTGCTAACAAGCCACTTGATGTCACTCATTTCATCTGCAGAGCTCAGAATCCCGCATGGCTCTGCCTCTAAACCAGGTGCCCATCATGGGATGGTACAGTCCATACCATGCTCATAGGCACCTTGGGAGTATGGGTGCGGGGGATGCTGCAATACTCTCAAATAACCACGTGGAGTTCAGAAGTGATGATACTTTTAAATTTAGTTTCATGTTTTCTCATTTGTGTGCATTGTATTACAGAGCTCAATTGCCAGGCCATGTGTTCTTCAAGTTAATGTTTATTCTTTTAACATGGAGAGTGGTATTCTCTTTCTCTGACTGCAAATTGAGATGATTTTGTAAAGGTAACTATGTGACAATCTTACTTGGGTACGGGAGTGTGAAAGGAAAGGCTGTAGGATGTAATTTATTTTTAATAAACAACTAAACTGATACACCTGCAAATTTACTGTACAAATATTTCAGCATTTACGGAAGAACAAATGAAGCACACGTGTTTGTATACTGAAATGTGATGGAAACAGATTTTAATAGGATCAAAACACATCAAGACACTATTTGGTGATGTGCAAATGATGAATATTTGCTGCAACCCAATTTCCACCCATTATTGTGTGTGCCATATAGTTTTAGCAGGTAAATTGCATTTCTGTACACATTTAGTGCCCATTTCAATGGAAAATGTGCTGACTGTAAATGTCAGTGTGCTACCACATCATGTTTTAGTAATATATTTTCAGCAGGGTGCACGAAAATGCACCACTGGCTCCAAACCACACCCTTACCACTCTTCTGCTGAATGGGACTGGCCTATTTGCTACACCTGTTCTTTGTGCGACACCTGCATTTTTCACAATCCCAATGACTTCAATGATGTAGCATTGATTGTGACACCCCCACTCCAAATATTGTTTCAGCTCCACTAGACATGCTGGAACTTTAAAACAATGATACACTAAGTGCAATACCATTACAAAGTGGCCACCCACTGTTATGTTTAATTTTATTTGTTGCAAGCATATGCCTGCCATGTTTAGGCGGCTCTATATATTTTCTTATTTGTACTGTTATTCCTCTAATTTATCTTACATAGGCTGTAGAGTTTGTTGTGTGTGTTTTATTGTGGTTGTGTAAGTAGGAAAATGCAACAGTGCATCAGTGGGTGGATGAATGGATGCATCAGTCCTAGGATGAGTGGCAGAGGCATTGTCCGATGACTTATTTAGTGCCTACACCCATCAATGTCTGAAGAGCAGTTTCATTTATAAGCCAGACCTATTAGCCTGCCACTGCTTGTTGTGGTGTGTAATGGTGAAAAAATGTTTGCCTTATGCTCGTGCCCAGGTGCCTGGTGAGTTCAGATTCCTGGAACCACAGACACAAAACAGGTTTCAAATTTCAGCACGTGCATTGACTCATCTCTCGGCGTGATATAGGGATTGCTGTGCACGCCCGGAACTCCTGTATATCGTGACAGCTAATATAGCTTGCGTCACATCTAGCAGTCATTTCTTGAAACTAAGGGAGTGAAATGTAATGGCGCTGAATCCGCATGCCACACATTCTCTTGTGCTGTTGAGGGCAGGCCTACTGTCTCGTGTGCATGAGTGGCCGCGTCATTCTGCACGGGTCAATGCATATTTATGAGATGGAGACAGCAGTGTCCAACGGCTTCACAAATATCAAAAGCCCATTTAACCTTTGCAGCATTCCACTTCCGTGAGCATGAATTAAGTCATCTATAATTGCCACATTATGCTGAAGCTCTTATCACCTGTTAAACCAGGGCTGTAGTTAAACACAGGGCAAAACCAATGATGAACATTAACAAAAGAAAGCAGTTGCACGTTTACTAAGCACAACCGGTGGTTGGGGTTGCAACCACCCACGTCTGAAGGCCGAGAAGCAGAACTCCAAAAATAGTGCGTGATAGTGTCCACACAGGAGAAATGGAGGAGGATATGCAAGAAAGGGGTGTCAGCTTGCAGGGTCATCAGTGTGATGAATTCGATTGCTGATTTTTCCCATATACATTAATTTCTCATTTTTTTCTATATATTTTTATTTCTAACTATAAAAATCTGCTCCCTATGAAAATGACACAATTGCTATCCTAATCTGTTGCAGATTATTTCTGCCTCACACCTTAATAAATGCGGAGGTTCGATTTACTAAAACATACGCATAAAAACTTGAAAGCGCAATCTTATCTCGTGAAATTCTGTCAAAATGAAAAACATTTCCCCGAATTCGTAAACTGGACTTACACATTTTAGGAGTGCTGATCCTGTTGCTCAAGGTTCTAGAATTACACTTGTAATGAATATTCGAAATCAGGGCTAGAGTACTGCTTCTACATAATTATTTTCCCTCTGTAACCACAGAAAGGAAGTGTGGTTGTCATTCACCATCCTAATGATGTTGTCACATTTATGGTATGTACGATTCTAACTTTTCCTTTAATTCTGAAGCAACGTGAGGACGCTGTACATGTCCAAAGATCCATATTGGTCTTCCAAGCCAAAAGGGTCAGCTGTGACCACTGTACACTTGAACAATTGATTTGCACAAACGGCCTTTTCGCACTCCTGCTGCATGCCAAGGGTTTCGGCCACACTTGGTAGAGTTCTCGTGGTCCACAGGCATCGTAGGTATACCTACATGGAGACAGGGCTGAGGAAAGAAAACAGTTATGAGTCCACCTACCGTACCTTATTTCTTGCCTGAAGAGCTCATTTTGAGATGGACATTTAAGGGCTGATTACAATGGCGGCCAGACTACGTCCGACCGTCATCATATCGGGGATGGGACCGCCAGACAAGCTGTCGGCGGTCCCGCACTCCAAATTACAATGCGACCGCCTTGAAGGTGGTCGCAAAGTGTATTTTTTGTACTGAAGTGTGTGCTGCTGGCTGCAGCACACACCGCAGTCCAAAAAACGCACATTGCGCATATGCCTTCACTATGTGGCAGGCACCATGCGGTGCCTGCCACAAGGTGCAGGTATATGGTGCCCCCCAAAACCCAACACTGAAGGCTAGGGGGAAACAGGGGGGTCCCCTACGGGCCCCATTGTCCCTTTCCACCAGCCTTTTCATGGCAGGTAACCCGCCATGAAACGGGTGGCGGTGAGGGACATCATAATCCCTATGGCAGTGCCTGGCAGGCACCACCACCATTGTAGGGATCGGAGTGCCCTCCGTCGGATCAGTGGCAGTCGGTCTCTCCGAATGGCATCCCTCTGCCCGCCATCCTAATGTGGAGGGCGAAAAACATGCGTACGATGGCAGTGAGACCGCCACCGACAGGCTGTCGGTGGCGGTCTCACCGTCATTATAATCAGTGTTAGAAATGGGGGTCTCTAGTTGGCAGCGGTAGGTACCTTTGTCCAAATAGGGACCCTTGCTTCTAGTCAGGGTAAGGGGGATACACTCCTAAAATAACCCCTGCTCACCCCCTTGGTAGCTTGGCACGAGCAGACAGGCTTATCTCAGAGGCAGTGTGTGAAGCATTTGTGAACACATACAGTAATACAGTGAAAACACTACAAATGGACACCACACCAGTTTAGAAAAATAAGTAATCTTTATCTAAACCAAAACAAGACCAAAAGACAAAAATCCACAATACAGTAATAAAAATATGACTTTCAGATGGTAGAAATAGTTCAGTTCAAAGCAAATTGCACTTTTCACACAAAGTACCTGGGATGCGTCAGGCAAACAAACAAAACGGGCTGCAGGGAAGGTGATGCGTCGGTTCCTTACACTCAGGGAAGGTGATGCATCGGTTCCTTGCTCCGGGGGAGGTGATGTGTCGGTTCCTTACTGCTGCGCAGGGGAGGTGATGCATCGGTTCCTTACCGGAGAGGAGGTGATGCGTCAGTTTCTTACTGCGGGGGAGGTCATGCGTCAGTTCCTTACTGCGTCCCCCAACGATGCGACTAACTTAGCGCCGCTATGTGACGATCCAGGACGATGCGTGGATTCTTCCAGCTCCCAGCGGAAAACAGTCTCCAGAGGTCCAAAACAACAGCAGGCACCTCTTTGCAGGTCAGAACTCCCAGCAAGGAAGTTCAGGGGAGCTGGTGGTGAAGTCTTTGTGTCCCTGAGACTTCAGAACAGGAGGCAAGCTCAGTTTCAAGCCCTTGGAGATCTTCCTCAAGCAGGGGACACAGCAAACAGCAAAGTCCTTTTCTCCTTTCCTTGGCAGCAAGTAGCCACTGCAGGCCAACCCCAAACAACAAACAGCACAGGGGCAGTATTCCACCTCAGCTTCTCCGGCTCTTCTCCTTGGCAAAGGTTCCTCTTGATTTTCCAGAAGTGATCTAAAAGTCTGGGGTCTGGGCCCCTCTTTTTATACACAAAAATCCTTTGTTCTCTGAAGGCAGAGAGTATCTGTACGCAGCCAAAACCAGTTCTGTCCTCACTGGTGCAGCTTCCTGGCAGGAGGTGGAGACGGCATTGTTGAAGGCAGACCAGGCCCATGCAGGTGAAAAGAAATCTCCTCCCTCTACTCTAAATGCAGCCCAGGTCTAATCAGCCCAGCCCTGACTCATCCGACTTCTGGAGCCACTGCCCCTCTCCAGCCCCTGTCATCCAAAAGCCGGACATGCAATACACAAACCCAGCAGAGGCACACTGGATGGTTAGGCAAGAAAATTCCTACTTTCTAAAAGTGGTATTTTCAAACACGAAATGTAAACATCACACTCACTAAAAGATGCACTTTAACATTCTGAGTTCAGGCATACTAAACTTTATTTTTCTACATTGTTCCCAGGGCCAGTTATGTTTATAAGAGGTTATAAACAAACTCCCCATTCTGTCCTATGAGAACAGGTAGCCTTGCAATAGTGAAAAACGAAATTGGCAGTATTTCACTATCAGGACATGCCACACACATCAGGGCATGTCCTACCTTTCACATACAATGTACCATGCCCACAGGGGTACCATGGGCCTACGTTAGGGGTGACTAATATGTAGAAAAGGGAAGGTTTAGGGACTGGCAAGTGGGTGCACTTGCCAAGTCGACATGGCAGTACTAGACTGCACACAGGCTCTGCAATGACAGGTCAGAGTTACATTTACAGGCTGCTTCTGTGGGTGGCACAATCAGTGCTGCAAGCCCACCAGCAGCATTTGATTTACAGGCCCCGGGCACCCACGGTGCACTGTACTAGGGACTGACTAGTAAATCAAATAGCCAATCATGGAAACACCAATCCATAGCAGTAATTTACAAAGGAAGCACTTACACTTTGGCACTGAACAGCAGTGGCAAAGTGCCCAAAGCATCTAGACCAGCAAAACGTAGTCCAGCACACAGCAAAAACACAGGAGGCAAAGCAAAAAATGGAATGGAGACCCACGCCAGTGGTGCCAGGTCTAACAATCAGGCCCCTAGTACTCCCCGGGGCCGGACAGGTTGTTGATGAGGTCCCCTCAGCCTACCCTCCCTGATTGCAGACAGAAACGTGTGGATTGGTTTACTAAAGGTTTTACTTATATGCACACCTTGTCCAACAACATAGGTAGAACAATTATGATTATATTGGCAGTAGCATTCATAAAGGGTATAGGATGACAAAATGAGCATTGTGTTAGTCTGCACATATGTTTCCTACATAGTCTAGCCATATTTGGCAGTAGATGCTAATCAGTCATTAGGAGAAGTACAGAAGTCTCTTACTTGAGACTTATGTTTATGTTTTATTAGCAAGGTATGACAGTTCTCTATGTCTTATGCATATGAGTGATGCCCTCCGTCGCCATCACGCTGGTAATATAAGACCACTGCAACAGGCCCTCTCCGCTAACACAGCCCACACTATGTACCATCTCCAACATGTCCTTGAGATGAAGGTCCCCACTCTGTTCAGGCCTCTCTGACTGAACACAGACCATTGTCTTGAATACCCTTTGACACTGGGATGCATAGAAGGTGCTCTCGTGAGAACAATGAGAAATGTATACATAATGCATTTGTGCAGAGGGCCGGTTGCAGTGGTCTTATAGATATTACCATTGTGATGGCAACGCAGGGCATTATGTAGAGAATAATACTAGGGAGCCAGGCGAAGGTTAAGTGCTTTATTCATAGGAGGGAGAGCGCAACACAAGTATGTCCCACAGCGGTAGGGGCCAACTGCCACCAACACTCTATACCCACTATGCCCTTCCAACATTCCACAGCTGACGTCATTGCAAAGGCTAGAAGGCGACACCACACATCTTCCCCTCTTACAATATTGAAAGGGACAATAAGTATGAGGGTATAAGCAGCATGTATAATGCATAACATGTGTGTACAACTGCTAGGGATGCTAAAATCAATAAATATTGCATCAATACATACGAGGATAATAGATAATAACTAGTTGAATAACAGTGTAAAGCCTGAAGGACCTAAGAGTTCCTATGTAATAAATAGTGCATAGATACATAAATAGATCAATAAATAATGCATAAATACATACGAGAACAATGTATAAATAATTAATTAAGTAATATTATGAAGCCCGAAGGACCTGAAAGCTCTGGGTAATAAATAGTGCACAATTACATAAATAGATAAAAAGGAGATAATGATGTCATGTATGAACATTACAAAAGCAAGGTAGTGTGTAATTGAGTGACTCAAGATGGTTGCATAACGAACTCATCATATTTTTTGGGTAAAACGACAGGCCTGCCAGTACGGGTGGACATTTGGGTGACAGGGGTAGTGTGTGCCTCTTCTTTCTGAGAAGTGGATCCACTCTGTGAGTCATTTACGTCATTTAGTAGAGTAGTAGGTCCACTCTGTGTGCTGTTTAAGTTACCTGTAGCAGTTGTTTCACCTCAGTTGTGAGGATCACCCTGGACCACACCCGTTCCTTGTTCAGTATTATTTTGAGTGATAGGCTCATGGGCTTCAATTTCGGACCATAGCCACCCATCATTAACTTCTGTCAGGTTGTCGTCCTTTTTCCACCACAAGACTTTGTTGCATTTTGCCATCCTTACTAGCGACCAAATTTTGTTGTCACTTAGCAAAGCTGAACGGGAGTAAAGCTCTTTGATTTGGAGAGGGTCACTGAACTTGCTGTTACCTTTCTTGCATAACGTGCTTAGTTTAACTCTGACCCAATCGCCTACAGTTAACAAAGTGTCTTTCACTCCATGCTTTTTGTCGTAATATTCTTTGTAGATCTTCTAAGCCTTGGTGAGGTTGCTTTTTACTACTGAAGGTGACCATTTGCTTTGGAGTTTGAGATCCATCCATACAGTATTGTCTCTGGTGAAGGGTTTTAGGCCCCGCAGAATCTTGAATGGACTGTATCCTGTAAGTGTGGGTGTTATGCAATAGGCCCATACAGTTTTGGTAATGTCAGTCTCCCAATTATTTCCCGCATTTATGGCAGCTTGTACTGAGCCCATAATGACCCCATTGAATCGTTCTGCTGAACCATTGCCAGCAGGGTGGTAAATTGGGGTATGTTTAGCTTTGATCCCATTCCTGTTAAAGAAGGCTGTCCATTTGTCGGAGATGAATTGTGGAGCATTATCGCAAAGTATAGTTCTAGGAATACCTTCCCTCAAAAAAGTGCTGGTTAGAAAGGATATGACAGAGGAAGAGTCCGCTTTTTCACACATTTCCAACTCAGGCCTTTTGGAGTACTTGTCAATTAAGACTATGATGTATTTGGGTACACCCCATGAGTCTAAAATGGGACCTAGGATGTCAACCGAGAGTTCTTCCAATGGATTGTCTGGGCATCTGTATTCCCCTAAGGGAGTTCTTAACATAGTTAAGGACTTGTCAGCACTAGCGCATTGCATGCACGATCTCACATTCTTTTCGATGTCGTTGTCGATGCCAGGCCACCAGTAAGATGATTTCACTCTCACTTTGGATTTTACGATACTGAGGTGTCCTTCATGCATTATGTTGAGAATGTGGGCCCTAATGCTTTCAGGAGGAATTACTTTGTCCTCCCTGAGGAGGAATTTGGCATCATCACTGATAGACAGCTCATCTCTGAGTTCCCAAAACTTCTTTTGTTCGCTTGGTAGCTTCCTTTTTTCTGGCCATCCCTGTATTACAAAATGTCTCAATTGCGCATGGACCTTATCCTTATCGTATGCTGATTGCCAATCTTGAGCGCTGATAACATCTTCTTTCTCTTCAGTGAATGCTACACTGTAATCATCCCATTCGTTGTGTAGCTGCTCAACTACAGGCAAGGGAGAGCGACTTAGATAATCTGCTACTTTGTTCTTATTGCTGGGCAGATACTCCACGTCGTATACATAGTCTAACAATCTAAGAGTATCTTTGCAATGCGGGGTGGCTTTTACGTGACCACTGGATGTGAGAACTTTAACTAAGCGTTTATGATCCGTTCTGAGAGTGAATCTTGATCCCCACAAGTATTGTCTGAATTTTTCCATGGCACAGACGGTGGCCAACATCTCTTTCTCAATTACTGAGAATTTCTCTTCGTTGGGGGTGAGGGAACGTGAAGCGAATGCTATGGTAGTTTCTGTTCCTTCATTGGACCATTGGGACAGAACTGCCCCTAGCCCTTTCTCACTGGCATCCTTGGTTAAGATGGTTGGTGCTGACATTTTGAATCCATGGAGAGGAATGGCTTTGCAAATGTCTAATTTTATGTTTTCAAATTCCATGTTGATTTCAGGGTTCCAAGCAAAGGCGTTCTTTTCTTTCAAGAGTTGACGCATGCTATGAGTCTTGGTGGCAAAATTTCTTACAAATTTACTATAAAATTCTGCTAGACCGAGGAACGACCTGACTTCGTCTTAAGAGTTAGGTACTGGCGCCGACTTGATGGCAGAGATGATATCTATTTTTGGAGTGATGCCTTTATCTCATGTCCTAAGTAGGTTACAGAACGGAGAGCAAACTTGCATTTCCCTAGCTCTGCAGTGAGGCCATTCTCAGATAGTTTCCCTAATACTTTCCTCATTTTGATATCATGGTCTTCTCTGTTCTTGCCCATGATGAGTAAGTTGTCTTGAAAATATAACACGCCTTTGAGATCTCTGAATAGCCTGTGCATTAGCCTCTGAAAAACAGCGGCGGCTGACGCCTGGTCGAATGGTAAGCGCACGAATCTGTAACACCCGAAGGGAGTGATGAATGATGTCAATTTCCTGCAAGATGAATGTAGGGAGATTTGGTGGTAGGCCGCCGTGAGATCAATTGTAGTGAACCACTGGACCCCTTTTGTTTCTGCAAGTAGTTCGTCAATTTTAGGCAGGGGGAACTTATCTATAATAATGTTCTTGTTCAGCTCCCTGAGGTCAATGCATAAGCGCACCTTACCATTCTGTCTGCATGCCACAACTAGGGGTGCGAGCCATTTGGCACTCTCGATAGGCTCAATAATGCCATTCTTTTCAAGCTGGTTAAGCTCAAGTTGCACCGCTTCCCTGGTATTGAATGGAATGTTGCGAACCTTGTGGCTCACGGGTATGGCCCCCTCTTTTAAGACAATTTTATGCGAGAACTTGGAAAGTTTCCCAATGGCTCCACAAAAGACTTCAGGAAATTCTTTTTTTAAATCTTCCTCTATGGATGCAACAAGATTACTTGTCATAAGTGCTTGATCTTTACAATTAGGGTTAAGGGTAATTCCCAGTGCCCCTTGGTCTGCCCAACCAAGGACGGAGGGTCCTTTTTGTGCTACATATAACTTTACTGCTGTTTGTCTGCCCTTGAACTCAAAATTGAGGCGTGTAAAGCCTAACATTGGGATTCTCTCACCAGTAAAGGTAACAGGTTGAACATCAGTGGGAGTTAACTGATCTCCTAAAACTTTGACGAATTCATTTTTCCACACATCTTGTTGTACTATTGTGTATGGTGAGTCGGAATCCGCCACCATGGTTATGTCAACACCTCCAATTTTCACAATACAAGATGTTTTTTTTCTTAACAACCATATCAATGCCTAATACATTTTATTCAATACACAAAATGCAATCGTTACTCTCAAACTCATCTGCTTCATCAGAGTTTGTTTCATGTAAAACACACTTAACTGTGGCATTGCCGGATTTTTTCCTGCATAGCTTGGCGAAGTGTCCAAGAATGCCACAATAAGTGCATCTTGAACGTATGGCGGGGCAATTTCTGTCCCAAGCCATGTGTGCTTGACTACCACATCTAAAGCATCTGGGGCGTTTGTCAGTGTGAGTTCTACTCTGTGTGGCATTACCTTTGATTAACTTACTACTCCCTTTATTCCCCAGGTTGGGTACATTCTTGTTACCAGAAACAACTTTCTTATCAGACACTTTGCAAATAGTATCACTGGTATCATTTTCTTTCTTAGCAGCTATGGCACATCTTTTTGACATTTTTGCTTTTCTCACAATGGCAATGATCTCGTTAAGGGATGCCGCCCCACACACCCACAATTTCTCTGTACGCTAGTGCTAACAGTATGCATTATTATCTGATCACGAATAAATTCGTCATGGAGGATACCAAATTTGCAATTAATTGCAAGTTTTTTTTAGGGCAGCCACATAGTCCTCCACAGTCTCAGTTTTGTTTTGTTTAAGCTGAAAAAAATTGTACCTGTCGATGGCTGCGCAAATGACAGGTTGGTAATAACTTTCAAGATCATCCACAGCATGCTTAAAGATGTCCTCATCTTCAGCATCTCTGTTTTTTTTTACCATCTCATTGTATACCCTTAAGCCTTCCGGACCAAGACTATGCAATAGAATCTTTTTTTTCCTGTTACTGGTGAATTCTTCACTACCCTCCTCTTCAATAACAGATAAGTAATTTAAAATATAGCATTTCCAGTCAGCCCATTTCATTGCTGGTACTCCTGGCTTGGGAAGAAAAGGAACTGGTGGCGTTAAAGAGAATGTTTGGGCACACATGTTGAATCAGGCCACACAAATTGTAAGGTAAAATTATTACAGCAAAGTACTTTTGAGGGAGGAGGAAAATCCTGTGAGAGGACACGCTGTAAGAAGTGTGCGTATCACTGACAACACGCAAGTGTGAATGAAGAAAGTGTGCGTGTCACTGTGAAGTAAATGATTTCGTTGAAGTGCGCACAGGAGAAGAGAAGTGCAGGATCACACGCAAGTTAATTGCTTGAAGAGGTGGTGGTACGCTGACGGGGTGTGCGCATCACCGTAAAGAAATGCGCTGTGCGTGTAACTATGGCAGCCCACTGCATTGAAATTGGTGTATGTGTCACCGTCTCCGTGCAAACGCAGATGGGGAGCAAATAACACGCCGAATGGTGTGAGTATCACTGTGTAAAAAACCTCAAAGGAGATGCGCATTGGGCAACATAAGTGTTTACGCATACACAAATGCTCCACGTGGTTGCAACATGCTGAAAGGGTGAGCGCATCACATTGTGGAAATGCGCTTGTGAGGAGCATTCAGTATGAGGTATTTGCGCAATACAAGGCTGTGCTTAAAATGGCTGCCGTAGAGACACTCAAAGAAAATGGCCGCTGACGTGATGACGTTAGTATTGGGACTGAGGAGCTGAGGAGAATACGCGGCAGTGGCGGAAAAAAACAAAGGCACGGTAACTGCCAGGGTTCAGCCAACACAGTAAGTCCCGAAAGGAAAAAAAAACACAGCAGTGCAGAGTCCCCTTAATTATAGTGTCCGCTCTCCCTCCAGAAGGTAAATCGTACTGTCCGTAGTGGCACTGTGGTGGCTCCAACTAGTGGTGTGCTGAATGTACGGCTGAAGGTTCTTCTCAGGGTGTCACAAAGCAACCAAAAAAAACAGCATACAGTACCTTCATACAGAATACTGCTCCTTATGTGTCATAGATTTCATAAGGACGGGGGGGTACATCACCGCATTTGTAGATCGCCAACCTGGACTGGGGATATGCCTCCTTGCATGTGGTGAGTCGCCAGGAACTCCGAGGTTGTGCAGATGCGGGATCTGTTACTCGTCGCCAAACTGTAGCGAATAATACTAGGGAGTCGGGCGAAGGTTAAGTGCTATATTCATAGGAGGGAGAGCACAACACAAGTACGTCCCACAGCGGTAGGCGCCAACTCCATCCACACTCTATACCCACAATGCCCTTCCAACATTCCACAGCTGACGTCATTGCAAAGGCTAGAAGGCGACACCACACATCACCAATACATAAGACCTAGACAAATGTCCTACCTTGGTAATTCGAAAACATAGAAGTAGTATAATAATAATGGATAATAGTACACGGCATAATGCCAAGCAAGAGCTATATTTCAGAGGTTGAGTGCCGTAGGTCATAGGTGAAACAGTCCCGATGCAATAGAAAAAACAATGTGGACACAAAGGAAGAGAGGTTTAGGTTTCCAGCACACCTGAGCCTAGGGTGATGTAGCTGACTCCCAATATCCCAATATTAGCCTGCGGTATTTCCTTTTGTCCAATACACTTTCTTTTAATGATCCTCGGTGTTATGTCTCCTCATGTCAATGTCTCTCAAGACATGCTGTGTCCATAGTTCCATGCCAGTGTCTTTTCCATGTATGTGTCTGTGGGTGTCTGCTCCTGTCAGCCTACCTCAGGCCCTCCCATTGGCTGGAAGTCGGTTTTACAAGGCTCTTTTTGATACAGGAAGTACCATTTATTTATATGGGTAAAGTTAATAAATACAGTGCCGATGTTCTTCCAGTTCATGCTTGATGTTGTCACCACAAGCCACTATAAAAGGGGAAGTTGGAGACGTTCTGTGCATCAAAATGCTTAAGGATTCCGTCCTGGTCATGCGCTGCACCCACTGCACTCCAGTCTCTTGTTTCTTGTATTCGGATTATGGTGGGCTTGCATTTTGTGGCTTTAATGTTTATTTATCTCCTGTCTATTTTTTTGTCTAGTTTTCAAAAAAAAATTCTCTTGTGCTTTTTCTTCTCTTTAGTTACCATCTTTCATTTCTTTGTCTCCTTCCATTCGATCTTCCTGTGCGCCATTGCCAAACATCTCCTTTTTGTCCCTTAAATCGCTCTGGAGAACACCAGGTGGTTTGCTGGGGAAGATCACTCCTATCATCCTTTCTCCAAATACAAGAGTAAGCTAAGAGAGATGCGAACCTCTTTTAACAGAAAGGCATGTTCTTCATTCTTGCCTAAAATGTCTTCCCTAGTCCTGAACAAAGTCTTTGAGTTCTCGGATCCGAAAGCGCTGCTGTTGTCTCCTACCATCTTGTTTCCAACCATCTTGGTACTTTTTGCAGGCTGTCAATCATCTGCCCTTGCTGTACTTTGATTTAGATCTTTGGTGCCAACCGCCCTATTATTGTGGCACTCTCCGCTCCTGCCGTACATCAGACTTCGCATTTAATGTAACATGTTTTACATTACACTGACTGTGATCATATTATACCTACTTCAGCACTGGTTTTTCACTAAACATTATAGGAATGGAGATATATATATCCTTACAAGATGATGCTGTCTTATACTTTTATGTAATCAGAAACATGCACTTCCTTTGTTACAAAATTGCCTAAAACGTTGATTTCTCTTAATCACTGATTACGTCTACATGTTAAAATAATGATTTCCCTTTTTAAATGTTTGGTTAAGTAACAAAACTGGATTATTGCCCCATTATGAAAAGTGATTGATGTCAAAGGCATTTGCATATTACCCGACGGCCACTCTCTGGTACAAGATTGTGGGCCTAATTTAGGGTTGAGCGGATGGTACTCCATCTGTCAGGATGGGGAAGAACTTTACCTCCACCACACTGACTGACTGCCACAAGCTATTAACGTTGACTCAGCGGTCCTCTCTGTACTTTAAAATGAACTGCCCTTCACCAAACTTTTACACTTTTTTTTCCTTTTCAGAAACAAACACACAAATAGGGAGGTTGTCTCTGGGGAAAATTCAATAACCCCCACACCCTGGGAGATTTCATGGGTTTAATAGAGCAAATAAATTGCTTGCTTTTTACCACATAAATATACCTGTGTATTAAAATGAAGTATACATCCCATGGAACCAAGGAAAAACCCCCAGGGTCGATCATCGTTTTAAGACTATACTGCTGTTCATTCTGCACGATGCAGGGTATATATATATCAAGGCCTGCTAAGGCCGAAACGCGTAATGGCGGCAAGCTGATTTTTGAAAATAAAACAAAATTGCACTAAGGAAGTGTCCGTCCCTGTTTTGTGCCGTGTGGCAAGGGAACTCCAAAAACAAGGTTGCGAGTGATATATAGATATATATATATATATATATCCAAACCCAAATTTGCCCTGAGGCAAGAACACGCCTTCAGCAGGATGGTTATTGCACCATATATTTATTAAAACCAAAGTGCCCAGTCCAAAGTAAAATTCATTCCTAACGCGTTTCAGAGCCTTGCTGCTCCTTCATCAGAGGAAAATCACAGTCAACCAACAGCGCTGCTCCCAGGTACTTTATAATGCATGCACCTAGTTGATTACCCCAGGTGGGCTTAGTGAAAGGCATGCTGGTACCTGTAGTTTATGATAGCGAGCTCAGTATTCCCCCAGTGGGTTCAGTTGATTTGGTAAAATATCGTCTAGAGCCGGACATTTTATAGTAGAGTAAACAAAACTGTAAATAAAACAACTGAATACAAAGCAAATGAGTAACAATCACACAGAAGGGGGCCCCTGAACTGATACCTAGGCAGGGGTACAGGGGAAAACGTCAGCAATCAAACAACTAAACCCACTGCCTGCAACCTATTTCTTAAATAAAGCAACAACATCTTAATATAAAAAAGAGGGGAAAAAATAGCCTCCTCACATACGAGCAAGCACAATGTACAAACAAAAGGGCAGAAATAGGAACCTGGATGATAAATAATTTGTCATTTTATTAGAATATACAACCTTAATTTGTTGTGCAAGTAAATAATGCACAATATTCGCAAAGTACATACATACATTATAAATAGTGAAAAAAATAGATACACAAAACAACTATTAGTACGAAATTGCTACAAAAACACCACCCAGACGGACGTGTGGACCATAAATATTAATGCAAAAACAACAGTTGATGGACAGAATGTAGAACAATGTCATACATTCACCCCAGTACAGAGATCTGGGCCTAAATCCATCGTTTTTTTGCTCACCATGCCATTCCAGTTTGAACCCAGCCATATGCAAATCAGTCTTGACCCTGTGCCTCATGGGAACAGTCCAGCCCGAACTGCCAAGCCAGGTCCTCCCTGGACTGGAAACAAGCATCCTAGGACCGGTTTCGGGGTTTCACCCCTCTTCAGCCAGGATAGCTTGATTCCAGTGGCATGGAGAGCACGGGACCCACGTCTGGGCATACCCGTCCCACTCGGGGTGACAAATGCAAAAACAACAGTTGATGGACAGAATGTAGAACAATGTCATACATTCACCCCAGTACAGAGATCTGGGCCTAAATCCATCGTTTTTGCTCACCATGCCATTCCAGTTTGAACCCAGCCATATGCAAATCAGTCTTGACCCTGTGCCTCATGGGAACAGTCCAGCCCGAACTGCCAAGCCAGGTCCTCCCTGGACTGGAAACAAGCATCCTAGGACCGGTTTCGGGGTTTCACCCTCTTCAGCCAGGATAGCTTGATTCCAGTGGCATGGAGAGCACGGGACCCACGTCTGGGCATACCCGTCCCACTCGGGGTGACAAATGCAAAAACAACAGTTGATGGACAGAATGTAGAACAATGTCATACATTCACCCCAGTACAGAGATCTGGGCCTAAATCCATCGTTTTTTTGCTCACCATGCCATTCCAGTTTGAACCCAGCCATATGCAAATCAGTCTTGACCCTGTGCCTCATGGGAACAGTCCAGCCCGAACTGCCAAGCCAGGTCCTCCCTGGACTGGAAACAAGCATCCTAGGACCGGTTTCGGGGTTTCACCCCTCTTCAGCCAGGATAGCTTGATTCCAGTGGCATGGAGAGCACGGGACCCACGTCTGGGCATACCTGTCCCACTCGGGGTGACAAATGCAAAAACAACAGTTGATGGACAGAATGTAGAACAATGTCATACATTCACCCCATACATTCAAACGTTCCGTCCATCATCCCCTTTTGTATCGCTTTGGTCGCCCTAAGTTGGCGGGGGTATGCCCAGACGTGGGTCCCTTGCTCACTTTGCCACTGGATTCAAGCAAGCCTGGCTGATGACGGCTGAAATGCCAGAAACCGGTCCTAGGATGCTTGTTTCCGGTCCAGGGAAGACATGGCTTGGCAGTTCGGGCTGGACTGTTCCCATGAGGCACAGGGTCAGACTGATTTGCATATGGCCATGTCTGAACTGGGGTGGTGGAGTGAGCTAAAGAATGATGATGGATTAAACCCAGATCAGTTGACTGGGGGTGAGTGTTTGATTGGCTCTAACGTTCCGTCCATCATCCCCTTTTGTATCGCTTTGGTCGCCCTAAGTTGGCGGGGGTATGCCCAGACGTGGGTCCCTTGCTCACTTTGCCACTGGATTCAAGCAAGCCTGGCTGATGACGGCTGAAATGCCAGAAACCGGTCCTAGGATGCTTGTTTCCGGTCCAGGGAAGACATGGCTTGGCAGTTCGGGCTGGACTGTTCCCATGAGGCACAGGGTCAGACTGATTTGCCTATGGCCATGTCTGAACTGGGGTGGTGGAGTGAGCTAAAGAATGATGATGGATTAAACCCAGATCAGTTGACTGGGGGTGAGTGTTTGATTGGCTCAAACGTTCCGTCCATCATCCCCTTTAGTATCGCTTTGGTCGCCCTAAGTTGGCGGGGGTATGCCCAGACGTGGGTCCCTTGCTCACTTTGCCACTGGATTCAAGCAAGCCTGGCTGATGACGGCTGAAATGCCAGAAACCGGTCCTAGGATGCTTGTTTCCGGTCCAGGGAAGACATGGCTTGGCAGTTCGGGCTGGACTGTTCCCATGAGGCACAGGGTCAGACTGATTTGCATATGGCCATGTCTGAACTGGGGTGGTGGAGTGAGCTAAAGAATGATGATGGATTAAACCCAGATCAGTTGACTGGGGGTGAGTGTTTGATTGGCTCAAACGTTCCGTCCATCATCCCCTTTTGTATCGCTTTGACCATAAATATTATACATGAAAGCCCCACATAATCATAAATTCGAATCGTAGCCACATTCATTCAATCACTCAGTTTCAGTTTCAAATAGCTTTATTCGACAAATTAAGTCATAAAAGCATATAGGAACCATCCATCATAAAATACATGACCTAAAAAGAATATTTTAAAATATATACAGTGTTGAAAAAGTAATATATTAAAACCAACTTTTAAAACATATAGCATGTACATTTAATAATACATTAAAAGGACCTTCCCTTCAGAAATATTTATGATTACAAGACTTGCAGGGCAGCTCTTAGTATAACTCGCTTATGCATGTCGTAGGTGATTTGATCTTAGGGCCCACGACCACCCTAGGTATTTCGCCATTGCTATGACAACAGGTGCTGTAGTATCCGAGCGCAATATTCTTTCAGCCTCCTGCGCCCTTCTTGTACCTATGAGCTTACAGATTGGCCGTAACCAAACACGGCGTGGTCTTTCGTATCCGACACAGACAAATAGTAAATGCGTCAAAGACTCAACACTATCTTTGCAAAAAGGACAAGTTTTATCACTAGATACTTTCCATGCCGCAGTAAAAGCTCTCAAGGGTAGGGAACCTACCCTAAACTGGAAATACAATTTCCGGTCCAATGGCTTTGTAATGAGGTCCCAATAGGACTCCATCCTCGGGGTGGCTTTGAATTCCAAAAAGAACCAGTCAAAGTGGAAGAATCACTGGATCTAAAAACATTAAAATAAACCTATTCCCAATATAACTCCTTCATACATTGTTTTGAAGGGAAGACAGAATTTTCTGGATCATTCCACAACTGGATCATGCCAATATTAAATAAAATATCCCTAACTGTCCGTAGCCACTTTATTGAGTGAAAGGTGTCGGCTCTAATTATATCCAGAAACCCTGCTGCATAACCTACAAGTTCTGGTACACTCCATACTCTACGCCAATACAGTAAAGGACGCAGTTTCGCTAGAGCTGCAATCGGTTTTCTCCCCAAATCATTCAATAATGGGCACATTGGGGTGCTTTGGGGTAGTTTAATAATATTCCTCAAGAATCTAATTTCATAGGATGTAAGCACCACCAGATTTTCACAGCCCCACAGCTCCGAACCATAAAGGGCTGAACTAATAACTTTTGTGTTGTAAATCTCCAGGGCAGGACTTATGGGTTTTGTATATGATTTATTATATTCAAGTTGAACCGCCCCGCGAGTTGTCTATGCTTAAGGGATGCCAATTCTATCTGATGATTCCATTTCAGATTATTTTGGATGTTAACACCCAGATAAGTGAACTCTTTTACATATTCTAGCGGTCTATTATTCATAACAATTCCGCCCTTCAATACCTTTTGTGTATTAAATGCCATCAATCTTGTTTTCGACACATTAACCTCTAATCCACGCAATAAGCAGAACTCCTCAAATATTTTGAGGGCCTTTCGCAGTCCGCTAGGAGTCTTGGAGATGATTAAAGTGTCGTCCGCAAACAACAGTATGGGGATTTTTACTCCAGCTAAACTTGGGGCATCCGTAGGGGTAGAGCTCATACTACTCACTATTCCATTAATATATAATGAGAATAGTGTCGGGGCCATCACACAACCTTGTCTCACCCCTCTTTCCACAGGGAACGACTCAGTCACTTCATCTTGATTCCCCCATCTTATCTTAGCACTATTCTCAACATGCAGCCTAATAATAAGTGACAAAAGCTCATGTGGCATCCCTAACTCATGTAGCACCTTCCATAGTTTTGCTCGGGGAACTAGATCGAATGCTGACTTGAGATCAACGAACGCGGCGTATAATCTACCCTTACCCAAAGTAACAGTTTTCCAATAAAGCAAAACAAATCTAAACACCTGATCGATGGTGCTGGTTAATGCCCTAAACCCTGCTTGGAAGGGAGATAAAACATTGAGCTCATCGATCCAGGTCTGTACTTTATTCAATACCAATCTCCCCGTAACCTTTTGCATACAGTCAATCAGACTGATTGGCCTGTAATTCCCGGGGCATGACCTATCCCCTTTCTTATAGACTGGTATAATTATTGCTCCTCTCCAGGATTCTGGTATTGGCGCCCCCTGAGCGATAGCATTTGTCAGCAAGAGGATGTAATGGTTCCACTTGTCTCTATCATAAAGGAAAACATCCCCGGTATGCCATCCGGCCCTGGTGCTTTTCCCGCTGAGATTGCCCTGAGTGCAATGTTGACCTCTTCCTCACAAAAGACTGGGCCTTGATATGGTGTAATGGTGAAGCCACCTTCATCATGGACTATTTCTGAGGCATACTGGGGTCTAAAGTGAGTCACCCAGTCCTTTTGGGAAACATAATTCAGGGGCTGCTGAGCCTCCCCTCCCCTCCCCTCCCCCATTTGTAGACGTTCCAAAATTCCTTGGAATTTTTTAAGGCACAGAGCCACCTTAAGCTCAAGCCATCTTTTGTCATCCCAGCTTCTCTTCGCTGAAGCCTGAGTTACTTTGTAAACACTTCTTGCCTTACGTACTACTATAGGGTCTCCTACCTTAATGGCTTCCCCTAACTCAAGCCGAGCTTCTCTACACTCTTTGTTAAACCAGCGCTCACCTTTCTGTCTATAGACCTTTTTTGTCTCCCCTGCTTAAAAAAATAGGTGCGCAAATCAGCAAAAAAAGATTATGAGTACTTGTTATTTCGTCTAGTCCATTAGAACTTTTCACCTTCCTTTCGAGTTCGGTGGTAGCACTATCCACTCCCTTCTTTATACAATCTAGTAATTCTGGTGTTTCGATAATTTGAGCCCATTTAAGACGTCGCATATCGTTTGAACAACTAACTTCATTTGCCACATTACTATCACTAGATCCTATTTGTGTCTTAGGCCCCCACGGGTGGGTAGTTATGCACAGCGGATTGTGGTCACTTTCCTCCCTATCAATAACTACCATATCGTTCAAAAGATGCCATAGGTCCAAACTCAACAATACATAGTCAATTCTACTGGAGCTGAATCCATTATTAAAAGTCTTGGCTCCAAACCTATCGGAGTGTGTACGCCCATTGACCGCCCTCAAACCCCTTTCCATACAGATAGTATTGATTTGGATGACCACATCTGTCCACTTTCTTATAGGATCCAGTTCCAGCTTCGGGATGCCCCAGAAAATATCTACGTCATCTAGGTGGTTACCTCCCTCCTGAACTAGAGACTCGAATGTCATGTTAAAATCCCCAGCAATAATAGCTTTAGTAAATTCCTGGTAAGAATCTAGATGAGCGTCCAAAACATCCAAGACTCCCGATGTCTTGCCTCTTGTGCCCCGCACATAGATGTTATAGATATCTATTATTTGACCTGCACTCAAAATCAGCCTAACTACCTGGATGTCTTTACTTTGGATTTGGATTTCCTTTATAGTTAACTGAAGATTTTGTCGCACCCAAATGGTCAAACCCCCAGATGGCCTCCCTTTTCCTCCCCTGCAGGCTGGTGTGTGATAGTTTAAATACCCTTCACAATACAATGGATTCTCTGCCCATGTCTCTTGAAAAAGGCAGATATCATATTCTCTAATGAATGCATGCCATTCTGGGTAGACCATCTTTTTGCTCAACCCTGCAATGTTCCATGACAAAATAGAATTCTTATAAGGTGAAGTATTCCAAGTCAAAGCCCCATCTGCAGAAGGATGGGACAAATGACCCTCCATCAAACTACTAACAACCTGAGCTGGGCTGGCTAAACTTAACATGGAAGTCTGTGTCATTTCCACTGTTGAGACCTTAGGGTGCACAGAACTACCATTCTCATACACTTCATTTACTAGCAGTGTAGGAGCTTTATTAAGCGGTGTAGATTGGGCCAATTCTGTCACCCGATCTTGCGGGCACACAGGGTTCTTCCTTATGGTAGAATTCAGGATTATACGGTCTTGTTTTCTTAATGCTGAACCCTTAGTAAGTCAATCATTACTATCCAACGCAGAGCTCCCTTTCAAATTAGTAGGCCTTTCTTTTGCCAAACAGTTGCTGTAATCATTCGGAAGGAAGCGTCTGAACTGGATAGCTGAGTGGCCTGGTGATGAGGTACGAAACTCAAGTGTAAAAAGATTTTCTACTAGCTCTACACTATTCATTTGAAGTTCAATACAATCAAAGGGATGGGTAGGTGAGGATAGCCTACGTGCTGAAACTATGTCATCCCTAATTACAGATCGGCAACCCCTAACATGCCTTATCCAGTGAATAGCCTTGTTGATTACCGACTCCCTATTTTCTATGCCTCTTCGTACGTCATATTTTGGTACATTGGTCATTAAGATTCTGTTAGGGTTGGGAGTAGGATATGTGTTGGATATATTCTTTACCACAGCATCATGCTGGTGTAAACTAGGCTGATTAACCTTCTGCTGTCACTCATTCAAGCACATGGAGAAAACACAAGACAAGACTGGTCAACTCCACATAAACCCAAAAACCCATAAATAATCGAACATATAGTGAGCAAGAATGTTTTGTTTAACAACTGTTTCCTAATACAGAGCAATAAAGGTATCAGTACTTGCTATGTTATATATATTTTTTTTATTGTTTTATATATTTTTTTGAAAACTTTTTTTCCAGAAACAACTGCTAATATCCAGACTTTTAGAAGAGTTGCACCAGTCGTGAAGAAAAAATGTGCTGACGCGCGTTTCGGTGCGAGACCCATGTGCAAGGGTCACACCTTCTTCAGGGCGCTATGCAGATGAATAGAGGGGGCAGCACACGTCTCGGTGATCTGGAATTGGAATAAGTTCCAACAGGTTGCCCACAAGTTCTGATAAGAGAGCCTAGAGAAGTAGAAGGATCCAGCAGGGGAAATAACCTCAGAGACAATAATATATAGGATTCAGGGCCCAAGGTTCGGTAGAGGAGATGGGGCCCTGGACTCTCTGGGCGGAATTCATAGAGCAGGGATTCACATATGATGATACAGCGGGAAAAATCAGGAGGCCTTCACAGGGAAGAAAAAATCTGATATGGAGGAATCCAAGACTCGCGAGGCAGATCCTCACTAACTGGCATCGAGGACTCCAGGCAAAACGAAAACCGGACGCATCTTTTTTATATTAAGACGCTGCTTTATTTAAGAAATAGGTTGCAGGCAGTGGGTTTAGTTGTTTGATTACAAAGCAAATGAGTCCAAGCACAATTTCCCATAGATAACAATCGCATTTGTCTTCCTAAGAATTGAAAACAAGCAAGCAACTAATATCCCCCCGGGGGGGAAAAAGGAGGACTCGTAATAACAAGAAACTATTGAAGTTGCCAAGTCTAGAAACTAATCAGCCTTATAAGACAACTGGTAGCAAAAAGAAAGAAGAGGAATACAAAAGGGTATAGAGGAATTATGGGGTAACACAAACAAACCCAAATAGTCAATCAGTATCTTGTTTGTGAAGAGCATTCTTGTACTGCAATGTTCCCCACTATGCACAAAAGTCTTTCAAAGTTATGTGCCATCATTGATATTCAAAACCAAAGGGGATGATGTACGGAGTGTTGAACATTGCAAGCACTCACCCCCAGTCAACTGATCTGGGTTTAATCCATCATCATTCTTTAGCTCACTCCGCCACCCCAGTTCAGACATGGTCATATGCAAATCAGTCTGACCCTGTGCCTCATGGGGACAGTCCAGCCCGAACTGCCAAGCCATGTCTTCCCTGGACCGGAAACAAGCATCCTGGGACCGGTTTCTGGCTTACAGCCGTCATCAGCCAGGCTATCTTGAATCCAGTGGCAAAGTGAGCAAAGGACCCACGTCTGGGCATACCCTGCCAACTTAGGGCGAACATAGCAAAACCAAAGGGGATGATGGACGGAGTGTTGAACATTGCAAGCACTCACCCCCAGTCAACTGATCTGGGTTTAATCCATCATCATTCTTTAGCTCACTCCGCCACCCCAGTTCAGACATGGTCATATGCAAATCAGTCTGACCCTGTGCCTCTTGGGAACAGTCCAGCCCGAACTGCCAAGCCATGTCTTCCCTGGACCGGAAACAAGCAACCTGGGACCGGTTTCTGGCTTACAGCCGTCATCAGCCAGGCGCAGGGTCAAGACTGATTTGCAAATGGCTAGGTCCAAACTGGAATGGCATGGTGAGCAAAAAAACGATGGATTTAGGCCCAGATCTTTGTACTGGGGTGAATGTATGACATTGTTCTGCATTCTGTCCATCAATTGTTGTTTTTGCATCATTGATATTCATGCAAAAACTGGGGTGGCGTGGGGAGCAAAAGAACGATGGATTAAACCCAGATCTTTGTGACTGGGAGTGAATGTTTGCATTGTTTAGCTTTCCGTCCATTATGTGTGTCTTTTGCTTTTGTTGCCCTAGGTGGGAACGGTATGCCCAGACATGGGTCCCATGCTCACTGCGCTATTAGATTCAAGTTAGCCTGGCTGATGAGGGGTGATGCCCCGAAACCGGTCCCAGGATGCTTGTTTCTGGTCCAGGGAAGACTTTGCTTGACAGTTCGGGCTGGACTGTTCCCATGAGGAGCAGGGTCAAGACTGATTTGCATATGGCTGAGTCCAAACTGGGGTGGCATGGTGAGCGAAAGAACAATGGATTAAAGCAAGATCTTTGTGACTGGGAGTGAATGTTTGCATTGTTCTTTATTCCGTCCATCATTTGTTTCTTTTGCTGTTGTTGCCCTAAGTGGGAAGGGTATGCCCAGCCGTGGGTCCCATGCTCACTGCACCACTGGATTCAAGCTAGCCTGGGCAATGAGGGGTAATGCCCCTGTGGTGTGGATTGTGGCCTCATGGTCGACATTGCTAAGTTAGCTTGGGCCTAGCTGCCATGATGCCTCCTTTGCACACGTTACTCTGTGACTTTGTTTTTCCAGACTCTGCTTGTGACCGTTCACATTAGAACTGTCTGCCTTTCTGCCTTTCACCTTTTTTCATGTTCTCTGTGGTTTTCGTCTGCACACAATGTACAAGGTCAAAAAACAACGTCCCTTGTTGTTGCTGTTCTGTCAGCCCCTCGCACTTAGACATAACATGAAATACAGCTGCACTGGAGAAATTCGGGTGCTTTTAATGTTGTGATCTCCCTGTTGGTGGCACTTGGAGAAAAACCTTTCCAGGGAGAAGAGCTGTGCTTGTCCGATGATGTAAACCTTGCATCTAGTTCTTGAGGTATGGGGGTCCACCTGACAAAGCCCAGAGGTCTTCTATTTTTATAATAAACTAGTTACTAGCACGGGGAGGGTGGCAAGGCATTATAGTCCTTAATCCACTGTCTTTATAAAATGCTGTCCCCGTTTGTATTCTATGGAATTGTAACAATGCTTACTGTTTTGTCTTTATGCATTATGCTGCTAGTACTGGCACGTGTACTGTGTCTTAGAGCACGATAGTTGAAATAAACATTTTAAACTATACTGTGTCTCTTAATACGCACGTTGTGGACAAGTATGAGTGAGTAATGAAAGAGTGTTCTTGCTCCCGCGATTCCTGAAAGAGTCCGTGTTCTGGGATGTCTAATCATTGGTAGCTTCGCTGTAGTACGGAGAACAAATGAGACACTATAGCTAGTCGGATTGGGATTTTGGGCACTAAGGTGGATAGTTGGTACACCACTATACACCGAGGTCCTGTTTTCCTGCGCATAGTTCTGTATATGTGCAGAATCCCCGCAACATGGCGTCCAACGTGGGGCGGGCTTCTTATCTGCGAGACGCTTGAGTAGTACTTTTGCTTGTCCACAATTCCCTTCACTTATGTTTCCGGAAACATATGTGGGGGTGTAACCTCCTATATTGATGTTTTTATAGGTTATTTCAAGCTTGAAGTTATTAAAAGGTGTTCTCTTTTATGTAAACCCTCTATTGCGCTGCCACGCACTACGTTGTTCTACATTCTTAGTCTTGATGGCTGTGAATGTCAATATACCGGCACATAGCCGCGCCGCGCTCCGGGCTCATTTAGCGGCCTATGGAGTACCCGACGTGGGTGTCGCCCTCATCTTTGTGGTCCAAGCTGATCCGGCTTACCACTTTGAGGTGTTTTACTCATGGGTCACTTTTCCAGCGGTGGAGGGGGATGACAATTTGTTCCATGCTTACTCTCCCACCGCCCTTCCTAATGTTTATCGGCCTTATCAGGCTCTTGAAGTACCGCTCACGGCATGGCAACACCGTGTTTGGTTTAATGGCGCCCTCCCACATCCGGTCACCCCGATTCGTTTAGGCCCCTTATCAATAGATGGGGCCGCTTGGCCTGTTTTGGCCAGGTATACCCCACATCCACGTCATTTAGTGGTTCCAGTAGATGAACTGCGCGTGCTGCATACGTCTTTGATCCGTGTGCACAGAGCTTTAGTACAATATGTTACAGGCAATGTCCAGATGGCCCCTCCTGGAGTTGCGGCGCATCCAGCTGGGCTTGGCGGTGTGACCATAAGTCCCGTCATGGTTAATTCGGTGATGGGCAAGCGCCCACAGAATAAGGATGATTTGCCTTACTGGCTTGCAGAAAAATTTGACCAGCTGGAGGCGGTGTTTCCAAATACCTCTTCTGTGGAAAAATACAGGATTTTGACTATTAGTTTGCCAAAAGACTTAATTCCCGAGTTGACAGAATGCAACAACTGGGGCAAGGTATTCGCAGCAGTGTATGCGAAGTGTTTCGGCACTCCGTCCATGATGGTCCTTCCCGTGATTAAGCGTGTACAAGATGAACATGGCCCTGAAGCGGCTGTGGAACTGGGGATGAGACTGGTGGGAGTGTTCGATGTAGTGGCTGATCTAATCCTTGCGAACGTCAAGGGTGATGCAGTCAACTTTCAAGTCGCTAATGCTTTGGCTTTAGTCCCAGAGCTGGACAAGCATCGCGAATTACCAAAAATTATTGCACAGGCTTATAAAACCATTGGCCGCAATAGTTTGGGGGTTAAGCCTTTTGCTAAAACGCAAGCTCAAACACAACCACAACAAAAATCTCAGTCTGATAAAGACGAGAAACCGTTCTTTTCTAAAAAGAACTGGAAGTTGAAGAAACAGGGAAAGCAACAACCAAAACCAGGGTCGCGTGCTGCGACACCGGTTTCCGTATCTTCTGAACGCACTTATGATTTGCGCGACCGAGCGAGAATTAAATCTCCTGATAGATTTCAGGTCCCTGACCAGCGTTCTCCTCGTTCTTCACAAGCACCGTTGACCTCACAGGCAGGTGGAGGAGATCGCCAGGAAAGAGGCAGGGGTCGTGACGCCCCACAGGGACGAGACCAACTTCGACAACCAGGCAGAGGGAAACTAGAAGAATTTCCCCGTTCTCGGCCACAGTTTCAGAAGAAAAAAGTTGCAGCTTTGACAGCGAGATATGCCACAGACAGTGAGAACGAGACTCCTGAATTGGACGTGGGCAGTGACGCTGCTAGACAGCGCCGCGGAAGTTACCATAGTGCGGGAGGCACTACGTCCTCATGTGGAGGCGACAGCAACTGACACTTTCATTACTGTCGAGACAGCTGACACCCGAGTGGCACCCCCTGACAGACTATTTAATATTGTCCTTCAACTTGAAGGTGACATTGAGCGTGTTATTAAAGGGATTTTTGGGGAAAATCTGACCTCTTCTTACGACATTTTGTTGGCGGAGGCGGATTGGCCGCCCCCATTTGTACTTGCTGCTCCGAGAGGGGAGGAAGTAATCCTTCCGGGCTTTTCGCATCATGTCCCCAAGGACAGAGCAGAGGCGTTAGCAGCTGAAAGGGCTGTGGCCCAGGCCCCGGCACTGTACCGTAATCATGTGGGCTGGGATGAGGATTCTCCCCCCATGATATACCATTGCGGTCTCTGCCACAGCCTCAACCCCAATATCCCCTCCGGCAGGAAGCTAAGGGTCCCGTTTCCGACATTCTGACACAGTTAGAATCTCAAGGAGTAATTGAAACATGCGTGTCACCAATGAATAATCCCCTTTTCGCAGTTTCTAAACCCGATGGGTCTTACCGCTTGGTTTTAGACTACCGGCATTTGAACTCTCATTGTCGGACCTTTGCGGTACAGAATACCCATAGTTCTGCGCTCGTAGACAGTCTTGTTCGTAAAAAATATAAAACGACACTTGACCTTTCCAATGGTTTTTACACTCACAATTTGTCCCCGGACTGCAGTCAATGGACCGCGTTCACTTCCTGTGGAAAACAATTAAAATTCCAGCGTTTGCCAATGGGCTACAGGAACAGCCCAGGGGTCTTCGCCGCCCGTGTTGTCTCTTTGTTGGACAGCATAGACCCAGATGCGTATTCGTACGTGGATGATATATATCTGACAGATGACGAACTATGCCGCATCTTTCCCGAGTAGACCGCATTATTCTTGAATTCGCGGTTTTAGGTTACAAATTTAATTTTGCCAAATCTCACATCGCAGAATACACTGTGTTGTTTTTGGGCTATGAGCTCAATAATGAAGGTAGGGGCCTAGCACCCCACTTCCTGGAGAAATGCGCACTTCTGCGCCCTCCGACGACCCTGAAAAAACTTCAGTCTTTACTGGGATTTTTGAACTTCGGGCATTCTTACATTCCCGAATATGCCCAGCGTATCAAGCCTCTTTATGCCTTGATACAACCAACCTTTTCGAAGTCGTGCTGGCTTCCGGAACACTCCACTATACTGCAATCTTTGCAGTCTGATCTACTTGAATCTAAGTTCTTGTTGACTCGTGATAACCACACGAACCTGGTGATTAGAATTGTGCCAGGGGCAGTGGGTTTCACGTACTTGACATTCAACGAAGGTGACACAGTACCTATTGCCTACACGTCGCATCTATACACTTCTGCCGAGTTGCGTTTTTCAACTGTGGAGAAAGTTTTGACTGCAGTGCAGATGGCGATTCTTAAAGAACGTGCACTGGCACAGGGTAAACGCATCTTGGTTGTCACACCCTATCCTGCCCTGGAGGCAGAGACAAAGGCAAGTGTACCAAACTCTAAGGCTTTGCACCCCCGTTGGATACAATGGGCTACTTCTCTGACGTCTCCGGATGTCACTTTTATCTTTGATTCCTCTCTTCAGACACAGGAGTTCCTGCAGTATGAATTTGTTCATCCTCCTCCTCTGTCTTGCTGCCGCTTAAGGAGTACAAATGTATCATTTACACAGATGGTTCGGCACAACCGGCCACAGGTTCTAAGCATGCATACTCAGCAGCATGTGCTATTGTGGCGGGTACCATGGTGAACGGTGAGTTCAAATCGAGTGTTGTGCACACGCAGGCACTGGGAGACAGTACCGCCCAATTGGCCGAGCTGCGTGCTTTGGTGCTCGCACTTGAGTTTGCAGACCCGGATGTGACTACACTTATTGTATGCGATTCGTACTACTGTGTTCAGTCTTTTAATGACAACTTATTCTTTTGGTCTCAGAACGACTATAGAGATTCTAAAGGCAGCGCAATTAAGCATAAAATGCTTTGGGTTCGAGTGGCGGATCTTAAACAACGTCTGCCTCTCACACAGGTGATTCACACTCTTGGCCACCAGCATGTGGGCGCACATGCGGTCGGTAACAGTTTGGCGGATGAAGCTGCCAAATCAGCAGTACCCACGTGCTCAGTAGCAGCCGTTACAAGATCCATGACAAAAATAGATAATGAGATTTTGGCAGCTATTGCTGCAACCAAGGAAGGTACTAATAACCCACAGGGTTTCCCTTCCAAGTACTCTTATCACTTAAGCCCCGACCATGTTCCTTATGTAAGAATTCCGGACGTTGGTGATCGGCTGATTCCCAACGCGGACCGCAGAAATTCGTTGATAACAGCCGCACACGAAGGCTTGGCTTCGGCCCATGCTGGCGTGTCTGCAACTGTTTCACTCTTGCAGCAGCGTTACTGGTGGCGTGGTTTATATAAACAGACCCGTAATTATGTCCTTTCTTGTGACATTTGTCAGCAGATTAAGCCCTCTACGGTTACACGTCCGCCACAAACACAGCTCTGCATTTCTAATAAACCTTTTGGTTGTGTATACCTTGATCACTGCGGTCCATTTTCTTCTGATACTGCATATAAATATATCGTAGTTGCAGTTGATTCGTGCACACGTTTCATCTGGGTTTGGCCACAACGCAGTGCTGACGCTCGAAATGTCATCAGGGATTTGCGTGTCTTTGTGGGAATTTTTGCCTGTGGCACCTTCCATTCTGACCAAGGTCCAGCGTTCGCCTCTAAGGCGTACAAGGACACGATGAGGTATATGGGGGTGCTGGTGCAATTTTCATCTCCATACAGGCCTGAGGGCAACTCAATTGTGGAGCGAATGAACCGTGACTTAAAGCAATCCTTGACAGCTAGAGTCTTAGGTACTGGCAGGAACTGGCTAGCCCACTTGTATGGCATGCAACGTGCACTTAATAAGCTCCCTAGAAGATCTCTGGGTGGGCGGACCCCATACAAAATGCTCTTTGGCATACAGATGTTTGTGCCAGACCTTGATGGTCTAGACTTGGCGGCGAATGCCGCAATCTTTGACGTAGAGAATCATTCTACTATGTTGCAGGACTTACAAGAGACCCGTGACAGACTTGCAAACGAACACTTACCTTCAGCCACTGACACTGCGTTGCAGATTCCGGTTGCCGGCTGGCTTCCGAAGATTGGCGATCTGGTCCGAGAGAAGGTGGAGAACAAAAAAGAATTTGGCCCCTCTTATCATGCACCGGTTCCAGTTCTTGGCTTGAAGGGTACTCGTACAGTCATCTTACCACCGCTTCCTGGTCGCAAAGACAACAGATACATCTCAGTGGACAATGTCAAGCTACAACATCTGGCCGATCCTGAATAGTGCAACACCTGCGGTATCATGTCCAGCAATTTCAAGAAATCCTGTTTGTGGCCCTCCACAGGCGCTGATGTTGCCATTGGGATGGTCGCTTTGCCAGATCGCCTTCTCAACCTCCCGGCTTCCTCCTGCAATGAGGAAACCGAGTATACATACCCCGCAAGTGAGTCAGTGGCTCATTTACCTACAACACCTCTGAACCCGACTCGTTTTTCCTTTGATTCGTCTTCCACCTCATCATTTGTCCCAACCAAATTCAGTATTTTTGTATCCTGGTTCAGAGACAATTTTTTGGTCCCTCCATGGACATACATCTGGTTGGTGCTATTCCTGATTTTCCTGTTCATGTCCATTGGCTTTGTGACAGTTTTTTTCTTGCTCATCAATGGTCACTACTTGCCAGAACGCTCTGCGGTGAACTCTGTGGCTGGAACTTTGTCTCTGCATTCTTCTTCTCACATCATGAAGCGTGATCACACATTTGTGAACATTTCCGCCTTTCCAGTTGCAGATGGCATCATATGGGATGCAGTGAATTTCCAAATTCATGGGCCGACAGAAATTATTAATGTTCCTAATGTGCTTCGTGTTTCCATGGGTGATGTGGCAAAGAGGAATATTCATTCAGATGATTGGGATGTGCATGCCATTGAATCGTTATTTTCTGATTTGAAATATTATGCTGCTTTTAACGCTGAGGATTAGTACTTAAATTCTGCTAATTCTGCCGATTTGTATTGTTACCAGCACTACGGCAACCATTTTCTGCATAAACCCAGTACAATTCGAGGTAATTTCAATTACACCCAATGGGAACATTGCCCGATCCCTCTGCAAGGTAGCTCTCAAACACTGATAAATAAATGTACCTACTTTACAGACTTTGACAGATCTAATCCAGGGTCCTATTATTTTAAATTAAACATTTCTTCAACTCCCAAGGTAATGTTGACCCACACCAAATTGCTCTATTCCAGTTCCTTTATGGACGCATTAGCTGTGGGTGGCTATGAGCAATGGAAAAACACCCTCGACTTGAAATCTATTTGGGGCACTAAATCTTGACAGGTACGCGGTACAGTAGCTTTGCACCGTGCATGCCTTATCCCCACACAAATGTTATTTTTAAACAGTACTATATATCAAACAACTTGTTTGGGTTTGGCAACTTCCAAACAATTGAATGCACCTTCCACTCCTGCGTTGTCTTCCTGGCCGAACAGAAGCTTGCATTTAAATATTTCCCTTGAAACTTTGCAAGCGTTGTTTCAAAATAATTCGTTTAATGTCTCTGCACTAGATCGGTCGGCCTGGTTGGTGTGGCCCATAGCATCTAATGCATGCCAACTGCGTTTCCATAACTCTGCTCCTGGTTACAAACAGGATAGACCAGATCCACGGTTTTCTGAATCACGTACGGTTACGACATATTCAGTTGGTAAATTATGTAAACAGTGGTTGCAGCACTCTACATTAGATTCCGTAAAACAACATTTATCCCTCCTATCAGACAACATCGATCTGGCCGATTTTGTTCTAGGACCTCGAGGTCTAAGACCTAAAAGATTTGTTTATGCGACTTACAATGAAATCTGGAAGCTTTCACAAATAGAAGCTGCTTCCCGTTTACGGGAAATAGATCAAGCAAATCTAGAAAAAGTGCTTGCTGTTGTCGACAATAGTATTAACACCCTGTCTTCCCGCATTTAAACATTAGAGAATATTGTTTCATCTGTTGTTGATATTGTACAAGATGACGTGTCTGTGTTATATCATGGTCGGAATCAATTGCGTTCAGTAATGCAGTTTGCATGGACTTTGCAAACACTGAAAATGGGGAAGGTTCCATGGCATTTTTTAAACACATCTGCCTTGTTCTTGCCGTTTAATTTAACTGAGAAACAGCAGTTCATGTCCATGAAAGATGCAACATACACTCTTCTACATATCGAAAAAATAGATCCTTTACCATTCTCTGTGGCGGAGACTGACTCTGCAGTGTGGCTGGTACACGTGGTTATCACCTTGCCTCTTTCTTTATTTGAATTCAGTTCATGCATGAAACATTATCCGGTTGGCCGTTTTGAGCCTTTGGGTAGTGCCTTTTTGCACGAACTATGGTCCCTACCTTTCACATACAGATGCCTTAGGGATGACAAGGAAGTATTTCTCACAGGGGAGACTTGCGATTCTACCGTGGGTCATTCCCTAGTTTGTAAAAACATTAAATTGCACGGGGCTTGTAATGTTTCTGCCCCGAATCTTGCTTGTGTTTTAAAGGGCATTCCTGTTCCTGTTATATCACCTACTTTCACTATGCTTGCTAATGGTAGCTATCTCCTTTTAAATAATCAAGACTGCTGTGGGATGCAGGCAGGCATACCCTGCATTGTGACAGTTTCTCAACGCGTAGTGTGCTGCAAAAATGTGCTTTTTCCACCCCCGCGTGGGAAGTTAGATAGTTCCATTTGGCCTTACATACCGACTTTGAAGGCAGATTTCAATAAATTGAGCAGAATAAAGGCGCTATTATTAAACCAGGAGGTTATGTTAACTTCCGCACGGGAGACCTTCGTCCTCCAGGTGGCCAGCACCCACAGTGAGATACAGGCCCTTTTGAACACAAACCTCCCCCAACATTTCGGTGAACTGATTCACCGTATATTCAATGCTTCTAATGCTTCTAATACCGAAGGTCTTGTGCACTTTTTTAAAGTTGTGGGCTCTGGCCTTTTGGCCTCCTTGGTGTAATTCCGGCTTTTATTCATTTATTTTTTTCCAGCGTCTTTGGTGGCTTCCCATTGATCCTAGCCTTAGCTGCTGGAATATTGCTTTTACTTTGTCTGTTGCGCAATGGCTGCACCTCCAGTGGGCCTACACAACCCAGGGCGACTGCGGATGCTCCGTGAACGCATGGTTAACAGCTTCGGCATCCTGCCGCTGGCGACACTCAGCGTGTCTTATGGACTTTCCTATCGCTTTGCGTATTTCAAGTGCGTGCAACCTGTGATGTCCTGCTTACGATGTCCGTTCTCTGGCTCCTTGGATATTTGCCTCTCCAATACGTCTTGTTCAGACCCGGATTTCGACCAGTTGATGGGCCCCTTAGTGACCCATGAACGGGTATGTTCCGGTGCTGGATTAATGACGCGTGCGGCTGCACTTGGTGTCTTGGCGCAATGGGATATCTGGGCGGCTGCTCAGAATCTCCTACAACGAAGTTATCTTGAGTATCACGCAAGTTGTCCCGCAATGCTGATCGCTGCTCCCTATTGTGAGGAGCATGAATGCAGTTTGGATTTATTGAACTGGATGGCATCTCTTTTTTCAGACGATGACAATGATGTCTTTTTGGAAGGTGTTGCAGTTTTCTGCGCATACACTCTGATGGATTAGTTGCATTGACTCTCAATGAACTGCATAACTGGACTTTTTTTATTCTCTTTGAGTGACCTATTTTCTGGCCCTGTCTAGAATTTTTTTTCCAACGTTTTTTTTTTACTCTCCCTTTCCTTCAAAAGGACATTTCCCACCCATAGACGTTTACATTCTGCTCCATCTATTCGAACTCTGTTTTCGTCCTATGTCTTGACCTATGGACTGGCCAGGGGAGGGTGTGGTGTGGATTGTGGCCTCATGGTTGACATTGCTAAGTTAGCTTGGGCCTAGCTGCCATGATGCCTCCTTTGCACACGTTACTCTGTGACTTTGTTTTTCCAGACTCTGCTTGTGACCGTTCACATTAGAACTGTCTGCCTTTCTGCCTTTCACCTTTTCTCATGTTCTCTGTGGTTTTCGTCTGCACACAATGTACAAGGTCGAAAAACAACGTCCCTTGTTGTTGCTGTTCTGGTCAGCCCCTCGCACTTAGACATAACATGAAATACAGCTGCACTGGAGAAATTCGGGTGCTTTTAATGTTGTGATCTCCCTGTTGGTGGCACTTGGAGAAAAACCTTTCCAGGGAGAAGAGCTGTGCTTGTCCGATGATGTAAACCTTGCATCTAGTTCTTGAGGTATGGGGGTCCACCTGACAAAGCCCAGAGGTCTTCTATTTTTATAATAAACTAGTTACTAGCACGGGGAGGGTGGCAAGGCATTATAGTCCTTAATCCACTGTCTTTATAAAATGCTGTCCCCGTTTGTATTCTATGGAATTGTAACAATGCTTACTGTTTTGTCTTTATGCATTATGCTGCTAGTACTGGCACGTGTACTGTGTCTTAGAGCACGATAGTTGAAATAAACATTTTAAACTATACTGTGTCTCTTAATACGCACGTTGTGGACAAGTATGAGTGAGTAATGAAAGACTGTTCTTGCTCCCGTGATTCCTGAAAGAGTCCGTGTTCTGGGATGTCTAATCATTGGTAGCTTCGCTGTAGTACGGAGAACGAATGAGACACTATAGCTAGTCGGATTGGGATGTTGGGCACTAAGGTGGATAGTTGGTACACCACTATACACCGAGGTTCTGTTTTCCTGCGCATAGGTCTGTATCTGTGCAGAATCCCCGCAACAGGATGATTGTTTCTGTTCAGGGAGCACCTTGTTTGGATGTTCGGGCTGGACTGTTCCCATGAGGAGCAGGGTCAAGACTGATTTGCATATGGCTGGGTCCAAACTGGGGTGGCATGGTGAGCAAAAGAATGATGGATTTAATCCAGATCTCTTGACTGGGGGTGAATGTTTTGATTTGTTCTGCATTCCATCCATCAATTGTGTGTCTTTTGCTTTCTCGCCCTAAATGCGCCAGGTATGCCCAGACGTGGGTCCCGGGCTCACTGTGCCACTGGATTCAAACTATCCTGGCTGATGAGGGTATAAACCCCGGAACCGGTCCAAGGATGATTGTTTCCGGTCCAGGGAGGACCTGGTATGGCAGTTCGGTCTGGACTGTTCCCATGAGGCACAGGGTCAAGACTGATTTGCATATGGCCAGGTCTAAACTGGGGTGGCATGGTGAGCAAAAGAATGATGGATTTAACCCAGATCTCTTGACTGGGGGTGAATGTTTTGATTTGTTCTGCATTCCATCCATCAATTGTGTGTCTTTTGCTTTCTCGCCCTAAGTGCGCCTGGTATGCCCAGACGTGGGTCCCGGGCTCACTGTGCCACTGGATTCAAGCTATCCTGGCCGATGAGGGGTGAAACCCCGAAACCGGTCCTAGCATGCTTGTTTCCGGTCCAGGGAGGACCAGGTTTGGCAATTCGGTCTAGACTGTTCCCATGAGGCACAGGGTCAAGACTGATTTGCATATGGCCAGGTCTACACTGGGGTGGCATGGTGAGCAAAAGAACGATGGATTAAACCCAGATCTGTATGACTTGGGGTGAATATTTGCATTGTTCAGCATTCCGCCATCATTTGCTTCTTTTGCTTTTGTTGGCCTAAGTGAGAAGGCTATGCCCAGACATTGGTCCCGTCCTCTCTGCGCCACTGGATTCAAACTAGCCTGGCTGATGCGGGATGATGCCCCGAAACCGTTCCCAGGATGCTTGTTTCCGGTCCAGGGAGGACCTGGCTTGGCAGTTCAGGCTGGACTGTTCCCATGAGGAGCAGGATCAAGAGTGATTTGCATATGGCTGGGTCCAAAATGGGGTGGTGTGGTGAGCAAAAGAATGATGGATTAAACCCAGATCTTTGGGACTGGGGTTGAATGTTTGCATTGTTCAGCATTCCGTCCATCATTTGTTTCTTGTGCTTTTGCTGCCCTAAGTGGGAAGGGTATGCCCAGACATGGGTCCCGTACTCACTGCGCCAATGGATTTAAGCTAGCCTGGCCGATGAGGGGTGATGACCCGAAGCTAGACCCAGGATGCTTGTTTAAGGTCTAGGGAGGGCCTGGCTTGGCAGTTCGGGCTTGTCTGTTCCAATGAGGAGCAGGGTCAAGACTGATTTGTATATGGCTGGGACCAAATTGGGGAGGCGTGGTGAGCAAAAGAACAATGGATTAAACCCAGATCTTTGTGAGTGGGGGTGAATGTTTGCATTGTTCAGCGTTCCGTTCATTATTGTTTTTTTTTGCTTTTGTTGCCCTAAGTGGGAAGGGTATGCCCAGACATTGGTCCCGTGCTCACTGCGCCACTGGATTCAAGCAAGCCTGGCTGATGAGGGGTGATGCCCCGACACCGATCCCAGGATGCTTGTTTCTGGTCCAGGGAGGACCTTGCTTGGCAGTTCGGGTTAGAGTGTTCCCATGAGGAGCAGGGTCAAGACTGATTTGCATATAACTGGGTCCAAACTGGGGTGCATGGTGAGCAAAAGAACGATGGATTAAACCCAGATCTTTGTGACTGGGGGCGAATGTTTGCATTGTTCAGCCCTCCGTCCATCATTTGTTTCCTTTGCTTTTGTATCCCTAAGTGGGAAGGGTATGCCCAGATGTGGGTCCCGTGCTTACTGCATCACCTTTCCGACAGCCTTTTCATGGCGAGGATCCCACCATGAAAAGGCTGTCAGAAAGGGATATCGAAATCCCGACGGCGGTGCCTGCCTCGGCACCGCGCATTCTGGGATGGTCCTCCGACCGCCGCATCATCAAGATCTATGATCCTGGTGGAGGCGGTGGTCTTGTGTCCGACAGCTGTGGGTACAACCACCAGGATCATTATACGGTGGTCGGACCGCCACCGACGGCCTGTCGGCGATCCAACCGCCAACATCGGAATCAAGCCCTAAAATATTAAAAATAAAAAACATAAAGCTTTTACAAAATTAAAACAATAAAAAGGAAAATATATAATTTCATAAACAATATATTAGTATAACAAATTTCTAAACTTGAAAAGAAAAATTAACACAATTGTAAACATAAACTCAAAACATGAAGCATTATAAATGACTCCTAACCCTATTCCCCTATAAACCTAACATCCCACTATTATTTTATTATAATAAAAACAAACATTTTAAATACAAATACAGTATATTAAAAAATGGCCAAACACACACTTAAATAACAACATAAATTAAAATATAACACAATATTTTCACCAATATTAAAAAATTATTTTAAAAATAATAATTTTACCTGCAATATTCTGATCCACGATATTTTTGACATCACAAAATTTAAGGGCCTTTTTTCGAGTGTGGCGCAGCTTCGCCGGCTAAACGCCGGATCCACTGCGCCGAAACCACGGATGGACTGCTGGCCGTATTACGAGTTGTAAAAGTACAACTCGTAATACGGTCAGCGGTCCTTTGGCCTTTCTCATGGCGGTGCCTTGAAAACAGGCACCGCAATGAGAACGGCCAAAAAGGCCCAGCACGGCATGGACGGTGACGTCCATGCCTTGCTGGAACTGGGGGGAATACAGACAGGGAGGCACATGTTGTGCCCCCCTGAATGTATCCCCATGGCGGGAGGGACATGGGGGCCCTGTAGGACCCCTTTGTTCCTGCACCGCCAGCCTTTTTATGGCAGGGCTTCGCCATAAAAAGGCTGGCGGTCCAGGAACTCAAAATATGCTGAGCGGGACTGCGCCAGTCCCTGCTCAACATAATGCATTGTGGCGCTCCTGCGCCACCGCCAGGGAACGACTGTTCCCTAGCGCAGGCAGAGGTCCAATGCCGATACGATTTATAAAGTCATAATTGGCAAAACGGTGCACCGCCACTCCTGCGCCACCGCGAGTCTGGCAGTCGCAAGGAAGATAGACTCATAATCAGGCCCTAAGACACAATCATTGCACCTCATAATATTCTTTCCACTATATTTTATCGAAACACCCATCCAGTACTATCTCCACTACCTGCTTCCTTTCTTACAATATTACCTCTCTCCATATTACTCATTCGTGACCGCCTCAACTCACTTTCTTTCATCAACCTGAACCCCCTCAACCTTCACTCACTTGCTCTCTACACATTCCATCTTTCTTGTACAATGCCACCCTCCTGCAATTTCATTCTTCTCCATTCACCAACATCATGTAATACGCATGCACCTGTCTCATTTTTTAATGGACCACTGAACTTGGTAAACCCTTCACTCACCTTCACCCAATCACCAACCGACAACCCATCGCCATGGCAGGGGTCGTTAACTACACCTAACTTCTAATTTTTAGCCGTCTCCTTCATCCATTCAGAACCCACTTTAGTTCCTGGATTCCTACTCCTTCTCTCTACAAAGTGGGATTTATGAAGCACGCAGCTAATATAGAGCAGCAGGGCCACACCAAATCTGCACTCTCTTTCTTAACTTCTTGACCATTAGTGAACACAGCTAGATCACACCCTTGAGCATCCTGTTGACTCTCTGAACTAAACCATTAGCTTGGGGATTATACAGCGGAGTGTGGCAAAGTTGAATCCCACACTTTTAAAAATCCTTCATTTTAGCACCAGTCACCATTACAAAGCCACCACATACAGAAGATGCAAGTGAGTGGTGAGATTTATTAAGAAAACCCATCCACCCTGAAGAAGACAGTGCCTGACACATGAAATCTAAAGAATCTTGAATTAAATTCCAAGCCATCTTTTTCTGAAATGGAACCTTTCTATGCAGGAAATGCAGAAGTAAGGTAAGATGCCACAGTCAATTGGATACCATTGTATGTAAAAAAAGGTGGAAGAAAATCCATCCTTGCTAAAACTTCCTCCAAAACGTTGACGGTAGATCTAGCGGTACTCACACAAAAACATCTCTATCAATCACTTGGAATGAGCAGTCATAAGGACTAATATGTACCGCAGTTCATTGCATAACTCTGACAACATACCAATGAAATACAGACAGCCACAAGGCCATGCTTTCCCAGTGGGCTCTCATATCCAACTTTAGTTTCCCCTCATCCTCGCTGCACTCTACACAATGGTTGACCCACGCCCCCTCAACAGTGTGGTTGACATGCCATTTAATTGTAGTGCAGGAGTGGGCTAATGCTTTTCTCGCACGTCAATCAAAGGCGGGTGCACATTTACCTTGGGCTTGCATGCTGCCTCGAGCCACATATTACATCTCACCGCCAGTACTTCCAGTAGCTGTTGGAGTTGACTGGCACAGGTGAGATTGTGTATCATTGCTTTACCCAATGTAGAGAGTGAAATTGTTGCAGTACCTCCGAAGAAACACACCAACCTCAATGTTGGAAAGTTATGCCTCTGGGCGTGTGAGCAGGTAAAACATATGACACACCCAAGTGGCATCCATTAAAGGATATGTGAAGCACACATAAGAGGTCAACTTCTTTGGCAGTAAAGTGTGCTTTCGGACACACACTTCAGATTGTGTTGCCTTTTGGAAAATAAGTCATTTCTCTTTTATATAGAATCATTATCCCAGTGCCCCACATTGCATAGCCTGCAAGGAGTAGAAATCTTAAAGTGGAGTGCCTACATTATAAGTGTCTTGCTCGAAATAAGACATTTTCATGATAATCTTCGTGTGTATTAGGAGTATTAGGGATCATTTCCATTTTTAAGTTTATTCATGATAATTTGAAGATCATGTTGATGCATCCAATCCAAAATTGGGAGACCATGTTCAGTGACATATACTTTTCCATCAATCTCTATATCTCTAAACACTATTCTCGTCCGCATGAATCCAAATATGTGAATGTTTTCACCTTGATGTGCCCCAGAAAGAAATATTTGGCTAACAAAACAGCATTGAGCCAGTTTGCCCTAAACACTTTCTTGTGTCTGATAATGTACATGGACCAACAGTTTACCTTTAGGTCTGTTTTTCTTCTTCCCACTACTAACTCAGACTTTGGTCTGCACTACCTTGCTTTGCATTCTTGTTAACCCCCTGCTCTTAGCACTCTCTCAATGTCTCCTTCCCTTACTGTGTCTTTGGATACTGTTTCCCAAGCCCCCCTTGCTTGGATATGTTACTGTTCTTTTCAGGTTTATTCAGATTTTGTTTAAAACACTTGCTTCACTAGCAATTTTTTTTCAATAACAGAAATATCACTTCCACTACTACTCTCTTTTCTCTCCATCTCACACATGCAGTATTCTGGTTCTTCCAAAACTTTGGTTATGCTTATTGCATTTTTCAAAGATGGATTCCTGGTCAGCCATAGCCTCTCTTCAATCTTTTTGCTATTGCACGGTACAATCAGTTGATCTTAAATAAGTTCATCAGTCATGGCACAAACACATCTAAGGTCTCAACCACCCTTTGTGGTTCGGTATTAAACTTAAACCGTATTCATATCTTCTGCAAACCTAGTCTCTAGTTTCTGTTTTGTTTCCTTGTATACAACCAACATTGTTTCACGAGTCCGTTCTAATGCGACTGGCAAAAATGTGAGGATTTGTTGCCCTTCCTTATACAAGGTGCTTAAGAGGAAGACTCTTTTCCTTGCTCAAAGGAAGTCTTTCTCATCCAGTGCCTCCAAATAATTAGCAAATATTTCAACCCATATTTCCTATTCTACAGGTGGTAAACGAGACTGAGACAGAAGAAGAGGTGGAGGTATTACAGCACCCAGCTCCACCGTGACTAGACTTAAAAAGGGAAATGATCACTGGAGGCCTGATTTCAGGTTTGGCCGATGGAGTAAAGACAGGGACGGTGGCTAAGAACTTTAAGTCAGCCAACCTGCCTTTACTCCACCATCCAAATTGAAAGATATCCATCGGTCCCGCGGACATCTTTATAAATTGGTGGGAAGTCTTCCATATTTTTGGAGACCGTTATGCTGTCCCTTGTGAACCCTAGATTTTCCAAACGCTTAAGTACTGACTGGCACTAGGTCTCATTACAATGTTTTGGTTACCCCTCCGTCCTTTGAGGGTCCTGGGACCAGTGGCAGACTTAAACCAACCCTTACTTTACTAAACACTAGACAATAATGAAGGTGACCTTTTCTGGAACCACAATGCCAACCTCCTAGAAAAGGATGCTTGTTAAGTGAAGCATGAAAAGGGTGCCAAAAAAAATATGATAAAAGATTCAGAATTTCAACTAAATAAGTGAAGAAAACACCACCTAAAATAGAGGGGGAAAACAAAGATAAAACCTCTCAAAAAGAAAAAACAACCAAAACAAAAAGAAGCAAATAATAGCACAAAAACGCAGCTAACAAGAACAAATGCCATTTTACTTAAAGTGCCTGGGGGTGCAACATTGTGTGTGCCAGCTTTTTGGCCCATGGGTACTTTGGTATTACAGACACTTGCACTGCCCCTTCTGTAATACACATCGCGCCGGCACACATATAATGCTGGTGTGATTCCGAGGGGACGATTCATCATTTGCATGAGGGTATGGCCACATGCTAATGAGGGAAACATTTTGCGTCTGTACCCATGTTTTATTATGAGGCACACTGTCAGTGCACACCACTCCCAGAGGCCTTCTGAAAGGGGTGAAGGGCTTCCCATGGTCATGAGTATTGCACCCACCTGCAGGGAGATATCTGCCCTCCCTAAAGCATGCTGCATGCACTGTGAAAAACGGAGCGGAAACTTTAAAGAGCCGCTCCACCTATCACAAAGGCACTGCTCCCAGGGTAGCCACAAGTTTAAGTTTGCAGCTGTCCTGGAGGGCAGAACATTATCTATAACAGGGAGCATTATCCCTGTTTGCATCCAGCGCACATAGTTAAAGGTGTACCACAGCGCAAACAGGGACAGTGTGCCCTTCATATATTGTGGCCCCAGATTAAATTGCCTTACCCCATTAAAAATGCCATTCACTCTTTTACTGTACCTAAACCATCAACCCCGTCTTTATCTGGCAAGAATATGGAGACTAATGGCTTGTTGTCACTGCATAATAATAAGGAATAACATAGGGATGGATGTGTGTGGAGAATGGATGTAGTAGGGAGAGAAGAAAAAAATTGAAGAGACGAAAAAAGGAGGAGGGGAACAGAGAGGGCAAAAGGGAGAACTATGCAAAGTGAAGCATGACAATGTTTTTGGAAAGAGGATTAGGAAGAGGGGAAGTAGAAAGAACAAAAAGAGAAAGGGGTGTGGAAAAGAAGGAGCAAACAGTGGGCACAAAAAGCAAGAAACAAGATCAGAATGAGGAGTAAAGTGAGAGAAATATGTGGGAAGTATGGAGTAAGAAAAGAAAGAATGAAGGATAGACTGCTAGAAGAGAGGGAATGGATTAGAGAGTGTGTGACAGAAAGAGGAAGAGAGGGCACAGACTCAAGGGAGAAAAGTGAAAGAGACAAAGTGACAAGTGTGCAAGAAAAGGAATTAGTTAAAGAGGAGGATTAGGGGGGCCCAAATACAAGGAAAGCCAAAAGAGGAAACAGAGGAATGGACCAAGATATGCAGAGAATTAAAGAGGATTGAAGGTGTGGGAAAAGAAGTAATAGTGGATTGTACTATTGAATATCGCGGATATGAATACCGTGATAAAAGAATATCGTGGACAAAATATTGAAGACCAAAATAGCGAAAGATTAGTGCATATAGAGGAAGAATTCATTTACTATTCCTAACTCCACATCTAAGTCCTCTGAAATATATGATGTCAAGGTACAAATATGTGGCGTTAGGTATAGAAAATCTATACTTACATTTCGATATTTTGTCCTCGATATTCTTAGACCGTGATATACCTTCTTAGATATTCAGAGGGCACACCGAAAAGTTGAGATAATATGCTAATATGGGGATACTGGGTGAAGAAAGATGACGGTGAAGAGATGAGGAGGAAAGATGCATGAGAAAATAGGGGATAGAGAAGTGAAAGCAGGAGAAATGAAGACAGAAGGGATCAGAAAGATTGAGAAATAGGTGATTTTGGAAAAGGGGGAGCGAAGAGGAATAGGTAAGACAACATGAGAAGTAACAGGGAAATGAGGAAGGAAGGAAACAGAAAGAAGAAGCTGATTAAGGGAGAAAAGTAATAGTACAAAAGGGGGGAGAGAATGAAAGCCATGCAAAAACGAGAAGAAAGTAAGCAGGAGATGAAGGGGGGTAGTGGCGAAAGAAAGAGAACGCTAATTGGGTGTGGTAAGGTTGAGAGGATGTATTCATTGTTTTTTTCAGACTTTCTTTTTACTTGATCACATAATCTTCCCTCCATATCTATCCTTCTCTTTCCCTAACCCTCATCTCTAGACTAGCCAGTGCACTCACCCTTTCTCTGCTGTGCCTTTTCTCTCTGTCAGCATATTACTGTTTATCTCTTTTCTAACTAGTTCACATATGTTCCCTTCAACTGGTCTTGTTCCCTTCCAGTCGCCCTCCCTTTCTCAGTGTCCATCAGTTTTTCCCTTACCTTTGCCTGTCCATCTCTCTCCACCAGTACCCTTTTCTTGATCTTCCCATCACATTTAACAGCCTACCCCACTTTCACTTTACTTTCCCCCTCCCCCACCCTTCCACCATCAACTGCTCCCCTCCCTTTTCCTATTCACCCTCTTCCTTTTGCCTCTCTCTGGAGCCTCTTCATGTATTTAAATATAATACAAAGGCCCTGACACATTACAGGATTACATGTGGCACAGTAGACACACATAAACACACTCAAAGCAATAATTAAGAATATAAATGGCCACATCTGTATGGACACTTCACAAGCCTTTTATATCAAATACAATAACAAAGAGCAAAAAGGAACATTTGCAGTGTGCAAGTATAAACTGACGCCTCCTCTGCACTACCATTGGCAGATTATTAATATTCTCTAAAAAGTTTTTAGCAAGGCGTCGCAGCCCATCATGTATTGTGTATTACCCTTCTCTTGATGGTAAATGGGTGCAGTGACATAGTGACTAAACTCAGCACAAGGGCACTGATGAGCACCGGATTGCATTACATAAGATCAGTGTGTGAAATTGGGTTGTTGGTTGGGGGGCTGTGGGGGTGAGCCCTTCTCAAGCAACAGCCGCAATCCTTGTCAGGGTGAACAACAAAAAATCCCTAAATTAACCTGTGTTTAACCCTCTGATAGCTTGGAACAAAAGAAGTCAGGCTTAACTTCGAGGCAATGCGTAAAGTATTTATGCAGCACTTAAACAGTAATAATGTGAAAACACAACCCAAGAATAAACCTACACTAATTTAGAAACATTTAATAAATTATTTGATACTAAAATGACAAAGCTCCAATCAGGAGATCCAGAGTTCTAAATGTTTTAAGTTTAAAGTGAAAAATAGCACCTAAAAGCTCAAGGCGCCAACCACGGACATCTAGCTGCCAGAGACTGGGGCAAAGATGAAAGTAATGACCGATCGCAATAGAGCGCTGTTCTGATACACAAAAGTGGATTGGGCCCGGCCTCTGCTTACTTTTGGACTTAGAAGAATTTTTGAGAAAAAATGTCTGAGAAAGTAAAGTTCAGCGAGGCAAGGCAGCCGGCGGTGTCCGATTAGGAGGTGTAATTGTTGTTAGCCGCTGGACGAAGTCACTGTGAAGATTTTTAAGTTCTGACTTAGTCTCTATTTTGGAAGTTGAAAATCTAGATGAAGCTGCAGCCGGCAAGGGCTTCACAAGGCCGGAATCCGCTTCTGCAAGGAGCTGAAGAACAGGATTTGCTGCTGCAGAGAAAAGCGTAGCAGAAAGTACCGTAAATTCAGGCTGACCGTCAATGCACCTTGGGCGGATCGGTGAGCAGGTAGGTCCCTGTTTCCTCTGGGTTCTCAGTTCAAAAAAAATTCTTAGTCCTAAGTTTGGGATCTGTGATATCTGGGCACCTTTAGAACCACTTCCAAGTGCCCAGATGACTGAGAGAGGCAACACTTGGAGGGTCAGGACTCACTCAGGCTGGGTCCAGGTGTGGGTTCAAGATGGTTGAAGACTTTTCTGTCCCTGAGGCTCTGACCAGGAGGCCAGCCAACCAGCTGTAGGAGTCACATTGGAGGTCCTTGTTTACAAGCAGAAAAGCAGGCCTCAAGCAGCTGGGCAGTCCTCTGAGGGAAGGCTTCAGGCAGCAGGGCAGTTCTCTTAGAGCCCTCCGCAGTACCAGAATGAACTGAAAAGTGGACCTGAGGGTCCTAATTTTATGCCTGGTGCCAGCTTTGCAGTGGAACAAACCTCTAGAGTTTTCCATCCACAGATAGTGTTGGATTTTCCATTCTCCCTGCCCTGGTCCCAGGATGTATGGGGGCATAAAAGGGAGTGTGAAGTTCTTTGTGTGTGGGCTGAAGCAGCTGCTTTGAAGTGTAAGTGGTAAAAGCATACAGGACCAACACCTTAAGCCCACCCAGAATTGGGGTACAATATACCAAAGAAACAACAATGGTTTTGTGGGTCTCTTTTCATCTATGTATCATCTGAACTAAAATCCAACCTCTATATCATCCATCAGTAATGCTCTTTATTATTCATAAACAACCATATGAACGTTATCATAATCAAGTGAAGTGCAGACAGCACATTGCGCTAAAAGTGCAGTGAGGTGCAGTATTTACAGTGATCCATATAAAACAAAGGGATGACCAAGGATTCGCAGTAAGTCAAACAGTTTACAATAAAATCATTGTTACTGTGCACAATATGAGCAATCGGACAATCCCAATAGAACAGTCGACGTTTTGACACTCAGAATAATTCAAAGGGGTCTCATCAGGACAAACATGCCATCTGGCATTCCACCTAGCAAGACAAAGGATATATGTAGAGGTTGGTATCCATTCTGTACTATTAGACAATAGAGTACTAATAGAACACACTTGGGCACTGCGTGACAATTTACCATATGGCTAGTTTCTGAGGAACAGATGCAGTTGTACACATAGAGAAGATTATTTCAAGGAAGCTGAATTGCTCACTACTAAATTATTGGAGAAAGAATACGCCAAAACTCTAGTCCGTAAAGCCATGAAACAGTGTGTGGTACTGTCCATGTGAAGCTCTGCTCGCACCAAGACAGAAGTAGGGAAATACATTATTATGGTTTCCACATTCAGTCCCTTGAGTAACTCCATAAGCAAGATCATCAAAGAGCATAGGCATCTGATTGGAAAAGGAGGATGTCCTCTGTTTGCGTATGGAAGGAATAGAAGCATTAGGGACCATGAGGTGAGGGCTTACAGAGAACATACTAGAAATTAGGCTAAAATCCAGCCGTGAGGTCTTGCACCCATTACAGGACATTTTCAATGTGGCAGCTGTATAGTATGTAAATTCACAAATGACACCAAAATGATGGATGTGGCAGGAAATCATATACAACTGAAGGGTCACTCTAACTATAATAGCAAAAATGTGACTTTCCTGATTATATGTCCTTGTGAACTGGTGCATGTTGGCCAGACAACTCAAATGGTGAAACAAAGGATCTGCTAGCATTACAGCCACTTCAGATGCAGAGCGGAAAGAGCACCCCAGTCAAACTCTACATGGAGGCGAATCACAAAGAGGAGATGCTGCGCTGGTCTGTCCTAGAAACAGTGAGGTTGGACACAAGAGGTGGAAACCTGGAAGATCTGGCCACCCATGAATGTAGGTGGATAGGCCGTCTATGGAGTACGGATACAGAAAAAGGACTAAATGATATGTGTGAATTGAGAGGGATCGCAGCCAGCCTATCATAAGCAGGGTAAGCATGGACGTTAATTAGGGATGGTCAGGGGTCGCAACTGTGACCCCTAGGCCACCCGATGCGACCCCTGCCACCTAGCATAATCATCACTCACTTCTCACTCTTGTTTCCCACGTCCCGGGGCCGACCAGCCAGTGCTTACATGAACTCAACAGTTATTTTTAAAAACAAATAAAAAAATTAACACCACGTGACTGCCCCCTAGTGGTGTGTTTGTGCACCACGTGACCACCCTAGTGGTGTGTTTGTGCACCACGTGACCACCCTAGTGGTGTGTTTGCTCACAGGGCCTTTAATCTGTAGGAGTGCATGAAAGCGCTACCAATGACGGCCCTGCCAATCATATCACTTTGTCCTTCCCCTGTGCTCTCTACCTACCCTCCCTGACCTCATCACACACCACAGCCTTTCCTCCTTCCGTGACGTCAAAAGACCTTGTGGTGGTGCTCTCTCTCGGAGGCTGTGCAATGCATGTGCATTGTGCAGACGGCCCCCGCCGAGTCCAGCAGCCAAGCCAAGCCCGGGCCCAGGTAGAATCCGAAAGCAACCAACAGTCAGTGGTAGTAAATGATTGCCCTGGCTGCCTGGCATAATTATTTGTTCTGCCCCGCCCGGCCCCTCACTTTCATCCCTCTCCTCCTGCTGCAGTTTCCCTCACTTTGGCCAACATCACATGTCAGATGAACAGTCTTGAGTGAAGGTAAGGAACATTACCCCATTAACAGTTGTCCCTGACACCCATGGTAGGATTGGCAAACCGGGCATTCGGGCAATGGGCGAAGGGCCAGTGCCTGAGACCCAGTTGTGGGCTGTTTTTTTTTTATCCAGTGGTGTGCCCATTTTAAAAGGCTTCGCGGTGAGCTGACCTGTATTGTCTGGCGCCGCCAGTGGCTATGTGTTGCATAAGCACGCTCTCTCGAAGCTTGCAGCAAGAACAGACGAAATCTTGCAATCTCACCACCGGTTAGGTGGGGCTGGCAGCACCCTTATGTGTCCCCTGCTGGGCCAGCCCATTCACGTATGGGACAGGCATGGGCCACCCATAGACACAATAATGTGTGCAGATTGAGGCCGGCAAAGGGAGGGGAATAAGTAGCACCAGCATCGCTGAAGCCCAGCTGCGAAGAGTCTATAGACTGATTTGCATACGCATGATTCATTGGCTTTGTATTGCGTGTGATGTTAAGTGCTCTGACACCCTACACTACTGGTAAGAGTTGCACTATAAAACAATAAAATGCATGTGAGAGAGGGGCCAACAAAGATTGTCGCACTGGGCACCACCAGCGCTAAAGCTGGCCACAAACACCACCCATGTTACACGTACAAGTCGGTCATACATATACTATTCAGGAGACCAAAGGAAATAACACCTCTTCTGAATAATTATTCTTAAACGTATGTTAACTTGCTGCGCTTCCCTTGAATGCACGCATACATTTAGAGGCGTGCCGGTGAGAGATGCGGTAGCAAAAAGCCATAAAAACACTTTTGACATACATCAACATCTCTTTTGGCCTAAAACTCTCACCGCACCCATCTGCAGCCCGTATAATTTAATTAGAATTGGCTTAGCTAAAACATATACATTTTTTATGTAAAAAATATTTAATATTAAAAACACCCAAAATTCCGCATTTTAAAGTCCGTGCAAGATACGCCTCCCATCGGCGTGTTTGAGGAGAAACCTTCGCCCTTCCACCAAGTTTCAAAGGAGCATACGATTAAAAAAAAAAGAAGCTGTGAAGAGCCATTTTCACCCCATTGCTTAGTGTATGAGGTCGGCAGAGTTGTTCATTTGACCCCTCCCCTTGCCCGCCAGCACATGATATTCGTGGGTTGGGATCCTGAGCAGCCTCGCTGGAGCCCAGGTGTGGTGGGCCATTTCACAATTTCACCTCCTTGCTGGATCTGGCTTTATGTTGCCCTTGTCCCTGCCCTGTCAGGCTCTCTGCGCATGTCCTGCAGCAGTGCTGTCCCTGCAAGCCCACGGACCTTGGGAGTACCGGAGGAGGAGGCAAAGAGGGAGAACTAGGAGAAAACTAACGAGTGAGGGGCCAGAGAAAGGGTAGAGGAGATCCCGAAGAAGGAGAGAGAGAACAGGTAAGATGTGGGATAGGAGGAAGGAAAAGATAGATATAGGGCTATGAAAAGAGTAAGGATTGGCTACAAAAAATGAGACGAGTTAGAATAAGTGAGCAACAATATGCAATATGCACCGGGGGAGTAAGGAAATTTGAGAAACTCTGGGGACAATATTTCCAACTGGAAGATGAAGGAGCAGTGTGAAAATGGAATTATTAAAGGAATTAAGCTGCTCTCCCACACTCTATTGCAGGCACTTTATGAATTACTTTTGCTTATCTGGCTTTCAGTCAACTGCATTCTTAATGAGAGATTTTATCATTAGATGTGCCACTCTGAGTATTTATTGTATATATATTGTATTTATATAATATGAAATCATATATGTATGGAAAACTCCTATTTATATTATCTGATGAAAGTTTAATATAAGCTATATCTATGATACTGTTACATCTAGATCTCAATTAAAAAAAAGAGTAAGAAGCACAGAAAGATATGAGGTTTACAAAGGAAGTGCTAGATGGAAAGAGTACAATTGTGATAAAGGAGTGGGAAAGTGAAAGGAGTACCCTAAGTGAGTGAAAGCGAGATCAAGAAAATAGAGACAGTGAAAAAGTGAACAAAAAGAATGAGAAGTAGTGAGATCAAGGGTGGTGAAAAGGTGAGAAGCAGAGAATTATTTGTTATGCACGTGCATAAAAGAGGGAGAGGGAGAAATAAGAGAAAGAGCAGCGAGGCCATGTGCCTCACTAGCTGTGCTTCCTGGAGGTGTGCAACTGGTCTGCTTCAATTGGTGGTGATGCAAGCTCTGCTGCTGGGACTAGACTTGATACTCTTACCAGTTTATCTGTAGTGTGTATTTGTAGAGGATGGCCAAGTGCTTTCATATAGCACTTCACTTTGCATTTTTGTAAGCACTTTCTGTAGAAGTGTCACTTTTACCCAATTGAAAAGTACTCAATATTCGAACCTCAGACAGATGCTTTAATTCTGCCTTTATTAGAACACTTAACCACCAGGTCACGGCAGATGTCATCAGCAGTCGCAACTCAATGAGCACTCTTGCAGGAGCACATCACCTGTGAGAGAGCCAACGTATCCTTGGAGCGTTCGTGGGGCTGTTGGCACGGCCTCTTCACTCACTGCTGCTTATGTTCTAGAGTTCAGCAGTGAACCAGGCTAAGCATGCCCTTCCCCAATCTTTGGAGCACACTAGGTTGTTTATAAAACATATAATACATTCAATGAGTACAGTCACTTCTAAGAAGGTAGCACAGGCTGCCACTTTAAAGGGACTTTTAATAGGACTGCAGGGGCACTTCTAAACACATTGGTAATACTTTAATGGGCCAATATCTGAATTTCTAATAAGGCTCTTAATAATGTTGGGTGATGCTTGTGGTTCTCATCCCATCCCCAGAAGTAAGGGACATTCAAGCTTCCTATCTCACCTCACTATGGCTGGGCCACCTTCCTCACTCTCCAGCCTACCAGAGCAAGAAAACAGCCAGAGATGTTTTAAGGAATGAGCTATGTGGACAATTGCAAAGGCCCCTACCTTCCAAGATCCCTTCTGATAGAATTATCTCTCACTCTCTTTTTTTCTCACCTCTGACTCTTTAAAAAGTATCTTTCTCCCTCCCTCTGGCTATCTCTGACTGTGTCTCTCTCTTTCTCTCTTAAGGACAAAAGCAGAGCATGCTGAGGGCGCAAGTAATAGTTACTTTAGGGTGAATTTCAGTGGTTTTGTTAGTTTCAAATGGTATGTTTTACGTGACATTGTCACCTAACTATAACATGCCTTTAACCTTTGTTTTTTCCAGTGAATTTCCAAGGTTTTGTTAATGTAAAGTTAGATATTCTTACAATTCCTAACTATAATGTCACTTTAATCTTTGTTTTTTTCAGTGAATTTCTAGGGTTTTTGTAACGTAAAGTAAGATGTCCATCGTAATGCATGGCAGGGGGGCTGGACGCAGGGTCTGGCCTGGCATTGTCCATTTTGCTGCCCCAGTCCAAACTTGCTTCCCCTAACCCTCCCCTTCTTGCCCTCCATTTCCCAGGTCCATACCCCTTCCACCAAGTCCAGCCCTGTGTGGCCGTTGTTCTGCCACTGCCCTTCCCGCCTGCCCTGCACAGTTAGCTTGCTGCCGCTACTCACTACCTCCCTGCCCTCGGTCGTGTGAGTCTATGCACCTGCCCCCTCCCTCCTGCCCTGCATGGTCTGGTGTTTCATCACTGTCCAGTGTCCGATGTTTCCTCACTGTTATGTGCAGTGTACCATGCCATGCCCTAACCCTTTTTTCTGTATGCTTAACATTTTAGCAATGGAATTGCTGAGTTCAGCTGCAAACAAAGGAACACAGAAAAATGTCTTTTCCTTCTACAAAACCCAAAGATCCAAAACAAAGATCAATATTGGATTTGTTCACTAAAAACAGGAGTACCATAGACCTTCATACAGGTTCTAATGAAGGCAAGAGAACTAAAAAGTTGTCTGATGCTGATCTGTCTAGCAGTGAAGGCATATGCTCACATTCTTATAACATACCTGAAACATCATCTGCTGCCATTGCAGCTGCTTCTCCTTGTGCTGATGATAGTTCTGCCATTAGTGACATTACTGATTTTCTTCACATGCTGACAGTGCTGAGTGTTCATTTCACACTGAGGTTGAAGATTCATCTTTTGTTGGCAGCTAAGACGACAGTACTTCCCTGGCTGGCCTTGCTGACTGTTCATCGTCCTGTGATGACAATACAGCCAGCTCTTTTTTGAGGCGTGACATAATGGAGGCACCTCAAATCAAAGAAACTAGTCAGACAGTAACATCAAAATTCCACCGGCAAGTGAATTCTTGGCAGATGACTTGTCACTGAATCATTATAGCGACTCAGTGGAACCAAAACTTCAAACATTCCCCTTAACTGCATGCCGTAGGTTTAATGGAGATTACAAAACCCATCCTTGGGTATTCAGTCCTTAAAGATGCTGTTTATTGGTTTTGCATGCAGGGATTTTAGTGCTGGTTCTGTGGGAGGAGGACGTGAACATGGCAATGTTGCATTCGCTGATATGTGCTTCAGTAAGTGGGAAATACTTACTCGTTCTTTATCCAAACGTTCACAGTCAGAGAAGCATAAATCTTCAGTTATTGCTTGGGCCAACTTCAAAAGATTACAGCAGCCTACAAACCGTCAGCAGTCAGTTTCTTCCATGATAGTAAGAGGTGCGGAGCAGGAAATTGAGGAGAATAGGCAAGATGTGGAGCAGCTGCTTAAGGTAGTATGTTTCTTGAATCGTCAAGGGCTTCATTCCGTGCCACGAATGAAACGGAGCATTCGCACGATAGGGGACATTTCATTGAATTGATAGAGATGGTTTCTGATAAAGATGAGAGGTTAAAAGAAAAAATGTCCAGGAGGTATGGGCACTATATCTCTCCTGATTATCAAAATGACATGATATCTGTGGTGGCAGCGCTTGTCCATGAGCGTGTTGTCATAAAAGAGACATAATATTTTGCGGTGCTAGTTGATGAAACCAAAGATGTCTCACATAAAGAGCAGCTGAACTTTATTATCCGCTTTGTTGATGGTGATGGAAATGTTCAGAAGAATGCACTAGGGTGTTACCATATGGAAAAGTTAGATTCCTCCAGCCTTGCTGCAGCCATTGTTGAAGCAGTACAGAAAGCTGGACTTGACTGAAAGAAATGTGTTGCACAGTGCTACGATATAGTATCCATTATGAGTGGCCGTTTTAATGGTGTCCAAGCAAAAATAAGAGAGATTGCATCACAAGCAATTTATATACACTGCCATGCCCATCGCCTAAATCTTGAGTTAGTGCAAACAGTGACTAACATACAAACAGTAAAATATTTCTTTTCAACATTGCAAGCAGTTTATGTTTATCTATCACAAAGTTCACCAAGGCATAAGCCCTTTGTGAAAGCTCAGAAAGAGAGTAATCTGTATGTGATGGAGCTAGAAAGACTCTCAGGTATGAGGTGGTTTTACTGGTACTCGTGTGTTAGAAAAGTACAGATGAGATTTGAGTCTATTATCCTTGTTCTCTGTGTAATAGAATCACAACAACATGACAAGGAGGCTAATTCAGAAGCCACAGGACTTCTTAAAAACATTGAAAACTTTCGTTTCTTGCTTACATTAAAGTGCATGGAACTCATTCTCCGAAAGATTCACAGTCTATTCGAAGTACTACAGAGCAAAGACCTTGACTTGCCGAGATCATGTGATTTAACTAAGTCAACAAGAAGTGATTTAGTGAAACTCTGTCAAGACGTAGGCGGAGCCAAGCAGCCTATCATGGCGGACGCGCTCTGAGTGAGTGCCGCTGGCCCGCAATCGATCCTTTCTAAATCCTGCCTATAAACACATTTTCTGGTTGCCTCGACGATCCCCCTGGGCTCGCCAGACCCTGGGCTCGGCTGTGACCACGGGACCGTCTTCGGCCCTCTTCGGAGCAACTGGCGTGCTTGCTGGTCACGGCCCCGGCAGCACTGAGGATGTCCCCACAGAGGAGCAAAGCGCGCCTGGTGGCGCCAACACCTGAGACTTTTGCCCATCATTGCAACGCCTGAGTAGGCGCCGTGGAACATTGAGTGCCCCGTCGGGGGCAAAATTTACTGGTGGACGACCACTGGCGCTTCCGGGCCCAGACGAGGGTTGCAGCCTGCACCCCGGAGGCCGCCAGGGCCTGGAATGTCAGCTGGGCGGGGCTGTGTGCAGCGGCTGGGGATGCTTTTGGCAGCTGTGCGGAGGGAGCCCCAATCGGTGTCACGGAGGCGTGCGGGCCCCGTCGGGGTTGAAGCCTTGCATGTGCCTCTGGGTCCGGACCGGATCCGGGGCCCATATGCGATGAGAGGCTGGGGCCTGGAGTAAAGGCCAATTGTTTCAAGGAGGACAAGGAGGGGCCCGGCCGATGGAATCCTGGAACACGGCACGGGCGATTGCAGCAAAGGAGAGGTGAGGCACATATTAGGGGGAGAGGGGCGCGCTCCCAGCTGCGGAGGTGGCCACATTAGTTTTCGGTGTGGCTTGCAGTCGGGTGGGGGCCCTCCCTCGGCCGTACTCTTCCCTCACGTCAGGAGCCCTAATTAGTGTATTGCCTCCTGGCCTGCATATCTGCCCAGCATCTTAAATTCCTGGCCCAGAGACATTCCAGATCTGCTGTTGGGCCGGCCGAGGACTGGAATTAGACCCCCACGGCACATGGGCACCTGAAAGGCAGCATTTGGTTGGAGACCCTGGGGTGCATGTGTCTCCCGGCTGGTGGCACCGAATAACTGTAGAGACTTCTGGCAATAAATCAGTCAGTGCGGAAGGCCTGGAATTGCTGTCGGGGTGGTAGCCTGGGGCATAATAGTTTCCTTGAGGGCCGGACTTGGTGATGTTGTGGGTGGCCCTGTCCTCCCTCCTAAGTATTGGCATTCAGAGGTGCTGGTCCGTGGCTTAAATCGGTGCAAGGTGCTGCGGGACCTGAAGGGGTGTTGGATATAGATTACAGCTCCCTAAACAACGAACTACACAGCATGTCCAAAGACAAGGCCCCGGCCCAAAACAATGCACTACGTACAGATTTACAGCCACAGTGGCACCCCCCACTGAAAACGTGGAAGCCGCGCCAGGCTTGCCAGACAATGCTGCCCTCTTGCAGGCCACTACCCAGTCCAGGCAGGCATTGGAGGCTCAGATCGGCGTGGTGGGGATGGAGGTTACTCTCCTGCGTCAAGATCTTTGCAACGCTGTTGATCGCATCACGGAGACGGAGACAAGGGTATAGGGGTCGAAGATGCGGTAACTACACTGCAACGCAAAGTCACCTCTCTGGAACAACTGACCAAGGGCCTTGCCCTGCGAGTCGAAGACGCAGACAGACAGGTCAGGAGAAATAATCTCTGCTTTGTAGATTTCCCTGAAAATTGCGAGGGAGATGTAGCTGGAAAGTTCCTCACACAATGGCTCACCTCCTTGCTCCCGAACACTGTTCTATCACCGTGCTTTGTCGTTGACCGCGCACACAGGGCCTTGCAGCAGAGGCCTCCACCCGGGGCTCGACCTATGATCGCACGAATCTTAAACTTCCGGGATCGAGACACAATCCTGCAGCAGGCTAGGCTCCGGGCAGAATTGGTATATGAGTCCCATCGGATCATGATCTTTCCGGATTACACGAAAATGGTGCAACAGCAGCGTCAGTCCTTCACTGCGGCCAAGGCGCGTCTCCATGACCTCAACATTCCATACATTCTCCTGTATCCCACACGCCTGAGAGTGGCCTTTAACTCTCATACCATATTCTTCGACACCCCGGAAGAGGTCCTCACCTGGACCGATGAGCAGCATCCTCTTAAGCCGCACACTCCGCCACACAGAGACTCTGATTCCTCGACGGGAGACTCTACCAGGACACAGACAAAACCAAAAGATAAAAGACGTTATAGATCCAGATCCTCATGGTGGTCTAAAACTAACAAGCAGGATCCCGAAAACTTGCCTCCCACAAAGAAATAACAGTGTCCGACAAAGAACTCTGTCTCCCGTGAGGGGTTGTCTGGGTATCTCTCATGTATACTTGCTTGTGTTCAGGACAAAATTGGGCCACATATGTGAGTTTGCTCCAGTCCCCCCTGTAGAACTCGGGACATTATAGGGATTATGGGGATCCATTGGGGAGTTGGTGTTCCGCCCCCCCTGTTGGTGGTGGGATGCCAGGCTTCCCGCAACATATACTTCAGCTGTTTTGAGGTATTGGAGTGGGATGGGTGGGGGGTGGGTTGTTGATCATGTTCTGGTTTGCCTTGTTCTGACTTGTTTCGGCTGCATAGCTCTTATGTCCCTGCGATCACCTTTTCCCCGATCATTCGCGTCCACATACAGCTATTCTATGACACAATGGCGGTAGAACCCGTAGGGCACTCTCCATGGGCAACTATATATTGTGAGCTGGAATACGAGGGCCTTGCTTGATAAAATCAAACAGGGTGCGGTTCTCCGCCAGGACAAACACATAGGCGCTGATATTCTTCTTTTACAGGAAACGCACATGCTTGGCACAAAGGCTCTCTGTTTGGCTCATTATGGCTATGAGCACACCTTTAATGCGGGGTTCACGAGGGGCTCCAGGGGGGTTGCCGTCCTGATTCACCATTGTGTAGTGTTCACTCTGATACAAAAATGGACCGATATCCACGGCTGTTATATATTCGTGCACGGGACCGTGGCTGGTGAACACATAGTGCTTGGTAGTATATATGCCCCACTGCCCCTTGGTCAGAATTTCCTAGACCGCCTGGTTGAGATATGGGGCACCCTGCCAGATGGACTTTCAGTGAAAGGTGGCGATTGGAACGATGTAATGTCCCTGTGGGTAGATAGGTGGCGCTCAGCGGGGGCCGGTACGGGACACCCTGATTCCAAACTGCGGGCCCAGGTGGATATGGTCGGGTGGGTTGATACATGGCGGACACATGACCCTACTGAGACCAGTTTCACTTATTTCTCCCACACTTATTATTCTAGGCTTGACTACATATTTGTCCCCCGTGCCTTCGCTCACAGAATACCGACTGCCGCGATCCTTCCCAGGGGTCTGTCAGACCACTCGCCTATGGCTATGCATCTTTTGATAGGCCCGAACCGACCCCCTTTTCACTGGTGGCTCTCGGCATGGCACTTACAAAACGCTGCATATCGCGCTTATTCCACAACATGCTCTCGGAATACATTTCACACAATGAGGGGACTGTGTCTTCAGCCTGTACTTTCTGGGAGGCCATGAAGCCCAAGTTGCGGGGGGTAGATATTAGCTTTTGCACAGCAGAACACAGACGGCGGCAACAGTCGCTCATTCAGCTAGAGGCCCAAATCATGTCTCTGGAATGTCGGGCTCGTAATGAACACGGTGCTGCGACGCATCAGCAATTGCGTTTGGTCCAGCAGCAGTACCAGGGGGTACTGTTGGATGAGGTGCGGGCGCATGGCTCGCAACACAAAGTAGGATCTATCAGTGGGGCGACATATCCAGTAAACTCCTGTACAGACTGTGTCAGCGGGCGCAAACATGCGCTCCAGTCCCAGGACTCTGTGCTCCTGATAAAACGCTTGTGACAGACCCGGTAGAGGTGGCCAATAGCTTCGCGGATTTCTACCATTCCTTAAACACGGCTCGCTAGGTTCTTGAAGCCTCTGAAATCGAACAATTCTTTGACGATCTTACTCCGAGGGTCCTTTCCGAGGAGGCCAAGAAGTCATTGGAGGCACCCCTGTCCTTAGAAGAAATTACCACTGCACTAGCTGATCTACACACGGGTAAGGCACCCAGCCCTAATCGCCTCCCCAGTGAATTGTATAAAGCCTATATGGCCTTGCTAGGCCCCCATTATCTCGCGGCTATACAAGAAGCAACTCAGACCCCATTCATGCCCACCGATTGGAGACATGCAGAGATTGTTGTGTTCCAAAAACCGGAGCGCCCCCTGGAACTCCATGCCTCCTATAGGCCAATCTCTCTTTTAAATGTTGAGGCTAAGCTTTTGGCTAAGGCCCTCGCTACTAGACTTTTGGTTCATCTTCCTGACCTGATCCACCCGGATCAGGCAGAATTCATGCCCGACGCGCCACACAACACAATATCCGTCGAGTACACAATGCAATGGCTGCTGTTGACCGCCTTCAACGCCCTGCGGCCTTCTTGCTAGTTGACATTGATCGTGCTTTTGACTCTGTCAGCTGGACTTACCTTTTCATTCTTTTGAAGCACCTAAACTTTAGCCCAAAATTCATCTCATACATACGGATGTTGTTAGAAATGGGGGTCTCTAGTTGGCAAGGGTTTGCACCTTGTCCAAGTAGGGACCCTTCCTTCTAGTCAGGATAAGGGAGTTACACTCCTAAAATAACCCCTGCTCACCCCCTTGGTAGCTTGGCACGAGCAGCCAGGCTTATCTTAGAATTAGAACAGTGGTCCTTAAAAAGAACAATATGGTCATCAGGATAAATATAGACTCCAATCAGTGCTATATTACGAGTGTCCAGCCGGACATTCAATTTAATAATTCAAAAATGTCAAAAACCAAAAATATAAACACATCAATACAGTGGGACACAATCCTGCATCCTACTTAGAAACATAACAAATACATTTAGGACAGGAACATATCAGGCAAGACAGGGTAGCTTGTGGAATATTGAACACAATTTCTAACAAGCTTGAGGAAACAGTAAATACACTTTTTTATCAGATTTGATTAATGTGCAAACTGTTTAAATTGGTCGAGGAAACAGTAATTACACTTTTTTATCAGATTTGATTAATGTGCAAACTGTTTAAATTGGTCGACGGCGTTTCGATCCTCTTAAAAATGGTAGGATCATCATCAGGACAGTTAAAAGTACAAGCCTGAATAATTAGAGATTGCCTCAATTGGGCTTGCGGAAGGTAAAGCCACAAATACACTCAGTGGTGGAGGCCGATTAAATAGGATGTTCTAAGAGTGAATAACCTGGCGTTTAGACTGTAAGTTATCAGTTCCAAGACAGCAAGTGGCGTGCACGTTATGCTGTATGATCCAAGGCTTGTGGATCATACAGCATAACGTGCATCGCCACTTGCTGTCTTGGAACTGATAACTTTACAGTCTAAACGCCAGGTTATTCACTCTTAGAACATCCTATTTAATCGGCCTCCACCACTGAGTGTATTTGTGGCTTTACCTTCCGCAAGCCCAATTGAGGCAATCTCTAATTATTCAGGCTTGTACTTTTAACTGTCCTGATGATGATCCTACCATTTTTTAAGAGGATCGAAACGCCGTCGACCAATTTAAACAGTTTGCACATTAATCAAATCTGATAAAAAAAAGTGTAATTACTGTTTCTTCGACCAATTTAAACAGTTTGCACATTAATCAAATCTGATAAAAAAAAGTGCATTTACTGTTTCCTCAAGCTTGTTAGAAATTGTGTTCAATATTCCACAAGCTACCCTGTCTTGCCTGATATGTTCCTGTCCTAAATGTATTTGTTATGTTTCTATGTAGGATGCAGGATTGTGTCCCACTGTATTGATGTGTTTATATTTTTCGTTTTTGACATTTTTGAATTATTAAATTGAATGTCCGGCTGGACACTCGTAATATAGCACTGATTGGAGTCTCTATTTATCCTGATGACCATACTGTTCTTTTAAGGACCACTGTTCTAATACTAAACTGTTACCCAAGGTCCTTATCTACCTTTTGGGTTCCCTTGTGTTTTTGTAAATATAGGCTTATCTTAGAGGCAGTGTGTAAAGCATTTGCACATAACCAACAGTAATACAGTGTAAGCACTACAAAAGGACACCACACCAGTTTAGAAAAATATCCAATATTTTTATATACTTAAGACAAGACCAAAAACGATAAAAATCCACAATATAGTACTTAGAAATCTTTAGTTATCAAAATAACCTTGAAAAACAGATCCTTGAAGTCGATAGCTCCCTCTGGTGCTATCATGGCGTCGTGAACAACAAATCCAAACAGTTCTGGCTGACCGCGGCGTCGCGGGCCAGCTACGGTGTTGGGAAGACCCGCAAAACAGTACCTTTAGAAATGCAGGGCGTCTGCGACCTCTCGTTGAGCTTCCGAAAGCACGGCGTCCGCAGGCGTTGGTTTCGAAGGTCGATGCAGGAGTCGTCGGGCCCTTGAAGTCACACGCGTTGCAGATCGAACTCCTCGCGGTTGAGTCAGGAGCGATTGCGTCGGCAGGCGTCGGGTGCTGCGGTGCGAAGTGCAGCAGTGCGGCGTGCGATGCCCTCAGGTTGCGGTGCGAGCAGCTGCTCGGTGGCGGCGTCAGATGGCGTCGTCGGTGAGACCAGGGTCGCGGTGCGAAGTGATGCGGTGCTCGTCGCGGTGCTGGCAGGTCACGGTGCAAGCAGCGGCGTCGTCGTTGCTGAAGCGCTGTCGTCAGCTGACGAACTGGAGTCGATGGCGCTGGCGTCGGTAGACCAAGGCTGCGATGCAGGATGAGGGCAGTGTGTCGTGTAACTTTACGAGCGGTGCCCTCGAGCCACGGTGCAAGCAGCGGCGTCGATTTTGGCGTGGAGCGGCGTCGTCGGGGATGCCAAGGCGGCGTCATGAAGCGAGGCGATGCAGAGTGCGGTGCCCACAGGTCACGGTGCGAGCAGCGGCTCGGTGGCGGCGTCAGCAGGCGGCGTCGGTGGGACCAGGATCACGGTGTTGCTTTGCGGCGGTGCCCTCTGCGGTGCCTTCAGGACACGGAGTCGGCAGCGGCGTCATTGACGGCGTTGGGTTGCTTTTTCTTCTGTTGCAGCACAAAACACACAGTCCCCAGTGCTGAGGGCAGAAGAATTGAAATCTTTGCTGTTCCTGAGACTTCTTGAACAGGGGGCAAGCTCTACCTCAAGCCCTTGGAGAAACTCACAAAAATAGATTGCAGAAAGTTCAGTCCAGTCCTTTCACTGCCCAAGACAGAAGCAGCCACTGCAGGCCAACACAGCAAAGCACTCAGCAAAGTGGTAGTTCCTCCTCACAGCTTCTCCAGCTCTTCTGCTTGGCAGACTTCTTGGTCCAAAAGAGTTCTAAAGTTCAAGGGTTTGAGCCCCACTTTTTATAGCCCAAAATCCTTTGTCCTCTCATGCAGAGAGTGTCTGTGCCCAGCCAGAACCAGTTCTGCCCTCTCTGGTGTGGCTTCCTGGCAGGAGGTGGAGACGGCATTGTCAGAGGCAGACCAGGCCCATTCAGGTGAAAGGAAATCTCCTCCCCCTACTCTACATGCAGCCCAGATCTATTCAGCCCTTTTCTGACCCATCCAGACTATCTGGAGCCACTGCTCTTCCCCAGCCCCTGTCATCCAAAACCCAGACAGTCAATCCACAACCCCAGCAGAGGCCTACTGGATGGCTGAGCAAGAAAATACCTACTTTCTAAAAGTGGTATTTTCAAACACAGAATGTAAAAATCACCTCCACTAAAAGATGCATCTTTAGATTCAGAGTTCAGGCATACTAAACTTTATTTCTCTACCTAGTTCCCAGGGCCAGTTATGTTTATAAGATGTTATAAACAAACTCCCCATTCTGTCCTATGGGAACAGGTAGCCTTGCAATAGTGAAAAACGAAATTGGCAGTAATTCACTATCAGGACATGCCACACACACCAGGGCATGTCCTACCTTTCACATACACTGCACCCTGCCCACAGGGGTACCTTGGGCCTACCTTAGGGGTGACTGACATGTAAGAAAAGGGAAGGTTAGGGCCTGGCAAGTGGGTACACTTGCCAAGTCGACATGGCAGTCCCAGACTGCACACAGGCTCTGCAATGGCAGGCCAGAGTTACATTTACAGGCTGTTTGTGTGGGTGGCACAATCCAGTGCTGCAGCCCACCAACAGCATTTGATTTACAGGCCCTGGCACACTCAGTGCACTTTACTAGGGACTGACATGTAAATCAAATATGCCAATCATGGAAACACCAATCCATGACACAATTTACAACAGGAGCACTTGCACTTAAACACTGATCAGCAGTGAGAAAGTGCGCAGAGACACTAAGCCAGCAAAAACAGTCAAACCAGGGAGATCAGAAAGCTAAAACTCAGGGGAAATACGCCAAAAGATGCCAAGTCTAACAGAAAGTTGTATCAGGAGTTGACTGCGTCTGTGCGCATAGCCGGCAGGGTGTCCGCACCTTTTCCAATCAGCCGGGGCACTAGACAAGGGTGCCCAGTCTCACCATTACTATTCGCTTTAGCCATCGAGCCACTAGCGGCCTGGGTTCGTATAGACGCCCAGATCCGAGGCTTTGAATGGTCCACCGGGATGTCCGACCAATTGGCCCTGCATGCCGATGACGTCCTTTTCTTCATGAATGATCCATCTAGGTCAGGCCCCTGTATCCTTCAAATCATGCGAATATTTGGCGAGACCTCGGGGCTCTTCATGAACGTAAATAAATCTGCACTATGACCACTCCGTGGGTCCTCAGAGGATTACAGATGGGCCACGGACCTTTCCCAGACTCGAGACGGTATGAAATACCTGGGGGTCTATGTATCTTTGTAACAGATAGCCAGGAGGTATCCCGGGCATGTAAGATTGGCGGGGTTCTCGCTAAGGTTAAAACAGAGCTGAAGTCCTGGGCGGGGTTGCCTCTATCCCTGTTTGGCCGCTCGGTGATATTCAAGATGATCTCTCTTCCTAGGCTTTTATAGCAACTTCAAAATCACCCATATCCATCCTGCAGACGTGGTTCAGACAGATCAATTCACTGCTAAATGGGATCCTGTAAGGGGGCGGGCAGATTGGCGCCGCGCACTTGGTTTCTCTCCAACTATTGCGGGGGCATTGCAGCTGCCGATGTACAATCGTACTATGCGGCCTCCCATCTACAAGTTCTCAATGATTGGTGGTATTGTCCGAGGAATGAACCGGCACATAACCTAGAGAGATGGCTACTGGGGGACCCGACGCTTTATAAATACTTGTATTGCTGTGCCGATACCCACGCCCTCCCTCCGGCTACAAATGTGGTGCTGGCTGTGTGGCGCCAGTCCCTTTGCCGCATTGGCTGGCAGAAGCGGCTTACGGGTGAAGCTCCGCTGTGGTGTAATCGTTTGCTTCCACAATTGCAACACTTACAAGGTTTCCAGGGATGGGACCAGATCGGGATCTCACCATTGGGTGATGTTCTCCGTGGTCTCACTCTTAAATCCTTTTCAGATTTACAGGAAGAATACTCTATGCCGCATATCCAATTTTACAAATACCTACAGTTTCGCCATTCACTCACCCCATATTTAAGGGACCTTACAGCCCTTCCCGAATTTAGCCCAGTAGAGGGGCGGCTCCTCATAGGGGACCTAGAGGACCACAAAATTTCTAAGATATATCAAACAGTCATAGGACCCATTGATAATTATGACTGGAGAGAGGCTCTGGAGTCCCCCAGGTCGGCTGCCATCTCCTCACGCCAGCGCCTTATACAGTTGAAATATCTACACAGAACATACTACACCTGGCTGCGGCTTTATAGGGCAAGTCTCATTGCTTCTCCGGCACGTTTGCGCTGTGGGGTGGAGGAAGCCACTTTCATCCACAAGGTTCGAACATGTCCAGTCTTGGACAGGTTTTGGAAGGGCGTTCATAGATGTTTGGCGGAGGTGCTGGGGTGGACAATACACTTCACACCACGGCTCCCATTACTACACATCACGGAGGACATCGGGGGCAACAGATACAAACGCCACCTACTGTTTTTGGATTTGACCTTGGCCAAGCGTGATATAGCCCGTGCCTAGAAATCACAGTCCCCTCACTGCTGGGGGTTTGGAAACGTGGTGTAGATTTTTGCATGGGATTGGAAGAACCGGTCTTTAGGGCCCAGGGGTGCCCCCAGAAAACATACACATATATGGCAACGTTGGGCAGACTACAGGGGTATTGTCCTGACTCCACTGACCCCACAGCCCGCGTTGTTTGATCCGGAGGTTCTGCCTCATGTAGAGTGCAATACTTACATGCACCATTACTGAGTTGATGAAGTGGATGATTGCGGGGACAGCACCCAGGAACATGATCATACTTCCAAGATTCTGCCTCTTCTCCATCACTACTGCAGCCTGTTCTTTTCTTTCTTTGTTTTTATTTTTCTTCTCTTTCTCTTTGGTTCCCGTTATTAATGCACAAAAATGTTATTTTTTCATATGTATGCCATATCATGTCCTGTTTCACATGCATAAAATGGCTCTTCGAGCATGTCTTTGGCAGAGAAAATTCAATAAAGTTTGTTTATAAAAAAAAGAAAAAGAAAAAAGAAACTCCGTCAAGACAGTCAGTGGACCAAACAGTTAAGTCAGGCTAAAGACTTATCAGAGCAGTATGGAATTGAGATTCAAGAAAAATCCAATCCAAGGGCTCCACCTCTGAGACACCATAAATTGAGTAACAAACTGACAGATTATTTTCTCAGTACCTCTGTAGGGAAAAGATCCAGCTATTTTGATGTCTCAGAAAGCCAAACTCCACTGTCTAAGCGCTTAAAGCAAGAAGTTCATTTTTCTACTTTGGATAGATTTGTAAATGAGTTTCATGCTCGATTTAGAGACAACATTGGCCTCATGTCTGCTGTTGGAATGTTCAATCCAAAAGCTGCCATTTTTTAAAACTTTTCCTCTGCACTAGTTATAGTTGACAAATATTCTGAGGCTGCAGTAGGCCAAAGTCTTCAATAATCTGAAGTGGAAACTGCAATATTGTATCTTTCAGACCAGCGTGTATCAGATATTCACTCTGTCAGGCAGTATCTCATGTATCTACCAGGAGCATTTACTCTGGTTTCGGATCTTTTACATCTAGTTCTTACATCACCTATTACTACTGATGCAAATGAGAGATTCTTCTTCTATATGAAAAGGGTAAAATATTATTTGTGCAATAAATGTGGGGACAAGAGACTCAGTGATTTAATTACATCAGCTTGTTATGTGTAGAAATATGGAACCAGTATTACAAAGCACTGTTAGCCACCTTGATTTCCTGTAGCCAAGCACTTGCTGTCTACCTATTTGTTCTCTCATCAAGACTGGCAATTATTAGTACAGCAACTATTCTTTATACCAGCCAGTATTCTATTCAGAGATCTGTATACCGTATCCGTGGCACTGTCAGCCTATTCTGGATTTCATATTAGCTGAGCATCAACTTACCTTCAAGTCATTCTCTACATAGGAGGATGCCCCATTCATCACTAGAACCAGCCACTGCTCATACCAGCAGATACAATTCTAGATGGGAATATGTGAATGGTTGGCCTCTTTCTATCCACCCAGTCAGCGCCTTCTTCTTTCCAAGGAAGCTGAGCAGCAGCATCTCTTCTTATCAGTAATGCAGTATCAACATAACAGCCAGTATCTTTATCCATGTGAGTAAAATCGGCCCAAATTTTCGTAACACTCTTTAAATTGCTAAAGCAGATATAATGATCAACACAAGTGCACTGTACCAGTGATGTGCATGTTTTCTGTAGAAGAAATTAATTATAGTAAACCTGGAAAGGTTCAATGGCTCTACAGGTTTAGAATAATGTATACCATGTCATGGAAAAAAAGGTTGCTGGGAGAACATGACCTGCATTAAATAGCACTGCTATCTACGTTCCAAGACTTAGATTTAATTACATGGCACTCTTAGTTTCTAAAACAAATGATAAAGTGAACTTGTTTCTGAGATTATAGGCCCATCAACCTTCCCATTTTATAAGTTATTTGATATTGATAATGGCTGATTTCAACTTGGCTAGTGTGTTCTGCATTGTTGTACACTATTTGATAGGCTCTCAATCAAAGCTATATTATCTTACTTGTATATCTGAAGATACTACCTGAAACAATGTATGCAGCTGCATTTTCAATATGATTTGAAGTATTTCTGTTTATAGGGTACTTCTTTTGTATCTGTAGAGATTTTCCAGCCTCTGTGTGTGATGTTAGTAACCAAAAGTTAGATTCTTCACTTCCTTTGATAGCACCAAATCAAAGGTCATGCAATGTCCCTTCCTTTGATTTCATGGGGGGCCTAAGGGCGGGTAATGTCACTTCCTGTGATGTCACTAGATCAAAATTTGTGTGATGTCACTTCCTGTGACATCATCAGGATGGCTCAAAGGACCGGTGAAGTCACTTCCTGTGATGTCATCAGGTCAAAGTTCATGTGATGTCATTTCCTGTGACTTCAGGCAGGGGTCACATGGCATGTGATGTCACTTTCGCTACCCCTGGGATTGTGATGAATTGACGCCTGTGAGGGTAAGGGGTGTACCCATGGACTCTTCTTCCATGAGGCTTGTGGCTGATTAGATTTTATTCACATTATCTACAGAGTACCTACAACATGAATATAAGGGTATGTGTAGTGCTATGTATCATGCTCGCGATATACGGCATAAATATGAGGTTTGTGCAAGGTGTCCTATGGGGCAAGCAAAAGAGTAATGGTGTTGGAACAAGGTTGGCTCAGGACATTATTGCACTGATGTGACATACATTGTAATCACACGATGTCAGACTTGTGACATTTTTATTGGTTTATCGTTCTAATATCACACCTAGTTACTTGCTTTGGACACACATATGGAGGCACTCAGTAGAGGATTTTTCAATTTGCCATGTTCCTCTCTATGTCTATTTACTAGTTTATCTGATGGACATTTTAACACCCTCTATAAGCGGTGTAGAATACTGGGATGTGCAGTTCACACATCCAAGATGGCAGCCGCAATGTGCGGTCTAGTTGTTTGGCCAGGACCGCAGGAGATAAGAGCTTGCTGTTCCCCGCGTGTCCTTGACTTGTCTGCCGAGGCTGTTGTGAGCGGACGCAGCTCTTTTAGAGAGAAGGCGACCTGTGTAGATGATTGAGTGCAATTAGTTCACACTCACCAGGTATACTGCCATGGTGTGTTTCACATTTCATATGGGCGGATATGTCTGCCAAGTCTTGATTTTACGGGGACCGCAGGAGACATGACCCAGTTCCTTTTTGTTTTTGGTACTTTCGCCACAACGAGCAGACATAGCAACAGGCAGACAGGGTGCATGCGCTCTCATATTCTCTATGTATGATTCACTGATGGTTTCAGGCCCCAATGAGTATACCAAGGGTTTCTAGGACTTTTTTTAGAGTATTTGTTCATCACCAGATGGAGGTTTTGGGATTTAATCAGACAGTAGGAGTTAGGTATGTGAACTTCTCCTTGGCGTCCCATTTAGGCTATCAGGTGCTTTTGTGGTTGAACCTGAGTTGGGTTGAGTGCAAGACGACCCAGTGGGCGTCTGAGGTGTATTTCTCAACAAAGGATTATTAAGTAGTTGAAGGCCCGATGCAACATGGGGATGGGCTTGAATTAGTTAACCTTGCAGTTGTGGGTACAGTGGTGCCCTAGTACCTATGAGATTGCTTGGTGACAGGCACCAGTTTCTTGGGATAGTACTTGGGGACTTGTTCTTTTCATGTTTTGTCCACTACAAGCATTACACCACTGGATGGGGTGAGGCTAAGGAGGGGTGAGGAGGACATGTGTCAGTTAGTATCACTGTCAGTATGATAGGGAATTTATAGCATGATGGGTCACATGTAATAGTGACACTTCCTGTTCTATATTTCACAGCATTGATGCAGATACTGACCTAAGCTGCACCCCAGCAGAGAACATACACAGACTGGTTGGAGATATGTTGCAAATCATTAAGTGCATTCTATTCATTTTTTTTGTTTGATCTGTTTTATTGTTTTTTGGAGAGATTGTGCATGTTACAGATTTAAGTATTTCGCAAGAAAACATATGAGCACCGAAAGACACTTTACATATGCCATTGCAGTTGTTGTTAGACAAATGACATACATATATTCTTACTTCAGCTTTACAATTTAACCTTACAGTGGATAATCATGTCTAATAGACCTATCACGTGACATTGATAAGCAATCATTCTGTTAGTGCAAGGGGTTACCAGGCTAGCTGTACGAATACTAGGTTTGAGCACTCTAATAAGTTTGCATACTTCTATTGAAACTCTGGTGGCCATTCATGAAACATTTATATCATAACAAGACGTATGTAACAATTAACAAAACAATGGCGTCTCAACGTGCCTACCCATGAAGCATGGCTTAAAAAAAGACCAGGCGGGACTCCTCCTTCATTTATCAGGTCTTCGAATGACCGTAGTGCGCCATCATTATAGAGATCACTCAGCGTGTGGATCCCCACCTCATGCCAAGGCACCAGTTCTGCCATTCTGGTCCTGCCTCCCCCTTTAGGCGTGCCCAGTACTGTGAGAGCCAGTGCTTACAGCGTGATGTGCTTGGTTAGAGATAAGGCCCGACGAAAGCATTTCTGGGCCACCTGTACCAGCAGGGGGAGGGATCTAGGAGGTTTTGTACATGGGTGAAAAATGTGTAGAGGAGTGTTTATTGTATACGGGGGTCCGTTCCCCGCCGTGTTTGCTAAGTGCAGGTCCGCCATCCAAACCGCTACCCATTGAATTTGGGATACCAGGTAGTAGTGTTTCATGTTTAGTAAGGCCAGCCCCCCATGAGCATGAGGTAGATATAATTTAGTGAGCGCTACCCTGAAGCGTGTCTTGCTCAATATGAGGTTGCGAAGTGTGCCCTCCAGTGTTCGGAAGAAAGATGCTGGCAGATAAAGCAGAAGGTTGGTGAAGTAATATAAAAGGAGTGGAAGCACCACCATTTTAACAAGCGCTACCCTTCCCGCGACGGAGAGGCTGAGGGTTTTCCAAACATCTATCTGCAACATCAGGGCTGTGACCGCTCTGGTGAGGTTGCCATCTAACACATCCCTGTCTGTGTGACATATCCGTATACCTAAGTAGAGGAACATGTCTGACTGCCATATCGCCAGCGTGCCATCAATCACAAGTCGGGGGGGCGCTGCGTGTGGAACAAAAGGGAACAGGCATGATTTCTTCCAGTTAATCCATAGCCCTGACAGTCTCGCAAAGAGTTTAAGGGTGTCAGGTATTACCGGTGGCACTGCCTGAACATCTCTGACATATAGCAGGATATCATCTGTATAGAGTGATATGGCGTGCATTTTCCCGCCCAATTGAATACCCCAGTGTGCAGGGGATTGCCACATAGCCATTGCTAGTGGTTCAATGACTAGAGAGACTATTAGGAGTGAGAGGGGGCACCCCTGCCTAGTGCCTTTGCAGATCTTTAAGGGTCGTGAAAATAGGGAGCCGGTGCGTACCCGTACCGTTGGTGCACCATATAAAAGCCTGACCAAACTTAGGAAGTATGGTCTAAATCCGTATTTATGGAGTACCGCAAACATATATGGCCACTCAACGGTATCAAAGGCTTTTTCCAAATCTAATACTAGACAGCCCGCCTCTGGCCAGTGACCTGTTACATACCTCATTACCTGGAACAAACTGCGTAGGTTAAGAGAAGTGCTACACGCAGGGACAAACCCATTCTGGTCAGCATGTATGAGGTGTGGTGTAAATGGTGCTAGTCGTCCCGCCAAGACTCCTGCCAGTATTTTGTAATCTACGTTCAATATCGCCATAGGGCGGTAAGAGCCCACAAGCGTGGGGTCTTTATCTGGCTTCGGGAGGGTTATTAGTGTGGCTTCTGTGAGGGAGACTGGGAGGCTCGCAAATTGTAGTGCCTCTGTATATACTCGGTGTAACTGTGGTGTCAAGAGATCCGCATATGTTTTGTAAAACTCGGGTGGAAAGCCGTTCAGGCCTGGAACCTTTCCGGTGGCCAAGGCTACCATGGCTCCCCGTCTTTCCTCTGGTATGATTGGGGCTTCTAGTTCGATGTTCTGTTCTGGTGTGAGACTGGGGGAAGTCAAGGTTCGCTAGAAAGGATTGTATGTCTGTCTCTGATACCTCCAGTGTTGACTGGTATAGTTGCTTAAAGTGCGCGGTCAGCACATTATGTATTTCAAGTTGTGTGTATTTCAACCCTCCATCTTGGGAGTTAAGCGCTGTGATAGGGCCTGATGATTGGTCTTGTTTGATTAGCCAGGCAAGAAGAGGCCCGTTCGGTTGGCCACTCCGTGAGTCCTCGCTGAGTGTGCCGCGTAGTTCAAGCATCTCAAACGTTCCAGCAGCACCGAGTGTTTATTGCACGCTTCTAATAATGTGGTGGAGGGCGGGTGCTATAATCGCGTGTGTCTCAAGTGTAAGCAGGTCCTTTTCTACTTCAAGTAATTTTGATTCTGTTTGCCGCCGCATCCCACTCCCCAATCTCAGACATGTTCCACGCAGCGTGACTTTTAGAGCATCCCATTCTACCAGGGCTGATGTGGCAGTACCAGCGTTGCGTTCAAAGTACTCCCGGATAGCAGTACCCAGTGTTTCACGGAATGCAGTGTCTTCCAGCATTGCTGGCTGCAATCTCCATGTGGGGATTAGAGGGATCCTAGTGTCCCAGGAAATTGTGATGTATTGTGGGTTGTGATCTGAATGCGTGTGACCTAAGTATTCTGTGTCGGTGACATAGTGAAGCAGAGATGCTGTACTCAAGAATCTGTCTAAGCGTACATGTAGGGTGTGCGGTGCAGAGTAAAAGGAGTATACCCACAGTGCAGGGTTGGGATGCCTCCAAACGTCCACCAGGTTCCAGCCTTGTGCCCATTCACTCACTACAGTCATGTTTGCTGCAGCAGTTGTGCATAGCAGGGGAGGGAAGGATCTGTCTAGTGCTGCATCCATGACGCTATTAAAATCTCCCCCTATCAGCCATGGCATTCCACACCATTTAGCTAGTGTCTGCGATAGTGAACTCAGGAAAGGGCCCTGTTACGTGTTTGGGGCATATATATTGCCTATTAGCAGATGACGCCCATCCAGCCTGCCCTTTAGGAGAACATATCTGCCCTCTTTATCCAATACAAACTCCTCCTCTAGGAAAGCGGTACCTGGACGGATCCAGATCAGAACCCCTCGGGTGTACGAGGAGAAGCTTGTGGCATACACTAGGCCTCTCCATTTTCTCTGCAATCTAACAGTCTCGATCCGAGTTAGGTGCGTTTCCTGTAAAAGGGCGATACGCACATTGTGCCTCTTAATATAGGAGTACACCGCATATTGGCGGGAGGGTATGCGGAGGCCACGCACATTCAAAGTGAGAATCTTGTGGTCTGTCATGGCACAGCTACATAGGGGGATGGGAACGTTTCCAGGTCAAGGCAATTGGATATACACATTTGTTGGGTACCCCTGATGTATCCAGACACCTCCCTCAAATTCACCCACATGACTACGTTTAGAACAAAAGCACCAACATGGCGATATAGGAATACCAATAGGGCGGACACCATGAACAAAAGGAGCTGCCCAAACCTAAGCAGGAAAAGAACCCTCTCGCATAACCAATTAGTTCCCTGAGCGAAAAGGGGAGAGAGGGGATGCGGGACCTTGCAGGGTTCATCATGTTTGGATCCCCTTAGTTCAGTGTAGTATGCCGTGCTGGTGCACTCGATAATGAGGTAAGAATTCTAACGCACTGAGCAGTGACTATATATTACCTGACACATTCACCCTTTCGGAGTTTACAGTGTAGTTGAGTTAATATAACATTCTGTCTAGACGTATATAACATCAACCAGGACTAAGAACTACAGTGTGAGCGTCAGATAATATCCTGCATCATCCACCCAGTCCTCAAGGTAGCGTATTCTGGCCTCATGTGCGTTTTGTTGTTTACCAATGAAATCTGTGGCCGGTTTGAGATCAGTCAGGTACTGTTCCACGGAGGAGACTCGGTCTTTCAGTTTCCGGTGGTCGGCGTGTAGTAGCGTCAGATCTGCTGCTACTTAGTCGATTTTAGATTCTAATGATGCTCGGGATCTCTCAATGGCATTTAGAATTGCGCCTAGCCTGTCTTCCGGGAGATGTTGTTGGGTGGTGTGCTGTGCTTCTCCCATGTCAATGATGCTTGAGGTTTGTGAGGAGGCATGTGGACCGGCGCTCTTCGTGCTGCCCATCTTGGCGGTTGTGTTATTATGTGGCCCCGGCGATCGTGCACCGTCCCACTGACTCATCCAGTGCAGCAGGGAATGCAGGACAGTTGTGTATTCAGCGCACCATGCAACACAACACCAACATCAGCCGTATTGCGTGGGAGATCCTGTGTCCTGACCCCACCAGGGTCCGACTCTAACACCACGTACCAGCGTTCTCAATGAACTGGCCAGTGGTTCCGCTCAAGGAGGCGTCTCGGAAAAGGTGGGTGGTATGTCAATTTGCACGCCCCGCTAATATAGTACAGGTACTGTATTGCGCTGTCCTTCAGCTATCCAACGCAATCTTTGCACCCTGGCATTAGAGGCCTCTAGCTCTGCTGCGCGCTTGAGTCGGTGGACCCGGTCTCCTGCGTTCTGTAAGCGCCAGTTTTGCCAGTAGGCACCACGTTGTTTGTAGGGCCTCGGTGTGTAGCTGCAGTCCCTGCTGTTTATACGGTCTGGCAGTGACCCACCCTTAGTGGCTGATATGTCGCCTGCTCACCAGGCCCACGTCTGCACCCTCCGGTCCCGGTTCTTCTATTTCACCCCCAGTGCGTCGGAGGCTTCGCTCCTCCCCTGCCGTGTGATTCCGGGTGGGCGCTCACAGTCGCAGTGTGCCGCGCGGCGTCCCCCACGTTTCTAGTGCCAGTCCGCTGTATTTGGTCGGCGCAAGCTCGATACCAGCGTCAGCAGCACGCTTCTGCGGCCTCCCTTTACAGCACCTCCCGCAGCTCACCAGATGTCTCCTGCGCTGGCTAGCCACCGCTTCGCAGTGCTGTTGATTTGGCTCCCGTGATTTTCCTTGTCTGGCCCGGCAGTCAGGGTCCCCTCGCCCAGGTCTTCAGCTCAGCTCCTTGCTTCCACTGGCTGGTGAGCGCTTCTCTAGGCCAGGCCGCTTCTCCGGGCCCAGTCACAGACCTGAGGGCGCGTGCAACGAGCTTCGGGCTGTCGCCACCACCGGATGGATCCCCCGGGGTGAGTAAGGGTCTCCGCCTAGATGTCTCGCATTAAATGCTGTGCAGCAACGCAGAAATGCAGCGGCTCGTGGGGATTTGTGGCGGAGCGATATTAAAGCACGTCCGCCATGTTGCCCCTGCAGGCCATGCCCCCAAGTGCATTCTATTAGTACTCTATAGTCTAATAGTAAAGAATGGATACCAACCTCTCTCTGCATATATTCTTTGGCTTGGTAGGTGAAATGTCAGATGGCATATTTGTCCTGATGAGACCCCTTTGAATTATTACGAGGGTCGAAATGTCAACTGTTCTATCGTGATTGTCCGATTGCTCAAATTGTGCACAGTAACCAATGATTGTATCATGGACTGCTTCACTTACTGAAAATCCTTGGACATCCCTTTGTTTTATATGGATCACTGTAAATAATGCACCTCGCTACACTTATTGAGCACTGCGCCATCTGCACTCCACTTGATTGTGATAATGTTCATATGGTTGTTTGTGACTAAAAAAGAACATTACTGATGGATGATGAAGAGATTGGATTTTGGTTTTGATTATACATAGATGATAAGAGACCCACTGAACCATTGTTGTTTCTTCAGTATATTGAAGTGTAAATGGGGATATGCAAAGCTCTGTCCCTCCCATCCTGTCAGGGTGGCCCATTCTGCCAAAATCCAGTCCCCCTTCTGTGTGACTGTCTGGGAGGAATACACAAAGGCCAACTGCCAATGACACCTAGTCATTTGAACCAGGAAACAGCTGTAGGCAACAAAGTGGCAATTTTCCAAAAGTGTCATTTTCAGAATTGTGAATTAAAATCCAATTTTATTATGAAAGAGGATTTTAAATTACAATTCTTTAGGCGCCAAACATGATATTTCTACATGCTCATAAACACATGAGCTCTGAGCCCTTGACAATTACTTTAATCCATTAGGGGGCTTACAAATATTGGACTCTTCACTCTGCACTTTAATCCTGACTGCTGATTTTAATCATTTTTGTAATCTTTTTATATATTAAAGGGCCCACAAATTCTGCATGTTGCACCTCGAAGTCTGACAGTCGAACTTTTAGTAAAAAATTTAATGTGGGGTTCTCCCAATCCCTTTTTATAAAAGGCAACCGACGTCTTGCTTTTATTTATGTATCTATGTCTTTATTTATGTATCTATATCTTTGGATAAGTGTTATTTATTTATTTACTTTTTTCTCTTTTTCGCATACTTAGGAGTAAATTGTTATGGGTTTTGTTAACTACAACAATAAAGCACACCTTGAACCATAAACAAACGCTATCACTTATTAAATGTAATAAAGTAACCCAGTATCATCCTAAGAGAGAAGTAGGCCTCATAGTAGTGAAAAGCGAATTTGTGAGTTTTCACTACCGGGGCATGTAAAACTTAAAAGTACATGTCTAGCCTTTTAAATACAATGCACCCTGCCCTATGGATTGCTTAGGGCCTACACTAGGGGCGACTGATATGTATTAAAAGAGAATTTTGATCTTGGCAAAAGGTATATTTTGTCAAGTCAAATTAGCAGTTTAAAACTGCACACAGGCCACAATAGCAGGCCTGACGCATGTTTTAAGGGACAACTTAAGTGGGTGGCACAATAAGTGCTGCAGGCCCACTAGTAGCATTTCATTTACCATCCCTGGGTATATGGTATACCACTTCACTAGGGATTTATAAGTAAATTAACTATGCCAATCAGGTGTAAGCTAATTTTACCATGTATGAGGGAGTAAACGTTTGCACTTGAGCACTGGTTAGCAGTGGTAAAGTCCACAGAGTCCTACATGCCACTGAAAGGGGCTCAGAAAACAAGAGGGTTGAAGGAAAAAGATTTGGGGGTGGCCCTGCAGAGAGGGCCAAGTAACAGTCAGATTTCTTCCTTTTAAGGCACAGGGAGATTAAGTTAAGTGTTTGGTCCAGAATTACATTATGTTGAGCAGACGTTGAGACATCCGAATCTAGCTCTCCAGTTCCAAATGGAGCACCTTTATGGATTCTTGGCCCTAGTACGCAATCGGAGTAGTGGTTCTAAAGAGGCAGATGGAGCTGTGGAGAATTCGTAGACTGCACATACACTATGCATCGTCACTTGTGATTCCCGGAAAGGTAATTGGATTGGAACTACAAACATGCTTTCACAAGGGGAGGTAAAGGAGTAGTCGATACAGGTTAGCGCGAATAAATCACTGCACTAGGTAATAGTATGAAAACTCTGGCAGCCAATTACAAGATAGGTATTGTTTGCTGTACCATCAAGAGGGGGCAAATGCAGGAGTGTAACACAGGCACCTGTAGCCCCTGCGGTGCTGGGGTCCCCTAGTCCTTCAGGACCTCCCCAACTCTTCGGGCGGGCCGCATTCAGCCCAAGGCCAATGAATATTGGTCTGATATAGGCAACTGAGGGGCGCCTCAACACATTCTCCCCATGAATGCCCCACCATATTGCGTCACCCCACTGGGTTTACGTTATATATAAAACATCAAAACGAATCACCCAATGGAAGACCTCGGAAGGGTGAGGGATGGGCCAATGTACAGCTGAGACACTTCGTCAACTGTGTGTGTTACTGATGGTGGCTCTAGTGATAATGGGAGGTCAGTTTCACTCTAACATGTGACGCATTCATCAGCCGGGATCCGTGCTTTGTGTACTGCTCTTCTGTCCAATTTCCTCACGGCACACTGACCTACATCAAAGAGTCCCGGTCCCCAAAACTTAGTGTTCGCGGTGCCCACCAGCAACCACCAGCTCAAATTAACCACTGCTGTGAAGTATTAAATAGGTGGCCAAGTAAGTCATGCTAGTGCCACTCTGTGATAGTTTGTTTGATACAATATATAGGAATAAGTATTGCATGAGATATCATTACAGCAAATTGCTGCATCTAACATATCAAGGATTTAATATTACTGAAACTAACAGATTCAATGTAAAGAATAGTAAACGCAAGGAAAGCAAGAGAACACGGAATATCAACTGCGCCCCATTTTTATTTGGCAACACAATGGGCTCTGTAGCGCGGCGGGGCCACGTGGAGACTAGGCCGCAGCAGCGCTTCAAGAAAGAGGTACAACAAGTTGCTTTTACTTTCTTGGCCGGAAGACCCCGAGCGGTCTCCAGCCGTTTATTTATCCCCTCGGGTCGAGCCCGCCCCGAGGGGTGTATGCATGCGTGAATGTGGCTACACTGTAGGGGAGAGCCCGGGTGGCTCTCTACATCCCTCCTTTCTTTCAGTACCAGACCATCAGGTCATCCCGATTCATGGAGAGGTATATACTAGGGGCCTGATTCACAGAACTAACTTACGTCAAAATCCTAAACTTACAACAATTTTGGTATTCACAGAATGAACTTACACATTTGGGTATTCACAGAATGAACTTACACATTTGGGTATTCACAGAATGAACTTACAACAATTTTGGTATTCACAGAATGAACTTACACATTTGGGTATTCACAGAATGAACTTACAACAATTTTGGTATTCACAGAATGAATTTACACAGTTGGGTATTCACAGAATGAACTTACAACAATTTTGGTATTCACAGAATGAACTTACACATTTGGGTATTCACAGAAGGCACTTACTCATCAATGAGTAAGTGCCTTCTGTGAATACCCAAATGTGTAAGTTACACAAAATGTGTAAGTTACACAAAATGTGTAAGTTACACAAAATGAGTAAGTTACACATAATGTGTAAGTTACACAAAATGTGTAAGTGTCTTCTGTGAATACCAAAATGAGTAAGTTTATTCTGTGAATACCAAAATGAGTAAGTTCATTCTGTGAATACCAAAATGGTAGTAAGTTTAGGATTTTGTCGTAAGTTAGTTCTGTGAATCGGCCCCAAAGTCTTTCAGTCTTTGACTTGGCGCAGGATTTGGCCGGAGACCATACTTCTGGCTCCGGGAGCTGGAACTGGCCGCTGCGCTGGACGGAATATCCAGGGACGACTCAGGTGCTTCACCAGAACGGGCTGACCCAGCCACGGGAACATCACCTTCGCTCACATTTCTTGATCCCCTCGGTGACGGACTCAATGTCCCTGGCGAGGCGGGTGTGAAGAGACTCGGGGTAGTCCCCGGATAGTCAGACACTTCGTGGCCAGAATCACTCTCACAAGTCTTCTTGAAGCCGGACACATTTCTCGTGACGGATTGCTGTCCCCTCTGGGCAGTGACCATGGTCCCTTGAATGTCCACGACGGTCCACTCCTCCGGCTCGTAGGGTGTCCGGAACTTCCAGCCGGGGTGCCTGCCTTTGATCACTACCCGGTCTCCCACTCTTAGCTGGGGCTCTTGTGCCCGGCGGGCCTCACTGGCCTTGCAGTTCGTCATCTTCCTTCTTGCCTGAACCGCTTCGTTGTCTCGCTCCGAGGGTTCCCACGTCGGATCTGACGGGATACTGTCTCGCGGGGGCCGCTTGAACAGCAGGTGAGACGGCGCACACTTGGTGGTGCTGTGGAGCGTCTGTCGATAGGCACCAAGGAACTGGTCCAGTGCCGCCTCTGCGTCTTCACCTTGGTCTACGGCAATGCGCAGTGCTCGGTTAAGTGTTCGCATCAGACGTTCCACCTCCCCGTTGGCTTGAGGCCACAACGGGGTAATCTTCCTGTGATGAATCGCCTTGTTTTCGAGGTACTCTTGAAGTTCCCGGCCCTGGAACGGAGGCCCGTAGTCCGATTTGATTTCCTCTGGCAGCCCCATCATTGCGAATGTCTTGTCCAGAACTCTCTTTACATGCGAGAATGCTGTTGACGCCACAACCTCCACCACAGGGAACTTTGAAAAGGAGTCGACCATTACCAGCATTTGACGCCCGTCGGGGAAACTCCCAAAGTCAAGGCTGATTTTTGCCCAGGGGGTCTCACTGGGTTCTTAGGTGATCCCTGGTGCCGGCGCCGGATCTCCCCCTGTGATTGTGCAGGCATGACACTGTCTCACCATTTCCTCCACCATGGAGTCCATTGCCGGGAACCAGACTTTGTTCCGCAGCCTGGCCTTCATCTTGGCCATTCCCTGGTGCCCGACATGCGCCAGCGTGAGAATCCGTTTCTGCAAACGTTCTGGAATTACAATCAGATGTCCTCTCAAGACGACCCCTTGCTCCCCCACACTGAGTTCGTGGCGCACTTGCCAGAGCTGTTGTCGAGCGTTGCTGACCTCTGTCTTGGGAGCACAGGTTCCATCCATGAAGTGTGCCCAGCCATTGTTCACCAGTGCGGTTTTCACCCTGGACAGTGTCTCATCTTCGCCAGTGACACGGCCGATCTCCTCGAGTGTCATGGCGGTGGGGCACGCTCCTTGCGACACCATCTTCACGAACGCCTCTGCGTGGCATGCATCCGCTGAGGACCCTGGAGGTGACATGGACTCAGGGTGGCGTGACAAGTAGTCGGCCGGGTTGTGAGCCCCGGGACGAAACATGACTTTGAAATTGTATGACTGCAGCTGCACCGCCCATCGCTCAATCCTTGGGGGCGCCAGCCTGGACGATCCTGCGAAGAGCGGGAGTAAAGGCTTGTGGTCAGTCACCACATGGAACTCCTGACCGCACAAGTAGAGGTGAAAATGTTGACACGCCCATTTGATGGCCAGGGCCTCCCTCTCGATCTGGGCATATCTTGTTTCGGTGTCGGTGAGGGCCTTGCTTGCGTAGGCCACCGGCCTCCAGACTTCCGGGCTGTGTTCCTGGAGAAGGACCGCTCCCAGGCCAACTGGGCTGGCATCAACAATCAGTTCAGTGCGCCGTTCCGGATGGAAGTAAGCCATCACCGTTTTGTCCAGCAATGCTGCCTTGATGTCGTTGAATGCTTTATTGGCAGCTCCAGTCCATTCCCACTTGTGGTCATGGCGTGTGAGAGCCCGGAGCGGCTCTGACATGGCAGCGAGATTTGGAATGAATCTGCCACAGTATGTGGCCATGCCGAGAAAACTTCTCACTTCCGTGGGGTTCTTTGGGGTGCTGGCTGCTCGGATGGCCGCGGCCTTCTTGGGGTCCACTAGGAGTCCCTCTCTGGTGAAGGTGTACCCGAAGAAGTCGACGGACTCTTGGTAGAAGGAGCACTTTGACTTGTGAAGGGTTAGCCCGCAGTCTTCTAGTCTCTGTAGGGTGGCTCGGAGATGATTGTGAGGATCTTCCAATGTGTCCGAGAACACCAGGATGTCATCGTTGAGGTTAATCACGCCCTGCAGGCCCGACAGTGCTTCCCTGATGGCGTTTTGGAAGACTTCGGCTGCCGATGATACCCCAAAGCTGAGTCACTTATACCTCCGGAGGCCAACGTGCGTCGAGAAGGTGGTGATGTACCTACTCTCGGGTTCAAGCTCTAACTGATGATACCCCGCATTTAAATCCAGTTTCGAGAACCACTTGGCTCCATTCAGGTCAGCCACTATGTCGTCCATGGTGGGGGTAATGTGGCGTTCTCTCTTGACGGCCGTGTTCGGTAGCCTCATGTCCACGCAGAGCCGGATGGCTCCGGGCTGCTTGGGTTTGGGAGCCACGACCAGCGGGGACACCCACGGGGTGGGGCCAGAGACCTTCTCGATTACATCGAGATCTTCAAGCTTTTTCAGCTCTTCTTCCACCTGCGGGCGAAGATTGAACGGCACTCTCCGGTGCCTTAGGGCGACTGGCCTCACTGTGGGGTCGATGTGGAGTTTGAACTTCTTCCCCTTGAGCTTCCCCAGTCCGGTGAATAGTGCCGGAAACTCCTTCAGGATGGCCTCGGCGTGGGAGTCATGGATCTGGTTGGCGAAGAAGACGAGCCCCAGGTCTTCAGCGGTATGATAGCTGAGGAGTGTCCCTTTTCGTCCTTCTGTGATGTGGAACCTGGTTTCCGTGGTGTACTTTCCACTGGCTACTTTGGCATGGATGACTCCTCGGAGAGGAAGTGGATCCGTCTCTCCGTACGTATAGATCCGGGCCCTGGAGGGCGCGAGCGGGGGCCGTGGCGACAGGCGATTGTATTGTTCTGAGTCCATCACGTTGACCGAGGCACCAGTGTCGATGAGGGCCCGAACAGCCGTGCCTTCCACTGAGACGGAGCACATCGGTGGTGGCCTTCGGCGATGGTCAGTCCTGCTGACATACGACACGACAAACACCTCATCATCATCATCTTCAAGCGTAAGGCACTGTTCCTGCTGCTGGACCTCCCTTGTCACTGGCGAGTCGTCGATGGAGACCTGGCGGAGGCGCTGCGACATGCATCGCTGCTTCGAAGGAGTCTGCCTGAACCGTCCGCTGCGGCACACTTTGGCGTAGTGGTTGAGTTTGCCGCAGCGGGAGCATGTATTTCCCTTCGCCCCACAAGCAGCTGTCGCTGAGTGATCTTCTCCACAGTATCCACACTGCCCCCCGGGTTGCATTCTCGGTGCATGGCGGGCTGTGTTGGGTCGTCGTTGGATAGCCTCAACCTTTTCTTCTTTGATGGGCAGATGTCTGGACGCATGGGATTCTGCAACTGGTGTGTGTAGGGCAGCCTCCATTTCGTCGGCTCGAACATCCGACAGCTCGTGGGATCGGGCCAAGACAAGGATCTCGTCCAGCGAGATCCCGGGTTGACGAAGGATCAACTTCCGCAGGAGTTTGGAGCGGCATCCCAGGATGATTTGGTCTCGTATCTCCTCCCTGTGATCCGTGAAGGTGCACGTCCTGGCCAGCCGGCGCAACCGCGCGTAAAACATGTCGACAGACTCCGTGTCCAACTGCGACGCCCTTCTGAACTTGAACTTCTCGAAGTCAAGGTTGAGTTGGGGGTCAAAGTGCCTGTTGAGCGCGGCGACCGCTGCCTCGTAGTCGTCGTCGTCGCCCGTGTTGGGGAGTGTTTCAAAGAGGTCATAGATTTCTGAGCCTCCGTAGTAGATGAGGAGCGACCGTTTCACGGTGCCATCGGTCTCTCTTGTACCTTTGAAGTAGTGGTTGAGCCATCCAACCCACGTTTTCCATCGTGGCGCAGCCGTGGCAGGGTCTGAGGCTTCACTGAACGGTGGTAGAGGTGCAACAGGCGTGTGGCTGTGCCCTGGCACCCCTATCTGGATTGCTTCCCCTGACCTGCTGGCTGGCAGTGCCAGTCGTTGGTGGGTTGCTCATTGCGACCGTGCGTCTGCGCGCAGGTGTGAAGGTGTGGCTTCAGCGCTGCGAGATCCGTGGGTGGGCGTACGTGCTATTGCGTGGCCATGCGCACCAGACTGTTCTGTGGCCTTGATGGCGCAAAAGACGTGTCTTTGCTCCTTGGTGCTGACTGGCAGGGGGACAGAGCAGGCACCAGACCCTTGTCTGTGCTGATCAGCTTGGCTGATATCCCGGTGTGCCCTTTCCTTTTTTTTTTTTGTTGTCCTCTTTTCTTTTGATGCCAGGGGAGTCCTCTTCTCACTCCCCCTTCCCCTCCCTGTCTTCCAGGCGTGAGCAGGCAGCATGCAGGGCAGCAATGACCGGGGGCCTCGCAGCAGGTCAGGCCGTCGTGGGAGATGGGGCCTAGCAAACGGGCCCAGACGCTGATATGCGGCGGTGGGGGGGGGGCTGGAGGCAGGAGCGAGAGGTCCTGTGCAGGTGCACTCAGCGCGGTGAGCAGGAGGGGCGCCCTTGCCACTGCGAGGCACACAGCGGGAAGACCCTCGCGCAGCAGGCACTCACCCCGCTCTAGGGCGATGCGATCGGGCGTTGACTTGGGGTGGGGGCGTCATTTTTGAAAATGTATATTATAATTTTTAAAGCACCTGCTGCCGCGTTCCTGGACTCCAGCAATTTTCAGACATCCATTAAAATGTCAAGATAACTCCGGTGACTAATAGTCTTCCTGGAAAGAGACCGGAGGTTTGTCTAGTGGAAGTTTTGGCTCATCCTAAGGTAGTGCAGAGGGTTAAAATGCCTGCTGCTAGGAACGTGTACCATGCAGATAACGAAGTGCATATAATGTAAATAGGTCAGTGGGTTACTGCTTCTGTAAGAGAGATCCTTATGTTACTTGTCCTTTATTAGTCTAAATCCTAATATAGAACATTGACTGTCACCCTAGAGCTGCTGCAAACTGCAAGGTATATGTTAGAGCTATATGTTTTTTTGCCCAGTCTTTTATCATCCTAATCTTGTGTAAAGCGTTCATTTGGGTAGAAAACAATTCTTATTATGAAAGAGAACCCCTAACAATGGTGTTACGTTTTAAGTTCTGAATGTGCTTTTCCAGAATAAGGACTCAAACTATATTGCCTACCAGTATCGATGACATGTCACTCATACACTACACCTTGTAGTCCATGTAACATTTCCTATACACTGATTTACACACATATGATTGTCTCTGAGCAATGTGTGTGTGGTGTAAAGTGCTCTGACACCTTACACTGGTCTGAGCGGTGCTATAAAACTAAATGAATCTGAGAGACAGTGGTTATGGAGAGTTGAGGGGCACTGTTAAAGGGTGCTAGTGAGGGAATCCGTGGCAGAGGTGGTCATTGGGGGGGACGCCAACAGACAGGGTCGCACAGGGCGCCACCAGCGCTAAAGCCGGCCCTGCCTATAGCATACTCAGTATGTAGCCAAAAATCTACGCCCACTCCTGTACGTCAGCAAAACATATGATTCTCAGAGAGGCGATCCTTCCGAGGAGGATCATAGATACCAGAGGCTACACATAGGCATTCAAAACATTTGGAATGGTGCATTTCTTGTTGAAACTCAAAAATGTTTTCAAGTTTTCTTCTTGAGTGTTTATTTTGTACTTTATTTGGTCTGGAATGTTTGTAAGAAGGGGAACAGTGTAATGCCTAGATTTCTTACTGGTAATAGTTACTACTACAATCTCCGCTTCTCAACTCAGCATTTAGTGAATACATCAACACTACGCTTCCCTTTTAGTGACCCCTCAGGCTCCAGAAGGGGAAGCTATACTGCATTCTATCACATTGCTGTACCCAACATTGTTTAATGTCTCTTTAACGCAGCCAATAATGAAATGCGAGACAAAAAAAAGCTCTTCCTCCCCAAGCCGGCACTCTGTACTCAAGCATCATTTTTCATATTCCTTCTTTCCTGTAAGACCACCTCATTCAATACATATCATGGGGAGCCGACGTCCAACCCTCATGTTTTTGTTATTGAGCTCACCAACCCCGCAACTAAGATTCGGCAGTGATTGAAGGAGGGAACGTAAGTACTAGGACAAGGAATGGAGAATCGGAGTAATGAAGATTACTGGGAAGTAATGTAGACATTACCTCCTTATCCCTTTCTGAGCTTATTGCAAGAATACCCAAGCAATATGCCTTCTTCGCTGATCACGATGAAAAAAGACACAGTTAGATGCAGGAGTCATGCAGCACACAAAATAAACTTTTTAGTCTGAGGATGCTGTTCAAATACATGAACATGCCAGTTCTAAGACACAGACGTAGTCAACAAAACCTTTGTGCAAAACATCAACTCGAAGCTTAAGATAAATGAAAACTGTAATGATTAACAAACATGGATGTATTAGCCAAGGAGGATGTAACAGAAATATCAATAATAGAGGCTCCACCCCATTCCGCCCCTGAAGCAGGCATTCAACAAGTGGATCAGGATTGGATGGAACCTGGAAGATCTCGTCCAGCTTGAGAATAGCAAAATGAAACAGGATATGGAAATGCCTTCCATGATCCAATGGCTCAAAGTGACATTGATTATTTGGAATCACTTATTGCTGCACTAAAATTAACAAACAAAAGAATCACAATTTCTAAATCCAGCTGATGTATGTAGATAAACTTTCACACCTCTAACAACATCCAAAATGTTCAACTGAGCTTGTTGTTCTGATGCTGAATCGGGTCATAAAATAGGAAAAAAATAATTCCTGATTTTTATGAAAGACTGAATTCCCCTCAGAAATAAAACGAGGGACTTACGGAAGTACAGTTCAATCTTCAACGAATTTCAAATATTTAGGAGTATACATTAATGTATTCAAATTTCTGCTGACATCTCACTGGTGTAACTGCCACCCAAAAAAAAATGTGATGACAAAAACCTTTCTGCATCTACCTCCAAGGGCTCAATAGGTCGATTTTATTGGGCTCATGACATGAAAAGAAGGGTTCCAAGAAGGAACTAAATCAATTGATGTCGTTTGGGCTCATCAAATCATAACTTTAAAACTCTAGCCATGTGTAAGAAATTGGGTTGTTGGTTGACTGGGGTGTGAGCCTTGATCAAGCTGCAACCACAATACGTGTCAGGGTGAGGCACAAGCCAACCCTAAATTAACCTGTGCTCAACCCTCTGGTAGCTAGGCACAGAGCAGTCAGGCTTAACTAAGAGGCATTGTGTAATATTTGTGCAACTCTTCCAACAGTAATAAAGGGAAAACACCACACAAAAAGGATCCCACACCAAGTTAGAAAAATAGAACTTTCTTTAAAAAATAAAACAAGACCAACACAACAAAAATCCAATTTGCAGAACCGGAGATATGCAATTGTAATGATTTTAGTGAAAATAGTGCCAACAAGCACAAAGACAAACTGTGGATATCTGGTCACGGCAGACCAAGACAAAACCACAAGTTCAGGCCGAGAGTGATGGAGCGTGGGCTAGCTACAGGGGCCCAGTAATGCCCACTGAAAAAGTACCTTAAATCTTGGTTTGCAGAGCGTTGCGAGGATCTGCATCGAGGGTGCATTGCGCAACCGAAGCAATGCATCATTTCCGAGATATGGCAAGGCTGCCATGTTAGGGCCTGAATAATCAATGAGGATCTTGTCGGCAAGGCTTGTGATGCGAAATCCGGCTCAGAGGACACGGCTCACAGTTGGGCGATGCGTCGGTTCCGAGCAGATGTGAGGCTGCTATGCAGAGTCTGGTGCCGTCATCGAGGCTGTCTATGACGAGGGATGTGAGGGCCTGTGACGAGGATGCGTCATGAAATGGCGGTTCCAAAGGCGTAGCGGGCTGTGTAGGTGATGCGGGTCTTTCCGACAGGTACAACCCACAAAGCAGTAGAGACGCGCTAGTTCTGCTAGAGGTTGTGCCGCGCAGCAGAGGAGATGCATCAGTTTTGCTGGCTCCACAGATGCTGGCAGAGCACATTAAGCCAACCTCCAAAAGGTCCAGGACTGGGGTGGCACCATTTGGCAGGGGAGATTCACAGATGGCAGAGTCCAGGTGCAGGTGCAAGATTGCTGGAAGCCTGTTGTGTCCCACAGGATTCAGATCAGGAGGCCAGCCATCTAGCCTTTGGAGTCACTCTGTGTTCTGGGTTCAAGAGATGCAGGTCCAGTCCTCACCCAGACAAGAGGGCAGCAGCAACAGGTCAGCACAGCAGGGTAGCAGTCTTTCAGAGCAGTAATCCAGCAGAGTGGCAGTCTTTTCAGCAGTCAAGCAGTCCTTCTTCCTGGCAGAGTATCACCAGGTCCAGAATTATACTGAGGCAGTTCTGCCTTTGAAGTTGGGAGAAGCTTCAAGAAGTAGGCCTTTGAAGTGCACAGATGGCCTGTCTTCCTGGCCATGGCTCCAGTCTAACTACAGGAAATATGCAAGTAGGGCTAGGACTAGCTTCTCCCTCCCATCCTGTCAGTGATGGCCCATCCAGGCACACCTAAGCTCCCCATTCTGTGTGACTGCCTTGGAGGAATACACAAGTAAATAGACAGGCTGCAGGCACCAAATGGCTAAGGCAGGAAAATGTCAACTTTCTAAAAGTATTTCTCTAGATTGGGCAACCCGATAAACCCTTGGAGGCTTGTGTAACACAATATATTATATTATCTAGTAAAGGTGTCTTCAAGGGATTTGATTTAGATATGGAAAAAAAGAATTAATACTTCCTAGTATCACTTGTGAGTGCCCAAATAGTGGCCTCACAGACATGAATCCGGTAAATCAATTTACTTAATTACAAACAAAATAGATCAATAACAAAAACAAGGAGCAGGTGTATTCTTTGGTTAAGGTTTATACTCAAATAAATTCAGTTTAAGGGTACAAAACAATATTCACCTAAACAAGAGTCACAGAGACTAACATTTCTTCAACAAAATGTCTACTAGTCACTCGTGTCAATAACCCATTTCTAGTACCTATTTACACAGACATTTTCTTATAAATAAGGTCAAAATTTATTGTACAATGATATTATTTCAATGATGAAAATGGGTATGTTAGTCGACGTTTCGGCCTTATTATGTTATCCATCTACAAGACCATCTTCAGGACAAGAGGATTTCTTATGTGAAAAGGTATAATCACAAGAAATTGTATTTGTCAACTAAAGACATCACGAAAAGAAGAGATACACCCAGAAAATGTGAACAGAGAGACAATATAATGTTGTGAGTCATAAAGAGACCTTTAACATATGATTTATCTCATCAATATAGAGAAAGAGAGTTAGCAAGAATGATAGATTAGCCTAAACTCACCTTATTTGGGATAAAATGTTAAAAACTTACTAATAAATAAAGCTAAATCGAAACTTTGGGGCAATTGGTCATTAAAGACTGTCACGAACCTGAGAGATCGGAAAAAACGATATAGAAATCTTAATCCGATTATGTAAGGAAACTCAATGTTATTTAATATAAAACATCAGTAGTAGGTTAAGATATCTCTGAAAAGAGAAGCTATCAAAACAAAGGATGAGTTTAAAGTTAAGTAAACACATGTTGTAACTATGTACTGATGCAAGGACAGTCGTATTCTCAGATATACGAGCGGTTGCATGGCGGGTGGAAAACGGAGCAACATATATATCAGTCCTATGAATTTATCAATACATTATGTAGTTGTAAGAAGCTTACTTATGTCACAATATTGTCGAAATTGTCCGCTGATTTGAAACAAAGCACAGAGCATCTTTGAAGTATCTCTGTCAAAATTGACATGCAAATCGTGGCACTTCAAAAAGGAAATGAGGACAAAGGTGAATTAAAACTAAGTAAAGGAAAGGTGAAATTTATGCATCATTCTTATCGTGAAATATATTTACTTTGTGATAAAGAACGTCTCAATTTGGCGTCCGCACGTGATGAGTTACACAGCCACCGCAAAGAAGGTCAAACGGAAGTGTATTTATGCTTCCGAATAACAAGAAATGAAAGCTAATAGTCTGTGATTTAGCATGTCGACCATCCTAAAGTGGCACAAATAGTTCTATTCATACATAAGATTAAAGAAGGGGGTCTCCAGAAATATATTACTTAGACCAGCACATCCACGTGTATAGCTATATATAGAGATTTTGAAATTAAATATATCGTATTTATACACAAATGTCAGTTCATATACACAGTTGCTGTACATGCAAATTTACAATAAGGCAAACATAATAAGAAAAAGGAAAATGTAAATCAGGAAAAACTATTTTGAACATAAAAATGTTACAGTTCAAAACAAGATTAACTTGTTTTATCACAGCAATTCTTATTGGAATCAAGGCTAAAGGAACTATCAGACCAGAGGGGCTAATTTCTGCCATTCAACAGCTAAATTGAGGCCTTTAACTAATTTATCAGCTTTTCATATCCAGCAGTTCTCCTTTATTGTGAGAACATGATCCACATTTGAGGTTCTCTTAGATGTTTTGACAACATCTATGACCCACCAAGCCATGTCTGTCTCTGAATGTTTCTGATTTATGTAATGTTCAACCATTGGGGCAAGCTCTACCTTGCACCATCTCCTTGATTGATGTTGTAATATTCCTTTCTTGATCTGTTATGGGGTTTTGCCAATGTAATGGAGTCCACAGGGACATCTCATACGATAAACGACATTGCATGTATTGCAGTTTGAAAAGTGTTTCAATGTGAATTGTTGGCCATTGATGGTAAAGCTTTTGGGGGTCTTAGTTGTATTACATTCAACACACATATTGCATTTAAAATGACCAATCACTGGTGATAGTTGTACCATATTGTCCACTGTGACTCTATTCGGTGTGTCATAGGCATGGACTAATCAGTCTTGCAGATTTGACCCTCTTTTAAATGCAAATAGAGGTCTTTCTTTGAACTCTGGGATCCTTTTTAAAAGGGTCCAATGTTTGATTATTATCTTTTTGGTGTCATTTAATCGGGTGCCGAAGGTGAACACACAGACCAGACGGTATTCAGTTGGTCATTTTTTTACTTCCAGAAGAGCTTCTCTATTGTTGTACCAAGCTTGTTTAAATTATTTTTTAAGGAGTTTAGCTGGATAACCATGAGCTTTCAGCTTTTCTTTAAGTTTCTGTGCTTCCAGGAAGTGGTCTTCCCTTTTGGAGCAAATCCTGAGTAACCGCAGAAACTGCCCACGGGTAACGCCTCTTTCAGTGCCTGTGGATGATGGCTGTTAAATTTTAAAAGTGTGTTTCTACTTTTTGGCTTAGTGAATAATGTCGTACAAAATTTGTTTTTTCAACTTTCACCATTATGTCCATAAAATTCATTTGATATTTGTCAAATTCCATTGTAAATTTCAAGATGGAATTGAGTGAATTTATCCATGAATGGAAATTCAATAAACTTTGATGGTCACCTTTCCAAATCATTAGAACATCATCAATGTATCTCATCCACTTAATGATATTTTCTCGATAGGGATTAATGATGCATTCAAAGTGTTCTGCTTCAAAACAAGATACATAGATGTTAGCAATGTCTGGAGCAAAAACTGCTCCCATTGCTACACCGTTCAGTTGTTGATAGAAATCATTTTCAAAGAGAAAGAAATTCCTGCATAGTGATATTTCAATGCATTCCAAAATCAATGTAGTGGGCACATTGTGGAGACGGGGTCTAGACTCTAATAGTTCTTTCAATAGTCTGAGTGTCTCTTGTTGCAGTATGTTAGTGTATAGACTTTCAATGTCCATACTAAACAACAATTCTTCCTCAGGATCAAATGACTGATTTTCAATGGCATTAATTACAGCTGTTGTGTCCCTAACATGCCTGGGATTCTCAGTTGCAAAAGGCCTTATAAAATAGTCTGCATATTGTGCAAGAGGCCTAAGAATAGAGTTGCACCCAGAAACAATTGGTCGACCCGGAGGGTTATCAGCATCTTTGGGTACCTTGGGTAAGATATATATTGCTGGGACAGTAGGTGCTGTATTTATTAAAAACACAGCTTCCTTATCACTAAGCCAACCCCCTTCGAACCCTCTTTAGCTAAGTTGTAGAATTAAGTTGGCTAGTTCACCTGTGGGATTTTTTGATAGTTTCTTATGATGTTCAGATATTGATAGTTGTTTAAGAAGCTCCTCTCTGTAGGAGGTTTTATTCCAGAGAACAATTCCCCCCCCTTATCTGCTGGTTTTATGATGGTATCTGGGAGTGTTTGCAGTTTCTGTAATGCTTGATATTCCTCTTTAGAGAAATTATATTTCACATGATGTGAGTCATTAAATACATTCTCAACTTCAGTTAAGATGGCATTCTCAAAAATTAATATTTCTTTAGAAATCATTTGATTTGTTGGACAAAAAGTTGAGGTATTGTGTAGTCCAGTAGTGTCTGATTTATTTAGTGCTTTCATGTGAGGCAAAAAGGTTTTTTAGCCTTATGCTCCGAAAAAATGTATAAAGTTCAATTTTAGTTTGAAATAAGTCATTTCTGTATGTTGGCACAAATGAAAGCCCTGCTGTTAAGACTGAAATCTCAGATTGTGAGAGTACATGAGAAGATAAATTGAAGATTGGTATAGTTTGATTTATGTCTACTGTGAAAAGTTGGCCTGGTATATGCTGTTCACTAATTAAAGTGGACACCTTGCACCAGGGCAAATCGACTCTTATGGTAGATAGGTTTAAGACAACCTTTTAAAGAAAGCTATCCTAGTGGTAGCTGTGGAGAGCAGCCTTCAGGCTAAGTCTCGGAGGAATGTAAAGCAGCTTGTTTTACCATATAATCTCTTGAATCACCAAATGAAAAGACACCACACAGGTATATATATCAAATATATATGTATTTATTTCTAAATAACTCTCTACTAATCTCTTTATGAGATTAGAAGACAAACATATGCACAAATCAACGTTTCACAATAAGTTAAGCACAAAATATGGCTGGGGCCCTAGGGGCGTACCAGACCATATACTAAGTAAGAGACTTAGGGACAACGACTTGCAGGGAGACAAGGCCTAGGGCCTTCAGAAGTGCAGGGGCCTCACGAAACCACCCAAGGCAGGTAAGTAAAGGACCCACGGGGACGCGTGCAGTGTGGATACACAGGCACGGATCGCCGTTAACTTCAATGGGGCAAGTCGCGGTTGGAAATAAAGAGTTTTAGGATACTTCGGGAGAACCTACAAGCAAGTCACTTACAGGGTAAGTAGTTCTAGGGCCCACACCCACAGGAGCACCGTAGTGCTGGAGTTACCTCACCCTGGGAAGCCGGGTGCATAGGTGTCCTTTGGTGTCGGGTCGCGGCGTCGTTTTCAATGGCGAACAAAGAAGACTTGCTGCTTGCGGGAGCTGAAGAAGTGTCCGGTGGAATCCAAGCCTGGATTCTGAAGAAGGATGACCTGAAAGCAGAGGGGACAGTGTTCAAAGTCACTTGGCAGTGACCCGGGGCAAGGAAGATGGATGCCCACCGTCGTCGGTTGATTCAGGTCGGTTGCGGGTGCCTTGACTCTTCAGCCACGTGGTCCAGGAGGTGTCGACGACAACCAGGAGCTGGATTCGGTGGGTCCCTCGACGTCTGCAGCTGACTGCGGTGTCGGCAACTCGATTGGAGCCAACAAGCCTTGGCAGCGGCAAGTCTCGAGGAGATGAAGAAAAGTCGATGGCGCAGACCAGCAAGGTCTGAGGGACTCACCCAGCAAGGGTAAGTCAGGGCAGGCCTGGAGCAACCAGGGGAGCCCTTTGGTTTCTTTAAGAAGTCTTCTGGGGACCCACAAGCCGGCGGGCAAGGGATCGCGAAGACACCTCGGGCGGAATCACTCAACAGGGGCCCACGGTCACTCGGGACGGTGTAGGCCTCTGATCTTCGGAGGGATTCCTGCTGGAGGTCGGGACCACACGTGGTCCAAAGCACAAGTTCGTAGAACATTGTGAAGGGGTTGCACTCGACAATAGTGCACGGTACCCAGGGGTCGCGGTTCCTCGTTACTCGTGGGGTCCACTTGCCTCAGCTTCGCTGGGGACTCACGATGGCCTGGGAGAGGTCAGGAAATCCACTTCTTGGGCTGCAGGGACTTCGGACTCCGGCGGGAGCGCCGTAGTTTGCGACCGTCGTTGTCGTTTTTGGTGCCTGCCAAGCAGGGGAGTCACTCCTTGACTCCAAGGGAGATTCTTCTGTCTTCCAAAGGTAGTGGAACGTCGAAGGGCCAGGATTCTTCTGTAGAGCGTCGTCCAGGGGTTATCTGCTTTGCAATGGCAAGGTTCCCCCTCTTATACTAAAAAGAGGGGATGGACTAGCTCTATGACCCCACCTATGGGAGGGTCAAGGGAGGGGGTGGCTACACCCACTTCCCTTTGTCCAGTTTCACGCCAGAGCAGGGGCAGGTAGCCCCTGAGCTGGTTTGAACTGGCATATGCACAGAGGAGCCTTCTGCTCCCCCAGTGCAGGACTTCAAAGCACTCTAAGAGTGCACCCACCCAGCCCCAATACACTAAACCCTGTCTGGAAGGTGGTTACACCTCCCTGTGACAGGATGCCTATTGTTGGGCTTCCTCCACTGCGAGTTTCGGTCATCAGCAGGAGGGCAGCCCAGTGTCTGTGACTGGTGGCATCCATTTTGTGATGCCAGGGCTCTTTAGGATTCTACCGCGTTTCCACAGCAGGTACATGTCTTATCCCTCTAGAAGGGTGGAATGCTACCCCCGCCGCCAAGATTGGCGGGGGGTAGTATTCCAAGATGTTTGACACCAAACACGACATGTTTTGATGCAGCCATTCCAAAGTTAGCATTTACCGCGAGGATATAATGCACTTAATAGTATATGGTTTAACCGCATCCACAAACAGCACCAGAGAATAGACTCTGAGAGCTGCAGAGGGGCCCTGCTCAGGCAGAGGCACCCCCTCACATAGAAGCCAAGCACCCTGCCCTCAGGATTGATAGGGCCTGCCTTAGGGGTGACTGATAGGTTTATATGTGTGTGCAGGAGAGATATAGGAAACCTATATCTCAGTGAGGGGTGCTAGCACCACCTCACCCAGGCTGCAGTAGCAGGCCTGTGGTGTCAGATTTAGACTGCTTCCCAGGGGTGGCATAACACATGCTGCAGCCCCTGGGAGGCCTGTGAAGTACCTATGCCCTTGGCACCTAAGGTACCATATACTAGGGACTCATAAGGCACCACAGTATCCAATCACTAGTGCACCTAGAGTGCACTCCATGTCGTTTAGAGAGAACAGAGAGGCTGGGGCCCTGATTGGCAGGGACCCAGCCAGACTATAGCCAGAAACCAGTGCTAACATCAGAAAAAAGTGGGGGCAACATAAGAGGCAGATCCTACTCTCCTACACAACCCCCCAAACGTAGGGACACTAAACTAACCTTGACCAGTTGAGTCTTCGTGTTCAAAGTGGAAATACCTTGAGAGTCCATCTGCATTGGCATGTTGGGTCCCAGGCCTATGTTCCACTGTATAGTCCATCCCCTGTAGGGAAATGGACCACCTCAAAAGTTTTGGGTTTTCACCTTTCATCTGCTTTAGCCATAGGAGGGGCTTGTGGTCAGTCTGAACTATGAAGTGAGTACCAAACAAGTATGGCCTCAGCTTCTTCAGGGCCCATACCACAGCAAAGGCCTCCCTCTCTATAGCTGACCAACGTTTCTCTCTAGGGGTCAGCCTTCTGCTAATAAAAGCTACTGGCTGGTCTTGACCTTCATCATTCAGTTGAGACAGTACAGCTCCCACACCCAGCTCAGAAGCATCTGTTTGGACAATGAACTTTTTGGTGTAGTCTGGACTCTGTAAGATGGGGGCAGTGCACATGGCCTGCTTTAGGTCTTCAAATGCCTTTTGACAGCTAGCTGTCCACTGAACCTTTTTGGCATTCTCTTTGAGGTCAGATCATTCAAGGGGTCACTATAGATCCATATCCCTTGACAAACCTCCTATAGTACCCAGTCAGGCCTAAGAAGGCTCTCACCTGTGTCTGGGTGGTTGGAGCAACCCATTCCATTATGGTTTGGATTTTGCTCTGTAAAGGCTGAACCTGGCCTCCACCTACAAGGTGGCCCAGGTACACAACCTGACTCTGCCCTATCTGGCACTTGGTGGCCTTGATAGTGAGGCCTGCTTTCTGCAGGGCCTCCAGAACATTTCTGAGGTGGACCAGGTGATCCTGCCAGGAGGAACTAAAGACAGCAATATCATCTAGATAAGCTGAGCAATAAGTTTCCATCCCTGCCAGAACTTTATTCACCAACCTCTGAAAAGTGGCAGGTGCATTTTTCAATCCAAAGGGCATCACCACAAAGTGGTAGTGCCCACCAGGGGTCGAAAATGCTGTTTTGGCTTTTGCATCATCAGCTAATCTGATTTGCCAGTAGCCAGCTGTTAGGTCAAATGTGCTTAGATACTTGGCTGAGGCCAAAGTATCAATCAGCTCATCTGCCCTTGGTATGGGATAGGCATCAGTCCTAGTGACTGCATTGAGGCCTCTGTAGTCTACACAAAACCTCATTTCTTTCTTACCACCCTGGGTATGAGGCTTGGGTACCAGGACTACTGGGCTAGCCCAAGGGCTATCTGAAGGCTCAATCACGCCTAACTCCAACATTTTCTGGACTTCAGTCCTGATACAGTCCCTGACATGGTCAGGTTGCCTGTAGATTTTATTCTTGACAGGCAGACTGTCCCCAGTGTCCACCTCATGGGTGCACCAGGTAGTCTGACTAGGGGTCAGGCTAAACATATGTCTAAACTGTTGCAGAACTTGTCTGCACTCAGTTTGCTGATGGTCAGTGAGGCTGCTTGCCAAAGCAACACCATCTACTGACCCATCATCAGGGTTCTGAGAGAGCAGGTCAGGGAGAGGGTCACTCTCCTCCTCCTGGTCCTCATCAGTTGCCATGAGCAAGCCCATGTCAGCCCTGTCAACATATGGCTTTAATCTGTTGACATGAAGCACCCTTAGGGGGCTCCTGGGATTTCCAAGATTCACCAGATAGGTGACTTCTCCCTTCTGTTCAACTATTGTATGGGGGCCACTCCACTTGTCCTGGAGGGCTGCTGGGGCCACAGGCTCCAACACCCACACTTTCTGTCCTGGCTGGTATACAGTCAGCACAGACTTTTGGTCATGCCAAGCTTTTTGCAATTCTTGGCTGGCCTCCAGGTTTTTGGTTGCCTTTTTCATGTACTCTGCCATCCGGGAGCGGAGACCAAGTACATAGTCCATCACATCTTGTTTGGGGGCTTGAGAGGTAACTCCCAGCCCTCTTTACCAAACATAGTGGACCTCTCACAGGATGCCCAAACAGAAGCTCAAATGGGCTGTAGCCAACCCCTTCTGTGGAACCTCTCTGTATGCAAACAACAGGCAAGGAAGAAGAAGGTCCCATTTCCGCCTAAGCTTCTCTGGGAGTCCTTTAATCATTCCTTTCAAGGTTTTGTTGAAGCGTTCAACTAAACCATTGCATTGTGGGTGATAGGGGGTGGTGAACTTATAAGTTACACCACACTCCTTCCACATTGCTTTCAGATATCCTGACATGAAGTTGGTACCTCTGTCAGAAATGACCTCCTTTGGAAAACCCACTCTGGAGAAAACTCCAATGAGGGCTCTTGCCACCACAGGTGCTGTGGTGGTCCTCAGGGGAATTGCCTCTGGGTACCTGGTGGCATGATCCACTACCACCAGGATAAATCTGTGCCCAGATGCAGTCTGAGGGTCAAGGGGACCAACAATGTCAATCCCTACCCTTTCAAAGGGTACCCCCACCACTGGTAGTGGTATCAGGGGGCCTTTGTTGTGCCACCTGCCTTACCACTGGCTTGGCAAGTGACACAGGAGCGACAAAACTCCTTTGTGTCCTCTGACATATGTGGCCAATGAAAATGTGGAACAAGCCTGTCCCAGGTCTTGTTTTGGCCCAAGTGTCCTGCCAAAGGGATATCATGTGCTAAGGTCAAGAGGAACCCCTAAACTTCTGAGGTATTACCAACCTCCTGGTGGCTCCAGGGGCTGGGTCTCTACCCTCAGAATATAGGAGTCCCTCATCCCAATAAACTTTATGGGACCCACTAGCACTCCCAGCAGCCTCAGCAGCAGCCTGCTGTCTGAGGGGTTCAAGAGAGGGGCAGCACTGTTGCTCCTTGCTCAGATCTTCCCTAGAAGGGCCCCCTGCCCCCAAGAACTCAACCTGGTCAGGTTCAAGTCCCTCTGGGGCAGTTCCTTCTTCAGGTTCTGCTTCACCTCCCTCTGGAAGTGAATCCTTGATCTGAGACAGAGGGGAAGGCACTGCCTTAACCCTACTGCTCCTCCTCTTGGGAAGCATCTGGTCCATTGTTCCAGGATCCAGAGCTGGTTCAGTGTCATGTTCAGTGTCATATTCTTGCTTGTGACCTGGTCACAGCAAATACCTCTGCAGGGATGCCCAACATCTCAGCATGAGTCCATAACTCTACTTCAGACCAGGCTGAAGTCTCTAGATCATTGCCCAATAGACATTCTACAGGGAGGTCTGCACTGACTACAACCTTCTTGGGGCCAGTTACCCCTCCCCAGGAGAAATTCACAACTGCCAGACTATGGTTGGTCTGGACATTGCTTGCATTGGTCACCTGGTACATTTCACCCAGGATGATCTGTCCAGGGTCCACAAGATCCTCTGCCACCATGGTGACACTAGCACCTGTGTCCCTAAATGCCAAAGCCTGTTTGCCATTTATCAAAGGCTGCTGTTTGTACTTGCCCAGATTACTGGGGCTTACTAGGAAGGACATATCAATGTTTCCATCACAAATCAGCATTGCCTGAGTGGTCACTCTGACTAGGTCAGAATCCACTTCAGAACCCAGGGTCAACCCTACTACACCCTTATTCTGAGTACCACCTCCACCAGTAGCTGAGCTAGGGGGCACAGTTGCCTTAGGGGCAGGAGTGGTGGTGGTTTGGTCTTTGGACTTGGTACAATCAGAAGGCCAGTGCCCTTTCTGTTTACAGAATTTGCACCAGGGCTTCTTTTGGCCTTTTCCCTTGTTGGACTGTGACTCCCCACCAGATGCAGATTTTTGGGGCCCTTGTGAAGACTTCTGGTCTTTTGACTTATCCCCACCTTTCTCAGAGCCTTTAGGATCTTGCTTCTTAGTGTCACCCCCTTGGTTCTGGGTTTTCTGCCTCACCCTGGTTCTGACCCATTTGTCTGCCTTCTTTCCCAATTCTTGGGGAGAGGTCAGATCAGAGTCCACCAGGTACTGATGCAACAACTGGTTCTGGCAATTATTTAGGATCTGTTCTCTCATCATCAGATTATACAATCCCTTGAAATCAGTAACCCTACTGCCAACCAGCCAACCCTCTAGAGCCTTGGTTGCACAATCAACAAAGTCAGTCCAGTCCTGAGTCTGTGCCTTCTGGGTATCTCTGAACTTTAACCTGTACTGCTCAGTGGTTAAGCCAAACCCATCTATCAGTGCACTCTTCAGGACCTCATAATCATCAGCATCCTCCTCTCTAACAGTGAGGAGCTTGTCTCTTCCTTTATCTGAAAAGGAGAGCCACAAGATTGCTGCCCACTGCTTTTGGGGGACCTGCTGTACTCTACAGGCCCTCTCCATAGCAGTTATCCACTTGTGGATATCATCCCCACTCTGGTAGGGAGGAACAACCTTGCTCAGGTTCCTATGATCAGGAATATATTCTCTGCCTCTAGGGACACTGTTGCTGCCACCAGGGGGTTCTAACCCCTCTTTTCTAGAAGCTCTCTGGATCTCCAGGGCTTTCCTATCCAGTGCCAACTGCTTGGTTCTGAGGGCCACTCTGGCTTCCTCATACTGGAGCAGTTTGCACCTTCTCTCAGAGGAGGTCTCTCTTAAGGAAAAGTATGAGCTCCTCTGCTGGACAAATTCTCTGCCAGAGTGATAAGAGTGGTCAGATTCCCTGGAAGGGGATCTGTGCCTCTCCTCCTCTCTGTCAGTTCTCTTAGGGAGAATTCCTCTGTCCTTTTCAGGCCCCTTGGAGCCTGGCCCTTCAATCACAGAGTCTTGGTCATTCTGATTTTCATCATCTGACCCAGATACTATGACTGACCCACCCACTGATTCAAACCCTTTAGCTCCTAGAGCCAATCTAAGGTCATCTGCTGTCAGCAGATCTATCAGGTGGAGTGTTGAGGGACTCTGTCCTAGTCTCAGGTGTCTGTCAACACACATGGCTCTCAAGTCAGAGAAAGCCATGTCCTTGTACTGAGGCTGAGTGGATCCACTGGGTCCACCCTTTAAGGACATTCTAGTGTTGTGCAGTGTTGTACTACCTACACTAGTTTGTGGCCTACTGATCCTAGCTTGAGCTGTGGAAAGGGTGTGCTATCCCTTGGCACACAGCTCTAAGTTCAGTAGAACTTATTGATACTAAGCTTGACTTTATATGTACCTTGAGTACCTATAATGGTTTTCAGTTAGTAATTCAAATAGAGATTTTCTGGTAAAACAATGGCAAGCTGGAATCCCACACGCTGCCCACCAATGTGAGAAGTTGGCCTGGTATATGCTGTTCACTAATTAAAGTGGACACCTTGCACCAGGGCAAATCGACTCTTATGGTAGATAGGTTTAAGACAACCTTTTAAAGAAAGCTATCCTAGTGGTAGCTGTGGAGAGCAGCCTTCAGGCTAAGTCTCGGAGGAATGTAAAGCAGCTTGTTTTACCATATAATCTCTTGAATCACCAAATGAAAAGACACCACACAGGTATATATATCAAATATATATGTATTTATTTCTAAATAACTCTCTACTAATCTCTTTATGAGATTAGAAGACAAACATATGCATAAATCAACGTTTCACAATAAGTTAAGCACAAAATATGGCTGGGGCCCTAGGGGCGTACCAGACCATATACTAAGTAAGAGACTTAGAAACAACGACTTGCAGGGAGACAAGGCCTAGGGCCTTCAGAAGTGCAGGGGCCTCACGAAACCACCCAAGGCAGGTAAGTAAAGGACCCACGGGGGCCGCGTGCAGTGTGGATACACAGGCGCGGATCGCCGTTAACTTCAATGGGGCAAGTCGCGGTTGGAAATAAAGAGTTTTAGGATACTTCGGGAGAACCTACAAGCAAGTCACTTACAGGGTAAGTAGTTCTAGGGCCCACACCCACAGGAGCACCGTAGTGCTGGAGTTACCTCACCCAGGGAAGCCGGGTGCACAGGTGTCCTTTGGTGTCGGGTCGCGGCGTCGTTTTCAATGGCGAACAAAGAAGACTTGCTGCTTGCGGGAGCTGAAGAAGTGTCCGGTGGAATCCAAGCCTGGATTCTGAAGAAGGATGACCTGAAAGCAGAGGGGACAGTGTTCAAAGTCACTTGGCAGTGACCCGGGGCAAGGAAGATGGATGCCCACCGTCGTCGGTCGCTTCAGGTCGGTTGCGGGTGCCTTGACTCTTCAGCCACATGGTCCAGGAGGTGTCGACGATGACCAGGAGCTGGATTCGGTGTGTCCCTCGACGTCTGCAGCTGACTGCGGTGTCGGCAACTCGATCGGAGCCAACCAGCCTTGGCAGCCGCAAGTCTCGGGGAGATGAAGAAAAGTCGATGGCGCAGACCAGCAAGGTCTGTGGAACTCACCCAGCAAGGGTAAGTCAGGGCAGGCCTGGAGCAACCAGGGGAGCCCTTTGGTTTCTTTAAGAAGTCTTCTGGGGACCCACAAGCCAGCGGGCAAGGGATCGCGAAGACACCTCGGGCGGAATCACTCAACAGGGGCCTACGGTCACTCGGGACGGTGTAGGCCTCTGATCTTCGGAGGGATTCTTGCTGGAGGTCGGGACCACACGTGGTCCAAAGCACAAGTTCGTAGAACGTTGTGAAGGGGTTGCACTCGACAATAGTGCACGGTACCCAGGGGTCGCAGTTCCTCATTACTCGTGGGGTCCACTTGCCTCAGCTTCGCTGGGGACTCACGATGGCCTGGGAGCGGTCAGGAAATCCACTTCTTGGGCTGCAGGGACTTCGGACTCCGGCGGGAGCGGCGTAGTTTGCGACCGTCGTTGTCGTTTTTGGTGCCTGCCAAGCAGGGGAGTCACTCCTTGACTCCAAGGGAGATTCTTCTGTCTTCCAAAGGTAGTGGAACGTCGAAGGGCCAGGATTCTTCTGTAGAGCGTTGTCCAGGGGTTATCTGCTTTGCAAGTCCAGTCCCCTCTTATACTAAAAAGAGGGGATGGACTAGCTCTATGACCCCACCTATGGGAGGGTCAAGGGAGGGGTGGCTACACCCACTTCCCTTTGTCCAGTTTCGCGCCAGAGCAGAGGCAGGTAGCCCCTGAGCTGGTTTGAACTGGCATATGCACAGAGGAGCCTACTGCTCCCCCAGTGCAGGACTTTAAAGCACTCTAAGAGTGCACCCACCCAGCCCCAATACACTAAACCCTGTCTGGAAGGTGGTTACACCTCCCTGTGACAGGATGCCTATTGTTGGGCTTCCTCCACTGTGAGTTTCGGTCATCAGCAGGAGGGCAGCCCAGTGTCTGTGACTGGTGGCATCCATTTTGTGATGCCAGGGCTCTTTAGGATTCTACCGCGTTTCCACAGCAGGTACATGTCTTATCCCTCTAGAAGGGTGGAATGCTACCCCCGCCGCCAAGATTGGCGGGGGGTAGTATTCCAAGATGTTTGACACCAAACACGACATGTTTTGATGCAGCCATTCCAAAGTTAGCATTTACCGCGAGGATATAATGCACTTAAGAGTATATGGTTTAACCGCATCCACAAACAGCACCAGAGAATGGACTCTGAGAACTGCAGAGGGGCCCTGCTCATGCAGAGGCACCCCCTCACATAGAAGCCAAGCACCCTGCCCTCAGGATTGATAGGGCCTGCCTTAGGGGTGACTGATAGGTTTATATGTGTGTGCAAGAGAGATATAGGAAACCTATATCTCAGTGAGGGCTGCTAGCACCACCTCACCCAGGCTGCAGTAGCAGGCCTGTGGTGTCAGATTTAGACTGCTTCCCAGGGGTGGCATAACACATGCTGCAGCCCCTGGGAGGCCTGTGAAGTACCTATGCCCTTGGCACCTAAGGTACCATATACTAGGGACTCATAAGGCACCACAGTATCCAATCACTAGTGCACCTAGAGTGCCCTCCATGTCGTTTAGAGAGAACAGAGAGGCTGGGGCCCTGATTGGCAGGGACCCAGCCAGACTATAGCCAGAAACCAGTGCTAACATCAGAAAAAAAGTGGGGGCAACATAAGAGGCAGATCCTACTCTCCTACAATGGTCATAAGACCTTTCCCTATCTTTAGGGATATTGCTGCCACCATGGGACTCTAGTCCCAACTTTTTTCTCTCTTTGTAGAGATCTAGGGACTCCTGTCTATAGCCAGTTGCTGTTTTCTGAGTTCAAGCTGAGCTTCCTCATATTGAATCAGCCTCTTTCTCCTCTCATGAGAGGATTCCCTCCTATGAGAGGAGACAGAGGTCCCTATTGAGGTGCCAGAGTGGTTAGACTCCTGAGAAGGAGACTTAGACCTTCTGGGCACACTCATAATCCTTCCTGGGGGGACAAAGTGGGGATCATTCTGATCTTCCTCTTCATCTTCCACAGGAGGGATTGGGTTATCCAGGTCAGGGTCATTGTCACCCTCCTGGTCAGTTCCAGAGGGGGGGCTGGGGGTATTGCTACCCCTGGCCCCATCCTCATCTTCTGCCCCACCCTCTGCTCCTACCCCTTCAGTCCCCAAGGGCTTACTGAGATCATAAGCTTCCAACATCTCTCTAAGATGTTGGGTGGTGGGACTTTGTCCTGTCTTCAATTTCCTCAAGTTACATAATGCTCTCAATTCCAAGAATGGGAGTGTATCATACTTGGAGGGGAGAAGCCCATGGGCTTCTGGCAAGGACTCACTGGGTCCTGGCTTTGAAGACATCACTAGTGAGGTGTGGTGTATGCACTACCTACTCTAGTGTGGCCTACTAAACTCTCTTGAGTTGTAGAAAGGGTGTGCTATCCCTTAACACACAACTCTAAGTTCAGTAGAACTTACTGTATTCTAAGCTTAAATTATATGTACCTTAGATACCTTTAGTGGTTTTCAGTTGATCAATTCAATTGAGATTATCTGGTAAAACAATAGCAAGCTGGAACCCCACACGCTGCACACCAATGTGAGAAGTTGGCCTGGCATATGCTGTCCACTAATTATAGTGGGCACCTTGCACCAGTCCAAACAACCCCTTATTGGAGATAGGTTAAAGACAACCTTATTGAAAGCTATCCTAGTGGTAGCTATGGAGAGCAGCCTTCAGGCTAAGTCTTGAAGGAATGTAAAGCAGCTTGTTTTACCAGTCTATAATCTCTTGAGTGATCAAATGAAAGAGCACCACACCAGGTATATATTCAAAATATATGTATTTATTGCTAAACACACCCCTCTAGTCTCTTTATGAGGCTAGAGTTCGAAGTACACAAGTTATAAGTTATTTAAACACAGTAATAGCACAAATACATGTTTGGGCCCTAGGGGCGTACCAAACCATATACCAATAAAGTGGTATAAGAACCACGACTGAACTAGACACTAGGCCTAGAGCCTCTAGAAGTGCTTGGACCACAAGGAACCACCCAAGGTAGTGACACAGGGGACCCACGGGGGACGCGTGCAGTGTAAATACACAACCGCGATACGCCGTTGACTTCTATGGAGAAAGTCGCGATCAGGAAATTAAAGAAAAGGGACACTTAAAGGAGGACTTGGAGCAAACCCTTTGAGAACTAGTACTTTGAAGAGTCTCTACCCACGGGAGCACCGGAGTACTCGTGTTACCTCACCCAGGGAAGCCGGGTGCATAGGTGCCTTTCGGGGTCGGGTTTCGTCGTCGATTTGAATGGCGATCTGCTGCAAAGTGCTGCTGGCGACCAAGTGGAAAGTGTCCGGGTGGATCCAAGAGTGGATCGGAGATCTGAAGAACCTGAAAGCAGAGGGGACAGAGTCTGGGTCACTAGCCAGTGACCAGGAAGGCGATGGACAGATGCCCACCGATGTCGAGTGCTTCAGGTGCATTGACGGTCGTCTTGACTCTTCAGCCACGAGGTCCAGGAGGCGTTGTCGGTGACCAGGAGCAGGATTCGGGCTGGTACACGATGTCTGTCGAGTGCTGAGGTGTCGGCGACCGGATTGGACCCAACAAGCCTTGGCAACGGCAAGTCTTGATGAAGATGAAGATCGTCGATGGTGCAGACCAGCAAGGTCTGGGGAACTCACCCAGCGAGGGTAAGTGAGGGCAGGCCTGGAGAAACCAGGATGCCCAAGAAGAAAAAGATTGGCCTTCGTTAAGGGCTACTAGCCAACGGGCTAGCGACCGCGAAGGAGCCTCGAGACATCGCACGTGGATCTGGCTCACAGGACACTCGTGGAGTGGAGGCCAGTGATCTTCGGTGCAGTTGGTGCTGGAGGCTAGGGCTACTCGGAGCCCAAAGCACGACTTCGTGGGAGACCCAGAAGAGGATGCACTTGCAAATGTGCTCGGTGTCCAGGGGTCACGGTCTCACGTTACCCACGATAGCTACGGGCCTCAGCTTTACTGGGGACTCAGGGTAGCCTTGGGGAAGTCTGAGAATCTGCCTCTGGTGATGCGAAGACTTCGGCGTCCGACGGAAGCTTCAGAAATGCAGACCGGACAGATGCGTCTTTGGTGCCTGCCACGCAGGGGAGTCACTCCTTGACCCCAAGGGAGATTCTTCTGTCCTCTAATCTTGAGTAGAGCGTCGAAGGTCCAGGATTCTGTTTCAGAGTTTCGTCCAGGGATAATCTAAAGTCCTAAGGACTGGGTTCCTATACTTATACCAAGTTTAGGGGTTGGAATACTCTGTGGCCCCACCTATGGGTGGGTCAGGGCAGAGGGGTGGCTACACCCTTTCCTTTGTCCAGTTCGCGCCAAAGCAGGGGCTGCAAGCCCCTGATCCGGTTTGAACTGGGGTATGCACAGGGACACCAAGTGTGCCCCCAGTGCAGGACTTCAAAGCACCCGAAAGTGCTCCCGCCCAGCCCCAATACACATCATCCTGTCTGGGGAGGTGGTCACACCTCCCTGGGACAGGAAACCTATTGTCCAGGCCTCCCCTGCCGGAGTTTCGTCCAGCAGCAGGAGGCCAGACTCGTGTCTGTGGCAGCAGCATCCATTTTCTGATGCCAGGGCTTTAGAAAGAAGTTACCGGCCAGGCCAGGGTTAACATGTCTCTCCCTCTAGAAGGGTGGAATGCTACCCCCGCCGCGGGGGGGGGGTAGTATTCCAAGATGTTTGACACCAAACACGACATGTTTAGGTGCAGCCATTCCAAAGTTAGCATTTAACGCGAGGTTATAATGCGCTTAAGAGTATATGGTCAGGCTGCACTACAAACAGCATCAGAGAAGGGTCTCCGAACGCTGCAGAGGGGCCCTGCTCATGCAGGAGCACCCTCTCACATAGGAACCACGCACTCTGCCTTCAGGATTGATAAGGCCTGCCATAGGAGTGACTTATAGGTTTATATGTGTGTATGTATTTAGTGATATAGGTAACCTATATCACAGTAAGGGGTGCATGCACCACCTTACCCAGGCTGCAGTAGCAGACCTGTGGTGTCAGTTTGGATGGCCTTCCAGGGGTGGCATAATACATGCTGCAGCCCCTGGTAGGCCTCTGAGGTACCTATGCCCTTGGTACATAGTATACCATATACTAGGGACTTATAAGGGCACTCCAGATTCCAATCAGAGATGTGCCTAAGGCACATGGAAACCTTTTTACAGAGAAAGCAGATAGACTGGGGCCCTGAATAGCAGGATCCCAGTCCAACTAAGTCATAAACCAGCAAAACACCATAAAAAAAGTGGGGGCAACCATATAGTCAGATTCCACCTTCCTACAGGGGAGGTGCAGAAACAGGCAAGAGAAGTGCACAAGGAGGCAAGAGAATTGCTGAAAGAAGCAACAGAGGTGTAGAAAGAAGCAAGAAAAGTGCAGAAAGAGGCAAGTGAGATGCAAAAACAGGCAGGAAAGGTACAGAAAGAGGGAAGACGAGTACAGAAAGAGACAACAGGGGTGCAGAAAGAAGCACATGAGGTGCAGAAAGAGGCAAGAGACGTGCAGAAAGATGGAAGAGAACTGCAGAAAAAGGCGAAAAAAATGCAGAAAGAGGCAAAAGAGGTACAAAAAGAGACAACAGGGGTGCAGAAAGAAGCAAGACAGGTGCAGAAAGAAGCATGGAAAGTGCAAAATGAAGCAACGGGTGCAGAAAGAGGCAAGGGAGGTGCACAAAGAGGCAAGAGAGTTACAGAAAGAGGCAAGTGACATGAGAAGAGGCAAGAGAACTGCAGAAAGAGGCAATAGAGGTGCAGAAAGAGGCAAGTGAGATGTAAAAACAGGCAGGAAAGGTACAGAAAGAGGGAAGATGGGTGCAGAAAGAGACAACAAGGATGCATGAAGAAGCAAATGAGGTGCAGAAAGAGGGAACAGACGTGTAGAAAGAAGGAAGAGAACTGCAGAAAAAGGCAAGAAAAGTGCAGAAAGAGACAAAAGAGGTACATAAAGAGACAACCGGGGTGCAGAAAGAAGCAAGACAGGTGCAGAAAGAAGCATGGAAAGTGCAGAATGAAGCAACAGGGGTGCAGAAAGAGGCAAGAGAAGTGTAGAAAGGAGCAAGTGAGGTGCAGAAAGAGGCAAGAGAGGTACAGAAACAGGCAAGACAAGTGCACAAAGAGGCAAGAGAATTGCTGAAAGAAGCAACAGAGGTGTAGAAAGAAGCAAGAAAAGTGCAGAAAGAGGCAATTGAGATGCAAAAACAGGCAGGAAAGGTACAGAAAGAAGGAAGGCGAGTGCAGAAAGAGACAACAGGGGTGCAGAAAGATGGAAGAGAACTGCAGAAAAAGGCAAGAAAAGTGCAGAAAAAGACAAAAGAGGTACATAAAGAGACAACAGGGGTGCAGAAAGAAGCAAAAGAAGTGTAGAAAGGAGCAAGTGAGGTGTAGAAAGAAGCAAGAAAAGTGCAGAAAGAGGCAAGTGAGATGCAAAAACAGGCAGGAGAAGTACAGAAAGAGGGAAGACGAGTGCAGAAAGAGACAACAGGGGTGCAGATAGAAGCAAATGAGGTGCAGAAAGAGGCAACAGACGTGCAGAAAGAGGGAAGAGAGGTGCAGAAAAAGGCAAGAAAAGTGCAGAAACAGGCAAACGAGGTACATTAAGAGACACCAGGGGTGCAGAAAGAAGCAAGACAGGTGCAGAAAGAAGCATGGAAAGTGCAGAATGAAGCAACATGGGTGCATAAAGAGGCAAGAGAAGTGTAGAAAGGAGCAAGTGAGGAGCAGAAAGAGCCAACAGAGGTGCAAAAAGAGGCAAGAGAGGTGGAGAAACAGGCAAGAGAAGTGCACAAAGAGGCAAGAGAATTACTGAAAGAAGCAACAGAGGTGTAGAAAGAAGCAAGAAAAGTGCAGAAAGAGGCAAATGAGATGCAAAAACAGGCAGGAAAGGTACAGAAAGAGGGAAGACGAGTGCAGAAAGAGACAAGTGAGATGTAAAAACAGGCAGGAAAGGCACAGAAAAAGGTACACTTGTTATATCAGGCCCCGCCCCCTCCCTGCACCACTGTGCAAACGCGCCCCCTGGTGCGTTGTAAGTTGGGGGATTAAGTCCCCTTGAATCCTGAGGAACCCTGGGGGCCAACTAGTCCACCAGGTACCTCCAGTAAGCGCCACAGAGCTGCGTTGCAGAGAGGTGTTCTGAGGCCATGCCCCTTTTTACACCACGCTTCAAATTTTTGCATTTGTCACCCCGATTGGGACGGGTATGCCCAGACGTGGGTCCCGTGCTCTCCATGCCACTGGAGTCAAGCTATCCTGGCTGATGAGGGCTGAAAGCCCGAAACCGGTCCTAGGATGCTTGTTTCCAGTTCAGGGAGGACCTGGCCTGGCAGTTCGGACTGGACTGTTCCCATTGGGCACAGGGTCAAGACTGATTTGCATATGGCTGGGTCCAAATTGGAATGGCATGGTGAGCAAAAAAACGATGGATTTAGGCCCAGATCTCTGTACTGGGGTGAATGTATGACATTGTTCTGCATTCTGTCCATCAATTGCTCTTTTTGCATTTGTCACACCGAGTGGGACGGGTATGCACAGACGTGGGTCCCGTGCTCTCCATGCCACTGGAGTCAAGCTATCCTGGCTGATGAGGGCTGAAAGCCCGAAACCGGTCCTAGGATGCTTGTTTCCAGTTCAGGGAGGACCTGGCCTGGCAGTTCGGGCTGGACTGTTCCCATTGGGCACAGGGTCAAGACTGATTTGCATATGGCTGGGTCCAAATTGGAATGGCATGGTGAGCAAAAACGATGGATTTAGGCCCAGATCTCTGTACTGGGGTGAATGTATGACATTGCTCTGCATTCTGTCCATCAATTGTTCTTTTTGCATTTGTCACCCCGAGTGGGACGGGTATGCCCAGACGTGGGTCCCGTGCTCTCCATGCCGCTGGAGTCAAGCTATCCTGGCTGATGAGGGCTGAAAGCCCGAAACCGGTCCTAAGATGCTTGTTTCCAGTTCAGGGAGGACCTGGCCTGGCAGTTCGGGCTGGACTGTTCCCTTTGGGCACAGGGTCAAGACTGATTTGCATATGGCTGGGTCCAAATTGGAATGGCATGGTGAGCAAAAAAACGATGGATTTAGGCCCAGATCTCTGTACTGGGGTGAATGTATGACATTGTTCTGCATTCTGTCCATCAATTGTTCTTTTTGCATTAGTTACCAGCCTCAGCCTCTTTGTATTCAAGATGGTGCTCTTCTGCACGGCTGGACGGCCGTGTAATATTGTTTTTTTCTCCAAAGGCCCTGGCTTTCAGAAACGCGTTGGGCATGGCTATTGCCACTTTCACAAAATAAAAATTGAAGGAATTGGACCCTGAGTGAGTGCGTTTTTCGAAATAACTTCTGGTGACAGAGGTACCCTGCTGCAATATTGACCGGCTGCCCTGCCGGAAAGAGAACGCACCGCCCCACAGCAAGAGCGCCGGAGTTCTATTGAAGGGCATCGAAGGAGACACTTTTTTTTAAACGCTTATTGAACTCTGGCAGCCACCGCGATTTGAAAAGTTGTCATAGCATTGTGCGAAAGAAACGGGAGAAACGGAAACCACAGCATGTCTGGTCGAAAGGAGGAGGAAGCTCGAGACTGAGACCGGAGGGAAGCAGACTCGGCGGGATCCATTCTGAGTAGTTAAGCGTGAACGTGGCAACTTTACTTTATCTTGCATTAGCTTACAAACAACTGACAACTTCACTGCGGGGAAAGGGGCTCTAATGACAATCCACACAAACCGTGCACCGCTGATTAAGGATGGTTAACAGAGGTCATTGGCATTCAGGTCGAGGAAGACTGGAACTGTGGATTTAATTATTGAAACAAATGTTCACAAAAACGACTATTCATCGAGTAAAAGGCATCAGTAAATGACTCAGGTAAACACTGAAGAATAGAACAGATCGTAAAATCAAAAATAAACGAAGCTGATTAACAACGTATTCTGAAACACGAGTCAAAAAAACTTTTGGGACATTGTATTTAAATAAGAAAAAAGAACTGTTTTGATAAAGAACTCGGGACCCAAACAACAAATAGTACTTAAGCAAATACTTTCAAATAAGTGATAAAAGTGACCAAAATAGCCATGGAGAGAAGGGAGGCAAAACGCAATGCGGAACTAGCGCAAGTCTTTGAAAATAATCCGAGTGCATTCAATCTAAAAACAAAACCTAATACAAAAAATCCGAATGATAATAAATGAGATATTGGGAAAGATTATCCAAAAAGGAGATCAACAAATGGTGGGAACTAATAACCCTCAAAAAATACACGGAAGTGAAACGAATTTCTCGAGGTTTGCGAATTTCACTAATGCCCAGCCATCAAGATACTAGTGGCGAACTACTGCAAGAATGGGGGGAGCACCTCCTGGGATCCTCAATGGGTCTAATACTGATCCTGATTAAACATACAGAAAAAGCGCTCATTGACATCCAGAATGATCTGAAAGAATTGGAAGAATCTCTGGAGAAAATAGACCTTTCTGAGGAACATAAAAAATTAAAGGAAGAAATGATAAGAAATCTAGAAAAACATGAAGAAAGAGTCAAACAACGTAAGCAATTTAAGTTCCAGAGAGATAAAATAGATTATGAGGAGGGCCGCATTTTTACTTTTGCAAGATAATTTGAGCATCAAAGAAGCAAGGAACAGTTGGAAACAACAAGCAGAGATTTCTCAAGCTATGAAACTTTGACAAGTACTGACGCAAGTGAAAATGAAGGGGCAAGTGCATCTGGAACAACAAATAGTAACAAGAAAATCACTTTTTTAACGGAAATGCACATGGCTCTTCAAAAACAAAATTGGGAAAAAACCAAACCAAGCGGTCGAGGGAGAGGAAGAGGACGGGGCAGAGGAGGAGTAGGAAAACAAGGAGAGGCCAAAGGGGACAAAGAAGGGGGAAACCCCAGAATGACAACGAGAGGCAAGACCAAGCAATTCAGGAAGTAAATGAGACAGACACTCAGGAATTAAATGTCATCAATTTATCTGAGAGAGAACTTACGGAAACGGAACAAAACCTACTAAAGAAAGGCCTCAATTACTGCCCAAACACCCACCTGGAAATCGCACAAACACGCATAGACTTATACAAATACATCAGAAAGATCAAATTGGCAAAAGTCTTTGCAGAAAAAACTACACGAACCAGAGGTATGTCAGAAACAGTGCCTGCAAGTGAACTACTGGTAGAGGATAGACAAGCCCTTGAAACATTGATAACAATGGGGGATGATGAAAATGTAAATAACTCGGAAAATCTGGATGAGCTATTTCCCCCTCTTGGTGCAGGAATAAGTGGTAAAAAACCCAAATCCTTTTTCTGTCCAACCTTACCACCAGGTAATAAAATTGATGTTTTTCATGAGGCTATAATACATGACCTATATCAACTAAACCAACAACATCAAAAAGATAATTTATCTAAATTGGAAAGAAGTGTATTAAAAGATCTTCAGCAGGATGACACCATAGAAATAAAGCCTGCGGACAAAGGTGGTAACATAGTAATCCAAAACAAACAAGATTACGTACAAGAAGCCAATAGACAACTTGAAGATACCACTTGTTATCAAATCTTAAACACCAATCCAACAAAAGAAATTGTAGAGATACTAGATAAAAATCAAAAAATTTGGTTAAGTCAAGGTCTAATTACGCAAGATGAAAAGAAATATCTGACAGTCGAAAATCCAACAGTGGCGACAATATATTTTCTGCCGAAAAAATACATAAAAGTTTACGAAATCCACCGGACCGACCAATTGTGTCTGCAAATGGGTCAATATTAGAACCAATATCTGACTACATAGATTTCTTCCTGGCACCATTGGTAAAAGACCTCAATTCCTATCTACGTGATACAACAGACTTTCTACAAAAATTGGAAGGAATATCGTGGCATCCAGAATATAAATTAATAGCAATGGATGTTGTTTCGTTGTATATGAATATTGAACATCAAATAGGAATTAATGCGTGCAGCTTTTTTCTAGGAAAACGAAATATCCAATATCAACAACATAACACCATGCTAATCAACTTGATCTCTCTATGCCTACAAAATAACATCTTTACTTTCAATAAAAACTATTTTAGGCAAATAAAAGGAACAGCCATGGGCTTTTCATTTTCCCCAAATTTTGCGAATATGGTCATGGGATGGTTCGAACAGAAAATTGCCTGGAAGTCTGAAAATTATGTATATGTTGATAAAATCATTCTATGGCTCAGGTTTATCGACGACCTGTTTATTGTTTGGGATGGGTGAGAGGAAGACTTTGCTGCTTTTTTTCAAATACTGAACAACAATGAGGCTAACCTAAAATTTACAAATGAAATCAGTTCCACTAAAATAAAAATTTTAGATACTGAAATCTATGTAGATGGAAACACCCTACAAAGTACATTATACCGTAAATCAACAGCCACAAATGCAATTCTCCACGCCAACAGTTTTCACCCAACTAACCAAAAATGGAACATACCGTACGGTGAATTTTTATGATTACGGAGAAATTGCTCATCAAATGATGAATTTGAAAAACATAGCACGGCAGCCCAAGCAAGATTCAAAAAGAGAAACTATCCAAAAAAAGTTGTTGAAAAAAGTTTACAAAGAGCAAAAAGCAAAAATCAAACTGAGATTTTAAATAATTCCATCAAAACAAAAATGGAAGACACACCAAAAATTAGACTGATAACAACATATACGACAGAAACAAATCAACTGACAAGAATCATCAAAAAACATTGGGGTATCTTGAAATTAGACCCCACGGTATCAGGCTTCATATGAAATCATCCCAATATTACTTACAGAAGAGCTCCAAATCTTGGTGATAAATTAACACACAGCCACTTCAAAGCAAGACAAACAAAATCATGGACCGAAATAGAAGGTTTTTGGCCGTGTAAAAGTTGTAAAGCTTGCAAAATTGCTGAACAAAGGAAAGAAGTGGAAATCAAGAAAGGAGTCAAATGGAAAATCAAGCAACATATAACTTGCAAGAGTAAATATGTCATCTATGTAGTGGGATGCCCTTGCAATTTAAAGTACATTGGGAGCACGATATGCTAAATCAAAAAACGCATATTGGAACACATCAGAGCCACCACAAAGAATGACCGGTCCAACGCAATTGCTAAACATATGGAGAAAATGCATGAAAGCAAATGGGAATTACTCAAGTTCTATGCAATTGAACAAGTCCCAAATCTGGAAAGATGGGGTAATCGCGAGAGATTACTAAGACAAAAGGAATCAAAACACATCGTAACTTTTCGCACTTTAACACCTTTGGGATTGAATCAAGACGAGGAATTATATGTACATCTTTAAAATATTTATACCAAGGCTTGATTAGTAACCTTCAAGACATACCAATTGGTTTCCAAGAACTGTAATACTCACTAGAGAGAAATGACAAACTGGAGAAATAAAAAGGAAAAGTAAGGACAATATCGGCATGATGGATAAACCAAAAAGAACATTGGAACCCCAAAAATAGAACTACTCTATAATAAAAATGAAAAGAATACTTGAAGGTGTTGTATAAATATAAAATATAAATACAAGAAAGAGATGTACATTATAAAATTGTATGGACACTCACTAGGGAGAAGAGACTGAAGAACTATTAAGAGCGATGGCAAAAATGTAAAAAGTAATTGCATACAGAATTTTTCCTTTGCCTCAAAATCTCTTTAGGAAAATTGAAACAATTGTTTATAAATGTTATTTTACAATATTTGCACTAATAAGCACTTTAAAATAATTGTTCGTCTTTTTAGCACAAATATATATAAAAAATCGTAAATAATTTATAAAAAGTAATGCACTGTACTACAAATACCATGATGCTATGCGAGAGAGGAAACAGGAAATGCTGCATGATATAGAAATAAATGATGCCTGTTGGTCCTGGAGTGAGAAAAACATATCCCGTGATCAAGGTTCGAGGCTCGAACCGAAACACGTTGGGCATGGCTATTGCCACTTTCACAAAATAAAAATTGAAGGAATTGGACCCTGAGTGAGTGTGTTTTTCAAAATAACTTCTGGTGACAGAGGTACCCTGCTGCACTATATATATATATATATATATATATATATATATATATATATATGCCTTACATGCACTTATGTATCTATATATTTCTTACTTTTCTTCTAATTCAATATATCCAATGCACTACCCTATTTCTCTCCCTATACCTCCACTCTCTCATCATCCAAAACCCCATACCACTACTATGATCCCTAAAATAACCCTTTCTAGACTCTTCCCTCCTCTACCCCTCCTTGCATCATCTCATATCTCTTTTACTATTCAGATCTCCCAAACAAGCTTTTCAAAAGCTTTACCTCTGACTCTTCCCCCTCCCCTTTACTCATCCCAAACCCCCTCCTACTGCAATGAACTCCAAAAAATATATATATTCTAGACCCTTCTCTCTTCTATCCATCCTTCCCTCTTCTATCCCTCCACTATTCTTTTTCAATCCAAAAAACAGACCAACATGTCCACCATTCAAATTAATTTCATATTTCCCTATACTAACTCCCCTCCACCTCCACTTTACTCATCCCAAACCCCCTCCTCCGGCGATAAACTCCAAAAATAACTAGACCATCCTTCTTTCATCCCTCCACTATCCTTCTCAATCCAAATAACTGACTAACATATCCACCACTCAAATTACTTTCATATTTCACTATACAAATTCACCACTAATCCTTTATGGGTACCAGAGTAGCGTGCTACTCGGCGAAAAAGCGCTTCAATACCTCATCAGGAGTAGCAAGCGCTATATAAATACAAACCTTTTCCCTCTTCTATCCCTCCACTATCCTTCTCAATCCAAGTAACCGACTAACATATCCACCTCTCAAATTACTTTCATATTTCACAAAACGAATTCACCACTAATCCTTTATGGGTTCCGGAGTAGCATGCTACTCGCCGAAAAAGCACTTAGACACCTCGTCAGGGGTAGTAAGTGCTATATAAATGCAATTACAATACTATATATATATATATATATATATATATATATATATATATATATATATATATATATATATCTTCAGATTTACCAGCGCTTCTTCGTCACGCACCAGGGTATCCACGGCACCATGAAGAAAGGAAATCCAGGCAAGTGCTTCTTTTTGTCAATATTTATTTCAAACCACCATTAGTGCAGAGACATGGACGTTCTACGCGTTTCGGCACTACGCCTTCAACTGGACCAACCAAATATATATATTGTTTTTTTTTATAACACTATTCCTCCAGGTAAAGAGAAGATTTCTGCCGCCGCTTGTCCCTGCTGCCGCCTTACAGACGCGGGACCTGCTGCACATGTTGTGGGAATGCCCCAGCTTACAGGGATACTGGAGAGAAGTAGAAAACGCCCTATCTCAATGCACGGATCGCACCCTTTCCTTCGCGTATAAGACCTATGTCCTACACCTCTACCGTAGAAGCTAAAAACATAAAGTGACTTCTCGGTTCCTAGATTCAGGATTTGCGGTGGCTAAGAGGTTGATGACCAGGCGATGGCTGGCTTCTGAGCCCCCTCACATATTAGCCTGGAGATGTTCCATGCTGATATGGGCTAAAGCAGATAGTGTTGCACTACGCCAAGAGGACACACGGGTAACCGCAAGACCCCACTTGCTCCAAGTTGGGATGCAAAACATCCACAACACTGATATAGATGCTCTGCCCTCAACCGACTACAGTGCCTCAGAACATACACAGGAGGGGGAGGATAGACGCTGAAGGGGGCATGGATCTGAGTTAATGGCTGGTGGACATGACCGCATTATCACCCAATGCTACCCCTCGGACACACACCAGACTCCCCCTTATACATGATAGCAAAAGAGACACATTGATTAGGGGAAACAGGGAGAGCTCCAGTTTTATCACACAATCACTTGTTCTGTTTTATGTTGCCCCGTTTCATTATTACCCGTCTCCCTAGTTAACAGACCACTACACAGCAGGCAATTACAGGGCTGACACACATTGGGGGATATTCTCAAGGACTTATCGCCGAGTTAGCAGCACTTTATCGCAGCCAAAGTGGCGATAAATTTATCGCCCAATTCACAAGCTGGTGCTAACAGCCAACACCGCCAGTTTTCCCGCGATGGCAGCCGCTAAAAACATTGCCACGGATGACACCGGCAACTAACGCTAATGAGATGCAGAGTAGGAGTTCCCGTGCAAAAAGCCGCGAAAACACCACTTCGCAACATTCTCAGCGACCAGCCAGATCGGCGATAAGATCACAAAACATGCGATAAGGCGCGTTAGCAGCAGGGAATTAACACCTGCTCTTTCCTGGTATTAAGTCGGACGATAACCTGCACCAGAAATGGGAGCCCAGCCCACAGCCACACCAGAAGAACAACAGATGCCATGGAGCTACTGATCACGCAGCCGGACACCCAAGAGGGCCACAACACCCACCGCCCCCCCCCTCCTCCCCAGGATACCCCCCCCCAGGGCCCTACCCCGGACAAAGATATTTTACATCAACTCTACAAAATCATGAACAAAACAATTCGCCTGATGTCGCACAAGTACAACAATCAACATTCATGTGTGGTCAGAAAAAGGAGAATCATTCATTCAACTTTGAATTTCCAAACATATTATTTTATTAAATTGTAACTCAAAACAACTATTCGGAAGAGTCATGGCGGGTCTTCTCTGGACAATCTGTAAGACACAGCCTGCAAGTCAAAATACAAGATAAGAAGGTGTGTCATGCGCTCATCAAAGGACAGAGAGAGAGAGAAAGAGAGAGATAAAGAAAGGGAGAGAGAGAGAGAGTGAAAGAGAGGGAGAGAGAGAAAGGGGGTGAGAGGGAGAAGGAGAGAGAGACAGTGAAAGGAAGAGAGGGAGAAGGGGAGAGAGAGTAACAGAGGAAGAGAGAGAGACAGTGAAAGGAAGAGAGGGAGAAGGAGAGAGAGAGTAACAGAGGAAGAGAGAGAGACAGTGAAAGGAACAGAGGGAGAAGGAGAGAGAGAGTAACAGAGGAAGAGAGAGAGACAGTGAAAGGAAGAGAGGGAGAAGGAGAGAGAGAGAGTAACAGAGGAAGAGAGAGAGACAGTGAAAGGAAGAGAGGGAGAGAGAGTGCTGACACTGCGGACCCAGGCCTCACTGCTCACCTGCTGCCACCGGTGTGTCTCCAACCATGTGCCGGTATACACTGCAGTCCACCAGGTCCCTTATCTGAAACAGAGTCCAGATTCATGAATGGCAGAGTTCATATCATTGCACACGCCATCATCGCTTGGCCGCCCCTGCGCACACAGGCTGCTGCACCCCAGCCCCTCCCGCCGCCCAGCGGTGTTTGGCCGCCCCTGCGCACCCAGGCCTCACTGCTCACCTTCCGCCACCAGCGTGTCTCCAAGAGGGCCCACCACGTGCCGGTGCAAGCTCCAAGCCCAGGGTCCGCGACCTTGGCAGCCTCCACATCATGCAGTCCCGCCCCGCGGGCCACTATGTCACACACGTGATTCTGGGTCTTGATTTCACAATGGCAGAGATCATATCATTGCACACGGGATCATCGCAGGCTGCACACCCGCTCAGCACTATTGGTGCCACTAACTCTGTGAACCATGAGGCAACGCCACGTGGCGGTAGGCCCGCGCTGCCCGCTGGCTCAGGCCTACACAGCGGTACAGCAGGGCTCACACAAAATCCCTACCAGTCCGGACCACCCGGACGGCGCATCATCGCAGGCTGCACACCCGCTCAGCACCTAAGGTGCCCCTACCTCAGTGCACCGTAAGTCACTGTCCCGTGGCGGTAGGCCCGTGCCGGCCACAGTGTTTCCGGTGCCACCAACTCTGTGCAACGTAAGCCATGGACCCTTTCTGATTGAGTCTCGTGATATGCCAGGCGGACGCAGCCATGTCACCTCCGGCAGTGGGGAAGAACTGGGACACGTAGCGTCCCCCCCCCCCTTTATATGTAAGCCGAGTGGGCTGGCTCGGCGTACGGGTGTGAACAATTATCCCTGGGCTCTGGGCATGGTTCATATCTGGGCTGGACAGGAAACCAACTGATGCGTGTGTCTCTGTTGTGTGTGTATCACTATTGGTGCACCATAAGCCTAAGGCCTAGCCTCAATTGCAGCGCGAAAGCCACATCACATTTCCAGAATGCAAGCAGTAGTCAGACTAACATTAGGGATGAAAGATCCTTTGTCTCAATACATGAGGCGGAAGGACACCTGCACCTCCGACCTTGGTCTTGCATGCGGCAGGCACACCCTGAGAGAGATACCATAGCAGATGATGACGACTCCCACACTACGCACAGAGCCAATGAAGGACCAACGTATCCACACCCCACACTGTGAGAAGTTGGCCTGGTATATGCTGTTCACTAGTTAAAGTGGACACCTTGCACCAGTACAATTCGACTCTTATGGTAGGTAGGTTTAAGACAACCTTTATAGAAAGCTATCATAGTGGTAGCACTGGAGAGCAGCCTTCAGGCTAAGTCTTGGAGGAATGTAAAGCAGCTTGTTTTACCACACAATCTCTTGAATCACCAAATGAAAAGACACCACACAGGTATATATATCAAATATATATGTATTTATTACTAAACAACTCTCTACTAATCTCTTGTGAGATTAGAAGTCAGGAACATATGCATAAATCAACGTTTCACAATAAATTAAGCACAAATATGGCTGGGGCCCTAGGGGCGTACCAGACCATATAATAAAAAAGAGACTTAAGAACAACGACTTGCAAAGGGACAAGGCCTAGGGCCTTCAGAAGTGCTGGGGCCTCACAAAACCACCCAAGGTAGGTAAGTAAAGGACCCATGGGGGAAGCGTGCAGTGCGTGAACACAGGCGCTGATCGCCGTAGACTTCAATGGGGCAAGTCGCGGTTGGAAATTAAGAGTTTCAGGGCACTTCGGGAGTAGCTACAAGCAAGTCACTTACAGGGTAAGTAGTTCTAGGGCCAACACCCACAGGAGCACCGTAGTGCTGGAGTTACCTCACCCAGGGAAGCCGGGTGCATAGGTGTCCTTTGGTGTCGGGTCGCGGCGTCGTTTTCAATGGGAGCCAATGAAGACTTGCTGCTTGTGAAGCCAGAAGAAGTGTCCGGTGGAATCCAAGCCTGGATTCAGAAGAAGGAAGACCTGAAAGCAGAGGGGACAGTGTTCAAAGTCACTGGGCAGTGACCCGGGGCAAGGAAGATGAATGCCCACCGTCGTCGACAGATTCAGGTCGTTCGCGGGTGTCTTGACTCTTCGGCCACGAGGTCCAGGAGGCGTTGAGGACAACCAGGAGCTGGATTCAGCGTGTCCCACAAAGTCTGCAGCTTACTGCAGTGTCGGCGACCCGTTTGGAGCCAACAAGCCTTGGCAGCTGCAAGTCTCGTGGAAAGAGTAAAAAGTCAATGGTGCAGACCAGCAAGGTCTGGGGAACTCACCCAGCGAAGGTAAGTCAGGGCAGGCCTGGAGCAACCAGGGGAGCCCTTTGGTTCTGTAGAAAAGTCTTCAGGGGACTCACAAGCCGGCTGGCAAGGGATCGCAAAGATGCCTCGGGAGGATTCCTTCAACAGGGGCCCACGGTCACTCGGGATGGGGTAGGCCTCTTATCTTCGGAGAGATTCCTGCTAGAGGCTGGGAACACACGTGGTCCAAAGCACAGGTTCGTAGAACGTCGTGAAGGGGTTGCACTCGACAATAGTGCACAGTACCCAGGGACTGCGGTTCCTCGTCACTCGTGGAGTCCACTTGCCTCAGCTTCGCTGGGGACTCACGATGGCCTGGGAGAAGTCAGGAAATCCTCGTCTTGGGCTGCAGGGACCTCGGGCTCCGGCGGGAGCGGCGTAGTTTGCGACCGTCATTTCAGTTTTTGGTGCCTGCCAAGCAGGGGAGTCACTCCTTGACTCCAAGGGAGATTCTTCAGTCTTCCAGAGGTAGTGGAACGTCGAAGGTCCGAGATTCTTTAGTAGAGCGTCGTCCAGGGAGATCTAGTTTGCAAGTTCAAGGGTTCCCTATCTTATACTAAAAAGAAGGGAGGGACTAGCTCTATGACCCCACCTATGGGAGGGTCAGGGGAGTGAGTGGCTACACCCACTTCCCTTTGTCCAGTTTCGCGCCAGAGCAGGGGCAGGTAGCCCCTGAGCTGGTTTGAACTGGTGTATGCACAGAGGAGCCTTCTGCTCCCCCAGTGCAGGACTTCAAAGCACTCTAGGAGTGCACCCACCCAGCCCAATACACTAAACCCTGTCTGGGAGGTAGCCACACCTCCCTGGGACAGGATACCTATTGTTAGGCTTCCTCCACTGCGAGTTTCGGTCATCAGCAGGAGGGCAGCCCAGTGTCTGTGACTGGTGGCATCCATTTTGTGATGCCAGGGCTCTTCAGGATTCTACCGCGTTGCCACAGTAGGTACATGTCTATCCCTCTAGAAGGGTGGGATCATACTCCCACACCAGTTACTGGTGTGGGGGTATGATTCCAAGGTGTTTGACACCAAACACAACATGTTTTGATGCAGCCATTCCAAAGTTAGCATTAACCGCGAGGTTATAATGCACTTAAGAGTATATGGTTTGACTGCAATCACAAACAGCCCCAGAGAATGGACTCTGAGAGCTGCAGAGGGGCCCTGCTCAGGCAGAGGCACCCTCTCACATAGAAACTAAGCACCCTGCGCTCAGGATTGATAGGGCCTGCCTTAGGGGTGACTGATAGGTTTAAATGTGTGTGCAGGGGAGATATAGGGAACCTATATCTCAGTGAGGGGTGCTAGCACCTCCTCACCCAGGCTGCAGTAGCAGGCCTGTGGTGTCAGATTTAGTCTGCTTCCCAGGGGTGGCATAATACATGCTTCAGCCCCTGGTAGGCCTGTGAAGTACCTATGCCCTTGGCACCTAAGGTACCATATACTAGGGACTCATAAGGTAACACAGTATCCAATCACTAGTGCACCTAGAGTGCACTCCAAGTCGTTTAGAGAGAACAGAGAGGCTGGGGCCCTGATTGGCAGGGTCCCAGCCTGACTATAGCCAGAAACCAGTGTAAACATCAGAAAAAAAGTGGGGGCAACATAAGAGGCAGATCCTACTCTCCTACACAACCCCCCCAAACGCAGGGACACTAAACTAACCTTGACCAGTTGAGTCTTCGTGCTCTAAGTGGAAATACCTTGAGAGTCCATCTGCATTGGCATGTTGGGTCCCAGGCCTATGTTCCACTGTATAGTCCATCCCCTGTAGGGAAATGGACCACCTTAAAAGTTTTGGGTTTTCACCTTTCATCTGTTTAAGCCATAGGAGGGGCTTCTGGTCAGTCTGAACTATGAAGTGAGTGCCAAACAAGTATGGCCTCAGCTTCTTCAGGGCCCACACCACAGCAAAGGCCTCCCTCTCTATAGCTGACCAACGTTTCTCTCCAGGGGTCAGCCTCCTGCTAATAAAATCTACTGGCTGGTCTTGACCTTCATCATTCAGTTGAGACAGTACAGCTCCCACACCCAGCTCAGAAGCATCTGTTTGGACAATGAACTTTTTGGTGTAGTCTGGACTCTGTAAGATGGGGGCAGTGCACATGGCCTGCTTTAGGTCTTCAAATGCCTTCTGACAGCTAGCTGTCCACTGAACCTTTTTTGGCATTTTCTTTGAGGTCAGATCATTCAAGGGGTCATTATAGATCCATATCCCTTGACAAACCTCCTATAGTACCCAGTCAGGCCTAAGAAGGCTCTCACCTGTGTCTGGGTGGTTGGAGCAACCCATTCCATTATGGTTTGGATTTTGCTCTGTAAAGGCTGAACCTGGCCTCCACCCACAAGGTGGCCCAGGTACACAACCTGACTCTGCCCTATCTGGCACTTAGTGGCCTTGATAGTGAGGCCTGCTTTCTGCAGAGCCTCCAAAACATTTCTGAGGTGGACCAGGTGATCCTGCCAGGAGGAACTAAAGACAGCAATATCATCTAGATAAGCTGAGCAATAAGTTTCCATCCCTGCCAGAACTTTGTTCACCAACCTCTGAAAAGTGGCAGGTGCATTTTTCAATCCAAAGGGCATCACCGCAAAGTGGTAGTGCCCACCAGGGGTCGAAAATGCTGTTTTGGCTTTTGCATCATCAGCTAACCTGATCTGCCAGTAGCAGCTGTTAGGTCAAATGTACTCAGATACTTGGCTGAGGCCAAAGTATCAATCAGCTCATCTGCCCTGGGTATGGGATAGGCATCAGTCCTGGTGACTGCATTGAGGCCTCTGTAGTCTACACAAAACCTCATTTCTTTCTTACCACCCTGGGTATGAGGCTTGGGTACTAGGACTACTGGGCTAGCCCAAGGGCTATCTGAAGGCTCAATCACACCTAACTCCAACATTTTCTGGACTTCAGTCCTGATACAGTCCCTGACACGGTCAGGTTGCCTGTCCAACTCATGGGTGCACCAGGTAGTCTGACTAGGGGTCAGGCTAAACATATGTCTGACTGCTGCAGAACTTGTCTGCACTCAGTTTGCTGATGGTCAGTGAGGCTGCTTGCCAAAGCAACACCATCTACTGACCCATCATCAGGGTTCTGTGAGAGCAGGTCAGGGAGAGGGTCACTCTCCTCCTCCTGTTCCTCATCAGTTGCCATGAGCAAGCCCATGTCAGCCCTGTCAACATATGGTTTCAATCTGTTGACATGGAGCACCCTCAGGGGGCTCCTGGGAGTTCCAAGATTCACCAGATAGGTGACTTCTCCCTTTGCTCAACTATTGTATGGGGGCCACTCCATTTGTCTTGGAGGGCTGCTGGGGCCACAGGCTCCAACACCCACACTTTCTGTCCTGGCTGGTACACAGTCAGCACAGCCTTTGGTCATGCCAAGCTTTTTGTAATTCTTGGCTGGCCTCCAGGTTTTTGGTTGCCTTTTTCATGTATTCGGCCATCCTGGAGTGGAGACCAAGTACATAGTCCATCACATCTTGTTTGGGGGGTTTGAGAGGTAACTCCCAGCCATCTTTTACCAAACATAATGGACCTCTTACAGGATGCCCAAACAGAAGCTCAAATGGGCTGTAACCAACCCCCTTCTGTGGAACCTCTCTGTATGCAAACAACAGGCAGGGAAGAAGAAGGTCCCATTTCCGCCTAAGCTTCTCTGGGAGTCCTTTAATCATTCCCTTCAGGGTTTTGTTGAAACGTTCAACCAACCCATTGCATTGTGAGTGATAGGGGTGGTGAACTTATAAGTTACACCACACTCCTTCCACATTGCTTTCAAATATCCTGACATGAAGTTTGCACTCTGTCAGAGATTACCTCCTTTGGGAACCCCACTCTGGAGAAAATTCCAATGAGGGCTCTTGCCACCAAAGGGGCTGTGGTGGTCCTCAGGGGAATTGCCTCTGAGTACCTGGTGGCATGATCCACTACCACCAGGATAAATCTGTGCCCAGATGCAGTTTGAGGGTCAAGGGGACCAACAATGTCAATCCCTACCCTTTCAAAGGGTACCACCACCACAGGTAGTGGTATCAGGGGGGCCTTTGTGGTGCCACCTGCCTTGCCACTGGCTTGGCATGTGACACAGGAGCGACAAAACTCCTTTGTGTCCTCTGACATATGTGGCCAATGAAAATGTGGAACAAGGCTGTCCCAGGTCTTGTTTTGGCCCAAGTGACCTGCTAAAGGGATATCATGTGCTAGGGTCAAGAGGAACCCCCTAAACTTCTGAGGTATTACCAACCTCCTGGTGGCTCCAGGGGCTGGGTCTCTACCCTCAGAATATAGGAGTCCCTTGTGAGAAGTTGGCCTGGTATATGCTGTCCACTAATTATAGTGGGCACCTTGCACCAGTCCAAACAACCCCTTATTGGAGATAGGTTAAAGACAACCTTTATTGAAAGCTATCCTAGTGGTAGCTATGGAGAGCAGCCTTCAGGCTAAGTCTTGAAGGAATGTAAAGCCGCTTGTTTTACCAGTCTATAATCTCTTGAGTCACCAAATGAAAGAGGACCACACCAGGTATATATTCAAAATATATGTATTTATTGCTAAACACACCCCTCTAGTCTCTTTATGAGGCTAGAGTTCGAAGTACATAAGTTATAAGTTAGTTATCAACAGTAATAGCACAATTACACGTTTGAGCCCTAGGGGCATACCAAACCATATACCAATAAAGTGGTATAAGAACCACGACTGAGCTAGACACAAGGCCTAGAGCCTGTAGAAGTGCTTGGCCCTCAAGGAACCACCCAAGGTAGTGACACAGGGGACCCACGGGGGACGCGTGCAGTGTGAGAACACAGCCGCGAGCCGCCGTTGACTTCTATGGGGAATGTCGCGGTTGGAGTTTTAAAGAAAAGGGACACTTTGAGGAGGACTTGGAGCAAACCCCTTTAGAACTAGGTTGTTCTAGAGTCTATACCCACGGGAGCACCGGAGTACTCGAGTTACCGCACCCAGGGAAGCCGGGTGCATAGGTGTCTTTCGGGGTCGGGTTTCGTCGTCGTTTTCAATGGCGATCTGCTGCAAAGTGCTGCTGGCGGCCAAGTCGAAAGTGTTCGGGTGGATCCAAAGGTGGATAGAAGATCTGAAGAACCTGAAAGCAGAGGGGACAGAGTCTGGGTCACTAGCCAGTGACCAGGAAGGTGATGAGCGGATGCCCACCGATGTTGGGTGCTTCAGGTAGGTTGACGGTCGTCTTGACTCTTCAGCCACGAGGTCCAGGAGGCGTCAACGACAACCTGGAGCTGGATTCGAGCTGTCCCACAACGTTTGTCGATTGCAGGGGTGTCGGCGACCGGATTGGACCCAACAAGCCTTGGCAACGGCAAGTCTCGTGGAAATAGAAGAAGGACGGTGGTACAGACCAGCAAGGTTTGAGGGACTCACCCAGCGAGGGTAAGTCAGGGCACGTCTGGAGCAACCAGGAAAGCCCAATCAAAAGAAGAGTTGCCTTCGGGAGGGCCCACTAGCCAACGGACTAGCGACCGCAAAGGAGCCTCGAGTGGACGCACTTGGAGCTGGCTCACAGGACACTCGTGGAGTGGAGGCCAGTGATCTTCGGTGCAGTTGGTGCTGGAGGCGGGGGCTACTCGGAGCCCAAAGCACAACTTCGTGGGAGACCAGGAAGAGGATGCACTTGCAAATGTGCTTGGTGTCCAGGGGTCACGGTTCCACGTTACCCACGAGCGCAACGGGCCTCAGCTTTGCTGGGGAGGGCAGCCTCGGCGAAGTCTGGAAATCCACCTCTGGTGTTGCAAAGACTTCGGCGTCCGGCGGGAGCTTCAGCGATGCAGACCGGACAATTGCTTCTTAGGTGCCTGCCAAGCAGGGGAGTCACTCCTTGACCCCAAGGGAGATTCTTCAGTCCTCTAATCTTAAAGTAGAGCGTCGAAGGTCCAGGATTCTGTATCAGAGTTTCGTCCAGGTAAATCTAAAGTCCTAAGGACTGGGGTCCCATACTTATACCAAGTTAGGGGGTTGGACATACTCTGGGGACCCACCTATGGGAGGGTCAGGGCAGAGGGGTGGTTACACCCCTTTCCCTTTGTCCAGTTTCGCGCCATAGCAGGGGCTGGAAGCCCCGGAGCTGGTTTGAACTGGGGTATGCACAGGGACACCAAATGTGCCCCCAGTGCAGGACTTCAAAGCACCAGAGAGTGCTCCCGCCCAGCCCCAATACACATTATCCTGTCTGGGGAGGTTGTTACACCTCCCTGAGACAGGAAACCTATTGTCCAGGCCTCCCCAAGCCGGAGTTTCAGTCAGCAGCTGGAGGCCAGACCCGTGTCTGTGGCAGCGGCATCCATTTTGCGATGCCAGGGCTCTGGAAAGAAGTTACCGGGTATGCCGGTGGGTACATGTCTCTCCCTCTAGAAGGGTGGAATGTTACCCCCGCCGCCAGAACTGGCGGGGGGGGGGTAGTATTCCAAGATGTTTGACACCAAACACGACATGTTTTGGTGCAGCCAGTCCAAAGTTAGCATTCTACCGCGAGGATATATTGCACTTAAGAGTATATGGTCACGCTGCACTACAAACAGCATCAGAGAAGGCTCTCCGACCGCTGCAGAGGGGCTCTGCTCATGCAGGGGCACCCTCTCACATAAGAACCAAGCACTCTGCCTTCAGGATTGATAAGGCCTGCCATAGGAGTGACTTATAGGTTTATATGTGTGCATATGCAGTGATATAGGTAACCTATATCACAGTAAGGGGTGCATGCACCACCTTACCCAGGCTGCAGTAGCAGACCTGTGGTGTCCTTTTGGCTGGCCTTCCAGGGGTGGCATAATACATGCTTCAGCCCCTGGCAGGCCTCTGAGGTACCTATGCCCTGGGTACATAGTATACCATATACTAGGGACTTATAAGGGCACGCCAGATTCCAATCAGAAATGTGCCTAAGGCACATGGAAACCATTTTAGAGAGGAAGCAGCTAGGCTGGGGTTCTGATTAGCAGGGCCCCAGCCAGACTAAAGTCGAAAAACAGTGAAGCATCAGCAAAAAGTGGGGGTACCCATGTGAAGCAGATCCTACTCTCCTACACAACCCCCCCAAACGTAGGGACATTAAACTAACCTTGACCAGTTGAGTCTTCATGTTCTAAGTGGAAGTGCCTAGAGAGTCCATCTGCATTGGCATGGTTACTCCCAGGTCTATGTTCCACTGTAAAGTCCATCCCCTGTAGGGAAATGGACCACCTAAGCAGTTTGGGGTTTTCACCCTTCATTTGTTTTAGCCATAGGAGGGGCTTGTGGTCTGTTTGAACAAGGAAGTGAGTACCAAACAAGTATGGCCTCAACTTCTTCAGAGCCCAAACCACAGCAAAGGCCTCCCTCTCTATGGCTGACCAACGTTTCTCTCTAGGGGTCAGCCTTCTGCTAATAAAAGCTTCTGGCTGATCCTGACCTTCATCATTCAATTGTGACAGTACAGCCCCTACCCCCAATTTAGATGCATCTGTTTGGACAATGAACTTCTTGGAGTAATCAAGACTCTGTAGAATGGGAGCAGTGCACATGGCCTGCTTCAGGTCATCAAATGCCTTTTGACAGCTAACTGTCCACTGAACCTTTTTGGGCATTTTCTTGGAAGTTAAGTCATTCAGGGGTGTCACTATTGATCCATACCCCTTGACAAATCTCCTAAAGTACCCAGTCAGGCCTAAAAAGGCTCTCACCTGAGTCTGGGTAGTTGGAGCAGTCCAGTCCATGATGGTCTGGATCTTGCTCTGCAATGGTTGAACCTGGCCTCCACCCACAAGGTGGCCCAGGTACACAACCTGACTCTGCCCTATCTGGCACTTTGTGGCCTTGATAGTTAGGCCTGCTTTCTGCAGGGCCTGCAAAACATTTCTGAGGTGGACCAGGTGATCCTCCCAGGTGGAGCTAAAGACAGCAATATCATCTAGATATGCTGCACTATAGGCTTCCAGACCTGTAAGGACTGTATTCACCAACCTCTGAAAAGTGGCAGGTGCATTCTTCAGACCAAAGGGCATTACCACAAATTGATAATGCCCACTAGGGGTTGAGAATGCTGTCTTTGGCTTTGCATCATCAGCTAGTCTGATCTGCCAGTAGCCAGCTGTCAGGTCAAATGTGCTTAGATACTTGGCTGAGGCCAAAGTGTCTATTAGCTCATCTGCCCTAGGTATTGGATGGGCATCAGTCCTAGTGACTGCATTGAGACCCCTGTAGTCCACACAAAATCTCATCTCTCTTTTCCCACCACTGGTGTGAGGTTTTGGCACAAGGACCACTGGACTAGCCCAAGGGCTATCTGAGGGTTCAATAACTCCCAAATCCAACATTTTCTGGACTTCTGTCCTGATACAGTCCCTGACATGGTCAGGTTGCCTATAAATCTTATTTTTAATAGGCAGACTGTCCCCAGTGTCCACTTCATGAGTGCACCAGGTGGTCTGACTTGGATTCAGAGAGAACATATGTCTGTACTGATTGAGCACTTGTCTACAATCAGTTTGCTGCTGAGCAGTGAGGCTGCCTGCCAAGGCTACACCATCCACTGACCCATCATCGGGGTTCTGTGAGAGCAGGTCAAGGAGTGGGTCACTCTCTTCCTCCTGTCCCTCATCAGTAGCCATGAGCAAGCCCATGTCTGCCCTGTCCACATATGGTTTCAGTCTGTTGACATGGAGAACCCTGTGGGGACTCCTGGGTGTTCCTAGGTCTACTAAATAGGTAACCTCACCCTTCTGTTCAACAATGGTATGGGGTCCACTCCATTTGTCTTGGAGAGCTGCTGGGGCCACTGGCTCCAACACCCACACCTTCTGTCCTGGCTGGTAAACAGTCAGTACAGCCTTTTGGTCATGCCAGGCTTTTTGCAGTTCCTGGCTAGCCTCAAGGTTTTTAGTTGCCTTTTTCATGTATTCAGCCATCCTGGAGCGGAGACCAACTACATAGTCCACTATGTCATGCTTTGGGGGCTTGAGAGGTAACTCCCATCCTTCCTTTACCAAGCACAATGGACCCCTGACAGGGTGACCAAACAAAAGTTCAAAAGGGCTGTAGCCAACCCCCTTTTGAGGCACCTCCCTGTATGCAAATAAAAGGCAGGGCAAGAGTATGTCCCATCTTCGCCTAAGCTTCTCTGGGAGCCCTTTAATCATGCCCTTCAAGGTTTTGTTGAATCTCTCAACTAAACCATTGCATTGTGGGTGATAGGGTGTGGTGAACTTGTAAGTCACTCCACACTGCTTCCACATTGCTTTCAAGTATCCAGAGATAAAGTTTGCATCCCTGTCTGATACAACCTCCTTAGGGAAGCCCACTCTTGAGAAAATTCCCAGGAGGGCCCTTGCCACCACAGGTGTTGTAGTGGTCCTAAGGGGAATAGCCTCTGGGTACCTGGTGGCATGATCCACTACCACCAGGATAAACCTGTGCCCAGATGCTGTTTGGGGATCCATGGGACCAACAATGTCAATCCCCACCCTTTCAAAGGGAACCCCCACCACAGGTAGTGGTATCAGGGGGGCCTTTGTAGTGCCACCTGCCTTGCCACTGGCCTGGCAGGTTACACAGGAGCGACAAAACTCCTTGGTGTCTTCAGACATGTGGGGCCAGTGAAAGTGAGGGACAATTCTGTCCCAAGTCTTGTTCTGACCCAGGTGACCTGCTAAGGGAATGTCATGGGCTAGGGTCAATAGGAAGCCCCTGAACTTCAGAGGTATAACCAACCTCCTGGTGGCACCAGGCTTGGGGTCTCTACACTCTGAGTACAAGAGTCCATCATCCCAATACACTGTATGGGGACCACTAGCTTTCCCAGCAGCCTCAGCAGCAGCTTGCTGTCTGAGGGGTTCAAGAGAGGGGCAGCTCTGCTGCTCCTGGCTCAGATCTGCCCTGGAAGGGCCCCCTGTCCCCAAGAACTCAACCTGGTCAGGTTCAAGCTCCTCTGGGACAGTTCCTTCCTCAGGACTGAGATCATCCCCCTCAAGAGACTGATCTTCCTTCTGAGCCAAGGGGGAAGGCACTGCCTTTACCCTACTACTCCTCCTCTTGGATGGCACTTGGTCCATTATTTCAGAATCCAAGGCCTGTTCAGTGTTAGACATTTTGCTCTGTGACCTGGTCACAGCAAACACATCTGCAGGGATCCCCAGCATTTCTGCATGGGTCCTGAGCTCCACTTCTGCCCAAGCTGAAGTTTCAAGATCATTGCCAAGCAAGCATTCCACTGGTAGGTTTGCACTCACCACAACCTTCTTAAGGCCAGTTACCCCTCCCCAGGAGAAGTTAACAACTGCCAGAGTATGGTCTGTTCTGACATTGCTAGCATTGGTCACTTGGTACATTTCACCAAGTATAATCTGCCCAGGATCCACAAGGTCTTGTGTCACCATGGTGACTCTTGCCCCTGTGTCGCTAAATGCCAAAGCCTCTTTTCCATTGATTAAGGGCTGTTGTCTGTACTTGCCCAGATTACTGGGACTCACAGAGGAGGTCACATCCATGCCTCCATCACAGACTAGGACAGCCTGAGTGAGTTCTCTGACTAGGTCAGAGCTCATCTCTTTACCCAGGGTCAACCCTACTAAACCCTTGGCCTGTGTACTCCCACCACCAATTGTAACTGCACTAGGGGGAACAGGTGCCTTAGGGGCATTGGTGGGGGCTGGAATAGAGTCTTTGGACTTGGTGCAATCACTGGTCCAGTGTGTCTTTTGCTTACAGACTTTGCACCATGGTTTCTTTTGGCCTTTTCCCTTGTTAGACTGTGAATCCCCACCTGAAGAAGATTTTTGGGGGCCTTGTGAAGACTTCTGGTCTTTACCCTTCTCCCCACCCTTATCAGAGTTCTTAGAATCTTGCTTCTTTGGGTCACCACCTTGGTTCTGTACCTTCTGCCTCACCCTGGTTCTGACCCATTTGTCTGCCTTCTTTCCCAATTCTTGGGGAGAGGTCAGATCAGAGTCAACCAGGTACTGATGCAACAGCTGATTTTGACAGTTATTAAGAATCTGCTCCCTCATGATAAGATTGTACAATCCTGTGAAGTCACATACCTTACTGCCCATCAACCAACCTTCCAGAGCCTTAGCAGAACAATCCACATAGTCCACCCAGTCTTGAGTTTGTGCTTTTTGGGTATCTCTGAACTTTAACCTGTATTGTTCAGTTGTTAGGCCAAACCCATCAATCAGAGCACTCTTCAAGACTGTGTAATTGTCAGCATCCTCTTCTCTAACAGTGAGGAGCTTGTCTCTACCTTTGTCTGCAAAGGAGAGCCACAAGATTGCTGCCCACTGCTCCTGAGGGACCCTCTGTACTTTACAGGCCCTCTCCAGTGCAGTTATCCATTTGTGGATGTCATCCCCACTCTGGTAGGGAGGGACAATCTTGCTCAGGTTTCTATGGTCATAAGACCTTTCCCTATCTCTGGGGAAATTGCTGCCACCATGGGACTCTAGTCCCATCTTTTTTCTTTGCCTTTCAAGCTCTAGGGACTCCAAGTCTATAGCCAACTGCTCTCTTCTGAGTCTCAACTGAGCTTCTCCATATCTGAGCAGTCTCTCTTTCCTCTCACTTGAGGATTCCCTCCTATGAGAGGAAACAGAGGTCCCTACTGAGGTGTCAGAGTGGTTAGACTCCTGAGAAGGAGATCTAGGCCTTCTGGGCACACTCACAACTCTTCCTGGGGGGACAAAGGGGAGGTCATTCTGATCCTCCTCCTCATCCACAGGAGGAGCTGGATTTTCCAGGTCAAGGTCATTGTCACCTTCCTGGCCAGTTTCAGAGGTTGGGTCCTGGGTGATTTCACCCCTGGCCCCTTCCTCATCTTCTGCCCCACCCTCTCTGCCTACCCCTTCAGACCCTAGGGGTCTGCTGAGATCATCTGACAGTAGCACCTCCCTGAGGTGTTGGGTGCTGGCACTTTTGCCTGTCTTCAGCTTCCTAGTATTGCACAATGCTCTCAATTCCAAGAATGGGAGATTATCATACTTGGAGGGAAGAAGCCCACTGGCTTCTGGCAAGGACTCACTGGGTCCTGGCTTTGAAGACATTACTAGTGAGGTGTGGTGTATGCACTACCTATCTCTAGTGTGGCCTACTAAACTCTCTTGAGTTGTAGAAAGGGTGTGCTATCCCTTAACACACAACTCTAAGTTCAGTAGAACTTACTGTATCCTAAGCTTGATTTATATGTACCTAAGGTACCCTTAGTGGTTTTCAGTTGATCAATTCAATTGAGATTATCTGGTAAAACAATAGCAAGCTGGAATCCCACACGCTGCACACCAATGTGAGAAGTTGGCCTGGTATATGCTGTCCACTAATTATAGTGGGCACCTTGCACCAGTCCAAACAACCCCTTATTGGAGATAGGTTAAAGACAACCTTTATTGAAAGCTATCCTAGTGGTAGCTATGGAGAGCAGCCTTCAGGCTAAGTCTTGAAGGAATGTAAAGCAGCTTGTTTTACCAGTCTATAATCTCTTGAGTGACCAAATGAAAGAGGACCACACCAGGTATATATTCAAAATATATGTATTTATTGCTAAACACACCCCTCTAGTCTCTTTATGAGGCTAGAGTTCGAAGTACATAAGTTATAAGTTAGTTATCAACAGTAATAGCACAAATACACGTTTGAGCCCTAGGGGCGTACCAAACCATATACCAATAAAGTGGTATAAGAACCACGACTGAGCTAGACACAAGGCCTAGAGCCTGTAGAAGTGCTTGGCCCTCAAGGAACCACCCAAGGTAGTGACACAGGGGACCCACGGGGACGCGTGCAGTGTGAGAACACAGCAGCGAGCCGCCGTTGACTTCTATGGGGAATGTCGCGGTTGGAGTTTTAAAGAAAAGGGACACTTAGAGGAGGACTTGGAGCAAACCCCTTTAGAACTAGGTTGTTCTAGAGTCTATACCCACGGGAGCACCGGAGTACTCGAGTTGCCTCACCCAGGGAAGCCGGGTGCATAGGTGTCTTTCGGGCTCGGGTTTCGTCGTCGTTTTCAATGGCGATCTGCTGTAAAGTGCTGCTGGCGGCCAAGTCGAAAGTGTTCGGGTGGATCCAAAGGTGGATCGAAGATCTGAAGAACCTGAAAGCAGAGGGGACAGAGTCTGGGTCACTAGCCAGTGACCAGGAAGGCGATGAGCGGATGCCCACCGATGTCGGGTGCTTCAGGTAGGTTGACGGTCGTCTTGACTCTTCAGCCACGAGGTCCAGGAGGCGTTGACGACAACCAGGAGCTGGATTCGTGCTGTCCCATGACATCTGTCGATTGCAGGGGTGTCGGCGACCGGATTGGACCCAACAAGCCTTGGCAACGGCAAGTCTCGTGGAAATAGAAGAAGGACGATGGTACAGACCAGCAAGGTCTGAGGGACTCACCCAGCAAGGGTAAGTCAGGGCACGTCTGGAGCAACCAGGGAAGCCCAATCAAAAGAAGAGTTGCCTTCGGGAGGGCCCACTAGCCAATGGACTAGCGACCGCGAAGGAGCCTCGAGTGGACGCACTTGGAGCTGGCTCACAGGACACTCGTGAAGTGGAGGCCAGTGATCTTCGATGCAGTCGGTGCTGGAGGCGGGGGCTACTCGGAGCCCAAAGCACAACTTCGTGGGAGACCAGAAAGAGGATGCACTTGCAAATGTGCTTGGTGTCCAGGGGTCACGGTTCCACGTTACCCACGACAGCTACGGGCCTCAGCTTTGCTGGGGACTCAGGGCAGCCTCGGCGAAGTCTGGAAATCCACCTCTGGTGTTGCAAAGACTTCGGCGTCCGGCGTGAGCTTCAGCGATGCAGACCGGACAATTGCTTCTTAGGTGCCTGCCAAGCAGGGGAGTCACTCCTTGACCCCAAGGGAGATTCTTCAGTCCTCTAATCTTAAAGTAGAGCGTCGAAGGTCCAGGATTCTGTATCAGAGTTTCGTCCAGGTAAATCTAAAGTCCTAAGGACTGGGGTCCCATACTTATACCAAGTTAGGGGTTGGACATACTCTGGGGACCCACCTATGGGAGGGTCAGGGCAGAGGGGTGGTTACACCCCTTTCCCTTTGTCCAGTTTTGCGCCAGAGCAGGGGCTGGAAGCCCCTGAGCCGGTTTGAACTGGGGTATGCACAGGGACATCAAATGTGCCCCCAGTGCAGGACTTCAAAGCACCAGAGAGTGCTCCCGCCCAGCCCCAATACACATTATCCTGTCTGGGGAGGTGGTTACACCTCCCTGGGACAGGAAACCTATTGTCCAGGCCTCCCCTGCCGGAGTTTCAGTCAGCAGCAGGAGGCCAGACCCGTGTCTGTGGCAGCGGCATCCATTTTGCGATGCCAGGGCTCTGGAAAGAAGTTACCGGGTATGCCGGTGGGTACATGTCTCTCCCTCTAGAAGGGTGGAATGCTACCCCCGCCACCAGAACTGGCGGGGGGGGGGTAGTATTGCAAGATGTTTGACACCAAACACGACATGTTTTGGTGCAGCCAGTCCAAAGTTAGCATTCTACCGCGAGGATATAATGCACTTAAGAGTATATGGTCAGGCTGCACTACAAACAGCATCAGAGAAGGGTCTCCGACTGCTGCAGAGGGGCTCTGCTCATGCAGGGGCACCCTCTCACATAAGAACCAAGCACTCTGCCTTCAGGATTGATAAGGCCTGCCATAGGAGTGACTTATAGGTTTATATGTGTGCATATGCAGTGATATAGGTAACCTATATCACAGTAAGGGGTGCATGCACCACCTTACCCAGGCTGCAGTAGCAGACCTGTGGTGTCCTTTTGGCTGGCCTTCCAGGGGTGGCATAATACATGCTTCAGCCCCTGGCAGGCCTCTGAGGTACCTATGCCCTGGGTACATAGTATACCATATACTAGGGACTTATAAGGGCACTCCAGATTCCAATCAGAGATGTGCCTAAGGCACATGGAAACCATTTTAGAGAGGAAGCAGCTAGGCTGGGGTTCTGATTAGCAGGGCCCCAGCCAGACTAAAGTCGAAAAACAGTGAAGCATCAGCAAAAAGTGGGTGTACCCATGTGAAGCAGATCCTACTCTCCTACATCCCTCATCCCAATAAACTTTATGGGACCCACTAGCACTCCCAGCAGCCTCAGCAGCAGCCTGCTGTCTGAGGGGTTCAAGAGAGGGGCAGCACTGTTGCTCCTTACTCAGATCTTCCCTAGAAGGGCCCCGTGCCTCCAAGAACTCAACCTGATCAGGCTCAAGTTCCTCTGGGGCAGTTCCTTCTTCAGGATCTGCTCCTCCTCCCTCAAGAGGGGAATCAGTGATCTGAGACAGAGGGGAAGGCTCTGCCTTACCCCTACTGCTCCTCTTCTTGGGAAGCATCTGGTCCATGGTTTCAGGATCCAGAGCTGGTTCAGTGTCATGCATTTTGGCCTGTGACCTGGTCACAGCAAATACCTTTGCAGGGATGCCCAACATCTCAGCATGAGTCCATAACTCTACTTCAGACCAGGCTGAAGTTTCTAGATCGTTGCCCAATAGACATTCTACAGGGAGGTCTGCACTGACTACAACCTTCTTGAGGCCAGTTACCCCTCCCCAGGAGAAATTCACAACTGCCAGACTATGGTTGGTCCTGACATTGCTTGCATTGGTCACCTGGTACATTTCGCCCAGGATGATCTGTCCAGGGTCCACAAGATCCTGTGCCACCATGGTGACACTAGCACCTGTGTCCCTAAATGCCAAAGCCTGTTTGCCATTTATTACAGGCTGCTGTTTGTATTTGCCCAGATTACTGGGGCTCACCAGGAAGGACATGTCAATGTCTCCATCACAAATCAGCATTGCCTGAGTGGGTACTCTGACTAGGCCAGAGTCCACTTCAGAACCCAGGGTCAACCCTTCTACACCCTTATTCTGAGTACCACCTCCACCAGTAGCTGAACTAGGGGGAACAGTTGCCTTAGGGGCAGGAGTGGTGGTGGTTTGGTCTTTGGACTTGTTACAATCAGAAGTCCAGTGCCCTTTCTGTTTACAGAATTTGCACCAGGGCTTCTTTTGGCCTTTTCCCTTGTTGGATTGTGACTCCCCACCAGATGCAGATTTTTGGGGCCCTTGTGAAGACTTCTGGTCTTTTGACGTATCCCCACCTTTGTCAGAGCCCTTAGAATCCTGCTTCTTTGTGTCACCCCCTTGGTTCTGGGTTTTCTGCCTCACCCTGGTTCTGACCCACTTGTCTGCCTTCTTTCCCAATTCTTGGGGAGAGGTCAGATCTGAGTCCACCAGGTATTGATGCAACAACTGGTTCTGGCAATTATTAAGGATCTGTTCTCTCATCATTAGATTATACAATCCCTTGAAATCAGTAACCCTACTGCCAACCAGCCAACCCTCCAGAGCCTTGGTTGCACAATCTACAAAGTCAGTCCAGTCCTGAGTCTGTGCCTTCTGGGTGTCTCTGAACTTCAACCTGTACTGCTCAGTGGTTAAGCCAAACCCATCTATCAGTGCACTCTTCAGGACTTCATAGTCATCAGCATCCTCTTCTCTGACAGTGAGGAGCTTGTCTCTACCTTTATCTGAAAAGGAGAGCCACAAGATTGCTGCCCACTGCTTTTGGGGGACCTGTTGTACTCTACAGGCCCTTTCCATAGCAGTTACCCACTTATGGATATCATCCCCACTCTGGTAGGGAGGAACAACCTTGCTCAGGTTCCTATGGTCTGGAATATATTCTCTGCCTCTAGGGACACTGTTGCTGCCACCAGGGGGTTCTAACCCCTCTTTCTAGAAGCTCTCTGGAGCTCCAGGGCTTCCTTATCTAATGCCAACTGCTTGGTTTTGAGGGCAAATCTTGCTTCCTCATACTGCAGCAGTTTGTACATTCTGTCAGAGGAGGTCTCTCTTCTTGAGAAGTAGGAGTTCCTCTGGTAGACAGATTCTCTGCCAGAGTGATAGGAGTGTTCAGATTCCCTAGAAAGGGACCTGGGCCTCTCCTCCACTATGTCAGTTCTCTTAGGGAGAATTCCTCTGTCCTGTTCAGACCCCTTGGGGCCTAGCCCTACAACCTCAGAGTCTTGGTCATCCTGATGTCCATCATCTGACCCAGACACTGTAATTGACCCACTCACTGATTCAGACCCATTAGCTCCTAGAGCTAATCTAAGATCATCTGCTGTCAGCAGATCTATCAGGTGTAGTGTGGAGGGACTCTGTCCTAGCTTCAGGTGCCTTTCAGCACACATGGCTTTCAAGTCAAAGAAAGTCATGTCCTTATACTGAGGCTGAGTGGATCCACTGGGTCCACCCCTTAAGGACATTCTAGTGTTGTGCAGTGTTGTACTACCTACACTAGTTTGTGGCCTACTGATACTAGCTTGAGCTGTAGAAAGGGTGTGCTATCCCTTGGCACACAGCTCTAAGTTCAGTAGAACTTATTGATACTAAGCTTGACTTTATATGTACCTTGAGTACCTATAGTGGTTTTCAGTTAGTAATTCAAATAGAGATTTTCTGGTAAAACAATAGCAAGCTGGAATCCCACACGCTGCCACCAATGTGAGAAGTTGGCCTGGTATATGCTGTTCACTAGTTAAAGTGGACACCTTGCACCAGTACAATTCGACTCTTATGGTAGGTAGGTTTAAGACAACCTTTATAGAAAGCTATCCTAGTGGTAGCTGTGGAGAGCAGCCTTCAGGCTAAGTCTTGGAGGAATGTAAAGCAGCTTGTTTTACCACACAATCTCTTGGATCACCAAATGAAAAGACACCACACAGGTATATATATCAAATATATATGTATTTATTACTAAACAACTCTCTACTAATCTCTTGTGAGATTAGAAGTCAGGAACATATGCATAAATCAACGTTTCACAATAAATTAAGCACAAATATGGCTGGGGCCCTAGGGGCGTACCAGACCATATACTAAAAAAGAGACTTAAGAACAACGACTTGCAAAGGGACAAGGCCTAGGGCCTTCAGAAGTGCTGGGGCCTCACGAAACCACCCAAGGCAGGTAAGTAAAGGACCCACGGGGGACGCGTGCAGTGAGTGAACACAGGCGCGGATCGCCGTAGACTTCAATGGGGCAAGTCGCGGTTGGAAATTAAGAGTTTCAGGGCACTTCGGGAGTAGCTACAAGCAAGTCACTTACAGGGTAAGTAGTTCTAGGGCCAACACCCACAGGAGCACCGTAGTGCTGGAGTTACCTCACCCAGGGAAGCCGGGTGCATACGTGTCCTTTGGTGTCGGGTCGCGGCGTCGTTTTCAATGGGAGCCAATGAAGACTTGCTGCTTGTGAAGCCAGAAGAAGTGTCCGGTGGAATCCAAGCCTGGATTCGGAAGAAGGAAGGCCTGAAAGCAGAGGGGACAGTGTTCAAAGTCACTGGGCAGTGACCCGGGGCAAGGAAGATGAATGCCCACCGTCGTTGACAGATTCAAGTCGTTCGCGGGTGTCTTGACTCTTCGGCCACGAGGTCCAGGAGATGTCGAGGACAACCAGGAGCTGGATTCAGTGTGTCCTACGAAGTCTGCAGCTGACTGCGGTGTCGGCGACCCGTTTGGAGCCAACAAGCCTTGGCAGCAGCAAGTCTTGTGGAAAAAGTAAAAAGTCAATGGTGCAGACCAGCAAGGTCTGGGGAACTCACCCAGCAAGGGTAAGTCAGGGCAGGCCTGGAGCAACCAGGGGAGCCCTTTGGTTCTGTAGAAAAGTCTTCAGGGGACCCACAAGCCGGCTGGCAAGGGATCGCAAAGACACCTCGGTAGGATTCGTTCAACAGGGGCCCACGGTCACTCAGAACGGGGTAGGCCTCTGATCTTTGGAGGGATTCCTGCTAGGGACTGGGACCACACGTGGTCCAAAGCACAGGTTCGTAGAACGTCGTGAAGGGGTTGCACTTGACAATAGTGCATGGTACCCAGGGACTGCGGTTCCTCATCACTCGTGGGGTCCACTTGCCTCAACTTCACTGGGGACTCACGATGGCCTGGGAGAAGTCAGGAAATCCTTGTCTTGGGCTGCAGGGACCTCGGGCTCCGGCGGGAGCGGCGTAGTTTGCAACCGTCGTTTCAGTTTTTGGTGCCTGCCAAGCAGGGGAGTCACTCCTTGACTCCAAGGGAGATTCTTCAGTCTTCCAGAGGTAGTGGAACGTCGAAGGTCTGGGATTCTTCAGTAGAGCGTCATCCAGGGAGATCTAGTTTGCAAGTTCAAGGGTTCCCTATCTTATACTACAAAGAAGGGAGGGACTAGCTCTATGACCCCACCTATGGGAGGGTCAGGGGAGTGGGTGGCTACACCCACTTCCCTTTGTCCAGTTTCGCGCCAGAGCAGGGGCAGGGAGCCCCTGAGCTGGTTTGAACTGGTGTATGCACAGAGGAGCCTTCTGCTCCCCCAGTGCAGGACTTCAAAGCACTCTAGGAGTGCACCCACCCAGCCCCAATACACTAAACCCTGTCTGGGAGGTAGCCACACCTCCCTGGGACAGGATACCTATTGTTGGGCTTCCTCCACTGCGAGTTTCGGTCATCAGCAGGAGGGCAGCCCAGTGTCTGTGACTGGTGGCATCCATTTTGTGATGCCAGGGCTCTTCAGGATTCTACCGCGTTTCCACAGTAGGATCATGTCTATCCCTCTAGAAGGGTGGGATCATACTCCCACACCAGTTACTGGTGTGGGGGTATGATTCCAAGGTGTTTGACACCAAACACGACATGTTTTGATGCAGCCATTCCAAAGTTAGCATTAACCGCGAGGTTATAATGCACTTAAGAGTATATGGTTTGACTGCATTCACAAACAGCCCCAGAGAATGGACTCTGAGAGCTGCAGAGGGGCCCTGCTCAGGCAGAGGCACCCTCTCACATAGAAACTAAGCACCCTGCCCTCAGGATTGATAGGGCCTGCCTTAGGGGTGACTGATAGGTTTAAATGTGTGTGCAGGGGAGATATAGGGAACCTATATCTCAGTGAGGGGTGCTAGCACCTCCTCACCCAGGCTGCAGTAGCAGGCCTGTGGTGTCAGATTTAGTCTGCTTCCCAGGGGTGGCATAATACATGCTTCAGCCCCTGGTAGGCCTGTGAAGTACCTATGCCCTTGGCACCTAAGGTACCATATACTAGGGACTCATAAGGTACCACAGTATCCAATCACTAGTGCACCTAGAGTGCACTCCAAGTCGTTTAGAGAGAACAGAGAGGCTGGGGCCCTGATTGGCAGGGTCCCAGCCTGACTATAGCCAGAAACCAGTGTAAACATCAGAAAAAAAGTGGGGGCAACATAAGAGGCAGATCCTACTCTCCTACACACACACAGAAGTTCTTGCTCAAGGTACTCTTGCATGGAATGCCCTTGACACTTACGTACACAACAACCCATACGTCCAAACGTTGCACACACATACGACTCATTGCTCCGAGCTGTGGCATATCATCCACATAACTGCCGCAGGTCAGAAGAGTGCCGGTTCTACGAGAGCCACCAACGCAATGGCAGAACATCCTGGGCGCATGCACAACGCCTGTCACGTGGATCTGTACCGTGACCGAATGCTGCCTGTTAGTGTCTGATGCATTGGCCTGCATGTTGTGGCCCTTGTCTTGCCCGTACTGACACGCACATGGCAATAAAGTCTACGCAACTTCACTAGTGTTCAACTGTGATGAGTGTTGATTAGAATGACAAATCGTGTGCCTCAATGAGCATTGTCCGTACACAGGGAGGGACTGACTGATGCATTTCACTTAGGGGTGAGTCCCTATTGCCAGCTCCACCTCTGTGAGCCAGACATATTGGTTTGGATAGTTGCTGATAGACCTGTGCTCTTACGTGTCATCAGCAATGTGAGTATGGTGTCCATATTCTTGCCATGTGGATCAGTGTGATCCATCACTACAGGCTGTGTCCACCCAGTTCAGTGTGAGTAGGTATGCGAAGAGATGTTCTGTTGTCAAATGTGATGTGGGACACTACTTTAGGCCTGCCAACGACTTTGACATTTCATACCCAGCCATATTTCTAACATTGCGTGGGGCATAGTTGAGGAATTGCGCGATTGTTGTCTCAGAGCAATGAGGCCACAGCTAGTGCACACATTCCCAGTCATCTCACTTCCTATGTGTGTCACGGTCACAAATGCGTATTGCTTTCATTTCCCAGGGTGTACCTTTTTGGGCAATCAATGTCCATACATTCATCCATACTTTCATACTTGATCGATTATGGACATGACACATCTGTGTGAATTTGAATGATTTATTCACATTCGGTAGAGTGTCGGAGCTGGAGCAGTACATGGCCGTGCAAACCCCACATCACATTGTAGCCCTGTGGAGGGCCAGCAAGAGACATTTAGGGATTGACAAGTACATCGGAAGAGGAAGAGTACAGTCAGCAGTCCGATTGCTGTGTCATTGGTAAGCAAACAAGATATGGCAGTCCATGTCGAGGTCCAAGGTGAGTGTCGCAGAGTGTTTCGGGGGACAGTGGGAGGTGTTGTTACAGGGCATGATGCAGAGGGCAGAACCAAGCTGAAACAGGGCATCTGGCGGAGAAGAATGCTCTGGCTCCTTCTTACTACAGAGGTGGAATCGCCCACATCTTCGTCCTCTATGTCATCTGTCTGACATGTGGGTGCTGATGTTTGGTCTGCAGCACTGTGTGCCACTGACACATCAGGGGCTGGAGATGTGTGTGTAGAAGTACCAGCAGCATTCATCAGCGACTGCCTTAGTGGCAGCAATGTGATGATGAGGACCTGCAGGGCATGGAAGATCCCAACAACTTTTCGCTGATGTGCATCCGTGGCAGCCATTCTTTCCGCATGCATCCGCTCCATGTTCTCCATTATCCTCAGCATCTGTGCCAACTCTCGGCTGACATCGCTGAGGCCACTCTGACTAGACAGTTGTTCTTGTCTCTGAGTCATGACTCCAGCGATGTCGGGCATGGATTGTTGGACATCATGGAGCGAACTGTGGGTGTCCGTTAGGGAGTGTAAGTGGTCCCTGATGGGACTTAGACACCCATGTATGTCATCTAGTTTGGCTGCCATGAGGTCGAACCCCACCCGCACCTGTTCAGCCACCTCCTCCTGGCAGTCGAACACCTGCCCTTGGAATGCGATGTGTTCTTCGGTGAGGTGCTGGGAGCAAGCCGTGCTGGTGGGTGCTTCCTGCTGTGTGGTCTGTGCAGGGGGTGGGGTCTCCTCGATGCAGCTGGGCTGCCCTGCTCCTGGAGGTGGGTTGCCGTAGCTGTCCATGAGCTGTTGTAGGGCGTCGGTGTCGAAGGTGTGGAGGTCCTCTTCATCATCACTGATGAGTTGTCTGGTCTGCTCTGCAGGAGGTGTTGATTGTCCCTCTGCAATGTGAAGGGGAGATGCATTTTAACATTGTGTTGACATGTATGTTGACGCATTTTTCAAGTTTACATACAGACTGCATGACAATGTACATTGTGACTGTTTGGGAGGAGCTAACTATTTGATGCGGGACAGTGGACATTTGTACTACATCACGGATGTGAGGTTGTACACGTACATTATCGTCTCACAGTTTCCTGCTATGCCAGATGTGATTGGCCAGTTTCTACGCACAAGCGGAACCAGTTGTGTCCTCTGTTCTGTAGTGAGAGTGTTGCACTTTGTACCACATTGTCGTCAATGAGGATGTGCTGTTATTGCTATGTGTGTGTGCTGCATTGTGGGAGAGTCGCCCCTGCAGCTGTGATTTTGCTGCCCCTTATCCCTTTGAGGCAGTGTGCCTTTGACTTCTGTGCTTCTACAGTGCTGAGGTGTTGCAGACTTGGCTGATTTTGGCTCTAGTTCGGATTTTGGACTCTTGGGCATGGTTTATCCGCAGATGTGTTGTTGACGTCAGGGGTTGTTTGTGCACATGGATGTGTCAGAGTGTGACCTGCTCCTTTACGGATGTGTTCCACACTCAGCCACCTCAGTGTTGTGGCGTGCACCATGTCATGATAATTGGACTGCAGCCATGCTGTTCGTCATGCAGTGTCACTTGCATTGTCAGTGTGGATCACAGACACGCAGCTTTGCTGGTTTTCACACGTGTGCATGGGTTGGTTGTGAGATTACTGCTGTGTGGGGAGGGACCCCTTAGTGCCCATAGTGGACGGGGGCCTACTTGCTGCTTGTATGTGTGCTGCAGTGTGCCAAGGGGATCAGGGACATGTTCCAGAATCATTGTGGGTGTGCAGTGTGCTGTACTTAATTGTGCATGTGTGCCATTGTGCCCATCTCCCCCCGCACCCCCAGTCCCTGTTTGGTACTCACCCTGGTGCTGTTGTGTCAGGTAATGTCGAGCAGTGTCTGGACCCCCAACTCCTGCCACCGTCTCCCCACTGATGACGGTGGCCACCATTTCCTCCATCTCATCCAGCTCCTGGTGTTCCGCTGAACTGCCACCTCCAGTCTGCATTGCTGCCTGATGGTTGTCAGCGAGTTTCTTCTTGGTTTTGCACTTCACATCATTCCAGCGCCTCTTGACCTCTCCAATTGTCCTCCTCCTCACTCCGACTGCATTCACCTTGTCCAGGATGGACTGCCATATTGCATTTTTATTTGTTAATGACACGTTGGAGGTGACGAACAGTTGTTGGTGGTGTTCTGTCACCTCCGTGATGATGATCCTGTTTTCCGACGGACTGAACCTCGTCTTCCTCGTCTTCTTCTCCTTGCCCTTCCGTGACCCCGAGGTCCCAGGCTGGTCCTCCTGGGGGCTTGTGGGGTTTTGGTCGTCCTCTGTACTTGCTCCGGCTTCCTCCATGGTGCTACGCTATTTGAATTGTTTTGTTTGTGTTTTTCGGTGCTTTTATAGTGCATTTTCCCGCATGACACGTGGGAATTGCAGGCCTATTGCTGGTTATCGCTGATTTTTTTATCGCGGTTGGCCACATCGCAACTTTTTTCGCATTCGTGTTTTGCGGTTTTTTGCCATCACGGTAATTTTATAGCGGTCATTTGACGCGTTAGCGTGAGACTATCGCATGGTGCTGCCGGGTTGAGAATACAACGTTAACACGGTGTTATTTTCCCGCGATGGACTGCAATGTGCAAAGTTGTGTTAAGCGAATTTTGCGATAATTATCACACGTTCTTGAGAATACCCACCATTATGTATTCAGGCACTGAAGATCTACAGTTGGGGCATCAATGATTGATGTGTGAGGCACCTGCACGCACAGCAGTAGCACGTGCACACTGCAGATAGGTACACAGATCCGTTCTGATTGAATCTGTATCGCTATATACTCATTATCAATGAACCAACCAGATGGCTGACACAAAAAAGTAATGTATACTGGGAGAAGTTTTACAATTTACTGGAAGATTTTTAAAGTTTGAAGACATTGCTGAGAGGAAACTGGTCAATAGTGCCCAGTAAAGGGCTCTTATTGTTATTATCTTATTAACTTAGGAACAAACCACCCACAAGGGCAGATAACAATCGTACGAGTGGAGCGGTGTTCCCTCTACATGAGTGAACTGCAATACTGGAATACTGCAAAATTATTAGGGCTTAGCACTGGTAAGCCTTGAGAGGATTGTTTACAATAAGCACTCTGCACTTTAGAGCTTTGCACGTGGTAAGCTAGCTTGGTAATGCTAGGTGCTAAAAGCAAACCGACTAAGACCACCCGTAGGCCACACAATAGGAATGGTTAGATTTTCTCATTGAGTGTAGCAAGTTAGTAACGGACAGAGAAAACAGGACACTTTAGGTTAAGAGGAAATAGCAGGTGGACCGTGTCACTAGTAAAGGCACTTTATGGGTAGATTTTTCAAGAGTTTTTTAACTAGATGAATTGAGAGTTTCTTACTGTGGGATTAACTCTTTTTTTATGTGTTTTTAAAGTTGTTTACCAATGATAATGAAATGTGTATAAATGGGGTATATTGTAAGTTTTTATTAACTGAACAATACATTTTATTCATTCATTCAATTAATGTATACTGTGTATGTCTGTATTATTAATGAAAACTTAATAAAACAGATTCAAACAAAAAAGAGAAGATTTCTGCACTCAGGGCGAAAGTTGCTCAAGTTGTTTATTTGCAGACGCTAGTAAATCAAATTCATTTAGTAGAGCTGGCACTTGTAAAACAGGATGCGTTTCGGCTTTAGCAACAGCCTTTCTCAACCGAAGGAAGTGCCAGAAATCTTTAAGTATATATATATATATATATATATATATATATATATATATATATATATATATATATATATATATATATATATATATATATATATATATATATATATATATATATATATATATAGATATCAACAGCAAAGTTTTCCCAATATCCAAGGAAAAAAGGCATGCGCACTCCCAGCAGGTAACTTACACGAATTAATTTAATGAGTAGCACAACATACGCGTTTCGACACCAAAATTTTCTTGTTCACTAGTATACATATATATATATATATATATATTTATTTATTTATTTTTTACCACCAAAGTCCCCAGGGAACATGGAGCACTCTGGTTCACATGAATATTCTGTTCCCCTTGCTCGGCCACAATTTGCCACATCAGGAAAGGCACACTAGCAGGCGCTCGTGCTGCAGGCACTCGTGCAGTGACTTATGCTCTTCATTTTAATAAATGACGATTAGTATCAGCTTCTGTGCCTCTCCTTCTCGGTTCTAGCAGCATCTGTACCAACGTTCCACCAAATGTCACTATAATACCGCTGAACACTTTTCACAGCGGGTGCATCCATCCGTGCTAGTGACTGCACGTCATGCTCTTTACCACCAAAGTCCCCGGGGAACATGAAGCACTCTCAGGTTCACACAAATACAATTTATTGATCAAATTTCACAGGCAGACGCGTTTCGACATCAACATGTCTTTCACAATGCCATTGCAGGTGAGTGGATTACCATCGTCAGATTTTGTAACCATTGATCACTCCCATTGGTTAATTGTCCTTCAATAGGTGTGTTAAAGCCACATTGTGCACAAGTCCCACAATGCAGTTGACTGGATCACGTACATCCAGATTTTAATCCGTACCTCAAAAAGAAGGGAGAGATATCACTCATAAAAATTAGTATTCTATTCCCTTCACTCGGCAACAATTTTCCACATCAGGAAAGGCACACTAGCAGGTGCTCGTGCAGTGACTTACGCTCTTCATTTTAGTAAATAACGATTCGTATCAGCTTCTGTGCCTCTCCTTCTCGGAATGTGATGGTTCTAGCAGCATCTGTACTAACGTTCCATCAAATGTCACTATAATACTGCTGAACACTTTTCAGAGCGGGTGCATCCATCCGTGCTAGTGACTGCACGTCATACTGTTTACCACCAAAGTCCCCAGGGAACATGGAGCACTCTCGGGTTCACACGAATACAATTTATTGATCAAATTTCACAGGCAGACGCTTTTTGACATCAACATGTCTTTCTCAATGGCATTGCAGGTGAGTGGATTGCCATTGTCTGATTTTGTAACCATTGATCACTCCCATTGGTTAATTGTCCTTCAGTAGGTGTGTTGCAGCCACATTGTGCACAAGTTCCACAATGCAGTTTACTGGATCAGGTACATCCAGATTTTAATCAGTACTTCAAAAAAAGGGAGAGATACCACTCATAAAAATTAGTATTCTGTTCCCCTCACTCGGCCACAATTTGCCACAACAGGAATGGAACACTAGCAGGTGCCTGTGCAGTGACATACGCTCTTCATTTTAGTAAATGACGATTCGTATCAGCTTCTGTGCCTTTCCTTTTCGGAATGTGATGGTTATAGCAGCATCTGTACTAACGTTCCACCAAATGTTATTATAATACCGCTAAACACTTTTCAGAGTGGGTGTATCCATCTGTTCTAGTGACTGCACGTCAAACTGTTTACCACCAAAGTCCCCAAGGAACATGGAGCACTCTCGGGTTCACACGAATACAATTTATTGATCAAATTACACAGGCTGACACGTTTCAACGTCAACTTGTCTTTCTCAATGGCATTGCAGCTGAGTGGATTACCATCGTCATATTTCATAACCATTGATCACTCCCATTGGTTAATTGTCCTTCAGTAGGTGAGTCACTGCCACATTGTGCACAAGTCCCACAATGCACTTTACTGGGTCAGGTTCATGCAGATTTTTATCTATACTTCAAAATAGGAGCGAGATACCACTCATAAAAATTAGTAATCTGTTGCCCTCGGTCGGCCACATTTTGCCACATCAGGAAAGGCACACTAGCAGGCACTCGTGCAGTGACTTAAGCTCTTCATTTTCGTAAATGACGAATCGTATCAGCTTCTGTGCCTCTCCTTCTCGGCATGTGATGGTTCTAGCAGCGTCTGTACCAACCTTCCACCAAATGTCACTATAATACTGCTGAACACTTTTCAGAGCGGGTGCATCCATCCGTGCTAGTGACTGCAAATCAAACTCTTTACCACCAAAGTCCCCAGGGAATATGGAGCACTCTCCGATTCACATGAATACAGTTTATTGATCAAATTTCACAAGCAGACGCGTTTCGACATCAACATGTCTTTCTCAATGCCATTGCAGGTGAGTGGTTTACCATCGTCAGATTTTATCACCATTGATTACTCCCTCCAATTGGTTATTTGGGCTTCAGTAGGTTTGTTACCGCCACACTTTGCACAAGTCCCACAATGTACTTTACTGGGTCAGGTACATCCAGATTTTAATTAGTATTCAGAAAAAGGGAGAGATACCACTCATAAAAATTAGTATTCTGTTCCCCTCACTCGGCCACAATTTGCCACATCAGGAAAGGCACACTAGCAGGTGCTATTGCAGTGACTTACGCTCTTCATTTTAGTAAATGACAATTCGTATCAGCTTCTGTGCCTTCTCCTTCTCGGAATGTGATGGTTCTAGCAGCATCTGTAGCAATGTTCCACCAAATGTCACTATAATACAGCTGAACACGTTTCAGAGCAGGTGCATCCATCCGTGCTAGTGACTGTCCATCATACTCTTTACCACCAAAGTCCCCAGGGAACATGGAGCACTCTCGGGTTCACACGAATACAATTTATTGATCAAATTTCACAGCAGACGCGTTTCGACATCAACATGTCTTTCTCAATGCCATTGCAGGTGAGTGGATTACTGTAGGAAGGTGGAATCTGACTACATGGTTGCCCCCACTTTTTTCCTGGTGTTTTGTTGGTTTTTGACTTAGTTTGGCTGGGAACCTGCTATCCAGGTCCCCAGCCTATCTGCTTTCTCTTTAAACGACTTGGAGTGCACTCTAGGTGCACTAGTGATTGGATACTGTGGTACCTTATGAGTCCCTAGTATATGGTACCTTAGGTACCAAGGGCATAGGTACTTCACAGGCCTACCAGGGGCTGCAGCATGTATTATGCCACCCCTGGGAAGCAGACTAAATCTGACACCACAGGCCTGCTACTGCAGCCTGAGTGAGGAAGTGCTAGCACCCCTCACTGAGATATAGGTTCCCTATATCTCTCCTGCACACACATATAACCCTATCAGTCACCCCTAAGGCAGGCCCTATCAATCCTGAGGGCAGGGTGCTTGGCTTCTATGTGAGGGGGTGCCTCTGCCTGAGCAGGGCCCCTCTGCAGCTCTCAGAGTCCATTCTCTGGTGCTGTTTGTGGATGCGGTTAAACCATATACTTTTAAGTGCATTATATCCTCGCGGTAAAATGTTAACTCTGGAATGGCTGCATCGAAACATGTCGTGTTTGGTGTCAAACACCTTGGAATACTACCCCCCGCCAGTCCTGGCGGCGGGGGTAGCATTCCACCCTTCTAGAGGGATAGACATGTACCTACTGTGGAAACGCGGTAGAATCCGACAGAGCCCTGGCATCACAAAATGGATGCCACCAGTCACAGACACTGGGCTGCCCTCCTGCTGATGACCAACACTCGCAGTGGAGGGAGCCCAACAATAGATATCCTGTCCCAAGGGGGTGTGACCACCTCCCAGACAGGGTTTAGTGTATTGGGGCTGGGTGGGTGCACTCTTAGAGTGCTTTGAAGTCCTGCACTGGGGGAGCAGAAGGCTCCTCTGTGCATATGCCAGTTCAAACCGGCTCAGGGGCTACCTGTCCCTGCTCTGGCGTGAAACTGGACAAAGGGAAGTGGGTGTAGCCACCCACTCCCCTGACCCTCCCATAGGTAGGGTCATAGAGCTAGTCCCTCCCCTCCTTTTAGTATAAGAGGGGGAACCTGTGCATTGCACCCTAGATTTCCCTGGACGACGCTCTACAAGAAGAATCCCGGACCTTCGACGTTCCACTACCTTTGGAAGACTGAAGAATCTCCCTTGGAGTCAAGGAGTGACTCCCCTGCTTGGCAGGCACCAAAAACTACAAACGACGGTCATAAACTACGCCGCTCCTGCCGGAGTCCGAAGTCCCTGCAGCCCAAGAAGTGGATTTCCTGACTTCTCAAAGGCCATCGTGAGTCCCCAGCGAAGCTGAGGCCAGTGGACCCCAAGAGTAACGAGGAACCGTGACCCCTGGGTACCGTGCACTATTGTCGAGTGCAACCCCTCACAACGTTCCACGAACTTGTACTTTGGACCACGTGTGGTCCCAGCCTTCAGCAGGAAGCCCTCCTAAGATCAGCAGCCTACAACGTTCCGAGTGACCGTGGGCCTCTGTGAGAGAATCCTCCCGAGGCGTCTTTGCGATCCTTTGCCAGCCGGCTTGTGGGTCCCCAGAAGACTTTACAAAGAAACCAAAGGGCCCCCCTGGTTGCTCCAGGCCTGCCCTGACTTACCCTTGCTGGGTGAGTTCCACAGACCTTGCTGGTCTGCGCCATCGCCTCTTCATACTTTCCCCGAGACTTGCTGTTACCAAGGCTTGTTGGCTCCGATCGAGTCGCCGACACCGCAGTAAGCTGCAAACATCGTGGGACACCCCGTATCCAGCTCCTGGTCGTCGTCGACACCTCCTGGACCTCGTGGCTGAAGAGTCAAGGCAATTGTGAACGACCTGAACCCTGCGACGACGGTGGGCATTCATCTTCCTTGCCCCGAGTCACTGCCAAGTGACTTTGAACACTGTCCCCTCTGCTTTCAGGTCATCCTTCCACCGAATCCAGGCTTGGATTCCACCGGAAACTTCTTCAAACCATCACAAGCAGCAAGTCTTCTTTGTTCGCCATTGAAAACGACGCCGTGACCCGACACCAAAGGACACCTGTGCACCCGGCTTCCCTGGGTGAGGTAACACCAGCACTACAGTGCTCCTGTGGGTGTGGGCCCTTGAACTACTTACCCTGTAAGTGACTTGCTTGTAGGTTCACCAGAAGTATCCTAAAACTCTTACTTTCCCCGTGCGATTCTCGCACTGACTCGTACCTGGTTCGCGTCTGTGTTAGACACACCGCGTCCGACTCCCTTGCAAATCCTATCTGTAGACCGAATCCTTCGACTCGTACTGAGTCCGATCGGTGTGTTCGCCTCGAACACGCAAGGGACCTTGAACATTGATATCTCAATCGCGTCTGAGCGCATAGACTCGTACAGGATTTACATCGGTGCCAGGTCACCGCGTCCGTCCCCTGTGGGTCTCCTACAACTACCTGGGGTGGTTCTTGGGGGTCCCTCGATTCTAGATGCCCTAGACCTAGGTCTAGCAAACTAAGATTGTAATATTCAATTGTGCTAAACTTATCCTGATAATATTTGACTTGTACATATGTTCCTATCCTCTAATCTCATAAAGAGATTAGTAGAGAGTGTTTATTAATAAATACATATATATTTGATATATATACCCGTGTGGTGTCTTTTCATTTGGTGATTCAAGAGATTGTGTGGTAAAACAAGCTGCTTTACATTCCTTCAAGACTTAGCCTGAAGGCTGCTCTCCACAGCTACCACTAGGATAGCTTTCTATAAAGGTTGTCTTAAACCTATCTACCATAAGAGTCTGATGCAGCGCGTACAATAAAAACTATCCTCCTCCCAGGCTACTTATAGGTCATCCAGGGGCAAACTATATTTCTCATATCCACATGACGATGGGGCCCATAAACATCGCCTAAACACACACACATACACTCCTGGATTTCCTTTTACACCTTTATGAAATTCCGTACTCCTAGGAGAAGCATGAGAACTAAATGGAGAACACCATTTTGTGTACCGCTGGAAGAGCAAGGATATCTATTTACCTTAATTTGTCACTTTCTTTTAATTATTTCTTAAGATATTCCTGCTCATTGTTTTGTCGATGAATCATTCATTTAAGAAATTAGTTCATAGTGATTAAGACCAGCTGAATCACAATCAACCAATTACTCAGGTCACAATCAATTAGGAAAATAACCACTGAGTCATTTTGGTTTTTAAAGAATCTTAAATTTTATATAATTTTAAAAGCATGAAAAGATTTAATACTTTATTCAATTATTCATTTTAAATTCACAATTTTATTAAGCATAATCAATTTATTGCAGAAAGGAAATTTTGTCATGAAGCCAAAAACCTTAGTTACCTGCCTAGCTTCCTAATTTAGCCTAATGATTTCTAACCTAACTTTGGGATTAGAAATAGCCTGATTCTCATACTCAACTGTAAAGTTAAGACCGCAACAGCAACTTCAGCTCGTCAGCATCAGCTACCTGCAACCCGTCTCCTCTACTGCAACCACGACTCTCGAACTGCAACTCTCTGTGACTGCAACCGCGACTGACCCCCTCCCACTAAGAGTAGGCCCTCTTATACCCCAATTCTAACTTTGCTAACTAACTGTTGCAACATTAATATCACGCTTTTCTTTCATTGGTCCATGCATGTCAGCTTATTCATTCTTTAATCAAGTTCTCTTGGATTCAAGGGTCCTTGGATCATTTCCTTTCCCATACGCTTAAACATTTCCATCCGATTCGATCAGTTCATTTGTATCTTCTTTTGACACATTCAAGAACTCCGCAGTCATTGTCCTTTCTCTTGGGCTCCTTTCCCACGGACTCTCTCCTGATCATCACGGCACACTATCAGTTCAATTAGGTCACACCAGCCTTGACCATTTCTTGCATCCTAGCCTCTCAGAGACATCACGCGGCTCCAGATTTCTTCAATCTCATCCCGTACCACGTGTCCCCTTGCGCCTGCGCACATCTTCCCACTGGCGGCCATTTTATCTCGCCACTCGGTTCTACTTTAGAAGCACTAATTTGAGGCAAATAAAACATAATTAAAATAGAGAAAAATATCCCTTTCGTTTCCCTCCCGTCTACGTACCCCAATTAGTTGTTACCTAGCAAAAAGCGACATTTAAGCTGCTCCTTACTTACCATCACTATTGTTTTTGCAACGACACATTTTATTTCTATGAAGCACAAACATGCATTTATTTTATTTAGTACGCTTTTTATTCTTACGTTATGATTAGACACACGGACATTCATTAGTAGATTATTTAGCACGTACATTAGCATATTACCATTCCCACATATACAATGTTGATTAATACATTTAAACGAACATTTTTAATTAATTAATTATATAATTTGTTAGGGGTTAAATTTTTTTATTTTTACTGCTCCATCAATCCCCCCTTTGGTGATTTTTAAATCACCACATAAAACCCAAGTCATACTTCTTTTCAGGCAGCATGTCTTTCATCCTTTACTTTCTGTTATTCATATCTCTGTCTCTTCTTCATCTTGCCTTTTAGTCTCTTTATACATGCTTTCTTTCATTTTCTCCAACTCAATTTCACCCATTTCTCTCTCTCTTTCTCTCATTATTCTGTTATTTCTTCTTATCTTATTCTGTCTTACTTTTCTCTTTATACATGTTATTACTATTTTCAATGTCATGGCTAACAATATCACTATAGTTGCTACTATTATAACTTTCCCTATTACTAGTTTACTCATCCTAGTTAACCAATTTGCTACTGAGGAAAACCCTCTACCAAGTTTTCCCAAAACACTTTCAACCTCCAGTGGGACTAATTCTTTGTGCAGACTTGTAATATTTGTAATATACTTCTGTATATTTTCACTGTTATCCGGAATGTAAGTACAACAATGTTGGACTTTTAACATTCCACAGACTCCACCCTCTTTTGCCAAAAGAATATCAAGGGCAAGCCGATTTTGCATCACCATAGCTCTCATGGCAACCATTTCGGTATTTACCATTAAGAACCCTCCCGCAGTATCTGTAGACAAACGATCTACTACTGTGGATAACTTCCGAATTTTAAATGCATTCAAAGATATTCCCACTGCTGGTATCAATGCTCCAAAAATATCTCCTACAACTTCTGAAAAACTTTCCCTCTTTCTACGTGTAAATCTATTAATCATCTTGTATGTTCCCTTTTCTTCTCTGTCCATGTGAAAGATTTTTGGAAAGACCAGGCCTACATAGCAAGTTCCATACCAATGGTCCGGTAACCTGTAATAAGCTCTATTCCCACAAATATAATAGATACCTGGAAATATTGGATCTTTTCCACCTTTGAATCCCCAACCTCCCAGAATTTGATAATTGTCATGGCAGACACTGGAACCTACAAAGTAATTGTCATAGACTGTCTTATTTCTCCTAATGCACAACTTTCCTGTTTGCGGCCAGTCTAATGTCATTGCTGCATTTATCTTTTTCCCTTCATGATTTCCTTCCTCAAACGTCCATAAACGTTTTCCTTCCTCTTTTATTGCTTCTTTTTGAAATTTCATTCTTCTTTCCTCAACCATGTCTAGAAATACTTTTTCTTCTTTCCTTAACTCACAGGTAAGGTTGTTACTAACTATTTCTTCTAACGTTAATTTTCTATGTTCTAAAAAGAATTCTCCTAAAACCTTTGCTGGTTTTACTTTGTTAAGTTCTGGCACTACAGGAATGTTTGCAAATATCTTATCTATATCAGTATAATAAGATTCTAATCTACCTGTTTTATAAAATAAACTTGCTATTACACTACATGTTATTCCATAAGTCAAAGGTAAGTGATGATAAGTCACACCTTCAGATACTGATGCAGGCAATTGCATACAAACATAACAATCTCTCACTTCCATTGTTTTTACGTACTCATACAACAACTTTGTAAAAACATTCTTTGAAAAATCTGTTACTGACCTATCCTTATGCAACTCTGCACTACTTCTTAAAACAACTTGTTCTTTAATATTAGTTTCTTTTTCTTGTTTAGTATCATTCTTTGCTTCTATCACAGCTACACTAATAGGAATTGTGATTGCTAATACTATCCATATGGTCATTAATAACCCTGTACAAAAGCAGCACATTTTGCACCATCTCTTTATAAAATCACATTTATTTCTTCTATTCTCATTATTCTCCATTTTTCTTTTTCTATTTGTTAAATTTTCAGAAAATTGTGTCACTACACCTCAAAATGACTTAGACGCCACTCTGCTTTCAAAAAGTCTTTGCTTGGTACTTTCTTTAATTCTCTCCAGAATTCTTTCGTTGTCACATCCGGTGATTTGTCACATCCAGTAAAATTGTCACGTCCGGCAGAAACACTTTAAGTCTTCACTTCAGTCCTTTTGTTGCATCTCACCTTTTCCCATCCGACTTCTCAGTCTCTGGTTTCCGTGAGTGTTTTCTTCTTCTCCTTTGTAATCTGTTAGTGCAATATACAGCCACTCAGGTGACTTAAATTTTGAATTTATTTTCCTTGTCCTTTTGGACTTTTGTAATCTTTTTCCACTGGGTTTTTCTTGTCCCTTTTGACTTGTTACTTCATTTACTTGTTCAGCATCTTCATCTTCTGCTCTTATTATTCTATATCTCAATTTTCTTACATAGCTGTTGGGCCAATTATCTCCTTTTCTTGGCCTTTTTACCTCACCCTCTCTTTCTTCTCTTTCCGACCTCCAATTTCTTTTTCTTGATTCAGTCTTTGCTTTTTCCTCTCCTCCACTTTCTCATGTTTCTGTTTCAACTGTCTCACTATTGTCTCTTATTTTGAAACTTATAATCTCGTCATCTCCTACTGGTGGATCTGTCTTTTCGTTTTCCCTTATCACTGTCCCTCCTCGGGGTTCTTCCGATTTCGTGTTTTCCTCCTTACCTGCTTCTAAATTTCCCTGTTCTCCTGTTTTTCTATCTATCCCTATTGCTCCTCGGGGTTCTTCTCGATTTTCTAACTTTTTGTGTACTTCTTTCCCTACTTCACCTATTAATATTGTTTCTGAATGATCTCCACCATAACTTGTACTTGGTTGTTCATCAAACTCAATTTCTTGCTCAGTTTCTTCTCTAATTGGTTTATAACCCCAAGTTCTCTTTCGGAATTCTTCCCAATTTGCAGCTGAATCATCAGATCCTGAAGTTGTGTCAGATATTTCCAGATGTCGACTTACAGGTCGATCTTCAAGTTCTGGAACTTCTGAATTTCTTTCTTCTTCTTCTTCTTGTTCCTCTTCTTCTCTAGAGGTGTTTTCCGTTGGGGTCTCCAGATGTCGACTTTCAGGTCGATCTTCAAGTTCTGGCACCCTTTCTTTTATCTTGGTTGTTCCCGCCGTTAAACTTTTATCCCACACTTCCAGACGCCGACTCACATGTCGATCTGTAGGTTCTGGAATTCTGATTGTGTGGCTGGCATGAACCCAGTTCTTTACTCCTGCACACTTGACAGCAGTCGTTGTTACTAGGATTACCTGTCTTGGCTCATCCCAACGCGGAACTAGACAGTTTCTTCTCCTGTGGACTTTAATACGGACCCAGTCTCCTGGATTCAAGTCGTGGGCTGGTTTTCTTTCAAGAGTGGTCGCATCCGGTCCAACCTGATGAAACACAGAACGCACCACATCAGCCAGTCCTTTGCAATAATCCAGTATTAGATCATCAGTTATTGTCAATAACTTGTTGACTGGTACGTGGGCTTGTCTCATTGCTCGTCCCATGATCATTTCATGAGGACTGAGTCCCGTTTTCTTTTCAGGGATGCTTCTCATGGTCATCAGAACAAGAGGCAGTGCATCTGGCCATTTGAGTCCTGTAGCTTGACACATTTTTCCTAATCTGTTTTTAATTGTTCCATTTATCTGCTCTACTACCCCAGAAGCTTCGGGTCTGTAAGCACAATGTAGTTTTTGTTTAATACTCAATGCTTCACAAATCAATTGGATCAACTCATTTTGAAAATGTGTTCCTCTATCTGTCTCAACTGTGACTGGAAAACCATACCTCGGAATGAACTCTCGTAGCATAAGTTTTGCCACTGTTGTTCCATCATTCCTTCTTGTGGGGTATGCCTCCACCCAACGAGAGAACAAACAGACGACCACCAGAACATATCTTAATCTGTTACTAGGGGGCATCTCAATAAAATCCATCTGTATCCTTGTGAATGTACCTCCTTCTCGTCCTATTGTTCCTAGACTCACTACTGTCTTTCTTCCTGGGTTAAATTGTTGACAAATAAGACATCTTTGACAAAGACTTTCAGCAATGGCTCTGAATTTTGGATTATACCAAGTTTGTCTAAAAAGTCTGATCATTGCATCTCTCCCAATATGAGCTTGTCCATGGTACATCCGTGCCATGTCTGCAATCATGCTATCAGGCATAACTGGTCTTTCATCTCTGTATACCCACACTCCATTATCTTCCTGTCTTCTACATCCTGCTTTAATCCAGTAATCCTTTTCCTCATCTCTTGCTGTTTCTTGTAACTGCCTTACTTCATCCCATGTTTCGACTGCATTAGTGAAAAGCAAAGGACAAGAGACATGCTCCCTTTCTCTATTTCTGTTCAGGGACGCCATGTTTTCCGCACAATATCTAGCGATCTCGTCAGCATAATTATTGCCAACCGCTATGTAATCTTCGTTTTTCTTATGCGCCTTGCACTTCACTACAGCTATTTGTTTAGGCAGCTGTATCGCCTCAAGCAGTTTTTTAACATAATCTCCATTTCTGATAGGTGTTCCTGCAGATGTCAAAAATCCTCTTTGTGACCAAATCTGGCCAAAATCATGTACGATGCCGAAACCATATTGGCTATCGGTCACAATCGTGATTCGTACATTTTTTCCCAATTTACATGCTTGAATCAAAGCAATTAGTTCCGCAACTTGGGCAGACCTAACTCCTTTCAGACAAGACGCTTCCATTACAGTTGCCACTGTGCATACTGCATAAGCTGCGCTTAACACTCCTTCCTTTGTGCGTAAACATGAACCATCTACAAACATGACATAATCGGATTCCTTTAACGGTTCATCTTTTATGTCAGCTCTTGGTTTTGTGCAATATTCCAGCACATTCAGACAATCATGATCTACTTCATCTTGTTCAATTATACTCTCTTCATCTGGCAATGAAGTCGAAGGATTTACATTTATGCATCTATCTATGGTCACATTTTCTGCGCTCAAGATGACTTTTTCGTACTTAGTCAGCCGACTATGTGTCATGTACTGTGTTTTTGTTCTTGTCAAAAGAATTTCTACTGAATGGGGAACATATACTCTCAGTGGATACCCCATCACTATACCTTCACTTTGTTCCAGACTTACACAAGTAGCAGCAACTGCTTTCAAACATCCAGGCAATGCTTTTGCTATAGGATCTAAAACAGCTGAAAAGTAAGCTATAGGCCTCTTCATGGTGCCATGTTTTTGTACCAGTACTGAAAATGCACATCCATCTCTTTCACTGCAGTATAACTCAAAATCTTTCTCATAATCAGGCATGCCTAATGCAGGGGCCTCACACAGTTTCTTTTTCAATTCTTTGAAAGATTTCATTTCTTCCTTGTTTAACTCAAAAGGGTCTTTTACATCTTTCTTTGTCAATTTTTGTAATGGTTTTGCAATCAAAGAAAATCCACTTATCCATTGTCGACAATATCCAACCATTCCCAAAAACATTCTTACCTCTCTTTGAGTCATTGGTGCTCTCATTCCTTGAATCATTCTTACTCTTTCTGTCGCTATTTTCCGCACTCCTTTCTCAATTTTATGTCCTAAATACTGGACTTCTTTCTGACAAAACTGTAATTTTGAAGGGGACACCTTATGTCCTCTTTTCTCCAAATGGTTCAGTAAAGCAATTGTGTCACTTACACATGCCTCTTTGGTTTTCGATGCCACCAATAGGTCATCGATATACTGCACCATCACTGATTTTTCTGGCATTTTTAAATCTTCCAGAGATTTCTTTAGAATCTGATTAAAAATTGAGGGGCTCTCTGTATACCCCTGAGGAATTCGGCACCATGCCAAAATACGCTCTCCAAAACGGAATGCAAATAATGGCTGGCTATCTGGATGCAAAGGAATAGAAAAAAATGCATGACACAAATCTATCACAGTGTACCACTCAGCTTCATGCGGAATTTGATATAGAATCACTGCAGGGTTTGGCACTATTGGACAGCATGGTACAACTATTTTGTTGATCTTTCTCAAATCCTGTACTATTCTGTATGTTCCATTTGGTTTTTTCAGTCCCATAATAGGTGAATTACATGGACTGCTCATGATTTCTTTCAGAATTCCCTGTTCAATCATCTTATTTATCACAGGAGTTATTCCTTCAATTATTTCTGGAGTTAATTTGTACTGTGGCGTGTTTGGATAACATATCCCTTCTTTCACTGTCACTTTTACGGGATCAACTTCTCTCATTAATCCAATGTCTTCTCCTGTAAAATCCCACACACTTTCTTTCACTGCACTTTTTAATTCTTCTGGAAGTTTTTCTGCATCAAATGCAGGAAACAATCCATTCATTTCAGGTTCCTGATTCATCAAAGTTACTTTATACAAAGCATCTTCATCTGAAGTCTGAAAACCAATTCCATCTGGTGTACAATAAGGGGTCGATTCCGATTCGGGCCGGAAATTTCTCCGACCGAGCCGGACCCGGAGAGATTTCCGACCGAATCGGACCCGTGCAGTCCGACCGAACGAGTACGATGCGGCCGTATGTTATCGGACACGAGTCGGTCGGACTCCCATTGAACTCAATGGGAGCCGGTCGTACAACGCGTACGCGGGCTCCCATTGCCTCAATGGGTGCGAGGCGGACAAGGGCGCCCCCTACAGCGGGTACGCCGCGAAGCGCTTCGCGGCGTACACGCACAGGTAGGGGGGACCCTTGGGTCCCCCCTGTGTGCGCCTCGCGCGGCTACGCGTACAGGGGGGTCCGACACGGACCCCCAAAGTACGGCTCCGACAGCTCTTACGAGCCGGAGTGCGCGGCTCGGTCGGACTGCTCGCGGCGCGCATCGTACTTACCCGGCCGGGAAACGTCTCCATTGCGCGGTGCGAATCGGGTCCCGACCGAGTCGGTCGGAGCGGTTCGAGTCCGAGCGAGTCGGTCGGAGTTGTCGGGACGCCCGGACGAGTCGGTCGGCGAATTCGCATCGTACTCGCTCGGCCGGACCCGCGTACGGTTCGGTCGGGAAACAGGCTTTCGCATGGCTTTTTTCCCGACCGAATGGTATTGGGTGCGCCTCCGACCGAGATCGGAATCGGCCCCTAAATTGTGCAATTCATTTTACACAAGAGGTCACGACCTAGAAGATTTACAGGACTACAATCGCACACTACAAATTTATGCATTTTCCTAAAAGAACCAATTTTTACTTCTACCAATTCAGTAAGTGGGGTTTTAATCTGCTGATTGGCAACTCCTACCACTTGGATGCATTCACCTGAGAGAGGAAGGTTCGGAATTTCCACTGACCTAACAGTAGAACGGGTAGCTCCAGTATCGACAAGGAATGTTACGCTTGCTCCATTCACTTCTCCATCCACAAAGGGACCAGACTGATCTACCTCTAGAGTTGCGCCAAGCACGCACTCTTTCCCCTCTCTTGCGCACCGTCAGAAACTTTCATCCGGGTCATCCTCACTCTGATGCAACCAATACTGGGAAATGTTAGCTGCTCTCGGCAACTGTGTTACCTGCTCTCCTCCGTAGAATCCTGTTTCTGTACTATATCTTTGCTGGTTAACAGTGTTGGGAAGTGGTGGTTGTGGCACCTGACTTTGTTGAACAACTACCTCATTCTGCACCTGTGGAGTTAATGATTGATGTTCCGGATTAGGTTTAGGTGGGAACTTACACTCATTTCTCCAATGCCCTAATTTTCCGCAATTATGACATGGCCATTTCTTCTTTGCCTCTTCTAGACTCACTTGTCCTTTTCCTTTACCTATATTTGGTCGCATCTTATTTTGTCCTGATTCGTTTCCATTATTATTATCCAATTGAGCTTCTTGTTTTTCTGCCACTTTCACTTGTGCCCACATTGCTTTTTCTTTCAACTTACGCTGTTTACTCTCTATTTCATCACTACAATACTTAGCATACCTCAGCACCTCATCTACACTTGCATTCTGCCAGTTTATCATATGTTGCTTAATCATATCACTTATTTCTTGTTTCAAGCCAAATACAAATCGGTATACAAAATGACTCATATCCTTCTCACTTAATTCCTCATAACCACTATACTGTTTGAAAACCAACAACAATCGCTCATAATATGCATGTACACTCTCCTTGCTTTCCTGTGTAGTTCTATCAATCTTAACCCAATCTGTCTCTTTTGGAGGAATCTTATTTTTCAAAAAGGTAATCACCTTATCATATTTCTTCATCACATCTGGTCCTGGAGCTCCTGTCTTAGGATCTCTTGGATATTCTGTAGTTGGCCAGTCAACTGTAATCTTACATTCTGACCACAGATCCGTTGGTACCACTATGTCAAACAATCCATCCAAATCTATCCACAACACTTTCGAGACCTTTACAAACCTTTCTACCTGTCGGTACCACTCAACTGGCTTTTCTCTTAACTTTGGAAAGTCATTTGTAAATGACAGGATGTCCTGCCTAGTCCAGGGAACATGCACATAACTACCACCTGGAGTTTCTCTCATAGGGTACTCTTTAACAACATGTTCCTTTTCTGTTATCATAAAAGCCAATGAACCTTTGTCTACACTTTTCTCATTCTTCTTTGTCCATCTAACCTTCCATCTGTCCACATCACCCCATTTTCTCAACAAAACAATCAACTCTTTTATCTGTGTCAGCCTTCCTGCTGTATTCAAATTTTCAATATCTTTTTCACAAAAATCTACTCTGTATGGTTTCTGCAACGTTTTTACTTTTGCAAAATCTATTCCAATCTCACCGGCCACTTCTTCTAGTTTGTCATGTAAATTCTTTGCCCTCCATGTTATACTTTTGCACAGAAACATTATTTCATCATCCTGATAATTCTTTATCTTTTCTGTACCAATCGTTCCTAGAATTAATTCTTCCATGTCAATCTTCAATCTGATCACATCTAATGGTTTTTCTTCCGTTTCTTTTATTTTAAAAGCTTTTATCCACTCATTTAACTCATCAGGAGTCGGACCTATAGGAGTACTATTTATTTCTGTCCAATTTCCACTCTTTTCAGGTGTCACTGTTGCAGATTCAGTTACCATAGGCATTTTCCTACCGCTACACTCATTCACTGTCAAATTTTCAGGTGGACTTGGTCTGTAAGCCCTAGTCAAATTGCTCGTACCTGAACTTGTTTCTATTCTTTCCTTTTCTCTTTGGAATTGCGAACTCAAGGGAATCACCAAAGATCGTTCATCAATTTTCTGATTCTCGAAAACTGGTATTACTGGACCTATTGTTACGGGTACGGTAACTGCTTCCATATTCTTTGTTAATTCTCTAATTTTCTCAGTTAGTTCTTTTGTTGTCCTTGCCAATTCTCTTGCACTATCATTTTCTATTCCCTCAATTTGGGAAGTTCTTATTTGTTCTTGTGACCTATTTATTTCTTGTCTTTTTTCTGGGCTTTCATTTCGCATAGCTTCTATTGGTGGCGCATTTGGTGTCACCACTGTAGAATTCTGCTGATACGGAGGTGGATTTTTATTTAATATATCTTCCAGCAACTCGTCATCCGTTTCGCTCTCATGCATATACTTTTCTCTCTCTAAATGTTTCTTTTTCTCAGTCCGTTTTTTCTTAGTCCCTTCCTCAACTGTAAAAGCTGGAAACAAACCTCCTGTCATGTTAGCACATCTCCATCGTTTTATTCTGTCCTCATGATTCATTCCCCACATTCTTCCGGGCACGAACTCATAACCTTTCATACCTCTGAATCTTTCTTTCTCGTACATCTCATCTTCCCATTCTGTTAAAGCCTCAAACTGTGTCGGTCTAGGTCTAGGTTCCAATTTAAGCATCTTTTCTTTTAAATTCCGTAAAATCGCTACATTAAAAGAACCATTTTCAGGAAAAGCCAATGCTCCATCATTCTTTGTATATTTTACCCAATTATCCAACCATATGCACGTATGATATCCATATTTCAGCATCATATGTGAAGCTGCTGATTTCGGCGGAGGAATTACTTGTCCCTCTCTAGTCACAACCTTTTTGTCTTTCTTAAAGAAATTCTTTAATTTCGTTGTCCATGACGTTCTCTCCCTTTCATACTCGTAATATGGCATGTTTTCTATTTGTTTTCTCTTTACTCTAACGCTGTTTCTGTGTACGGAACTTCGTCCAATTACAGCGCGATTCACACTAACGTACCAATCAGAACAATTTCCACCGTCCGCGAACCAACCAATCCTAGCGCGGCACTTTTCTACGTCACTCCTGCTCTGTATTCACGTGACTAGTGCACTAACCAATCCTAGCGCGGCACTTTTGCACGTCACTTCTACTCTTTACCCCTCCTTTACAAAATTTATCGGCAATTTTCTTTTTACAGTTTTCTTCGTTAGTTACAACAAATAAACAATTCCATAGTCTGATTCGCTAAACAAAGTGACAGCTTTGTCCTTTTACACAAGAATCCTGTTTTTCCAGTAGGCAGCGCTTACCTCTACCCTACCACAGAATTATTTACTTTCGCCGATAAAGTAGCACTTCCCTCTACCTTACCCTTCTTTCAAACAAACAATTTACTCGTTTCTCTGGGGATAAGACACATGTGGAGACTAGGCTCCTGAGAATTAAGGCCAAAGTTTCACAAGTAAACGTGATTTGCTATTTCATTTACACACTTTTCACACCGAAAACCCTAACATAACACAACCTGTGTTATAACCAAAATGAATTCAGACCATGTACCAAATTCCATGTGACTTCTCTTGCCACACGTGTTCCACTTCCTACATCCCAGAAGCGTGAAAACTTACATATAACATAACGCGACTCAACATATAGTGTTAGTCATCAAATAATCAATAATCAATAAACAATAATCACTAAACTAATCTATAGAAAACCATAACTCTGCTACCAAGAAATCTGATGCAGCGCGTACAATAAAAACTATCCTCCTCCCAGGCTACTTATAGGTCATCCAGGGGCAAACTATATTTCTCATATCCACATGACGATGGGGCCCATAAACATCGCCTAAACACACACACATACACTCCTGGATTTCCTTTTACACCTTTATGAAATTCCGTACTCCTAGGAGAAGCATGAGAACTAAATGGAGAACACCATTTTGTGTACCGCTGGAAGAGCAAGGATATCTATTTACCTTAATTTGTCACTTTCTTGTAATTATTTCTTAAGATATTCCTGCTCATTATTTTGTCGATGAATCATTCATTTAAGAAATTAGTTCATAGTGATTAAGACCAGCTGAATCACAATCAACCAATTACTCAGGTCACAATCAATTAGGAAAATAACCACTGAGTCATTTTGGTTTTTAAAGAATCTTAAATTTTTATATAATTTTAAAAGCATGAAAAGATTTAATACTTTATTCAATTATTCATTTTAAATTCACAATTTTATTAAGCATAATCAATTTATTGCAGAAAGGAAATTTTGTCATGAAGCCAAAAACCTTAGTTACCTGCCTAGCTTCCTAATTTAGCCTAATGATTTCTAACCTAACTTTGGGATTAGAAATAGCCTGATTCTCATACTCAACTGTAAAGTTAAGACCGCAACAGCAACTTCAGCTCGTCAGCATCAGCTACCTGCAACCCGTCTCCTCTACTGCAACCACGACTCTCGAACTGCAACTCTCTGTGACTGCAACCGCGACTGACCCCCTCCCACTAAGAGTAGGCCCTCTTATACCCCAATTCTAACTTTGCTAACTAACTGTTGCAACATTAATATCACGCTTTTCTTTCATTGGTCCATGCATGTCAGCTTATTCATTCTTTAATCAAGTTCTCTTGGATTCAAGGGTCCTTGGATCATTTCCTTTCCCATACGCTTAAACATTTCCATCCGATTCGATCAGTTCATTTGTATCTTCTTTTGACACATTCAAGAACTCCGCAGTCATTGTCCTTTCTCTTGGGCTCCTTTCCCACGGACTCTCTCCTGATCATCACGGCACACTATCAGTTCAATTAGGTCACACCAGCCTTGACCATTTCTTGCATCCTAGCCTCTCAGAGACATCACGCGGCTCCAGATTTCTTCAATCTCATCCCGTACCACGTGTCCCCTTGCGCCTGCGCACATCTTCCCACTGGCGGCCATTTTATCTCGCCACTCGGTTCTACTTTAGAAGCACTAATTTGAGGCAAATAAAACATAATTAAAATAGAGAAAAATATCCCTTTCGTTTCCCTCCCGTCTACGTACCCCAATTAGTTGTTACCTAGCAAAAGCGACATTTAAGCTGCTCCTTACTTACCATCACTATTGTTTTTGCAACGACACATTTTATTTCTATGAAGCACAAACATGCATTTATTTTATTTAGTACGCTTTTTATTCTTACGTTATGATTAGACACACGGACATTCATTAGTAGATTATTTAGCACGTACATTAGCATATTACCATTCCCACATATACAATGTTGATTAATACATTTAAACGAACATTTTTAATTAATTAATTATATAATTTGTTAGGGGTTAAATTTTTTTATTTTTACTGCTCCATCAAGTCGAATTGTTCTGGTGCAAGGTGTCCACTTTAATTAGTGAACAGCATATACCAGGCCAACTTCTCACATTGGTGGCAGCGGTGGGATTCCAGCTTGCTATTGTTTTATCAGAAAATCTCTATTTGAATTACTAACTGAAAACCACTATAGGTACTTAAGGTACATATAAAGTCAAGCTTAGTATCGATAAGTTCTACTGAACTTAGAGCTGTGTGCAAAGGGATAGCACACCCTTTCTACAGCTCAAGCTAGGATCAGTAGGCCACAAACTAGTGTAGGTAGTACAACACTGCACAACACTAGAATGTCCTTAAAGGGTGGAACCAGTGGATCCACTCAGCCTCAGTACAAGGACATGGCTTTCTCTGACTTGAGAGCCATGTGTGTTGAAAGACACCTAAGACTAGGACAGAGTCCCTCAACCCTGCACCTGATAGATCTGCTGACAGCAGATGATCTTAGATTGGCTCTAGGAGCCAATGGGTCTGAATCAGTGGGTGGGTCAATTACAGTATCTGGGTCAGACGATGAAAATCCGAATGACCAGGACTCTGTGATTGAAGGGCCAGGCCTCAAGGGGCCTGAAAAGGACAGAGGAATTCTCCCTAAGAGAACTGACAGAGTGGATGAGAGGCATAGGTCCCCTTCCAGGGAATCTGAGCACTCTTATCACTCTGGCAGAGAATCTGTCCACCAGAGGAACTCATACTTTCCCATAAGAGAGACCTCCTCTGAAAGAATGTGCAAACTGCTGCAGTATGAGGAAGCACGAGTTGCCCTCAGAACCAAGCAGTTGGCACTGGATAGGGAAGCCCTGGAGATCCAGAGAGCTTCTAGAAGAGAGGGGTTAGAACCCCTTGGTGGCAGCAACAGTGTCCCTAGAAGCAGAGAATCTATTCCAGACCATAGGAACCTGAGCAAGGTTGTTCCTCCCTACCAGAGTGGGGATGATATCCACAAGTGGATAACTGCTATGGAAAGGGCCTGTAGAGTCCAACAGGTTCCCCAAAGGCAGTGGGCAGCAATCTTGTGGCTCTCCTTTTCAGATAAAGGTAGAGACAAGCTCCTCACTGTTAGAGAAGAGGATGCTGATAACTATGAAGTCCTGAAGAGTGCACTGATAGATGGGTTTGGCTTAACCACTGAGCAGTACAGGTTGAAGTTCAGAGACACCCAGAAGGCACAGACTCAGGACTGGACTGACTTTGTAGATTGTGCAACCAAGGCTCTGGAGGGTTGGCTGGTTGGCAGTAGGGTTACTGATTTCAAGGAATTGTATAATCTAATTATGAGGGAGCAGATCCTTAATAATTGTCAAAACCAGCTTTTACACCAGTACCTGGTGGACTCTGATCTGACCTCTCCCCAAGAATTGGGAAAGAAGGCAGACAAATGGGTCAGAACCAGGGTAAGGCCTAAGAATCAGGGTGGTGACCAGAAGAAAGATTCTACCAAGTCCCAAGAGAAAGGTGGGGATAAATCTAAGGATAAGTCCACTACAGGGCCCCAAAAGTCCTCTTCTGGGGGTGGGTCCCAAACTCCTTCCTCTCCTGAAAAGAAACCCTATTGCCATGTCTGTAACAAGCCTGGGCACTGGAAATCTGATCCCAGTTGTCCCAGGATTGGCAATAAGGAAAATGTTCCTCCAACAACTACTACCACCCCCCCTGGTACTACCACTAGTAATCCTCCAGTTGGGAGTAGTGCACCCAAAAAGTTAGGTGCTTTTGCAAGAGGAACAGAGGTGGGCCCTAGTTTAGACAGGTCCCCTCAACAGACTCCTCAGACTCTGATGGTGGTATAGGATTTGCCACCTTTACCATGGGTCCCATTGCATTGGGCAGGTACAGACTGGAGCCTATGATTAATGGTCAGAAGGCTGTGGCATTCAGGGACACAGGGGCTAGTGTCACCATGGTGGCAGGGAAACTAGTCCCCCTCACCAGCTTTTACCTGAGTTTAAGTACCAGGTGACCAACATTGATGGTGTCAGGACAGATCACCCCATGGCCATAGTCGATCTCAGCTGGGAGGGGGTCACAGGCCCAAAAGAGTGGCAGTGTCCCCCAACTTGCCTGTAGATTGCCTGATGGGCAATGATCTGGAAATTTCAGCCTGGGCTGAAGTTGAACACCAAACACATCTGAAGATGCTAGGCGTCCCTGAAAAAGCTAGTGGGGCTGTGATGGCCACAGCCCCAGCCCAGGGAAATGCTGGAGAGATGGAGCCTGGAAGAATGGCCCACTCTCCCCCAAAAGAGAGCACAGGGGTTGAAGAAAAGTCTCCTTCCCCCAGACAGCAGGTAAGGGTCAGCCTCCTCAGGGAACTGATCCTACCCCTAGTGAAGGAACTGCCCCAGAGGTAGTCAGGCCTGGCCTGGCCCCACCCCTGATGGCAGAGGACCCTTCCAAGGAGGTACCCAGTCTGGAGCAGGTAACCTGCCCCTCTCTACCCTGCCTCAGTCAGCCCAGGGCTGCAGAGGTCAGGGAGGTCAGTGGACCCCACAGGACCCCTGTCCAGAGGAACCCCCCCATCAGCAGATTAGGGGCACCCAGTCTTGTAGCCCTAGCCAGGTGAAAATTCCTCCACACACTGAGGGATCCCCCATCCCTTTGTGTAGGGACCTTCCCCAGAAGGACTCTGTTAGGCAAGGGCAAACCTGGAACCAAAAGGTTCCAAACCTGCCATGTCCCTCCAGTGTTCCACCCAAAGGGACCCAACCCCCAGCTGTAGGCAGCCAAAGGTTGACCCTTAGAGCAAAGTGCAGCTCAGTCATGGAAAGACAGGCATACATGGTGACCAGTGATCTGAGGAAACTGAGACCAACTTCCCTAGGGTCTCACTTCCCTGCTCAGACACCTCATCAGCCTTGTCCTTTACCAAAACACCCCACAGGTAGTAATTCCCTATGGTGGAGACCCTCTCATACCCTTAGGGTGAGGGATAACTTAGTGTACCATAAGACAGGGGGTAACCATGCTAGTGCAGGTACTTCCTTATATGGCCACTCAGTAAATACAGGCTCACCTGGACAAGGTTAGCCTCATCTCCTTTCGTTTGTGGGGGGATTATGTAGGAAGGTGGAATCTGACTACATGGATGCCCCCACTTTTTTCCTGGTGTTTTGTTGGTTTTTGACTTAGTTTGGCTGGGAACCTGCTATCCAGGTCCCCAGCCTATCTGCTTTCTCTTTAAACGACTTGGAGTGCACTCTAGGTGCACTAGTGATTGGATACTGTGGTACCTTATGAGTCCCTAGTATATAGTACCTTAGGTACCAAGGGCATAGGTACTTCACAGGCCTACCAGGGGCTGCAGCATGTATTATGCCACCCCTGGGAAGCAGACTAAATCTGACACCACAGGCCTGCTACTGCAGCCTGAGTGAGGAAGTGCTAGCACCCCTCACTGAGATATAGGTTCCCTATATCTCTCCTGCACACACATATAACCCTATCAGTCACCCCTAAGGCAGGCCCTATCAATCCTGAGGGCAGGGTGCTTGGCTTCTATGTGAGGGGGTGCCTCTGCCTGAGCAGGGCCCCTCTGCAGCTCTCAGAGTCCATTCTCTGGTGCTGTTTGTGGATGCGGTTAAACCATATACTTTTAAGTGCATTATATCCTAGCGGTAAAATGCTAACTCTGGAATGGCTGCATCGAAACATGTCGTGTTTGGTGTCAAACACCTTGAATACTACCCCCCCGCCAGTCCTGGCGGCGGGGGTAGCATTCCACCCTTCTAGAGGGATAGACATGTACCTACTGTGGAAACGCGGTAGAATCCGACAGAGCCCTGGCATCACAAAATGGATGCCACCAGTCACAGACACTGGGCTGCCCTCCTGCTGATGACCAACACTCGCAGTGGAGGGAGCCCAACAATAGATATCCTGTCCCAAGGGGGTGTGACCACCTCCCAGACAGGGTTTAGTGTATTGGGGCTGGGTGGGTGCACTCTTAGAGTGCTTTGAAGTCCTGCACTGGGGGAGCAGAAGGCTCCTCTGTGCATATGCCAGTTCAAACCGGCTCAGGGGCTACCTGTCCCTGCTCTGGCGTGAAACTGGACAAAGGGAAGTGGGTGTAGCCACCCACTCCCCTGACCCTCCCATAGGTAGGGTCATAGAGCTAGTCCCTCCCCTCCTTTTAGTATAAGAGGGGAACCTGTCCATTGCACCCTAGATTTCCCTGGACGACGCTCTACAAGAAGAATCCCGGACCTTCGACGTTCCACTACCTTTGGAAGACTGAAGAATCTCCCTTGGAGTCAAGGAGTGACTCCCTGCTTGGCAGGCACCAAAAACTACAAATGACGGTCGCAAACTACACCGCTCCCGCCGGAGTCCGAAGTCCCTGCAGCCCAAGAAGTGGATTTCCTGACTTCTCAAAGGCCATCGTGAGTCCCCAGCGAAGCTGAGGCCAGTGGACCCCAAGAGTAACGAGGAACCGCGACCCCTGGGTACTGTTCACTATTGTCGAGTGCAACCCCTCACAACGTTCCACGAACTTGTGCTTTGGACCACGTGTGGTCCCAGCCTCCAGCAGGAATCCCTCCTAAGATCAGCAGCCTACCACGTCTTTTTAAAAGAGCACCTGTAGCGTATTGGTTTTAACAGTCTAGCGTATTTTATTTTCAGCTTGCCACGGGGAGGTCAATCGAGAGACCAAATGTGGCGAATAAGGTGATTTATATCCTTTTTTGGTTATCTTAGTCACCTGAACTGAGATACCTTGGTGTGTCCCGAGGCGTCTTCGCGATCCTTTGCCAGCCGGCTTGTGGGTCCCCAGAAGACTTTCCAAAGAAACCAAAGGGCCCCCCTGGTTGCTCCAGGCCTGCCCTGACTTACCCTCGCTGGGTGAGTTCCACAGACCTTGCTGGTCTGCGCCATCGCCTCTTCATACTTTCCCCGAGACTTGCTGTTACCAAGGCTTGTTGGCTCCGAACGAGTCGCCGACACCGCAGTAAGCCGCAGACATTGTGGGACACCCCGTATCCAGCTCCTGGTTGTCGTCGACGCCTCCTGGACCTTCTGGCTGAAGAGTCAAGGCAACTGTGAACGACCTGAACCCTGCGACGACGGTGGGCATTCATCTTCCTTGCCCCGAGTCACTGCCAAGTGACTTTGAACACTGTCCGCTCTGCTTTCAGGTCATCCTTCCACCGAATCCAGGCTTGGATTCCACCGGAAACTTCTTCAAACCATCACAAGCAGCAAGTCTTCTTTGTTCGCCATTGAAAACGACGCCGCGACCCGACACCAAAGGACACCTGTGCACCTGGCTTCCCTGGGTGAGGTAACTCCAGCACTACGGTGCTCCTGTGGGTGTGGGCCCTTGAACTACTTACCCTGTAAGTGACTTGCTTGTAGGTTCACCAGAAGTATCCTAAAACTCTTACTTTCCCTGTGCAATTCTCGCACTGACTCGTACCTGGTTCGCGTCTGTGTTAGACACACCGCGTCCGACTCCCTTGCAAATCCTATCTGTAGACCGAATCCTTCGACTCGTACTGAGTCCGATCGGTGTGTTCGCCTCGAACACGCAAGGGACCTTGAACATTGATATCTCAATCGCGTCTGAGCGCATAGACTCGTACAGGATTCGCATCGGTGCCAGGTCACCGCGTCCGTCCCCTGTGGGTCTCCTACAACTACCTGGGGTGGTTCTTGGGGGTCCCTCGATTCTAGATGCCCTAGACCTAGGTCTAGCAAACTAAGATTGTAATATTCAATTGTGCTAAACTTATCCTGATAATATTTGACTTGTACATATGTTCCTATCCTCTAATCTCATAAAGAGATTAGTAGAGAGTGTTTATTAATAAATACATATATATTTGATATATATACCTGTGTGGTGTCTTTTCATTTAGTGATTCAAGAGATTGTGTGGTAAAACAAGCTGCTTTACATTCCTTCAAGACTTAGCCTGAAGGCTGCTCTCCACAGCTACCACTAGGATAGCTTTCTATAAAGGTTGTCTTAAACCTATCTACCATAAGAGTCGAATTGTTCTGGTGCAAGGTGTCCACTTTAATTAGTGAACAGCATATACCAGGCCAACTTCTCAGAATTACCATCGTCAGATTTTGTAACCATTGATCACTCCCACTGGTTAATTATCCTTCAATAGGTGTGTTACAGCCACATAGTGCACAAGTCCCACAATGCACTTTACTGGATCATGTACATCCAGATTTTAATCAGTATCTCAAAAAAAAGGGAGAGATACCACTCATAAAAATTTGTATTCTATTACCCTCACTCGGCAATAATTTTCGACATCAGGAAAGGCACACAAGCAGGCGCTCGTGCAGTGACTTACGCTCTTCATTTTAGTAAATAATTATTCGTATTGGCTTTTGGTCCTCTCCTTATCGGCACGTGACGGTTCTAGCAGCAGCTCTACCAACGCTCCATCAAATGTCACTATAATACAGCTGAACACTTTTCAGAGCAGGTGCATCCATCCGTACTCGTGACTTTCCGTCATACTCTTTACCACCAAAGTTCCCAGGGAACATGGAGCACTCTCGGGTTCACACAGATACAATTTATTGATCAAGTTTCACAGGCAGACGCGTTTCGACATCAACATGTCTTTCTCAATGCCATTGCAGGTGAGTGGATTACCAGTGGATTACCATTGTAAAATCACTTTTGACCCCTTCGGTCCCCTCACAGACTGCAGATAATCCTCAGCTTCGATGCAACCAGCTAGCAGAATTTTTTTCTGCTAAGATACAAACCATCTACTCGTCATTCCCTTTGGAAAGTGACCAATGGATGACACCGCTAACTGACTCAATAAAGGAACAGGACCTGCTGGAGGAATTCCCCCACTGGACCTAACTTCCTTAAACAAGATTTTGAATCATCTTAAATCTGGTTCTCCAATAGATCCAGCTCCGCCCACCATTTTAAATAAGATTAGGAAGACCATCTCCCCAACCATTTTAGATCTGATTAATGCCTCCCTTCTTACTGGAATTGTGCCTCCGCTGTGGAAACAGGCGATGGTCAAGGCACTGCTAAAAAACCTAATCTGGACCCGGAAGACTGGGCAAATTATCGACCGATATCTCTGCTGCCAGGCATAAGTAAAATAGCTGAGAAGCATGTGAACTCATCCCTTTCGGGTTTTTGGGAAAAAAACAACTTGCTTCATCCCTCACAGACAGGTTTTAGATCACAGCAGGGTACAGAGACCGCCCTCCTGTCGGTAGTGGAGGAAACTAGAAAAATCATTGACTGACGGAGGCTGCGCGGCAATTATTTTATTAGACCTGAGCGCAGCCTTCGATACAGTCAATCACCCGCTGTTGATTAGTAGACTTAAAGATGTAGGAGTGACAGGAATGGCGCTTAAATGGTTACGCTCTTTTTTAGAAAATAGAGTCTTCTCAGTTTTTGAGGATGAAATCCAGTCTAAACAAGTGCCTCTTATATGTGGAGTCCCTCAGGGGTCAGCGTTGAGTCCCACTTTATTTAACGTCTACATGGGTTCCTTGGCGCACATAGTCACTCCATCTGGGGTGCAGATTGTCACTTATGCCGACGACACTCAGTTGGTCGTCTCCTTGAATAAAAAAGACAATTCTAGTTCAGGCCTAACTTCTTGCCTGGAAAAAGTGGCCAGATGGATGGACACCTCATTTTTGAAGCTTAATGGGCGAAAACTGAGGTTATGCTCCTTGGCAACACCGCTCCGCCTAACATAGACGCCTTTTGGCCTAATTGTCTGGGTACTCCTCCGGTTCCGAAAAACTATATAAAAAGCCTAGGAGTTGTATCGGATTCCAATTTGGATTTTAAGGAACAGGCTCGGAAAGTGGCAGCCACCTGTTATGGCTTTATGAGGATGATTAGGAAAATCCTCCCAGTATTACCTCTCATGGCTAGAAGGCTGCTAGTACAAACTCTGATTTTGTCACGGCTTGATTATGCCAATTCTTTATACTTAGGAGCTCCCCTTTCTACAACTAAAATATTGCAGACAGTTCAAAATTGTGCAGCTCGGCTGCTTCTAAATGTCCCGAAATGGCTTTCAGCCAAACCTGCTCTTGCCTCTCTGCATTGGCTTCCAATTCAGGAGAGGATTCAGTTCAAGGCTATGTGTATTGCACATAAAGCACTCTCCGGAAAAGGATCACCAATGATTTGTGCAATGATCCATCCTTACCATCCCAAAAGAGCCTTAAGATCAGAAAATAAACATCTGTTGACAGTTCCAAAAATCAAACGAATGAGAAGTGGAGGTCGCCTTTTTTCCTACAATGTTGCCAAGACCTGGAATCTTATTCCCCTCCACACTCGTTCACAACCAAACTACATGAGCTTCCGTAAGCAGCTAAAATCCTTTCTCTTTCCTTGACGAGTTTTGAATTGAGTATTTGTGTACCTGTTAGCGCTGGGATGCCCTTGGGTAACCAGGCGCTCTATAAGTGCTACATCATTCATTCATTCATTCATTGTCAGATTTTGTAACCATTGATCACTCCCATTGCTTAATTGTCCTTTAGTAGATGTGTTACAGCCACATTGTGCACAAGTCTCACAATGCACTTTACTGATTCAGGTACATCCAGATTTTAATCAGTACTTCAAAAAAAAGGGAGAGATACCACTCATAAAAATTAGTATTCTGTTCCCCTCATTCGGCAGGAAAGGCACACTAGCAGGTGCTCGTGCAGTGACTTACGCTCTTCATTTTAGTAAATGACGATTCGTATCAGCTTCTGTGCCTCTCCTTCTCGGCATGTGATGGTTCTAGCAGCGTCTGTACCAACGTTCCACTGAATGTCACTATAATACTGCTGAACACTTTTCAGAGTGGGTGCATCCATCCGTGCTAGTGACTGCACGTCATTCTGTTTACCACCAAAGTCCCCAGGGAATATGGAGCACTCTCGGATTCACACGAATACAATTTATTGATCAAATTTAACAGGCTGACGCGTTTTAAAGTCAATATGTCTTTCTCAATGACATTGCAGGTGAGTGGATTACTATTGTCATATTTTATAACCATTGATCACCCCCATTGGTCAATTGTCCTTCAGTAGGTGTGTTACAGCCACATTGTGCACAAGTCCCACAATGCACTTTACTGGGTCAGGTACATCCATAATTTAATCTGTACTTCAAAAAAAGAGACATACCACTCATAAAAATTAGTATTCTGTTGCCCTCGGTCAGCCACAATTTGCCACATCAGGAAAGGCATACTAGCAGGCACTTGTGCAGTGACTTGTGCTCTTCATTTTAGTAAATGAAAAAACGTTATCAGCTTCTGTGCCTCTCCTTCTCGGCATGTGATGGTTCTAGCAGCGTCTGTACCAGCGTTCCACCAAATGTCACTATAATACTGCTGAACACTTTTCAGAGTGGGTGCATCCATCCGTGCTAGTGACTGCAAATCATACTCTTTACCACCAAAGTCCCCAGGGAACATGGAGCACAAACAGACCGCCTGCAGACACCCATTTCATGAAGTCAGGACCGGAGTGGGAACCCAAAGCACTTATCTATTAACCTTTTCTCTGTGAGTGCAACCGAGTGTTTGGGGTCATGCACGGGTCTACACTAACAAATATATGTGCGTTTTTACATATTCAGTCATACCTGCTACGACGGAAAAAGAGATTAAGGAATGCCAGCATTGACTGAATAGTCAAAGCGTTCCTATGTTCTCATTCGTTATAATCTCATCAATTCAATATCATTGATGACGTCTCGTGATGCATAAAAGGGGCTGTGCCGTGGAGCATGAGTTCAGCTTTCCATTCAGGCACCTCTGAGTTTTGTGCTCATGTTTTGTTTTCACTAGTGCACTGAAGCGCGCTCTTTAAGTCCATCCATTTCAGCAACGAGGCGATGGTCAGTTGGTATAGAGCAAAGCATAAGGATTGTCATAGGTTCCCTGACAAGCGAATGAAGCCCCAGGAGGAAATCTAATCCCAAATGAATTCTTCAAAGAACATCATCCCTGATAGTTCCTAAACTAGACACTATATATAATGATGCCGGTTGGCATGGAAGCTCAGATAAATGAGGAATTCCCCCAAGAACCTATAGCACATCTTTTTAAAAGAGCACCTGTAGCGTATTGGTTTTAACAGTCTAGCGTATTTTATTTTCAGCTTGCCACGGGGAGGTCAATCGAGAGACCAAATGTGGCGAATAAGGTGATTTATATCCTTTTTTGGTTATCTTAGTCACCTGAACTGAGATACCTTGGTGTGTTCTGTAGATTAGGTCTTGATAAAAACGCAAATACTTTGCAGAATGCTAAAACATGGCGCATTTCTTATGACATGAAGAGTGCACTGAGTATCGCTCTTTTTTTTAATCATGAAGGAGGATTGGGTTAATACATTTTGTACTGCCCACCTTCACACATTTTTAGGTGATTAATAGGTTGATTGATACACCACATTGTAGTTAGGCAAGCATAGGGCCTGATTCACAAACTGCTCTTTGCAGTACATAAAGTAGTACTATAGTTATACTGCTTACTTATTCTAAATCCGGTTCCCAAACCTACAGGCAGAGAGCTCTACCTCCACCTCTCACATAAGATGTGCAGCTGACTGCCATAGAAAATAATGGAGGCATCAACTTAAAATTACTCCTCATAGGAAATAATGTTAAATAAAATGAATTCGACTTTTAATATACATATATCAGCTTACAATGGAGCATTTCACTTGGGGAGTTGCTCCATGCCAAAAGAAATTGTTCTACCAAGGAATTGTATGAATGATATGAAATTGAGGAGAATAACATGTTCAGTAGATCCCAGAAAGGGGCTATCCCCAAAAAGTACTTAACAGAGCTCAGCACAAGGTAACATTGATGAAACGGGACGATTTTTTCTTTAACAAAAAACGTGAAGATTCGTATGTAAATCAGATCACTACTACATTGATTGGATAGTGTCTGAGTTGCGTTGCCTTGTATTGCCCCGCATGTGGTATGTGAGTCAGGTGATCCAAGGCAGAGGGCGCTGTTGGGCTCATCATGACAGCCATACACTGGGAAATATTAACTCTGGCAAATGGTTCTAACTAGAGTAAATAAAGCAAAATAACTTTCAGTGAATGAACACCCTCGATTACAAAATACTCCATATGAAAAAAACCTCTTTGAGTTAACGTGATAAACTTGCTGGCCTGCTCATTTATTCACCTAGATCAAAAGGGCAGGTTTATTTTGGAATATGCTGACGTTTCTGATCACCAGGTGTCTTCTTGTGGTTTAAATCCTCATCTTGGTTCACAAATAAGTAAGGGGATTATTCAGTCATTCCCTAAGGAGCCACACTGTCTAAAGCCATGATCCACACTGTCTAAAGCCATGATCCACACTGCGCATCTCACCCACCTGCAACCCACTGTTCCGTTCTAGGCACCCACCTGCAACTCGCCTACTTTATTATAACATGGCTATCATGCCCACCTGCAACCTGTGTATTCCATCCATTCACATGAGACCAACCTATTGAATATACTCGCCTAAAACACACTTATCCATATATACCTATTTTATCCCACCGGCAGCCTAATACATCTAAAACATACCCTTTCTTTTCACTTACAACCCAGCTATTCTGGCCACCTACTACAACACATCTATTTATTCATCCACTCACAGAAAACCCATTTGCACGCGATTGAGCTTCTCATTATCCACACAATGCACACACGAAACATTTACTTGCATCACCCCAGTGCTACTAACCCACCTCCAGCCTACCTTTCCCATGCACACAGCACTAACTCACCTATCCCATTTGCCCACCCCATCCTGACTGTCTTACTCACCCACTTACAGCTCACACGTCGCATTCATCTCATTCTTCCAACAGCATGTGAGTTTTCACTCACTCCCACCTAAATCTGGTCTATCCAGCTGTACATCTGCTATCCATTCATCTCCGTAGCCTGCCCACAGCCACATATGCCATTAGCCATCTCACAAGCCACAAACCCAACTCTTTCACTTACAGTCCACCTATTCCGTCCATCCAACCAAGAAACAGCACACCACTTGGCTTTCTCAAATGTACATCACTGCTGGTTTAGGAGCTCTTTTTTTTTTTTTTTTTTACATATTTTCAATATTTAAACTTCCTTTGAGGATCAGTTTCATGTTCAATTTCCCATGTGAATGGAATATGCATTAGATTTACTTCTGTAACACTGTGTTCTTTAGTCAAGGGCTCCCCAGAGAAAATGTGCCCCCTCACCAACAATATATTTTCTCTGCTTTCACAGCAGCCATCACGTCTCTTCTGTCCCAGAAAACCTTTTGTCTAAAGCAAAAACAGTCATTTGGAAAGTCATCGTAATGGTGGTGTTCATGCAATTTCCAACCCAACAGGTGGTGAATGCCATTTATTATGAGCTCTCCACACATCAGTTGAGCCAAAGCATTCTCAGGAAATTTGGTGTGATTATATGGGTATGGAGTGAGGGTTGTATTCCTGATTTTGTTGGCAGTGTTTGATATGCTGTATACATTGATATTGATGGTGTTCACCTGTTTCAAATGCAGCAACCAAATGGCTATATAGCATTTGTACATTACATACGACAGTAAATAGCAGCAGTTTCTCTGTCTGTACTGATCCCTTAAGATTATATCTGTAACCCTTGTCTACCTTTGCTTTACTTATTTGATGTATTGGTGTGTCCTCATGATTACAAATTTGCTTGAAAATGCACCATTTGTCCACTCTTTCTTCAAACTTTTCTTGGGGGGAGAACCCCCCCGAACCCCCCGTAGGTTGTTCACGCTCGCTCGCTACGCTCGCTCGCCCCAGTGCAGAACAACAATTATTTTACGTCCCACTACTTTCAAATGTCACCAGCCGCCACTGCCGCTGAACACTTTTCAGAGCGGGTGCATCCATCCGTGCTAGTGACTGCACGTCATACTGTTTACCACCAAAGTCCCCAGGGAACATAGAGCACTCTTGGGTTCACACGAATACAATTCATTGATCAAATTTCACAGTCTGACGCTTTTTTAACGTCAAAATGTCTTTCCCAATGCCATTGCAGGTGAGTGGATTACCATCGTCAGATTTTGTAACCATTGATCACTCCCATTGGTTAATTTTCCTTCAGTAGCTGTGTTACTGCCACATTTTGCACAAGTCCCTCAATGCACTTTACTGGGTCAGGTACATCCAGAATTTAATCTGTACTTCAAAAAAAGAGAGACATACCACTCATCAAAATTAGTATTTTGTTCCAATAGGTCGGTCACAATTTGGCACATCACGAAAGGAACACAAGCAGGCACTCGTGCAGTGACATACGCTCTTCATTTTAGTAATTACGAATCGTATCATCTTCTGTGCCTCTCTTTCTCGGCATGTGATGGTTCTAGCAGCATCTGTACTAACTTTCCACCAAATTTTACTATAATACAGCTAAACACTTTTCAGAGCGGGTGGATCCGTCCGTGCTAGTGACTGTCCGTCATACTCTTTACCACCAAAGTCATGGAGCACTCTCGGGTTCACACGACCACAATTTATTGATCAGATTTCACAGGCTGACGCGTTTCAACGTCAACAAGTCTTTTTCAATGTCATTGCAGGTGAGTGGATTACCATCGTCATATTTTATAACCATTGATCACGCCCATTGGTTAATTGTCCTTCAGTAAGTGTGTTACAGCCACATTGTGCACAAGACCCACAATGCACTTTACTGGGTCAGGTACATCCAGATTTTAATCTGTACTTCAAAAATAGAGAGACATACCACTCATCAAAATTAGTATTATATTCCCCTCACTCGGCCACAATTTGCCACAACAGGAAAGGCACACTAACAGGTGCTAACAAGGACTTACGCTCTTCATTTTAGTAAATGACGATTCGCATCAGCTTTTGTGCCTCTCCTTTTCGGCATGTGATGGTTCAAGCAGCATCAGTACCAACGTTAGATCAAATGTCAATATAATACAGTCGAAAACTTTTCAGAGTGGGTGCATCCATCCGTGCTAGTGACTGCACGTCATACTGTTTACCACCAAAGTCCCCAGGGAACATGGAGCACTCTTGGGTTCACACGAATACAATTTATTGATCAAATTTCACAGGCTGACGCTTTTTTAACGTCAACATGTCTTTGTCAATGCCATTGCAGGTGAGTGGATTACCATCGTCATATTTTATAACCATTGATCACTCCCATTGGTTAATTGTCCTTCAGTAGGTTTGTTACAGCCACATTGTGTACAAGTCCCACAATGCACTTTACTGGGTCAGGTACATCCAGATTTTAATCTGTACTTCAAAAATAGAGAGACATACCACTCATTAAAATTAGTATTATATTCCCCTCACTCGGCCACAATTTGCCACAACAGGAAAGGCACACTAGCAGGCACTCATGCAGTGACTTACGCTCTTCATTTTAGTAAATGATGAATCGTATCAGCTTCTGTGCCTCTCCTTCTTGGCATGTGATGGTTCTAGCAGCGTCTGTACCAGCGTTCCTCCAAATGTCACTATAATACTGCTGAACACTTTTCAGAGCGGGTGCATCCATCCATGCTAGTGACTGCACGGCATACTCTTTACCACCAAAGTCCCCAGGGAACATGGAGAACTCTTGCATTCACATAAATACAATTTATTGATCAAATTTGACATTTGGTGGAAGGTTGGTACAAATGCTGCTAGAACCGTCACGTGCCAAGAAGAGCACTATATGACCTTCATCCTTGTTGCCAAATATATTTTCGGGTTTATTTAGAATAGACACGCCTGTTGTTTCTAATAAAGAATAGGACTGCATTCCAGAATATCGCAATAGTGCTCTACTCCACCAGACATGGAATTTTGTACCAGCCTTGCTGCAATTCCTCCAACAGAGCTGCCAAGAATCATGTAGGCCGAATGGTTTGGAGCGTAATAATACCATCAGAATCAGACCTAAATCTATAATTTAGGAATATTTCAAGCATTCATGATAGATGTGACTATTTTGTATCTGATCATACTGTATGTGTATTAGCTTCCCTGCAGTTCAGGTAATCCGCTCTAGCAACAGCCTCAAATTTTCTAAGAATTTGTGTTACTAAGGGAAACTGAGTGTCATGATATCCCCCTAGTCACAAATGTTTCTTTTGTTGTCAAGGGACAAGCCCTGTACATCCTCAGTTTGGGGAGAAATCCACTCCCGAACCTGTCCATACTAAAACAGTTCTCACTCAGACAAGCCAAAGTCAGAACTAAATTGTTAAAATCTTTAGGTTTTTCATCAAGGTATAAGAGTATTGAGTACTCGAGTAGGATAGTAACACTCCAGTGGACTTAACCAAAAAATTCGAAGTTCTTACATATTTGTTCTACAGGAAAAATTCAGAGGTCCAGATCATGAGTTAAAAATACCCAAAGAGGGGGGCGTGGCCTAGCTCATGGCCGACTAAGACGTGTTGAAGAAGAGCTCCCGCCGGAGCCCTGAATCCGAATTAAATCCTGCATTATCCACCGTGAACAACTATGCTCTAAATAGCCCTTTCGGAGTGCTGATCGTGTCACCGTCTAGTGGAAGCCGGGAAAGGTGCCCAGAGCGCCGTAGAGAGACAATCCTGTCCCGGCAGCTGATCGTGGAAAGTGGAGTAAAGATGGCGGCCTGCCGTAGCGAGTGAGCGCTGAGCCTTCCCCGGCTGACCGGAGGAAAGACGGAGGGCGCCCGCGACGACCCGACCGTGGAGGGTTAACTGAGGAGACTGTGAGGTGGGTCTTTCCCCCTTGCCCCCTGGTAGAACAGCTGGGATCGCCTGGGTGACGCGGCTTGCATCACACGACCGCACCCCGTGATCGGTGCAGCCTCCCTGTTGGCGGTGGCGGACTCCTGTGCACGCCGGGGGTCTCCGGAGTGGCGGAAGAGGGAAGATCCCCCCACCCGGTGCAGAGCTTAGCCTGAACTTGGCTCTCCGGCAGTGGCACACAGGGCTGCATGTGCCCGCTGAAAGATCCCTGTGCGATCCCTGCGGTTGGCCGGGTGGAGCTCCTGCGGCTGTCGCACCAAGGGGAGTGTGAAGGTTCCCGGTGCTGGTTCGCTCGTGCCAGGCCCCTGTGGTGAGCGCCGTCGAGTCAATAAAGAAGTGACCGCCCCCTGCAGACCGGAGTGCCCTTGTTGCCGGGGCCTTCTTTGTAGGCCCAAGGACTACTGCGGCTACCCTCGTGGGGAGAAGTGGAGGGCCCTTTACTCCTGTGTTGCGGCCCCGATAGTGGAGACAGGTGAGCTGAGGCGCGGCGGCTGTATGCACACGAGGCCTTTGATGGGAGAGTCACGTCGACTCTAACTCTTATTCTTCTGCGGCACCACGCTGAGTGGATTGTGCCCTGCGGGGGCCCCCGCGAAACCCCTGCTGCCGGCCGAGTGAGGCCCCGGCTGCTGCCGCACTCAGGGGGGTGGCGATGATCCTGGTGCCTGCCTGCTCGCGCCCGGCCCAACCACGGACACCCCTTTGGGCTACTATCAAAGTGACCGCCCCCTCCCTGGCAGATTGGAGCACCCCGGTCACAGGGGCTGCATTTGACGGCCCATGGAACGCCGTGATTGACTCCATGGCGATGTGGGGAAGAGGCAGGGGGAGCCTGGCACCACCGTTGGACCGGGAGAAGGGTGAAAGAACCCTCTGACTCATAGACACCCGAGTAAGAAGTTGGCGCGGCGTAGTCCCTGGAGATCAAGCAATTACTGCAGACTCGGGCGGCACTGGGAGTGATGGGACGCCCATAGCTGAAGCTGCGAATATTGGGACGGAGTGAGTGACAGTTTTCCCGGTGAGGCACCACAGACTATATCTGACGTGGTACTTTGCCCCTGGGCCTCAGACTGAGAGTGGACGAGTGGCCCCACCACCCTTACACGTCGCAGCATTCCCACGGGAGGGATAGAGAGCGTATCCCCCAGACCTATAGAGCGTATCCCCCGGACCTTGCCCCAGGAAAGCTACGCCGACCAACCGGGAAGGCGCCCGGCTAAAACAGACATAAGCACCACCATGACTAAAGATAAAGAATCGAAACTCCCGAAGCAGGGAAAAATGGATAAATATACTAAAGTGCTCCCGCCACAAGCTGAGGCGCCGGAGGCGACATCAGCGCCGACAGACACGGCGCTGCTTTTACAAGCCATACAGAATTCTAGAGAAGCCCTGGAAGATAAGATAGGGGCGGTTGGCTCGGAGGTGTCGTTGCTCCGTCAAGACCTACGTAAAGTGTTGGAACGGGTGACGGAGGCAGAGACCCGGGTGTCGGAAGTGGAGGACGCTGTCAAAGACTTACAAAAGGAGATGAGGGACATGCATAGCGCCACGGCGGACATGCTGTGGAGAATTGATGATGCGGAAAACCGAGCCCGGCGCAATAACCTCAGCTTCGTGGGATTTCCGGAAGGAGCGGAGGGTACCAACGCAGCGGCGTTCCTGACCACCTCGTTGACAGACCTCATACCGGATGCACAGTTCTCTCAGTGCTTTGTTATTGAACACGCACACCGCGCGTTGATAGCCAGACCCCTCAAGGGGCCCCTCCTAGGCCCATCATCGCCAAACTATTGAACTTTATGGACAGAGACATGATACTTCGTGAAATGCGCCATAAGGGTGAAGTCCGCTATGAGAACCTGAAGATAATGACATTCCCAGACTATTGCCGGGAAGTTCAAAAACAACGTCGAATATTTGACTCGGTCAAGGTCAAGTTACGTGCCCTTCAACTCCAATACATGCTCCTTTTCCCAGCGAAATTGAAGGTCATCTTTCAGGGTAAGGCCTTTTTCTTTCAGACCCCGGAGGAGGCCTGGGCATGGGTGGAGGAGAGACCAAGTTTTCAATCCCCGGAGGGAACGCAACCTGATACCCGAACGGCCCGGGACGGACCTGGCAGAGAGAGGCCCCCCCCCGGCGAAGACGTCGCACAACTATGAACAGATCGCGCAGACTGGGAACAGGAACTCCATATGCCCTCAGAAAACACGCTCAAGAACAGGGACGTCAACAACAGCGGACAGATGTGTGCTCCCAGTCTGCTCCTGAAACGACACAGAGAGCCGACTCCTCCAATCCTCAGACAGACTCCGAAGAGAATGATGGTTCTTCTGGATCAGAAGCAAGACATCCACTGGTGGACGCGATCCGGTCCCTTGAACAGAGCAATATATATGAAACTGAGAAACCCACAGATAGAACGCTGCCTGTGGCAATCGACTTAAATGAACAGGATACTGCAACTTGAATTCCGGCGGGGAGGTATCGAGAATCAGCATCGGACGCCTCCCCCCCCCCCCTGTTTTTCTCTTGTGAAGTGTTCAGGCTACGACCTTGAACATATTGGACATCTGAGCAACAAACTGTAAGAGTTGGGGTTTTGGGGTATTTGACTGGGAGGGGTGAGGACGACAGACCGACCAACTCTCTCCTGCTGAAGGTCGCTCCAGGGATGGGGGAACTCATGGCTAGGGGGGGTGGAGGGAGGTAGGGTGGGGGGATGGTTGGGTGTTCACACAGTTTGGGTTTGATTGGTTGCACGCAGAGTTATTGCTCACTATGGATGCCATGAGGAGACTTTCCCTTAAACTGAGGGGTGCTAGTAGGGTTTTACTTTTTCCTCCCCCTAGTGCCAGGGGCCACACAACACCACCGCTTGTTGACAGATGACCTGCAGACCTAACTTAACAGTCATGACCTGGAACGTTAAAGGGTTGGGAGTCAAGATCAAAAAAGGGCTGGTGACACAGCACATTAAGAGACTCCACCCGGACATCGCAATGCTCCAAGAAACGCACCTCAAGGGTACACAGTGTAGGTTTATTGGACGCGGGGCCTATAAGGTCCTGGCACACTCAGGTTTCTCGTCAGGGGCACGAGGCGTGGCTATTCTGATCAGGAAGACCATCCCTTTCCAAATCACGCATATATGGCAGGATCCCTTGGGCAGATACGTGGGGGTTTCTGGACTTTGGGGAAGGATCGAGACCACATTGATTTGTGGGTATGCGCCACCCAGATTACAAGCACCCACTATGACCAAGATTATAGATATACTGACTGAAACGCCCCCAGCATTACACATAGTGGGCGGAGATTTCAACGATGTCATGGATCCGGTAATCGACCGCACTACTGGAGGGGACAGGTCCACACTAATCACTTCTTTGAAACGGTTCACTGTATCAATGGGCCTGATAGATGCGTGGAGAAACACCCCCAGAATAGACAGTTCTCTTTTTACTCCGGGGCACACGACTCACACTCCAGATTGGACTATTTCTTCGTTCCTAAGGGGGAACTACACACCGTGGTGCGAGCGGAATATACTGCTCGAGGCCTCTCCGACCATTCCCCACTCTTGGTGGAAATGGGTTTGAGGACATGAGATAGTGCCTGCAATTGGAGATTAAGTCCAAGGGACCTGTGTAATGCCAAAATAGCGAGAGGTATAAGGGCAGACACCGAGGTGTATTTTAAGGAAAATAAGGACTCGGTCCCCTCAGGAGTGATGGTCTGGGAGGCGTACAAGACTGTTCTGCGGGATAGGGCCCAAAGTCGTATTGCCTGGGGAAGAAAGGAGAAGGACAAAAAGTTGGTGAAGCTGGAACATAAAATAAGGGAACTCGAAGTTCGCGCCGCCCAGGGCACTGACCCAGAATCCACACGCAGGTTGAGTGCCCTCAGGCTTGAATATAAGGAGTTGGCCACGGATAGCGCTAAAAAGCAATATCTGGCGACCCTGCACCGGCTCTACGAAGTGGGAGATAAGGCGGGTAAACTCCTGGCCTGGATTAGTAAACGAGAGGTCCAGTACAGATGGGCAAGAGAGGTGGTAGATCTCCAGGGGCTCACCCAATCTACAGACGAGGGAGTAGCAAACGCGTTCGCCGAATATTACAGAGACTTGTACCGAGCCCGGACAACTAAGTCCTTCGACGAGATTAGGGACTACCTGGCGACAATTCCCACTCCAGTCTTAGGGGAGGAGGATGCTCGAGACTTAGAGATAGACCGGTCTTTGACAGAAATCCAGGACGCAGTGGCGAAACTTCGCCCCGGGAAGACCCCTGGCGCCAACGGACTGCCGGCGGAATTCTACAAGAGGTACACCAACATCCTGAGTCCCCATCTGCTTAGGCTTTTCGTCGACTCTCACAAAGAAGGTATTTTGCCACCAGATCTTAGGATGGCCACTATTGTCGTTATTTATAAAGAGGGTAAGCCCCGTAATCACTGTGGCTCCTATAGGCCTATTTCGCTTCTTAACTCGGAAGTTAAAATATTGGCTACTGTCTTGGTGACTCGACTCCTTGGGGTCGTTACAGCTCTGGTTCATGATGACCAGTCGGGATTCATGCCAGGTCGCTCTACTCGTCGTAATCTTAGGCGAACTCACAACTGGCTTATGAAGGCGAGGACCCAAACAAGTCCACAGGCGTTCCTGTCCTTGGACGCCGAAAAGGCGTTTGACGCCATAGACTGGGGGTTTCTAGATGCCGCTTTGGCAAAATTTGGGTTCGGACCGAAATTTCGAAGATGGGTGACACTTCTCTACAACCAACCAGTGGCCACAGTGCGTGTTAATGGCACAGGCTCGGTACCTTTCCCAATTGAGAGAGGGACAAGACAGGATTGCCCCCTCTCGCCCTTACTTTTGCGCTGACCCTCGAATACTTGGCTTGCACAATTACATCCCACCCATCCATTAGGGGATTCCGCGGTACTCCCACAGACACTGAAGAGGAGAAAATTTCTCTATATGCCGACGACATTTTACTATACATTTCTCACCCGTCCACGACTCTACCGGCCCTGTTCGAAACAATAGTTGAATACAGCCACTACTCGGGCTACAAAATCAATTGGAATAAGTCGACGTTCTATTGCCCGACTGACTCCCAGACGGACTGGCCCCTCCCCGGGGAATTGCGAGTTGTCCAACAAGGTTTTCGATACTTGGGTATCTTTGTTACGCCATACCCCGACAAGTGCAGGAAGGAGAACCTAGAGATTATTCTGACTAACTTTAAGTCAGACATTGAAAGATGGAAAGACCTCCCCCTTACCCTACTCGGACGGGCGGCACTCTTTAAAATGATTACCCTGCCCCAACTACTCTATGCTCTTCAAAATCCTTACCATCCGCTCCCTACAGGTACCTTCACTGAAATCGCTGGTAAAACCCGCACCTTACTATGGCAGGGGGGTCACCCTAGAATAGCGCTCACAACACTACAACGTAACCCATATAATGGAGGGATAGCACTTCCAGATATAGAAGCCTATTACTGGGCCTCTCACTTGATACCCATAAATGAATGAATACATAAGAGTAGACTCCATCCCACATATCGCCTCGAACGGACGGAGATGATGCTGCACACACACCTACATTATCTTTATGGAGGGGAAAGGGAGCTCCCGACTGCTACCCGCAACTCGAGTGACTTTGTCGGCATGGGCAAGGGTGACTAAAACTATGGGCTGGACGGCTAGGGTCACAAGGAGCACACCGCTCTGGGAGGGGGCATGGTTCAGGGAGCTTGGAAAGCTTAGAGGATTCGGGACATGGGATCTCCTGGGGAACTCCACAATAGAGTCGTCGTGGAAAATGGTGAGCTCAAAACATGGGCTAAGCTCAAACAGGACTATGAGCTGAATTACTCCCAATTCCTTAAGTACGCGCAACTGCGCCAAGCCTGGCAGAAGGAGACCATTCAAAGTGACCAACTTCCGGAGTACGCTCCTCTGGAAGGTAGGCTTCTGCAAGAGAAACTAATTCATAAGGCGGTCTCCTTTGCTTATAAAACTATTAACAACAATATTCCGGATGGGCTGGTGGGGCTTAGAGCACGTTGGGAGAGAGAGGTGGGATCCCTGGAGGATATAGACTGGGAAGCGGCGTTAATGCACCCCAGAGAGGTGGCCATAAAGGCGAGGCTTCGTCTTATCCAACTTAAGATACTACACCGCACATATTATGATCGAGATCGGCTACACAGAATGGGGCGGGCTGACTCGCCATCCTGTCTGACTTGCTCCGGGGCTAACAGCGATTTTTTTCACACGAACTGGGCATGCCCCGAGCTACAACTGTACTGGACGCAGGTACTTAAATTACTAGGAGACGTTCTGGGGGTGACTCTACCCGTAGAGCCCCGTTTTGTGATACTGGGGATACCAAACGACATAGATGTCATTAGAGCGCAGTTAACTCTCACCTTACTGGGATTGGTAGTCGCTAAAAGGGATATAGCGTGGAGATGGGTGGTGGCAGATAGACCCACCATACAGGAATGGACAAAGGGAATGGACCTATATATGGCGGCCAAATGTACCACGTATCACAGCAGGGGATGTCCCAAAAAATGTCATAAGATCTGGGACCCATGGAGAAGATACTTTGGGTTGGACATTGGGGACACACAACTGTCCGTATCAAATACAACACAAGGAACTCCCATAGCTGGATCAAGATGAGGACTGATGTAGGCAACATCACGAGTGGCCATACGAGGTAGTTTTCAGATCTCATATACACCCGCATGACGGTCAAATGGGAATAAGGGTGGTGCTTATAATCTTCTATGTATCAGAAGAGGGAAGGGAAAGTGGCTATGTTACCCAAGAGATTGTTTCTTATCATAGACGTTCAACTATTGTAAACGTATTATGCAATGACTGTATTGTGCTAATTGTTAAGTTGGAAAATAAAAATAAAAATACCCAAAGAGAATTTCTTTATTTATGGGTACCCCTGGAATGGGTTAATATTAAAAGAGTGTGGTATAAAGGTTGAAATTAATGTTTCACCTGACCACTTCAATATAACAACATGTTTCGACCTAACACCAAAGTTGGTCAAAGGTCTCCTTTGGGTCAAAATAACTCCCTATTCATTCAATGTCTCCAAAGAACACCTCACCTCCACCCTCACTTCCACTCCATCCCCAACTACGACAGACGCCAACACCGCGGCAAGCAACGTCCACCAATGGATCGCCAACTGCACCAACACACTCACCCCCCTCCAGAACACCATGAGACCACACAACAATAAAGCTAACTGGTTCACCACGGCACTCCAAGAATCCAAGCGCTCCGGCTGATGACTGGAAAAGATGTGGAGAAACAGCAAAACTCCGGTATTATGCTCCGCCTACAAAACAGCCACCACAGCACACCACCAACTCATAAAATCCACACAAAAAAACTCCATCCAAGACAGAATCCTCTCCAACCCCCATAACTCCAAGGAACTCTTCGCCATCATACAGGAATTTTCCAAACCCAACAGCGAAACAACTGACGTCCCGCCCTCCCAAGACCTCTGCAACAGACTCGGCTCCTTCTTTCACCTCAAAATCAAGACCCTGTACGACAACTTCGACAAAAACCTCTGCACTGCCCCTACTCCCATCCCCAGTGACGCCACCCAACAGACCCTTCTTACCTGGATACCACTCACAACAGAAGACACCCTAAAGACCATGAAGAGCATCTACTCTGGACCACCTTCTGACCCCTGCTCGCCTCATATCTTCAACAGGACCGCCACAGCGATTGCACCCCGAGCTACGCCGAACCATCAACTGCTCCCTCGAGACCGCCACATTCCCCAACAACTGGAAGTGCGCCAAAGTCAACCCCCTCCTAAAGAAGCCCTCCGCACACCCGACGGACCTCAAGAACTTTTGGCCCGTCTTACGGCTCCCTTTCACAGCCAAGGTCATCGAAAAGGCAGTCAACACCCAGCTAGCACACTTCATCGAAACCAACAACATCCTAGACACCTGTCAATCGGGATTCCGCAGCAACCACAGCACCGAGACCACCCTCCTCGCCACCACAGACGACATCCGCTCCTTCCTCGACCAAGGCTAAACGGCAGCCCTCTTTCTCCTGAACCTCCCAGCAGCCTTCCACACAGTCTCCCACCACACACTAACCACCAGACTCCACGACGCTGGCAACCAAGAAAAGGCCCTAGACTGGTTACGATCATTCCTCAAAGGCAGAACACAGAGAATAAGACTCCCGCCCTTCCTCTCAGAATCGGCAGAGATCAGATGCGGAGTATCCCAAGGATCCTCTCTCAGCCCCACCCTCTTCAATGTCTACATGGCCCCCCTCGCAACCATCGTCAGAAACCACGGGCTCAACATTGTCACCTACGCCGATGATACCCAGCTCATCCTCTCCCTCACCAAGGAACCCGACATCACCAGGCACAACTTCCAAGAAGGGATGAAAGCCGTCGCAACCTGGATGAGGAACAGCTGCCTGAACCTCAACTCGGAGAAAACGGAAGTCCTCATCCTCGGGACCACCCCCTCGCATGGGACGACACCTGGTGGCCCCCCGCCCTCGGAAACCCACCCTCCCCAACGGACCAATCACGTAACTCGGCATCATACTAGACTCATCACTCACCATGAATCGCCAGATCAATGCCGTCTTCTCCGCATGCTACAACACCCTCCGCATACTACGCAAGACATTCAAGTGGATCCCCCCTCCAACTCCAGGAAAACGGTCACTCACGCACTCGTCACCAGCAGACTGGACTATGGCAATGCCCGCTATGCCGGAATCAACAAAAAACTCCTACGCAAACTTCAGACCGCCCAGAACGCCGCAGCCAGACTAATCCTCGATATCTCACGGCGCAACCACATCACCCAACACCTCTGTGACCTCCACTGGCTCTCCGTCTAAAGAAGAATAACTTTCAAGCTGCTCACGCACGCCTACAAGGCCCTCCACAACACCGGACCCCAATACCTCAACCGCATCTCCTTCCATGCCCCCAAGAGAAACCTCCGCTCAGGCGACCTCTCCCTAGCCACCGTCCCATGCTTCTACAGGCCCAGAGCAGGTGGAAGGTCCTTCGCCTACTCACAGCCAAGACCTGGAATGATCTCCCCCTTCACCTCCGGCGAAGCCCGACACTGCACCAATTCAGGAAGGACCTCAAGACCTGGCTCTTTGAATGACCCCAATGGAGCTGCTCACACCCACCCCTCAGCGCCTTGAGACTCTAATGGGTGAGTAGTGCGCTCTACAAAACCCTGATCGATTGATTGATTGATGCATATATTCCATGCAGAAAAAAGGAGGCCAAGGCTCTCATACCTATTCGTTCTCATTCACTACATAATCCCAGTTTAGGGATAATTTCGGGCTTCATGGTTCAGAATAGAGGGCATCTGGGCATCTTCTCTATAGCCACACTTTCGTCAAGAGTTAGATGCTGTCCTTTACACCTAGAGTACCCCCATTCTACTGTATACTGGAGGAGTATACGGCAGAATGGGGATACTCTAGGTGTAAAGGATAGCATCTTCCTCTTGACCAAAGTCAAAACTTGTTGGTATTTTGAAGTGGTCAGGTGAAACATTGGTTTTTACCTGTATACCACACTGTTTAATTTTAACCCATACCAGGAGTACCAATTAATAAAGAAATTTCCTTTGGGTATACCCATAGGTATTTTTAACTCATGATCTGGACCTCTGAATTTATCCTGTAGAAAAAATATCTAAGAACTCCCAACAGTACACTGACGTGGGACCATCCTACTCCGGTGTGTGAGGTTGCCTATAATGAAGCATGCCATGATCAGTTATAGGTGAGGCGACCTCTCAAATCTCTTAAGATGAGCCTATGGTTCATGATCAGTTTCTATATCTCAGAATAGGACGTGATTCACATATTTCTCTTCCAGTCCTCAAGTACCTTGTGTGGTAGATACATCTTCCTGCTAGCAACTCAATTTTATGGTAAATGACCTGGTATCTCCAGGAATGTATGGTTCTATGCCATTCTCGGGAGAAGACCTATAAATGGCTGATTTTGTTGCAGGAATACCAGCCAGCATCGTGAATTCCAGCCCTCCAGTATCCCCCACACAAAAATCTCTTTAACTTATTATTAGGGCTTTAGTGGGATATGGACTTGAGTTCCACTAAATAAAAATAAGTGTAAATCCTCCTCCAATTGTTTCCTCCCTGATTTAATGGCACTCCCAACATGGTCTAATGGTCTAATAAATGTCAATATATTGTGATAGAACGTGGATGTCTCTTTATGCTGAGCAGAGAGTTTGAAAAGGAGCGAACAAATGCACCACATAATGTAAAGGGTGGAAGATAAAAATAAGAAGAAACTTTGATCCTTTAACTGCATTGCTAAGTTTAACCTCAACGTATTGCCTTAAATGTTTTTGCAGGTTTCTGTTCACAAAATCTGGCATCTAAGAGAGGAGAGATTTAGAAAGAGTACATCTGCTAAAGACAGGTTTTCCTTTTCATTAAGAAATTGTAATTTCAAAAATTGCTTGAAAGGAGTAACTACTGTGCAATGAGGTCCACTGCAGAAGCAGCGCCTATCTTTTGCTTTGATAAAGTCATAAGCACAAATGTGTGACCGAGTAGTTATGATTACCTTGCAGTTTCTATTTAAAGTTAGATTTGCTAATAACTTGCTGAATCTGTAGAACATATGGCAGAAAATGAGGGTGTCCAGCTCAGTTTTCCTTTATCAAGTTCGGAGAAAACGCAACTAGGGGATTAATGTTTCAAGGGAGGTCCAAAAGAAGAATTTTCCATTTTAGCACCAATAGGAACCTTTGTGTTTACTACAGCAAAAATCTCTGAATGAAAATATTCCAGACTTGGAATAAAAATATATCTTTACTCTGAATCAAGTCTTTTTGCGTCTTAGTGTAAACTTGGCCCAGGTTCTTTAGTTATATGCATTAAAACATTGTTAAGCGGGATTTGAAGTGTTTGAGGCAGTTAAAGTTTGTTGGTTCAATAACAGCGTCTGAATTTCATATTCAGATAATATTGACTAACACCCATAAAATTCTCAATGTTTCAAACCGTTCTCAAATCACCATCATGGAAAAAAATATCTTGGGTATCAAGATTAGAGAGGGGGGCACATCTAACCCCCATTTAGGATTAGGGAACATCCCAAAGCAGCATTAATGCCCTTTATTTGACACAATCATAAGGAACGTGAGACACACTCAAGCACAGCAAAGAAAGGAGGGGTTTATAAAACGTCAGAATATGATTGTATTTAAAGGGCTTGTGGTTAGTGTTTATGGCCAGAAACTGTTGAAGGCTTTGCTACCAATAGTGGCGGGTGCAGTCAGGGGGAGTGAGATACAGCTGTATGGCCATGGGTTGTGAATAGTTTTGACAAGTGTTTCCAGGGCAATATTGTCAGAAGACGTTGGCAGTGCCCTGCGGAGGGCGTGCTTGGCAGCCCCTTGTGTGACAACCAGGGTGGAAGGTGGCACCCACCCTACACAAGCAAATATAGGCTGTTGGGACAGAGTTGGTTCCTTCTGCGGCACAACGCTCTGCCACCAAGGAGACACGAGTGAATAGCTGATGCCCACCTAAGTACAGAGAAATGTTGAGCAGTACGGGAGCCATGACTGCACAGTAGTAGTCTCCTGGGCCTGCCCCCAATCCAAGATGCCCCTAAATGTGCACTGGGCCTGCGATGTCAAAATAGAACCTGCGTATACGTGAACCCTGTGCCTTGGCCAAGGCTGAAGAAGGCTCAACAAGACCGCTGCACAACCCTGCTGCATAGGTCAGAGTCCCAGTATTGGGTACTATACACTTTGGGGCCAAGACCAAGTATACATAATAAGATGGTCAAACCCAAAAGCATTAGCCTGTATTAACCAGGGGAATGATAGAAATCATGGCCCAACCTCCCAGTATGACAGACCCCTGGTACAAGTGGGCTCAATCCTGGAAAAACATTCCGGAAAAATTGACCAGATTCTCCAGGCTATCTTGGACTTTTAAAAAATGTACTTGAACTGAAGATCGTTGTGGTGGCACTGGATGTTGGCCTTCGGTGAGCGGACCACAAGAAACTGGTGGTCTTAGGGGAAAATAATGAGTCCACACTCACATCCTACATATATCTGTTAAAGAGCCCAGAACCCCAGTTTGCAGCCCTGAAGGTTGAAGTTCAAGTCTGAGATCAGAGCTGAAAAGGGTATTCCAGATAAACTAATGTAAGAATTATTGGTATGCCCGAGTTAGCGGAAGGCCAGAAAATGAAACTTTTCCTGGACAAATGGTTAACAGATAGTGTACTGGCAGGTAGAACACCTCATTTCTTCACCCCTGAGAGGGCACACTAGGTGTTGGGGCGTCCATCCTTGCCTAACGTCCCACCAAGGCCAGTGATAGCGCCTACTTAACTATAGGGATCGAGATCTCATTCTCCAGCTTACAAGACTGAAAGGGCCCTGGCAGATTGATGGAAGTATGGTCACTATTTTTCCGGATTACACAACAGATAGTCGGCAATTACAGAGCTTTTATGTGGGGGTCGAGAAACAACTGCTACAGATGGGGCTAAGAGATGGATTCATGTATCATGCCAAACTAGGAATTATCACAGACTGAAAAAACCTTTTCTTTGCAACCTCAGGTAATGCCTGGCATTGGCTTCAATCGAGGGGATTTGAGGTCCCGCAGAAGGAAAATGGCCCAAGAGATGGCTGGTCTACATAGCGCTCCCAGAAGCAGAGGTACAGGACACCAAGGGGGAAACCTACAAAAGAATAGGCAGCACAAGAAAGAGCCCGGGTGGACGCTGAGGTACTGACCCAAAGCCAACAAAAAGTAGATGCAGGCATGTCCGACAAAGAGGTGTTGGATTGCGGGATGGACATACTGTAGACTCAGATCAGGCAAAAGACCAGTCCTAGGTCTGCAGACATGCTCATATAAAACCATTGGTAAACTGTCATTGTGGGTGGGTCACTGCCTAAGCTTGTGTAGATATCACGATGAATTATGAGTCGGTGACCCAGTGCCGGAGTGTCTGCAGAGGCGCGGAGGATAGACACACAGAGTGGGCAAAAAGAGGAACTGTGTGTTAATGGACAAGACCCCCCTTCTGTTCCTAAGGAAGTGGGTTTGCAAACCAACTATGCATGCAGTGGTCCTTTGCCTGAGGCTTTGGATTGGCAACAACCTACTTGCTACTCTGCCTGGGGTATGGGAGTAGCTAATGTGGTTTTTTCTTTTGTCGGTTCTCTTATGGCCTAATAGTATGGTTCCCCCCCTGAGGCATATTCCCTGTGTGGCCCGTGGCTGGAAAGCAGGCCTCCTCATGGCCCACAATCACCTGTGGATAGTTTCAGCAAATGCGCAATAGGGGTACTAAGCAAGGAAGTACTTGAATGACATAGTGACATGTAACGTGTGGGGTATGGCCACACCTGTGAAGAGACACAAATTTCACAGCTACTTAAGACGCAGGCACACCCATATTCAGGGGAGTAGTTTGGTCAGTAAGAGTGGGGGTATGTGAGCTTCATATTTCCCAACCATCACGCTGATTAAAATGCATTATAAGAGAAGCAGGGCAGTAGAGGCGCTTAAAGAGCAGTAGGAAGGGAGAGGAGAACGGATTGTGAGTGGTACTTAAAGCTCAATATTTTGTAAAATAACCATTTTTTTAAGACCTTTAAAACGGAGACGAGAGTGTGTGTGTTTTTTCTGCATGTGTTTGTAAAAATCCCAAGTGAAATCCAAAAAACACCTCACCATACCAGACTTAAAGCACCTGTACCCAACTATTTACTACTGAATACATTTATTGGGAGCATGTAACATCCCAAACACCCCCTCTGAAGCTACGACCCTGCCAGTATTGCAAGCATACAGGAAACACACTTGAATGGCGTGGAGTTGCATGGACACTCTAGAAGGTAAAGGGGCCAAATTATTGGTACAACATACTACGCGTCCACCAGAGGGGTTCTCCATTTGTGATACATGGACTCAGTAGGCAGATATGTGTTAATGGAGAGTCTTCTCGATGGAGAATCATTGGTCCTGATTGTGATATATGCCCCAAACAGTAATCAAACTGCATTCATAGACTTCCTCACTCTTCCCCTGGTCAATAACCTGCAGGTGACCTGTGTGTGGAAAGGGGATTTCAGCAGTGTTTCCACCATTGAGGTAGACCGGTCCACTACCCACTCCCTGGGACTCATAGCGCTTTCCATTTTCAGGACTGGGTGCAGGTTGGTGGCCTTTGTGATGCCTGGAGAAACATGCACCTTCACAGCAGGAAGTACTCCTAATGATCAGCAGTTCTTAAATTACAAACTAGGTTGGACTTCTTCTGTACAACCAACAGATGAGCGATAATGTACTGGACACTGAATATCTAGGCTGCACATGGTCGGATCACAATCCCCTAAAGGTAGTGGTAGAGTCGGACAGAACTAGACCGCAGATACCAACATGAAAACTGAAGATCAAAGCATTAGCAGATGCTCACTTTAGACACACTGGGTTAGGCCATCACTGAATTTGTCTGCAGAAAACCAGGAGATGGGATGATAAAATGTGGTGCCTGCCTTTAAGGTGGTTATGTGGGGAATCTGCATGAAAACCATCGAGAAGGTCAGAACTGGGTGATCAGTCATTATCATTGTAGAAGGGGAAATACACAAACAGGAAGTCATGCTAGCCAAGGAACCTGTAGACCCTCTTGGTCTCAGAAACCTGTGGAAGAAACATAGGAACCTAATTGACAGCCAATGAAAAGTTTACTATAAGGAAGATGTGGCACGACAGCATGCTGACGGAGACTGGTTGAGCCGGTTATTGGCCTCGCTGGTGAAAGCAGACTTGTACAGGAAACCGATAGGAGTCACACAACTTAATAGGCAACTCGCAAGCCAAAATAAACATGGGTTTTGCAAAATACTATCAGCCATGGTATGAGGCGCCAAAGAGCAAGACCAGGATCGGTTGCAGGCATGCTTAGAAGGCATAGACATACAGTGCTTCGACCCGCTGCAACATCACCCTCCGAAGGAACCCTTCACTATAGATGTAATTAGGGAGGCAAAAGATCAGATGGCAAGGAACAAAACCCTGATAACAGATGGGCTACTGGCCAAATTCTATCTTTCATACATATCCGCATTAGCCTTGAAGATTCTTAAAATGTTTGAAACATCCAGGCAACTGGGGAGACTGCTAGGCTCACTTTGTAAGCCTCTCAATGTGGTCCTCCCCAAGCATGGCAGTGATCCCCTGGATGTGCGATTGTACCGCCCCCTAGCTATGCTAAGCCTGGAGTACAACATTTTTGGGAAAAATACTTGCAAACAGATGGTTGACCCTGGTAAGCTCTATGTACATCCAGATCAGAATGTTTTTTGCCAGGTAGGAATACGTTCCTCAACCTGAATCACCTGTTCAGTTTCATAGACCATGTTTGGGTAGAAATTTCAAGGTATATGGCTCTCTCTATTAACATACATTGGTGGCACTACCTTATGTGGGACTTAGAAAGTTTGGGGTTAGGCCCGAATTTCAGGATATGGCTCTAATGATTGTACACCTAGCCAATGGCTCAGGTGAGCACAGGACAAGTGATATCAGAGCAGTTTCAGATACAGAGGCGCAAGGCAGGGCAGTGCCCTGTTGCATCTTATTTTTATCTTGGGTATGGAACAACTTGTGTGCCTTCTGTGATGAAGAAGGGCAAACCGAGGCATACGCTTGGGTGAAAGATGGCAGATTGTCTTGCTTTGTGCATACAATGCTCTCATATGTCTCAGAGATGGGCCCAGGGCCCTTACAGAGGTGATTAGCATCTTAAAGGACTTCGGGTACTATTCCAGGATGAGGATAAACTGGAGGAAGTCTTGCCTCTTCCAGCTCTGACCACTGTCAGAGATGGAGTGTACAGAGATCCCTCCTGTGAGAATGTAATGGAGGTTTGACTTTTTTAAATACTTGGGTGTGATGGTCTATCATAAAGATGAGAACATCATTGAAGGAAATCTGGGCAGATTGGTAACGGTGATGCATCAGACGTTCTGGATGTTGTTGCCCTTGTCCCCAATGGACAGGATAGCAATCTCCAAGATGCTGGGTCTCCCCAGACTACTCTGTTTCTTCTCCACATTGAATGTGAGGCAGCCCAGGAGATTGTTCAAAGAACTAGACCAGATCCTCTTCAATCTCATTTGAGGACTTGGAAGAAAGAGAGTGGCATTACATAAGAGGCAAAGCCCAGTTGATGCTGAGGGGCTGGGTACCCCCAATTACTAACTGTATTATGCAGTGGCCCAGTTGGAATGGGTAATGAAGTGGCTTACTGGGGGTTTGGACTCTGACAGAGTGGATGTATTTGCAGATATTCAGAGGCCAGACACTGGTTGATGGCCCCAACGGTGAGGGGATGGAAGCTGAAAGAAGTAGCTAAATATTGCTGGCAACGCTATAACAAACCAAAGGGCCACACACATCTGTATGCCCCTGGCTTCCCATGTGATCCATTCAGGCATTTAAGGTAAGCTAAACAGTTGTTCCGTGGGACTCATTCAGATTAATACCTCGCTTATGTTTAAGAGGAAATTAAATTAATTATGTCTGTGTGCATTCCCATCATGTCTCAATCCACTGTGTGCCAGAAAACATTCGGAACATCAATCAATGCCACTTTTCTCCCTTTGTTCCAGTCTTTAGTTATTTTTCAAATCACATGACGGTGCAATATGTGCAGTCAAGATTACTACAGACAGGGGGGCATGGGGAGGGGCATGGCTTAGGCGCTCGCAAGACGGCCGCACCTTTCTGAAGCTCCGTTATGCAACAGAGCCGAAAACTACTTTACCGCTGTGGTTCACTTCGAAACTCTTCATGAAGCAGATTTATTGAGTTCGGAGCATCGGGGGCACAGGTACCTTATCTTCTGGAGCCTCAATATGCAACGGCTGTGCCTTTAGCTCCCGCGACGCGTTCTCCTCAGGACGCGGCCGCCATTTTGAAATTAAGTTTCGTTCCGGCGCTAGCATTGAGGGAAGGCATCCTGAATAAAGCGTTCCTTGATAAATTAAGTTTTCTAGAGGCATTACCTTTTTTGGCCAGCCCTATTATTGTACAGAGCCAAATTTTTGCTGCCTACTATTATTATGAACTCCTTTTTTTTTCTTTTTGGTGACTTTTATCAGGGGTCTCTGGCCTTTTTAGCTTCACATGACTAACTTCTCCCCTCTGGCAAACAAGGTCCTGGTTGTTTTTTATTTATAGAGCCTACATACTCAGTCAGTGATTTATCTACTGCCAGACTTCTGTCCACTGTATTACTGTACTTATATATGGAGCCTTCCATTGCGTCTGGTCAACAGAACATCACCTCCAAAATGTCTTTTGCTCGCAAGGAATCCATTATCGCCTCAAAGCGACAGAAAAAAGATCCTAACTCCCCTACTAAGTCCCCACTACCTCTAACCCTAGAGGACTTAATGGATGAGATTAAGCTTATGAAGCCCTTCATTATGACACCAATGCCACTCTCCAACGAATGGAGGAAAAGTGGTCCAACCTGGAATCCAGAGTGACGACGATGGAGCAGCGGATCAGCGATGTTCAGGATGTCTCCTCCAAGTTCGAGGCCATGTCAAAAGAAATTGTTCTCCTCAAACAGCAGACCGAGGATTTGGAAAATCAAAATAGGAGGAACAATCTCAGAATTTATGGTATTCCAGAAGGGGCAGAGGGCTCGGACATGCTTTCTTTTCTTAAGGTACATATTCCTAAAATTGTGGGCCTTAAGGAAGACATCAACCTCAACTTAGAGCGTGCTCACCGCCTAGGCCCTAAAACTGGGGGTCCTTCTTCCTCCTCCTCCTCGAATAATCGTCAGAGGAATTATTGTTCTCTTTCTGGAGTACACCGATCTTATGACGGTTTTGTTTGCGGCTAAACAATGAAAACAAATGCTGTGGTCGGGCCAGAAGGTATTCTTTTCCTAGGATGTGGCCCGTGCCACCGCTGATCAACGTAAAGAGTTTCTTTCTCTCTGCCCTGCTCTACGCTCCATGAATGCCAGATATGGTCTTGTGCATCCGTGCTTTTTAAGGTTACCTACAGGGAAAGCACATTCTCTTTTGATCGCCCGGAGGATTTAAGGCAATTTATCGCCCGTCACAAGGGAGAGGAGATGGACCTTGGGAAAACTTGAACAGATACTATTCTTATACCTTTCACATTTGGTTGCTGCAATTTCTAAGTAGGATTGTTGTTTGAGTTGTTAACTCCGTGTTTTACTCTGATGTTTCTTATATTCTTGTCTTTTTCAGATTGATTCCTCATTACGTCTGTACAAATACCCCCTGATGTATCCTTTTCCATGCTCCTCCTTCCTAATCCTAATGTTTATAGTACCTCTTCCTTGTCGGTAAGTGATTTTTCCAGTTATTGGCCTTACTTGTCGTTCTTCATGCTCCTCCCTTCCACATGGTTTGCCTCCTGCTGTTCCCTCTTCTATTTCCATTTTCTTTGGTTCCCTTCTTTGGTTGTTGTTAGCTTATATATGTCATTGCCTTATCCTCGGTCTCCATCGATATTTCTGTTTCTGTCCATATGTTGGTTGTCTCCTTGTTCGCGCCTCCTCGCCTCTACATACTGTTTTTTCTACACTTGTTGTGTACTTTTTCAACTTTGACTGAAGCTTTTCAGCTTTTTGTCAACTTCTCCTCCTATTTCTTGCTCCCTTTCCCTCTTTGTTTTGAGGTTTTTGTCCCTCTCCCTCATTTATCCTTTTCCTTTCCTTTTATTTCATGTTTGGCATTTTGTACTTATCTTACAGTGACTTATATAATGTGTTTGTTTTCTTATTTTGGTGATTTTCTATTCTACTATTGTTTCCTTTTCCCTGTTCTTTTCTCTTTGACTTGTGGCTTCTTCTCCCTTTTTCTTTTTTCAATATATCATTTCTGATTGTTTTCTTCTTTTTCTCATTTTCTATTCTTTGCTCTTTTTGCATCCTTTTTCCTTACATGTTCTTATTGCACAGTTACTTATCTGTTGATTTCAGATTTTCGCATGTTGAATTCTCAATTTTACTAATTTTTAGAATGCTCTTGGTGTTGCCTTTTCCCTTTTTCTTCTCATGATGACTGATAATGTTCGTATTGTCTCCTGGAATGTGAAGGGTTTACGTAACCCCATCAAGAAACAAAGGGTACTTACCCATCTTTCCAGACTGCATTGTAAAATTGCGATGTTACAAGAAACTCACCTTAATGATAATGATATTAACTCCCTTAAAAAACAATGCGTTGGTCATGTGTATTGTTCCCCAGCTAAAGATAGGAAAAATGGTGTGGTGACATTATTTCATAAGTCCCTTTTCCTCACTATAGAAAAGGAGGAGAGGGATGAAGAAGGACGATGGCCTCTTCTTCATCTACTCATAAATGGTTCCCCTATCTCTCTTCTTAACATTTATGGCCCTACTAGTATAGATTCAAAGTTTTGGAAATCTATTTCACATACTCTCTACTCATGTTCTGATTCCAACCTTTTAGTGGGTGGGGACTGCAATCAGGTCATGGACCCCTTCACCGATAGGAAATCTACCTCTAGATTTATCCCCAACAAAATGCAAAAAGCCTTTACGAACGCTATTCATTCGAGAGGTTTGGTAGACGCCTGGAGGATATATAATCCAGATTGTTTGGAATTTACTTTTTACTCTCCAGCACATAACTCTACTTCCAGAATCGATTATATTTTTCTGAGCCCATACCTTCTCCCTAACTTACATCATGCGGAAATTGAATCCATACTGATTTCCGATCATGCTCCTGTCTTTATTAATTTAGATCTCCCTTCTGTACCTTCCAAACCTTGTAGATGGCGCTTTAATAATTATCTACTCAAAGATCCTATTTTCATTGGGCGCTTCAAGGATTTTTTGTCAGAATTCTTTCTCTTCAATGCCAGTCCGGATATATCTTTTCACACTATTTGGGACGCCTTTAAAGCGACGGCCAGAGGATTTATTATTGATTATGTGTCTGTTAAGAAGAAACAACATCTTAAGGAGTCTGCTTCCCTATTATCCTTCATTAAGCAGCTGGAACATACGTATTTCTCTTCCAATGATGAGGCTACTCTTAAGAAATTTGTCCAAGCAAAATTGAATTTTAATAGGAAATCAACAGAGGAAGCTTCCAGGACGTTACTAAAAATTAATTCCAAATTTTATGGCGGTCGCAATAGAGCCGGTAAATTGCTGGCGAACTATTTGAAGGTTAAATCTCAAAGATCTAAAATAGTCAATATCATTGACGATAACAGTGTTAATCATTTCAAAGATGAGGAAATATTGAAATGTTTTACTGATTTCAATAAGACCTTATATACTCCTGAATCTTCTCCTTCTGACGCTGCTTTGGATTGTTGCCTCCACGCTCCTCCCCTTCCCCCGACTGTTCTATTTTAGATAAAGACTTGTCCCTCTCTGAGATTAAGTTAGCCCTAGCCAAGTTACCTAGGGATAAGGTTCCTGGCCCGGATGGTTTTACTGCTGATTTCTATTCTTGTTTCTCACAGACTCTTCTTCCCCATCTTTTATCTCTTTTTCAGCACTTTATATCTCACAATGAAGTTCGTGGCTCTTTTCTTGAAGCCATGATTTGTCTAATCCCCAAAAAAGATAAAGATCCCTCATCCTGTGCCAATTATCGCCCTATTTCTTTAATTAATTTGGACTGTAAAATTTTTGCCAAGGTGCTGGCCCTTCGTATCAATCAGGTAATTTCAGATTTGATTGGCTCTGAACAGACGGGGTTTGTTAAGGGAAGGACATTGGCAGACAATTCCAGAACTTTTCTAAATATCATTCATCTTGCATCTAAGAGTTCCTCCCCTGTTGCAGCCATAACACTCGACGCGGAGAAAGCTTTTGATCGCATTCATTGGCTTTTTATGATGCGCGCACTTTAATGGCATGGTTTTGGTCCCGCTATCCTGTCCTTTATAAGTTTGTTATATTCTTCCCCAACCACCTCAGTTTTTGTTAATGGATCTCAATCTTCTTATTTTACTCTCCAACGGGGTATCCGTCAAGGATGCCCTCTTTCGCCCTTGCTCTTTATCCTATCGCTTGAACCTTTTCTCCATTCTCTGCGACATTCCTCCGCCTTTCGGGGTTTTACACATAAGGCAACTGAAATCAAGTTTACTGCTTATGCAGATGACATTATGTTGTATATCTCTGATCCCTTTACTTCTTTGCCTGCCTTTACGGATCTTTTATCTTCCTACGCCACCTTGTCAAGATATAAGTTAAACTTCTCCAAGTCCGAAGTGCTTCCATTAAACAAATACTGTTTAAAAAGTATGTTTGATGGAACGGATTTCAAATGGAACATTAATAGCATTTCTTGCCTGGAGATCAAATACTCTTCTTCAATTGTTAGAACTGTTCAGCTTAATTTGGAAGATGTTTTATTAAAAGTGACCCTCATGGCAGAGAAATGGTCTCCTTATTTTTGTCCTGGTGGGGTAGACTGGACTCAATCAAAATGATGATGCTTCCTGTTATCAATTTTTATTTGTCCATGTTACCTGTGAAACTTCCAATAAAAATTTTCAAAACTCTTAACGGTGTTTTGAGTAAATTCCTCTGAAATAACCGGAGAGCTCGCATCTCTTTGTCCTTCCTGTCTGCTCCTAAGGACCGGGGAGGTGTTAATTTCCCCAATTTTCGCCAGTATCACTCCTCCTTTTTAATTCGTCAAATGCTGCCCTATCTATCTTCCTCTGAAGAACCCCCTGTATCAGTCTGGCATAGATTGGAGGAATCCTTGGTTCAGCCGTTTTCTTTTTCTTCGTTAGGCAATTTCACTCATCCTCCTCGCTTTTTAACTCCCCAACCATTTCTAAATTTATCTCAACCTTCAATCCGGTCCTTGGCAGATCTCTTACACCTCTACAAATGTTCCTAGATTCACATCTCTGGCATAACAAATCCATTAAACTTTCCAACCGCACTATTTTTTGGAAAGATTGCGCAGCTAAAGGGATCATTCAGGTTAAGCATTTAGTACTGGGTTCTCATTTTCTATCGTCTCAGGAAGTTCAGTCTAAATTTTGCCTGCCTGCCTCTTCACTTCTTAGGTATGACTCTTTGAGATTGCTTTTAACTCATCAGTTTTCTCTTCTCTCTGGATATCCATCCTCCTCATCAGACCCCCCCATTAGAACCACTTTCTACCTCTCTTTCAGTTCGGGCCTCTCATATCTATAAATATCTTCATTTCTCTCTTCCCAATCGCCCTAAGAGTAAAATTGAACTCTTATGGGAATCAGATTTGCAGCGGACCCTCTCTGTACACGTATGGAACTCTCTTTGGACACAAATACACCACACCTCTTGCACTGCTAGCACCACCCAAACACTTTATTGTTTTTAACCCCATTATCCCTCTCCAAGTACAGTTCCGACTTGTCCCCCAACTGCTGGTCCTGTAAAAACACCCCTGGCTCATTCCTACACTCATTTTTTCTTTGCCCTAGCATTTCCTCTTTTTGGACCAGACCAAGGTATGTAAATCAATCTCCTCCATTTGCTCTATCAATTTTCCCTTTGATATCTACTCCATATTTTTGGGCAGTAATTCTGTAAATTGGTTAGGTGCTCACAAGATGGGCAAGTTTGTGGATTTGTTAATTGCTATTGCCTTTCAGGTTATTACCTCTAACTGGAAGGATGCCATTAAGGTTTCTTTTTCAGCTTGATGGAATCTTCTCTGTTATCACAGTAGGCTTGACAGAGCTTCTGCCACCACATCCCAACAACTCCTTCGAAAAGAAGCCTTTTGGTCTCCACTCACCAACTATTTATCCTCTTCTGCATTACGCAACAATGACAGTTCCTTTGTCTTTCAGCCGCCATGAGTATTACGTTACATTTCTCTTATACTGTTTTTATTAGATAATGTATTGTTCCTACCTGGTTATCAGAAATGTATAATGTTTGTTAGCAGATATTTATTTATTATATCTGGTAAGGATGTTGATTTATTTCTATTCTTTTTCGGTCTGTTTTTTCTTTTTCTTTCTTTTCTTTTTCTTCTCTCTTTTTCTTTCTTTCTTTCTCCAATAACAAAAAATGTAAAATGCTAATTTGTTAAGGTTCACAGCTTGTCATTATTGCTTCCAGCCTTTGGTTTCAGTTTTCTACAGGGTAGTTGTCCTACCTTTCATTTTACCATGCTTATATATACTATGTGATATTTTCTGCAATTCCTCAATAATTGTTGATGTAATGCTGTACGTTTGTTCGTACTTGCTTTAATAAAGCTCTTTAAACTTTAAAAAAAAGATTACTACAGTCAACGCAGTGCTAGACAAAAGTGAGCATATATACAAAAATTTCAATTGACAATATACAACGCCCAATGTTTATATATTGTTCACTTCTTTTAAAGAGACTGTGCGGGTCCGTATACATACCCTCCCCAAGAAACACCTCAGTGAAAATGCAAGGGGAGTGTGTTGATGTTTCGACCTGGAATCTATTATCTGGACTCATTAGGACTGCTGTCCAATGGTGTAATAAAACTAGAGGGGGCCTCCCTGCAAGGCACGTGCAATGGGCCCCCACCGGGCTCAATCAGGAGCTCTGCAGCCAGAGTGCTGTGCTGAGGGGCCCCCCTGGAGCTAGGGGCCCCCCCGCAACACGGGGGCTGCGGGGGCCTGTGTTACGCCCCTGTGCTGTGATCTTGCTAAAGCGCCCGCGACAAAAGAGAAAAGTGGTCTTAATCTGGGTATTCTCACTCCCACAGAACAACTTCAGTCACTGATTATCAACTACTCACATACTCCTCAAATGTGTATGTAAATGAGTGTGTAAATCATGGGGGATCGGAGAGTAGTCACCAGATGTACACATCAATCATTTTGTAATGCAACATCAATCAGAAAGTAGGTAAATTGACACAATGCATCAATTAGTGGTGACCCAACGTGCACGCACTTCAAAATCCATGGGAATGGTGTCACCCGGAATGTACACATAAACATGGACAAGATCTTTGCAATGTCTCGTAAGTTGATTGAAGCACAACAGCCATCGACAAGACTTCTAAATCGTGATTGTACCTAATAAATTGCATGAACTCTAACTAAATGATCCGTGTGATTAACTGTGCCCATCAGGTCATACATCGTACAGTGCTAGAATAGCTTCACTGACCAAGCACCACTGTGAACAATTCTAGCCTTTGTGTGAAAGTGCACGCTGTGTAACCATTCAATAGCCACATGCCCATATCGTATCATTTACTGACTTAACCTGACCTAGTACCAAAGTGAATTATGCCAGTTGTCCTACACTAAACATGGTGTGGAAATGCATGCTATAAATCCAAAAAACACAAGGTTACTAACCTTACCCTGGAACTCTGAAAAGAGACACCATGCACCGCTACCCCTGCCTACATGAAGGAGAGGGTCCTTAACTACTCAACTGCTAACCACCATCCACCATCTTAGTGGGTTATACAATTAAATCGCTCTATAAAGCAGGATGAATCCTACTTCCACTTGAACTACAAGCAATGTCCAGCTTGCAGTGTCCGATATGAGTTGTGTATTGACTAACAGTCTGCAACACTGAATTTTTTTATTCAATATCAGATTCCAGTTCTTTAAAGTCCGTGCCACTCTAATCCTGTCCACGCGACCCACCAACGTGTATGTCGGGTGCAAAGCAGTGCAACTGTCCTGCAGTCATTTCACACCGTCACTAGCCAACCTGCAGTACACAAGCAAGTACTACCTCAAATATGCAGTTATCTATCTCAATTGAGCTGCCTGATAGGAATATCTCTAAATGGAAGTCAATGGTTAACGCAATGTTGAGTATTTACAAATCTGTGATCAAAGCATTAGTCCCATGCACCCCTTCTAAGGATGCAACAACATTTCACATAAGTGACCTTATTACCTGGGCAGGACCCTCCCAAATAGTAGATCCATCTATGCTGATATTTTAGATACATATATGCAACTACACAACTGAGATATTTATTAAATCACAGGTTGTGTTAATTATTGACAATCTTCCCAATCATAGACCTCATCCAAACCCCATGTTGTACTATTCACCTACATTCTCTTAAATCCATCAGTGTGGAGATATTGCCACCTCTCAAATCAGTCCTGACCACCTCCACCACTGGCCAGTAGATGCCATTTTCTGTGTCCTCCTATGTAGTAGTGTACCAACGGAATACCATTCAACATGTACTTAATGTGGCTCCTGTGCTGTTTAATCGTTGCTCGACCATCTAAAATATCTGTCCCACATACATTTTATTGCATAGACATTTTATGATATATATTACATTTTGAATATACAGTTGGAGAATGTCTTCAAAGTATAGGTTCTAGAATCTTACACCAATGTCTTAGAATTCACGGTGTATTTGCAAGGAAAACAATCCCATTTAAAGTGAACTGACACATCTGGCAAACCCCTTAAGATCCTTACATCACTGATTTCCCTGTGAACCATTCCATGAAGTCCCTACTACTTTCATTTCTTTTTAACTCACAAAAACAGTGAGGCTTTGTTACATGTGTCTTCGAGTAGAGGCTATTGCTTCTTCATGATCTTTAATTCGTTATTGACTGGACTGAAGGTGCTAACCTTCACTACTCTGCTTAAAGTTCTGTCCCTAGTTTTGGGCATGAGTAAATTCTCTCGGGGGGGAAACCTTCGGTTTTTTAAATGAAATTAAAATAAGTCTTGGCGCTGGTAGCACAACAGAAGGGAGATTAGGAGACCTGGTTATGAAGCTATGAATTAAAAAGCCAGGTTTTGAGATTCTTTAAAAAAACTGACAGGGATGTACTGGTCTTTAAGTGGAGGGATAGGACATTCCACCATTTGGTTGTACCATAAACAGAACTACTCCCCCCCCCCCCACACGTTCTTCAAAACTTGGGCACTTTAAGGTTGGCAGCTGTGGAGGATCGAAGTGGCCTAGCGGGAATGTATCTGACCAGTTTTTTTATTTTAAGTAGTCTGGGCTTTCGTCATGTAAGGCCTTAAAGGCGAATCAAAGCACCTTGAAGTCTATCCTCTTCTCGACTGGCAACTAGTAAAGTTCCACTAATGCCTTGTCTATTGAGCTTTGTCTAGTTATTCCAAGCAATAGACGAGCTGCAGAGTTCTGCAAGAGTTGTAGTTTGTTACAGAGTAGCTATTGGGCTCTATTGATGATTTTCTTGGGGTAACCTCTTTCCATCTGTCTCATTTTGAGTTGTTCGTTGTCCTTAAAATGGTCATCCTTAATATAGCAGCTCCGGATAATCTTGAAAATTGACCAAACTGCAGATTGTCATTAAGAGCCCTTGCTTGCTGGCTGTTTTATCATAATAGAGCATTCACATCAGTAGGCTTCTTGTACAAAGTTGTGTACAGTTTCCCATCTTTGTGTCGGACTAGGAGGTCTAAGTAATTGATTTTGGTTTTGCTGTAGTTCGCTATAAAAGACAAGTCCACGCTCTGGTTATTCACCCACTCCTTTTATCTCACTGATAAATTGCATGCTATCTCTAGCATACGAGGCAATCTTAAAAACCTCTTCTTTAAGGTCTACAAATTTACACAGTAGTTCACACCCCTAAACTCTTGGTTGCTCAGGTATGTTTTTCTAGTCCTTATGTATCTTTGGTAATGTGTAAATGACAGGGGTTCTGGGAAAAGGTCTGTTCAAGAAGGCATACTCGTTGTTATTAATAAACTCTGCTTCCAGGGCCCTAGATGTGACTGCACTTATGTCTTCCTGAATACTCTTAAGGGGTTTGGATGAGCGTTTCTTATAAATGATTCACATTTCCTAACTGTCTCATTACTGTGTTGTAGACACTGGTGTCCTGTATTACTATAACTCCACCCTTATCAGCTGGCTTGATTGGTATGTCCGGGTTCTGTTATAGGGTGGACAAAGCCACTCATTCTTTCTTGGATATATTGCTAGGAATACATTTTTTTCTTTTTTCAAGTTCTTTCATATGTTTTAGGACAGTGTTCTCAAATATGATGATTTCAGTGGTCATTAAATGGGTTGCAGTGTTGAAATGTAGAGGGCAGTGAAAGGCCAGCCCCTTTATCACTAGGGAGGTTCACACTATATTGGAAGAAGTGTCCAAGTCTTATTGTTTTGAAGAAACAACACAAATTACCCTCTAAATTTAAAGAAAGCAGGTTTGTCCGTTATCACGAAAGCTAGCCTTCAATCAATCAATCAGGGTCTTATAAAGCACGCTACTCACCCGTGAGGGTCTCAAGGCACTGGGGGGAGGGAGGGTGGGTGCAGCTCCGGTTCAGTCGAAGAGCCAGGTCTTGAGGTTCTTCCTGAAGGTGTGCAGGGTGGGGGAGCGTCTGATGTTGACCGGGAGTTCGTTCCAGGCCTTGGCTGCGACGTATGAGAAAGCTTTTCCGCCTGCTCTGTTTCTGCGAATGCGTGGGGTTTCTGCCAGGGCGAGGTCAGCGGAGCGGAGGTTCCTTTTGGGTACGTGGAAGGAGACTCTCTCGTTGAGGTATTTGGGTCCGATGTTGTGGAGGGATTTGTAGGCGTGAGTGAGTAATTTGAAGGTTACTCTCTTCTCGACGGGTAGCCAATGGAGGTCTTGTAGGTGTTGGGTCATGTGTTCGTGCCGTGGGGTTCCGAGGACGAGTCTGGCTGCGGTGTTCTGGATGGTTTGGAGTTTGTGTAGGAGAGTTCTGTTGATTCCGGCGTAGAGGGCGCTGCCGTAGTCCAGTCTGCTTGTTATGAGTGCGTGGGTGACGGTCTTTCTGCATTCTGGGGGATCCATTTGAAGGTCTTGCAGAGGATGCGGAGGCAATTGAAGCTGGTGGAGGCGACGGAGTTGATCTGGCGGGTCATGCTTACTGTCAGGTTCTCATTGTGACATTGTGAAACTTTGGTGATTGAGTGTTATGAGTGGTGACCAACTGTAATACTGATTGCCAGTTTGCCTCTCTCCTGGTTGGTAGCTGGGTTCTTGCCATCCTCTCCTCCTCATGGGTTGAGGCCAAGTGAGTTCATTACTTACAATGGCCTAGTACATCCACTTTGCCAGTTTTGGGGTCAGCATCTTGAACAGCCGTCCACATGGGCCCATTCTGCAGTTGTTGATCACACATGGCTAAGAGAGGAGGGCAGTGACTACACCAGTGCTTAATTTGCAAAAATATAGGTGCCGGGCCCCTCTTCGGGAGGACACTGCATCTTGACCCACCCATAGCCCCTGCTAGTGCTGCCAATTACAATACCAAATCAACTAGCAACCATCATTCTCCTACAAGGGTTATAATTCAGACTATTCCAGGCCCCCAAAGCAATAGGAATGGTTTGGGTGGCAGGTATTAGTCATTATTAATGTATATTGAATTAATACATAACTCTTGTGGTGCTTATCTCTAAATTAGACAAACAGCACCACCATGTGGCAGACTCTCACGAGTGCTGGTGCTGCCAATTAAGTGCCGGTGCCAAACACTGGAAACCACACGTTCAAATTAAGCACTGGACTACACTTTGTTTCACAGCTGACACAATATACGAGACACCAGTTACTCTTAAGAGACCGGTGGGTGCAAGACCTGAGGAAAGATATCACTGACAAGAACTATAAATAAAATAAATAAATGTTGATTAAGCCCAAAAGGGGCTTACTAAAGAGTACTCACCAAGTTCTCTTTGCTCAAATCAAAAGATGGAGGGTGGGAGAGTCCATTTTTGCATATCCAGAATGGGCTGCAAAATAACCATAGAAGGCAATATTAGGTGCTGTTTGATAAACAGCGCCTAATATTGCCTTCCATGATTATCCTTGAGGAGAAAACGAATTGATTAAAACTCACCACCTCTACCATAAGGAAATGGAGTAGGTCACTGATCCCAATTCCAGACAGGCTGTATGCATTTGCGTGCACTGCAACTCGTATTTTCAGTATATTAATTGTATTTACCTAACCACCTGTCACTTTGCACGAGCTCATTTTCTATTACCTTTTTAACATGATGGAGCAACTATTACATTGTGAATTCTGTATATAATACTTAACTTCAATACGTGACGTTTCCGTAACCTGTGGCTCTGGTGTCATGTTTTTCCTGTTCTCATCTTTTTCATTCATTTACAGTTTTTGATTAATTTCAACAGTTATTGTATTGTCGGTTTTGTGAAAAATTTGGTTTTCATTTTCAAATACTTTTTGTGGTTCCCGTTTGGACCTTTTTGATTCATGTACCAATAAGTGTGGCATAGCTCAAAGTATGAGGCACCATTGGACCTGGAAAAGGGCGGCAGGAGGAAAACGCAAATTTCAAATCCGGGGTTGAAATATAGGCATGCAATGAATCACAACCTTATTATGGGCTCGAGTCACAAAGGTAAACTTAGAACTGAAGTCTAAGTTTAGACCTAAAGTCGAACTTTGGACCTGAAGTCGCACTTTAGACCTGAAGTCGTAACCTAGACTTTAGGTCTAAGTTTACCTTTGTGAATCGTGCCCTGTGTTCACGTTTAAAGGAAATTTGTTCCGTTATTTTCTTTCTTTGCACCAATGTAGAACAAAGCTGTAACTAGTTACTGTTTATTACAACAAGTCTGCAATATGTGTTACGCAACCCACATCGCAGATAAACGTGAGCTGATTACCAGGCTGATCTCGGACCAAAACATGTACCCCTGGTCAGTTATTGCCTTAATACCTTGTAATGTTAAAAATACAAAATTTGATAAAGAACCATTTTAAAAAATAGATTATTTGTCAAATGGACATCTTTTAATGTGTATCCTCATGCAATGGTTTAGCGTTTTGACAGACTGAAAGATCTGATCCCCGAGCAGGATGTGACTTAATGAAGGCCCCTGTGGTACAGAGATACCCACAACTTTCTAGGGAGTACCCAAACCTTCAAGAGGGACCCATTTAGCCCAAGGTCTATGACTGTGAGCTATGGGAGATTTGAGGCACTTTGTCACATTTGGCAGGGGGGCCTCATCATTTTGCGTGAAGCCACTGGAGCAGTAGTCTCTTGTGCCAAAGCACAGGTAGGTCTTTCATCATTTTTTGGGATTGGTTCCTATGCACAGGGGGAGTGTCTCAGAAACTGGCTGGATGGCCGCCTCCACCAATCAGAGCTGCCTGCCTGTGACTTGCCACGGCCCGCAGCACTGAAGCTTTGAGGAAGCTTTGTTTGGAATCGGTGTTGTTTTATCAGTGGATGCTTGCTTTAACCTCATACTCCCGTGCATGTGTGAGAATTGTCATCTGGAGGGTTCCACTGCCATGGTGCAACTGGCAAGGACAATTGGCAGAGCTGGTGGACTGAGCCGGGTGGGTGTCCCTTTTCCTGGGGAGGCTTTATATTTCCTTCTACTTAGCCATCTATTACTAGCCGTGTTTATCTAATAAAGAGCCAACAGAGAACCTGCAGTCTCCAGCGGGTTTCTACAGCACACACCTCCTCTTTGGATTACAACCCTGGAAACAGGTGGGAAACGAGAATGGAGAATTGTGCACTTTAGGAACCCTTAAGAAATGTAAAACAGAAAGGAAAATATACACAGGAGGAAGGAAAGAGCAGCCCCACCAGTGCCATCACAACGTCTGGGTGTCCAAGGAGAAGGACCGTCTCTGAGCTTTGTGCAGAAAGAAAGCGAGCGGGCTGGGGAGGCAAAGCCGGACCAATGAGGGGCCCGCGACAAACCCCTACCGGAGGGCGGGGCTGAGCGGAAGGCGGGCGGGCAACAGGCCCGCGAAAATGAAGAGCATGATTGGGCAGCATTATTCAAAGCACCCAATGACCGGGGGCCCCCTAGGGGGGGCAGCAGGATTTAAGGGCCAAAGGAGCCCCCCCCAGGTAATAGGTGCCTTCGAATTGACTGGACTGGACCCTGGATCTTCGCCACTCGGACTCCTCGCTGCGTGGGATCAGCGCGCATCGGCATAAATCAAAGGCACGCAACAGCCTGAGAAGTTGGCGGCGAGGGCCGGAGCGGGCCGCCCGTTGCAGGCTACGGAGGCGCGCACTCATCAGAGTCTCCGGGCGAGGAGCAAGGGCAGCGGCGTGAAGGGAGCTCGCTGTCACGGTGTGAGAAAAGACTTGAAAGGAGCGATCCCCCAAAAAAGAAATTAGCCAATGCAAGGCTACACCTACAATACCAAAGCTTACGAGGCGCTACACCAGAATGGAATGGGATACCGTATCAAAAGCAGCGCTCAAATCCAAAAGGATGACCGCTGCTTAGCCCCCACAATCAAGCTGCTGCCTAAGGTCCTCCATGACCCCCAACAGAGCTGATTCGGTACTGTGACCAGGATGAAAGCCAGACTGAGACGGATGAAATAGCTTATGTTTCGTCACATGTGCAGAAAGTTGAGAGTTAATGTGTTTTTCCAATATTTTGGAAAAGGTGGAGAGAAGAGATATAGCCCTGTAGTTAGACCAGCAGAGGGGATCTAAACAAGTCTTTTTCAACAGTGGAAGCACCAGAGCGTGCTGCCAACTGCGTGGCAACTGGCCCAGATTTAGGGAGGGATTAAGAAGCTGAGCAATCACCTCAAGGGAAGGCTCATCCAGGCTTCTGAGCTTGGAAGGAGGGAGAGGATCAAGTGGGGAGCCAGACTTGATGTTTCCAAGTAGATTTCTCAAAGGAATTAAATCAATTGGGAGCCAAGCCTTAACTTGACAAGATTCATCAGATGCAAAATCAGGGGGAACAGTCACAACATGGTCAGAAAGTTGAGTAGTGGGAAAGATAAAGTTGTCATAAGAAGAGGAATCCAACTCAAGCTCACGATGAATAGACACAACTTTATTATGAAAAAACTGTGCGAGTTCATTGCAATGGTGTAATGGAAGGGAGGGGAATAGCAAGAACATATTGGATGCATAAAGTTCGGAAACAACATTAAATAGGGTTTTCTGACAATTTTGGGCGGACGTAATTTTATCCATATAGAAGGAGGCACGAGCAGATCTGCAAATAACATAATATTTTTTTTGTGCCTCCAAATAAGTGGCTTTGGCCTCTGGCGCGTAATGCTTTCTCCACAGTCTCTCCTAAACTTTACATTGTTCTATTCCAGCTCTAAGGGAGTCAGTAAACCACGGAGCGGGGGGAAGCACTCTAGATTGGGATTTAGTAGAAAGGGGAAGAAGGGAATCGATAGCCTCAGACAACCAGTGATCGACAAGTAGCTGGTCCGAGTCCAGTTGAGATTAAATGGAAGGAACAGTCTGCCGAAGCAGCTCATTAAGTGCCTTCATATCAAGTAGAGACCAGTTCCGAGTTTTCTTTGGCAAGGCGGGAGGGCGAGGCGAATGAGCCAAGGAGAAATCAATAAACAAAGGAATGGCAAGGTGATCAGACCAGCCTAGCTGAATGGGAGGAGCAGTGGACACAGTAGGAAGATTCAAAAAAATAGGGTCCAAAAGATGACCTGCTACATGGGAAGGTGAGGAATTCATGAGTAAAAGATTCAGGGTCAACAGACTGTCCAAAAGAGTTCGAGCAGATTTATTACTAGGATCATCAAAATAAAAAATTCAAGTCCCCAAGCACAGAAAATTTGCCGCACGAAGAACAAGAAGGGCAAGTGATTCGGTCAACAGGGAACCCCAGTTTTTAGATGGGCCAGGGGGACAGTAAATGAGGGCACCAGAAAAGGTAAGATTAGGGGAGAATGGGATAGAGAAAAGTAGGGCTTCACAGTTGGAAATCGTGAGTGCCTCAATTTTGCAGTTATAGATTTTTTTTTAAATAATGGCAATTCCTCCACCAGTTTTCAGAGGTCTATTTATACCTAATAGAGCAAAATTCTGTGGTAGTGCCGCAATCACATCTGGTATGGACCCGTCGTGGAGCCAGGTCTCTGTTAAAAAAACCACATCCGGATCCATGTCAACTAGGAAGTAAAATGGGTGCAACTGGTCTTTGGGAAGGGAGCGACAATTGAGACTAAAACAGCGGAAAACCTTAGATGAATGTGAGCCAGAATTGTCAACTCTGGAAAGGTGGGAAGTCTCTCCTCCGAAAGAAGGGTGGGGGCCAGGCCAGGAATAAGTGGGGAAGATATTATCAAATAAACAATGAGAGCAGAACCTGACGCTGGCATCAGGGGCAAGAACCAGACAAACATCATTAGGGGTGGGTTTAAAACTCCTAAGATCTTGAGAGGAGTAAGTGAGTTGAGGCTGCAAGCAAAAACGAGCAGGGGTTCTCGCCCCTGGCCCCGGCTGGACGCGGACGGGCGCAGACGGGCTTGCCTTAGGCACGCCTTCGGCGCAACAGCGCCGCGCCCGCCATGGCAAGGGTTTAAATAGGAAAAACCCGGAAATGCCGTGAGACGCAAGTCTGGCTGGTTCGGGAACGCCCTCCGCCCAATCGGCACACAGCCACGGCGGAATAGGGCGGAACCAGGAAGGAAGAGAAATTCCCCAGCGTGTGGAGGTGAGAGCCCGTCAAGTAAAAATACAAAAGTAAACGGTAATTAGCCACCAGTTAAAAAGTTAAAAAGCGAACGTCATAAAATCAAACAATGGGATAGCGTACAGCAACAGCGCAACTGACCTCACTCATGTTATTGGATGCAAAATCCTTTAGGCAAAATACAGGAACTAAGAAGCTGCTTGGTTGTTATCCAGGGTTCTAGACTCACCAGTAGAATGTTTCAAATGCACTTTTCTTACATAATTGAAAATATTTAGCAATCCTATTATATGAAACACAAAGAGAAAAATGAATAGCTATTTTGTGGCTAACAGTCTTGAAAAGTAAAAGTGTTTTTGAGGCATGCAAAATACATATGAAATTGTGGCAGAAGTTATACAGAAAGAGTTTGTGAGAAACATATTTATGGGACTGGTCTCAGAATGAAAGAGAGGGAGGGTTATTTATTTATAAAGCATGAAAAGCAAGTGTGGATGAAAATTTTTATCGCCGACGCATCAAGAATTCTATTAAGAACACGGAGGCGAGGAATATGCTTCTCATTTCTTTACTACTAATTTCAGCAGCCAATCTCAATAAAGTAAAACAAAAACTACATTATCCATGTTTCCCTGTACCTCCCATGTCACATGCTCCAATCATATATGAGCTACCCATATAACTGTGGAAGTCACCATTTTGTGTCCTCTTTCTTTGTTTGATAAGTCCATAAGAACAGAATATTCCAAAGGGAAACAGGGTAAAAGTCACCAAAGATCCATACAGCCCAACGTGGACTTAAAACTTCCAGTTGATCCAACAGGGATGTATATCACCAACCACAGCCCGTGACTGAACTCTGCAATGGGATTAAAATTGCAGCGAGTCAACACGCCATATATAACTCCTCTCAAAGGAAAAAAATTCCAAAGCAGAGTGCACCTCACAGCTGTTCTGGGCGTTTCCTGAAATAGAGAAAGATCCCCAAGTAAAATCTGGCATCATAAATATAAAGCATAGACTATTGCCAAAAATCATCAGGTGGGAGAAATAAGACAGAAACAACTCAATTTTGTATCAACATTAGTTATAACAGTACACTTTTAACAATTGAATTATAGTTCAAAGACAATTGCATCTAAAGGGTGAGCCGAGCCTCCGTGTACTTAATAGAATTGGAAATTCTTGATGCGTCAGCTAGACACATTTTCATTCTATGTCAGGACCGGAGGCTCCGATTATGCGAGTTTAAAGTCGTGTTACCACCACAGATGCCACATCTACAATAGGTTTATAATAGTATTTCTTATATGTAGACTCAGAGATCCAGTCTGCCGCTCTTATGATGTCTTCTACACGAGAGCCGAGAGCATATGATTTGGATGCCATGGCTCCTCTCGCAGAATGCACCACAAAGACAGAAATGTTGACGCCTGCTTCTGCCAGTAGTCATTTCATCCACCTGGCTAAGGTAGCTGCAGACACTGGTTTTTAGGGGTTTTGTAAGGCAATGAGTAGTTGTCCTCCAGCCTCAAATCTCATATCACAAGTAGCGATTTCATAATCCTTTAAGCATTGCACCACACATAATTTACTACTGTTTGGGAAACTTGGATAGGTTACCAACATGGAAATAGATTTGGTGCGGCGTGTGATAGTACAGGAAATGCCTTCTGGAGAGAATACTCTACCTGATAGATCCAATACTCGTAAGTCCAATACCCTCTTACAGGAAATCAGACATAATAACATTGTGAGCTTGGCCCGAAAGCTGTTTGCACGACAAGTATTTGTTTGCAGGCTATTGCTCCAAGAATTTGAGAACAACATTCACGTCCCAAATGGGTGTATACTTGGGTCTCGGAGGGTTGACCATACGGATACCTTTCATCCATTTGCAGACTAGAGGGTGTTCATCCAATAGTTTACCCTCTACTGGGAGGTGTCCTGCGGAGATTGCCGATCTGAAGTTATGAACTGTTCGGTATGCTAAACCGGAAGATGCTAGTTCTGATAGAAAGTTTATTACTATACAATGTTGTGCCCCCACGGGATCAACACTCCATGTGTTGCACCAAGCACACCATCTACTCCGAGCTAAAGAATATCTTTTATGGGTGTTATCTGGCCAGGCCTGCCTGATGAAGGATGCAGCTTGTTGCGAAATGCCTTGGGTATGCCATCTTTGCCTGAAACCATCCAAGCCATCAGCTTGAGTTGACCTGATAGATTCAATGGGTGAGGAATACCTTCCGGGTCTAGGAGGAGATCCGGCTGAACTGGGAGTAGAACTGGAGGCGCACTCGCTAGAGTTAGAGCTACTGGGAACCAAGGTTGCGCTCTCCAGTAAGGTGTCACCAAAATGATTTCTGCTCCTTGTCAACTGATCTGTGACAGGACACAGGGAATCATCAGGAATGGGGGAAAGGCATAGCCTCGGAACTGATCCTAGTCCTGGATAAATGCATCTGTCGCCTGGGCATCCGGATCTGGGTGCAAGCTCCAAAAATGTGTCAGTTGTCGATTGAGTTATGATGCGAACAGATCTATTTCGCACGGGCCCCACAATCTGTTCGGATCTTGGAAAACTGAGTGATTCAGTTTCCAGTCGCTGAAATCTCGTAAGTGTCTGGAGATCCAGTCAGCTATGGTGTTCCTCTTGCGTGGTAGATGCTCCACTATGAGGGAGATGCAATGATCGAGGCAGAAGTGACAGAAGTCCTTGGCAATCTATGCTAGTAGACGGGACTTCGTCCCCCCGAGCTTGTTGACGTAGCGGACTGCTGAGATGTTGTCCATTCTCAGCAAGATATAATAGTCCATCTTTATCGGGGAGAGACTCCTGATAGCGAAAGAGCCTGCCAGGAGTTCCAGGCAATTTATGTGGAGCCTGAGCTCCGCCTCTGACCACCGACCCCCTGTCGGTGACATCGTCCAGCACCTCACTCCCCAACCCAACCGGCTGGCATCCAATTCGATCCCTATTTCTGGCGAGGTGCCGAAATGGCTGACCATTCCAGGATTCCATGTGGTCCAACCACCATGTTATCTCTGTCCTGGCTTTGCCCATCAGTGGGACTTGTTCTGTGTAAGATAGACCCTTCCATAAGTGTTGGATTTTTAATCTCTGAAGGGCTCTGTAATGGAGGGGGCCTGGAAATATGGCTTGTATCGATGAGGCCAGGAGTCTCACGATTCTGGCAATCTACCTCAACGATACAGTCTGTTTGCACAACGCAGACCTCAATTCCCTCTTGATATTGCGAATCTTTTGGGTTGGAAGGTGCAATTGTGCTCAGACTGATTCTATCTGGAAACCCAGACATGCCATTTGCTGGACTGGCGACAGGACTGACTTCTGGGAGTTGATCAGGAATCCCAGACTCTGAAGAAGTTGTATAGTCCATGATAGATGAGTCCGAGTGTCTGAAGGTCCTGGGCCATCAACAGGAGGTTGTCTAGTCAATTAGACATACTCCTCAAGCCCTCAGTGCTTCTACGACTGGTCTCATCAATTTAGTGAAACACCACGGGGCCAATGAGAGACCGAATGGAAGGGATTTGAATTCCATGCACTGTCCTCGTCATATGAACTGTAGAAACCATCTGTGAGGTGGGAATATGGGGATGGAGAGGTAGGCATCCTCCAGGACCAGACGGACCATCCAGTCGCATTCCTGTAGAATATCTCTTAGCAAGAGAATTTCTTCCATTTTGAAATGTCTGTACATTATCCAGACATTGAAATCTTTGAGGTTTAGGACTAGTAGTGACCTCTGCCCTTCTTTTCGAACAGAAAGATGGGTCTCATGAACCCTTTGGGGTGTGGAGTGGTCAGGCATATTGCCCTTTTGGCTAGGAGAGTTTGAATATAAAAACTTGTTGCCCTCGAATAATAGGCTGTCAGCCACTGGGCTGACTTCCAAATTGGATAGATCATTGAGTTTAGGATCTAATCTCATCAGGATGGATCTCCGGCGCTCTGTAGAGATGGTGCAGTTGGTGTTCCCTAACATGCAGACTGCTAGCTGAGCCCAGCCAATCAGATCGTCAGTATTTACTGGGGCGTTGGACTCTTTGGCTTAGTATGCTAAGTCTAAGATCTTAGTCAAGGTTCCCGTCAGGTCAAGTAGTTTATCTTGGCACATCCAACATGAGCGATCCAGGCCCTTTCTCGGATCCCTTGCATATTTTTTCATAAAAGTGACCATGACGGGATCTACCTCTGGCGTGTCTGCAACCTTACCGACCAGGTCTGGGTGGGGGCACTCCATGCGGAGGCGTGCACGTACCTCTTTATCAAAGCTCCGCCATAGATGGGTTTGAAGGTGTTCCGCAACCTCTGGAGGGGGAACCCAATTGGACTCCCTGGGGTGAATTATTTTGGTGGGCTCGAATTGGAGCGCCCGAAGGGTATGGACTGGAGCCCGTTTCATCTTACTGGGTCTTGCCTTCTCACCCTCATCACTGTCCTCAGTGTGGTAAGAGCAGTCTGAGTCTAGGGCCTCTGCATGCTGTGAGCTGTGAGACTGAGAGGACTCTCCCTGTGGGTTGGCACTATAATCGTGTTCAGTCTCTCTCTTGCGCCTCAGCTTTGCAAAAGCCTCTCCATGTACCTCTGGCTGTGATTTACTCTTGACTTTGCCCTTTTTTGATGGGCCCACCTCATTGTTGGCCGGAGGAAGTTGGGGTTGCCAGCCTTGTTGGCATGCAAACTCACACAGCTGCCCCGTGAAGGGACCTTGCGCCTGTACCAGGGCCTTATTCACAGATTGCTGTACACAGCAGTCCAGTGCATCCACCAAATCCCGCTCTAGCTGGTCATCACCTTCTTCATGGTAGTTGTCTGCCTCCGCCTTATAGGGCTCCCATTGTGCCATTCTCTCTGCATGCACACTCAAATTACTGGGAGTTGAGAGAGTAAGGGAGGAGTGGAACTAACCCTGCAAGGTCAAGGATTATGCCTTACTTTAAATGTGGAGGGAGATGCCTGGACCAAAAAACCCACTCGAGGCAAAGCCTATGCAAATGTATACAACCCTGCACACACTTGTGAGACAGGGCGTAGGGGGAGCATTCACCCCTGCCACCACATACAGAGCCAAGTCACGTTATGTGTAGAAAAAGCCAGCAAACGCTCTGATCAATATCCCTGAGCGTCGCGTTCAATTTCTGCACATGCGCGTTGTGTGGTCCTTGTTTGCAAGTAAAAGAGGACTGCGCACATCAGCGAGATGTGCGCTGTCCGCTCCCCGCTCCACTGAGGCAGCAAGCAGCGTCGGAGTCCGACTGCCGTAAGTGTTCAGAAAATGAAGGCGGAATCCCAGCGCTGAAGCGCATGCAGTAGGTGATCAGTCAACTTACCACTCCTGTCCTCACAGAACCGCAACCCGTAGAAAGCATGACATTCCCAGCAAATAGAGGTAGGAAATACCTATAACTATGGCATTACAAGCATATAGAAAAGAAACATTCTAAGCAATAGAGATATGAGATATCTATAATTACGTCAGTACAAGTATAAAGAATTAAACTGCACTTATCTGGCTGTGAAGCAGCAAAGAAAGAAGAAACAAAATGGTGACTCCTACAGTTATATGGGTAGCTCATGTATAATTGGAGCATGTGACATGGGAGGTACAGGAAAACATGGGTAATGTAGTAAAGAAATGAGAAGCATAAACAGAGCCTCCGGTCATGACATAGAATTTGTGGCATGTAAAAACAAAATGGCATAGAAAGAAAAGAGAGGTGGGCACACTCCTTCCCTGATGAAATGGCTTTGGGCCAAATAATCCTAACAATCCAATAGATGGTACAGTGGTAGCTCACAGTGATTATGAGTGCCTTTTGAGAAGGGTTCAAACTCCAGCTGGGAAATTCGATTTTTATATTCTTTTTCATTTTTTTCTATTTTACCCAAATGAAAGATGTCCCTATGTAAATCACCCCTAGCAGTGTCTGGGAGATTTGTGGCCTCTTTAGTCAAGTCAGTGCATGTCAGACATTTGTGACATGCTGTGGCATGTGGAAGGGGGGGCAAGGTTTGCATTAACAGAAATACCTTAATTTGTGGAACGAGACTTTGGGGATGGTTATGTAAGAAAAAGAAATGCATGGGGCAAGTCCCAGAGTGAAAGAAAAGAAGGGCTATTTGTTTATAAATCACGAAAATCAAGTGTAGATTTGTGGCATTTAAAAGCAAAACGACATGGGAATAGAAAAAGGACAGCACCCTTCTTCCATGACACAAAAGTTTTGGACAAAAAATGTGTACATAGAACAGATGGTCCAGTGGTAGCTAACAAGGGCTCTGAGTGCTTTTTGACAAGGGTTCAAGCCCCAGCTGGGGAAATTCGATTTTTCTATTTTTTTCTATTTTTCTTCTATTTTACCCAAATGAAAGATGCCCTATTGTAAATCACCCCTAGCAGTGTCTGTGAAATTTGTGGCCTTTTTAGTCAAGCCAGTGCATGTCAGACTTTTGTGACATGCTGTGGCATGTGGAAGGGGGGCAAGGTTTGCTATGAAAGAAATCCCTTAATTTGTGGATGAGACTTTGGGAATGGTTGTGTAAGAAAAAGAAATGCATGGGGCAAGTCCCATAGTGAAAGAAAGGAAGGGCTCTTTGTTTATAAATCACGAAAATCAAGTGTGGATTCGTAGAATGTAAAAGCAAAACAGAATAGAAACAGAAGAAGGACCAGCACTCTCTGTCTATGACAAAAAGGCTTTGCACCCAGCAATGGAAGAATAGAACAGATGGTACAGGGGTTAGTCTCAGGGGCTTGCTTGCATTTTGACAAGGGTTCAAACCCCCACCTGGGAAAATTCCTTTTTATATTGTTTTTCTTTCTTTTTCTTTCTTTATTTTAGCCGAGTGAAAGATAGTCCTTTGAAAATCACCAACTGGCATTATCTGCAGTTAATCATGAAAGAGCATGTCAGAAATCTATGACATGCTGTGGCACATGTCACATGAGCTGTGGCATATGCCACATGACAGAGTGACACGTGTCACATGCCAGGAATGGGCTCCAACCCTTACTGTAAACCAGTGAGGTACAGGAGCGACGACGAAGAAGGTGATTGGGAGACACAGCAGGCGAAGCGCGCGAACATGGTCAGGGAGCAGGAAGAGGGGCCAGCGCTAGATGAGGACCTTCAGGAGCTGCTGTTTAAAGCGAGAATCCTAATGGCAAGCAGGGGTAAGGAGTGGGTCAACAGGCAAGTGTCTGAAGCACTCCAGCTGGGCCAGGCGCAGGATCAGGCTACAGCCAGCACGGCCAGCAGGCCTCGGGGTCAGGGGCATTGCACTGGAGGGCCTGCAGCCGGAACGGCGGCCATCTGAGGGCTGCCCGCAAGAGCACGGAATACAAGGGCAAATGGGGTTAAGAGGCCAGCTGCGCAGACAGCGCATGCGACTGATGAAGCGTTGGACGGCGGTGCAGGGTTAGCACCCGTGGCCTGCACAGCGACAGCAGCAGGCCCCTCGACGCGAGCAGAAGAGCGAACAGGACACAATGGTGAGCATTCAGCGCACTGCATTGGGAGGGCAGAGGGAGCGCTAAACAGACAGGGCGCAGTGGGTCCATTGGAGTGTGCAAATGTTGGGCTGGCTAATCAGGGCTGCGCAGACTCAAGCAGTGCAGGTCTGCAGAATGCAGGACTGTGGCAGGGCAGTCCGGCGGGGGTGTGGGGACAGAATTTGCCTCCCTTCAACTGGGCGCAGTGGTGGTGCTGGCCTGGACTTGGGAGCACTGCGGGTCCACCAGGCCTACAGCAGCCGGGGCAACCTCTACGTAACTGGACTACTGACTCTAGTTGGTTTTGCTTTGGCAAGGACGTCGGAAGAGGAGGAGCTACTCGCTGCTGTTGTTCGCCGCACGGTCTGCTGTTGTCCGCGGAGGCCGCCGCTTGTGGGCCGCTGTGGCCCGCTGTTTGTTGCCGATCGCCCGCTGCTTCTCTCCCCCCCCACCTCCGCTATCGCCCTCACTTCGCTGGGGGTTGGGAGTGCGATCGTAACACCTGGCCGGCGGTGGTGGAGCGTGGTTGATGCGGTTGACTCACACGCAAGCTGAGCGTGCTGAGCGTGCGCCGGAGCTGGACACCGGGGGATTGGCTCTGTCCAAGTTTTGTCGGCTGCTGCTGCCGCTGGTGGGCTAGTTTCGGGAAGGTCAGAACTGGGTGATCAAAGTCATTATCATTGTAGAAGGGGAAATACACAAACAGGAAGTCATGCTAGCCAAGGAACCTGTAGACCCTCTTGGTCTCAGAAACCTGTGGAAGAAACATAGGAACCTAATTGACAGCCAATGAAAAGTTTACTATAAGGAAGATGTGGCACGACAGCATGCTGACGGAGACTGGTTGAGCCGGTTATTGGCCTGGCTGCTGAAAGCAGACTTGTACAGGAAACCGATAGGAGTCACACAACTTAATAGGCAACTCGCAAGCCAAAATAAACATGGGTTTTGCAAAATACTATCAGCCATGGTATGAGGCGCCAAAGAGCAAGACCAGGATCGGTTGCAGGCGTGCTTAGAAGGCATAGACATACTGTGCATCGACCCGCTGCAACATCACCCTCCGAAGGAACCCTTCACTATAGATGTAATTAGGGAGGCAAAAGATCAGATGGCAAGGAACAAAACCCTGATAACAGATGGGCTACTGGCCAAATTCTATCTTTCATACATATCCGCATTAGCCTTGAAGATTCTTAAAATGTTTGAAACATCCAGGCAACTGGGGAGACTGCTAGGCTCACTTTGTAAGCCTCTCAATGTGGTCCTCCCCAAGCATGGCAGGGATCCCCTGGATGTGCGATTGTACCGCCCCCTAGCTATGCTAAGCCTGGAGTACAACATTTTTGGGAAAAATACTTGCAAACAGATGGTTGACCCTGGTAAGCTCTATGTACATTCAGATCAGAATGTTTTTTGCGAGGTAGGAATACGTTCCTCAACCTGAATCACCTGTTCAGTTTCATAGACCATGTTTGGGCAGAAATTTCAAGGTATAAGGCTCTCTCTATTAACATACATTGGTGGCACTACCTTATGTGGGACTTAGAAAGTTTGGGGTTAGGCCCGAATTTCAGGATATGGCTCTAATGATTGTACACCTAGCCAATGGCTCAGGTGAGCACAGGACAAGTGATATCAGAGCAGTTTCAGATACAGAGGCGCAAGGCAGGGCAGTGCCCTGTTGCATCTTATTTTTATCTTGGGTATGGAACAACTTGTGTGCCTTCTGTGATGAAGAAGGGCAAACCGAGGCATACGCTTGGGTGAAAGATGGCAGATTGTCTTGCTTTGTGCATACAATGCTCTCATATGTCTCAGAGATGGGCCCAGGGCCCTTACAGAGGTGATTAGCATCTTAAAGGACTTCGGGTACTATTCCAGGATGAGGATAAACTGGAGGAAGTCTTGCCTCTTCCAGCTCTGACCACTGTCAGAGATGGAGTGTACAGAGATCCCTCCTGTGAGAATGTAATGGAGGTTTGACTTTTTTAAATACTTGGGTGTGATGGTCTATCATAAAGATGAGGACATCATTGAAGGAAATCTGGGCAGATTGGTAACGGTGATGCATCAGACGTTCTGGATGTTGTTGCCCTTGTCCCCAATGGACAGGATAGCAATCTCCAAGATGCTGGGTCTCCCCAGACTACTCTGTTTCTTCTCCACATTGAATGTGAGGCAGCCCAGGAGATTGTTCAAAGAACTAGACCAGATCCTCTTCAATCTCATTTGAGGACTTGGAAGAAAGAGAGTGGCATTACATAAGAGGCAAAGTCCAGTTGATGCTGAGGGGCTGGGTACCCCCAATTACTAACTGTATTATGCAGTGGCCCAGTTGGAATGGGTAATGAAGTGGCTTACTGGGGGTTTGGACTCTGACAGAGTGGATGTATTTGCAGATATTCAGAGGCCAGACACTGGCTGATGGCCCCAACGGTGAGGGGATGGAAGCTGAAAGAAGTAGCTAAATATTGCTGGCAACGCTATAACAAACCAAAGGGCCACACACATCTGTATGCCCCTGGCTTCCCATGTGATCCATTCAGGCATTTAAGGTAAGCTAAACAGTTGTTCCGTGGGACTCATTCAGATTAATACCTCGCTTATGTTTAAGAGGAAATTAAATTAATTATGTCTGTGTGCATTCCTATCATGTCTCAATCCACTGTGTGCCAGAAAACATTCGGAACATCAATCAATGCCACTTTTCTCCCTTTGTTCCAGTCTTTAGTTATTTTTCAAATCACATGACGGTGCAATATGTGCAGTCAAGATTACTACAGACAGGGGGGGGCATGGGGGAGGGGCATGGCTTAGGCGCTCGCAAGACGGCCGCACCTTTCTGAAGCTCCGTTATGCAACAGAGCCGAAAACTACTTTACCGCTGTGGTTCACTTCGAAACTCTTCATGAAGCGGATTTATTGAGTTCGGAGCATCGGGGGCACAGGTACCTTGTCTTCTGGAGCCTCAATATGCAACGGCTGTGCCTTTAGCTCCCGCGACGCGTTCTCCTCAGGACGCGGCCGCCATTTTGAAATTAAGTTTCGTTCCGGCGCTAGCATTGTGGGAAGGCATCCTGAATAGAGCGTTCCTTGATAAATTAAGTTTTCTAGAGGCATTACCTTTTTTGGCCAGCCCTATTATTGTACAGAGCCAAATTTTTGCTGCCTGCTATTATTATGAACTCCTTTTTTTTCTTTTTGGTGACTTTTATCAGGGGTCTCTGGCCTTTTTAGCTTCACATGACTAACTTCTCCCCTCTGGCAAACAAGGTCCTGGTTGTTTTTTATTTATAGAGCCTACATACTCAGTCAGTGATATATCTACTGCCAGACTTCTGTCCACTGTATTACTGTACTTATATATGGAGCCTTCCATTGCGTCTGGTCAACAGAACATCACCTCCAAAATGTCTTTTGCTCGCAAGGAATCCATTATCGCCTCAAAGCGACAGAAAAAAGATCCTAACTCCCCTACTAAGTCCCCACTACCTCTAACCCCAGAGGACTTAATGGATGAGATTAAGCTTATGAAGCCCTTCGTTATGACACCATTGCCACTCTCCAACGAATGGAGGAAAAGTGGTCCAACCTGGAATCCAGAGTGACGACGATGGAGCAGCGGATCAGCGATGTTCAGGATGTTTCCTCCAAGTTCGAGGCCATGTCAAAAGAAATTGTTCTCCTCAAACAGCAGACCGAGGATTTGGAAAATCAAAATAGGAGGAACAATCTCAGAATTTATGGTATTCCAGAAGGGGCAGAGGGCTCGGACATGCTTTCTTTTCTTAAGGTGCATATTCCTAAAATTGTGGGCCTTAAGGAAGACATCAACCTCAACTTTCAGCGCGCTCACCGCCTAGGCCCTATAACTGGGGGTCCTTCTTCCTCCTCCTCGAATAATCGTCAGAGGAATTATTGTTCTCTTTCTGGAGTACACCGATCTTATGACGGTTTTGTTTGCGGCTAAACAATGAAAACAAATGCTGTGGTCGGGCCAGAAGGTATTCTTTTCCTAGGATGTGGCCCGTGCCACCGCTGATCAACGTAAAGAGTTTCTTTCTCTCTGCCCTGCTCTACGCTCCATGAATGCCAGATATGGTCTTGTGCATCCGTGCTTTTTTAAGGTTACCTACAGGGAAAGCACATTCTCTTTTGATCGCCCGGAGGATTTAAGGTAATTTATCGCCCGTCACAAGGGAGAGGAGATGGACCTTGGGAAAACTTGAACAGATACTATTCTTATACCTTTCACATTTGGTTGCTGCAATTTCTAAGTAGGATTGTTGTTTGAGTTGTTAACTCCGTGTTTTACTCTGATGTTTCTTATATTCTTGTCTTTTTCAGATTGATTCCTCATTACGTCTGTACAAATACCCCCCTGATGTATCCTTTTCCATGCTCCTCCTTCCTAATCCTAATGTTTATAGTACCTCTTCCTTGTCGGTAAGTGATTTTTCAAGTTATTGGCCTTACTTGTCGTTCTTCATGCTCCTCCCTTCCACATGGTTTGCCTCCTGCTGTTCCCTCTTCTATTTCCATTTTCTTTGGTTCCCTTCTTTGGTTGTTGTTAGCTTATATATGTCATTGCCTTATCCTCGGTCTCCATCGATATTTCTGTTTCTGTCCATATGTTGGTCGTCTCCTTGTTCGCGCCTCTACATACTGTTTTTCTACACTTGTTGTGTACTTTTTCAACTTTGACTGAAGCTTTTCAGCTTTTTGTCAACTTCTCCTCCTATTTCTTGCTCCCTTTCCCTCTTTGTTTTGAGGTTTTTGTCCCTCTCCCTCATTTATCCTTTTCCTTTCCTTTTATTTCATGTTTGGCATTTTGTACTTATCTTACAGTGACTTATATAATGGGTTTGTTTTCTTATTTTGGTGATTTTCTATTCTACTATTGTTTCCTTTTCCCTGTTCTTTTCTCTTTGACTTGTGGCTTCTCCCCTTTTTCTTTTTTCAATATATCATTTCTGATTGTTTTCTTCTTTTTCTCATTTTCTATTCTTTGCTCTTTTTGCATCCTTTTTCCTTACATGTTCTTATTGCACAGTTACTTATCTGTTGATTTCAGATTTTCGCATGTTGAATTCTCAATTTTACTAATTTTTAGAATGCTCTTGGTGTTGCCTTTTCCCTTTTTCTTCTCATGATGACTGATAATGTTCGTATTGTCTCCTGGAATGTGAAGGGTTTACGTAACCCCATCAAGAAACAAAGGGTACTTACCCATCTTTCCAGACTGCATTGTAAAATTGCGATGTTACAAGAAACTCACCTTAATGATAATGATATTAACTCCCTTAAAAAACAATGGGTTGGTCATGTGTATTGTTCCCCAGCTAAAGATAGGAAAAATGGTGTGGTGACATTATTTCATAAGTCCCTTTTCCTCACTATAGAAAAGGAGGAGAGGGATGAAGAAGGACGATGGCCTCTTCTTCATCTACTCATAAATGGTTCCCCTATCTCTCTTCTTAACATTTATGGCCCTACTAATATAGATTCAAAGTTTTGGAAATCCATTTCACATACTCTCTACTCATGTTCTGATTCCAACCTTTTAGTGGGTGGGGACTGCAATCAGGTCATGGACCCCTTCACTGATAGGAAATCTACCTCTAGATTTATCCCCAACAAAATGCAAAAAGCCTTTACGAACGCTATTCATTCGAGAGGTTTGGTAGGCGCCTGGAGGATATATAATCCAGATTGTTTGGAATTTACTTTTTACTCTCCAGCACATAACTCTACTTCCAGAATCGATTATATTTTTCTGAGCCCACACCTTCTCCCTAACTTACATCATGCGGAAATTGAATCCATACTGATTTCCGATCATGCTCCTGTCTTTATTAATTTAGATCTCCCTTCTGTACCTTCCAAACCTTGTAGATGGCGCTTTAATAATTATCTACTCAAAGATCCTATTTTCATTGGGCGCTTCAAGGATTTTTGTCAGAATTCTTTCTCTTCAATGCCAGTCCGGATATATCTTTTCACACTATTTGGGACGCCTTTAATGCGACGGCCAGAGGATTTATTATTGATTATGTGTCTGTTAAGAAGAAACAACATCTTAAGGAGTCTGCTTCCCTATTATCCTTCATTAAGCAGCTGGAACATACGTATTTCTCTTCCAATGATGAGGCTACTCTTAAGAAATTGGTCAAAGCAAAATTGAATTTTAATAGGAAATCAACGGAGGAAGCTTCCAGGACGTTACTAAAAATTAATTCCAAATTTTATGGCGGTCGCAATAGAGCCGGTAAATTGCTGGCGAACTATTTGAAGGTTAAATCTCAAAGATCTAAAATAGTCAATATCATTGACGATAACAGTGTTAATCATTTCAAAGATGAGGAAATATTGAAATGTTTTACTGATTTCAATAAGACCTTATATACTCCGGAATCTTCTCCTTCTGACGCTGCTTTGGATTGTTGCCTCCACGCTCCTCCCCTTCCCCCGACTGTTCTATTTTAGATAAAGACTTGTCCCTCTCTGAGATTAAGTTAGCCCTAGCCAAGTTACCTAGGGATAAGGTTCCTGGCCCGGATGGTTTTACTGCTGAATTCTATTCTTGTTTCTCACAGACTCTTCTTCCCCATCTTTTATCTCTTTTTCAGCACTTTATATCTCACAATGAAGCTCGTGGCTCTTTTCTTGAAGCCATGATTTGTCTAATCCCCCAAAAGATAAAGATCCCTCATCCTGTGCCAATTATCGCCCTATTTCTTTAATTAATTTGGACTGTAAAATTTTTGCCAAGGTGCTGGCCCTTCGTATCAATCAGGTAATTTCAGATTTGATTGGCTCTGAACAGACGGGGTTTGTTAAGGGAAGGACATTGGCAGACAATTCCAGAACTTTTCTAAATATCATTCATCTTGCATCTAAGAGTTCCTCCCCTGTTGCAGCCATAACACTCGACGCGGAGAAAGCTTTTGATCGCATTCATTGGCTTTTTATGATGCGCGCACTTTAATGGCATGGTTTTGGTCCCGCTATCCTGTCCTTTATAAGTTTGTTATATTCTTCCCCAACCACCTCAGTTTTTGTTAATGGATCTCAATCTTCTTATTTTACTCTCCAACGGGGTATCCGTCAAGGATGCCCTCTTTCGCCCTTGCTCTTTATCCTATCGCTTGAACCTTTTCTCCATTCTCTGCGACATTCCTCCGCCTTTCGGGGTTTTACACATAAGGCAACTGAAATCAAGTTTACTGCTTATGCAGATGACATTATGTTGTATATCTCTGATCCCTTTACTTCTTTGCCTGCCTTTACGGATCTTTTATCTTCCTACGCCACCTTGTCAAGATATAAGTTAAACTTCTCCAAGTCCGAAGTGCTTCCATTAAACAAATACTGTTTAAAAAGTATGTTTGATGGAACGGATTTCAAATGGAACATTAATAGCATTTCTTGCCTGGGGATCAAATACTCTTCTTCAATTGTTAGAACTGTTCAGCTTAATTTGGAAGATGTTTTATTAAAAGTGACCCTCATGGCAGAGAAATGGTCTCCCTTATTTTTGTCCTGGTGGGGTAGACTGGACTCAATCAAAATGATGATGCTTCCTGTTATCAATTTTTATTTGTCCATGTTACCTGTGAAACTTCCAATAAAATTTTTCAAAACTCTTAACGGTGTTTTGAGTAAATTCCTCTGGAATAACCGGAGAGCTCGCATCTCTTTGTCCTTCCTGTCTGCTCCTAAGGACCGGGGAGGTGTTAATTTCCCCAATTTTCGCCAGTATCACGCCTCCTTTTTAATTCGTCAAATGCTGCCCTATCTTTCTTCCTCTGAAGAACCCCCTGTATCGGTCTGGCATAGATTGGAGGAATCCTTGGTTCAGCCGTTTTCTTTTTCTTCGTTAGGCAATTTCACTCATCCTCCTCGCTTTTTAACTCCCCAACCATTTCTAAATTTATCCCAACCTTCAATCCGGTCCTTGGCAGATCTCTTACACCTCTACAAATGTTCCTAGATTCACATCTCTGGCATAACAAATCCATTAAACTTTCCAACTGCACTATTTTTTGGAAAGATTGGGCAGCTAAAGGGATCATTCAGGTTAAGCATTTAGTACTGGGTACTCATTTTCTATCGTCTCAGGAAGTTCAGTCTAAATTTTGCCTGCCTGCCTCTTCACTTCTTAGGTATGACTCTTTGAGATTGCTTTTAACTCATCAGTTTTCTCTTCTCTCTGGATCTCCATCCTCCTCATCAGACCCCCCCATTAGAACCACTTTCTACCTCTCTTTCAGTTCGGGCCTCTCATATCTATAAATATCTTCATTTCTCTCTTCCCAATCGCCCTAAGAGTAAAATTGAACTCTTATGGGAATCAGATTTGCAGCGGACCCTCTCTGTACACGTATGGAACTCTCTTTGGACACAAATACACCACACCTCTTGCACTGCTAGCACCACCCAAACACTTTATTGTTTTTAACCCCATTATCCCTCTCCAAGTACAGTTCTGACTTGTCCCCCAACTGCTGGTCCTGTAAAAACACCCCTGGCTCATTCCTACACTCATTTTTTCTTTGCCCTAGCATTTCCTCTTTTTGGACCAGACCAAGGTATGTAAATCAATCTCCTCCATTTGCTCTATCAATTTTCCCTTTGATATCTACTCCATATTTTTGGGCAGTAATTCTGTAAATTGGTTAGGTGCTCACAAGATGGGCAAGTTTGTGGATTTGTTAATTGCTATTGCCTTTCAGGTTATTACCTCTAACTGGAAGGATGCCATTAAGGTTTCTTTTTCAGCTTGATGGAATCTTCTCTGTTATCACAGTAGGCTGGACAGAGCTTCTGCCACCACATCCCAACAACTCCTTCGAAAAGAAGCCTTTTGGTCTCCACTCACCAACTATTTATCCTCTTCTGCATTACGCAACAATGACAGTTCCTTTGTCTTTCAGCCGCCATGAGTATTACGTTACATTTCTCTTATACTGTTTTTATTAGATAATGTATTGTTCCTACCTGGTTATCAGAAATGTATAATGTTTGTTATCAGATATTTATTTATTTTATCTGGTAAGGATGTTGATTTATTTCTATTCTTTTTCGGTCTGTTTTTTCTTTTTCTTTCTTTTCTTTTTCTTCTCTCTTTTCTTTCTTTCTTTCTCCAATAACAAAAAATGTAAAATGCTAATTTGTTAAGGTTCACAGCTTGTCATTATTGCTTCCAGCCTTTGGTTTCAGTTTTCTACAGGGTAGTTGTCCTACCTTTCATTTTACCATGCTTATATATACTATGTGATATTTTCTGCAATTCCTCAATAATTGTTGATGTAATGCTGTACGTTTGTTCGTACTTGCTTTAATAAAGCTCTTTAAACTTAAAAAAAAGATTACTACAGTCAACGCAGTGCTAGACAAAAGTGAACATATATACAAAAATTTCAATTGACAATGTACAACGCCCAATGTTTATATATTGTTCACTTCTTTTAAAGAGACTGTGCGGGTCCGTATACATACCCTCCCCAAGAAACACCTCAGTGAAAATGCAAGGGGAGTGCGTTGACGTTTCGACCTGGAATCTATTATCTGGGCTCATTAGGACTGCTGTCCAATGGTGTAATAAAACTAGAGGGGGCCTCCCTGCAAGGCACGTGCAATGGGCCCCCACCGGGCTCAATCAGGAGCTCTGCAGCCAGAGTGCTGTGCTGAGGGGGCCCCCTGGAGCTTGGGGCCCCCCCGCAACACGGGGGCTGCGGGGGCCTGTGTTACGCCCCTGTGCTGTGATCTTGCTAAAGCGCCCGCGACAAAAGAGAAAAGTGGTCTCAGTCTGGGTATTCTCACTCCCACAGAACAACTTCAGTCACTGATTATCAACTACTCACATACTCCTCAAATGTGTATGTAAATGAGTGTGTAAATCATGGGGGCTCGGAGAGTAGTCACCAGATGTACACCTCAATCATTTTGTAATGCAACATCAATCAGGAAGTAGGTAAATTGACACAATGCATCAATTAGTGGTGACCCAACGTGCACGCACTTCAAAATCCATGGGAATGGTGTCACCCGGAATGTACACATAAACATGGACAAGATCTTTGCAATGTCTCGTAAGTTGATTGAAGCACAACAGCCATCGACAAGACTTCTAAATCGTGATTGTACCTAATAAATTGCATGAACTCTAACTAAATGATCCGTGTGATTAACTGTGCCCATCAGGTCATACATCGTACAGTGCTAGAATAGCTTCACTGACCAAGCACCACTGTGAACAATTCTAGCCTTTGTGTGAAAGTGCACGCTGTGTAACCATTCAATAGCCACATGCCCATATCGTATCATTTACTGACTTAACCTGACCTAGTACCAAAGTGAATTATGCCAGTTGTCCTACACTAAACATGGTGTGGAAATGCATGCTATAAATCCAAAAAACACAAGGTTACTAACCTTACCCTGGAACTCTGAAAAGAGACACCATGCACCGCTACCCCTGCCTACATGAAGGAGAGTGTCCTTAACTACTCAACTGCTAACCACCATCCACCATCTTAGTGGGTTATACAATTAAATCGCTCTATAAAGCAGGATGAATCCTACTTCCACTTGAACTACAAGCAATGTCCAGCTTGCAGTGTCCGATATGAGTTGTGTATTGACTAACAGTCTGCAACACTGAATTTTTTATTCAATATCAGATTCCAGTTCTTTAAAGTCCGTGCCACTCTAATCCTGTCCACGCGACCCACCAACGTGTATGTCGGGTGCAAAGCAGTGCAACTGTCCTGCAGTCATTTCACACCGTCACTAGCCAACCTGCAGTACACAAGCAAGTACTACCTCAAATATGCAGTTATCTATCTCAATTGAGCTGCCTGATAGGAATATCTCTAAATGGAAGTCAATGGTAAACGCAATGTTGAGTATTTACAAATCTGTGATCAAAGCATTAGTCCCATGCACCCCTTCTAAGGATGCAACAACATTTCACATAAGTGACCTTATTACCTGGGCAGGACCCTCCCAAATAGTAGATCCATCTATGCTGATATTTTAGATACATATATGCAACTACACAACTGAGATATTTATTAAATCACAGGTTGTGTTAATTATTGACAATCTTCCCAATCATAGACCTCATCCAAACCCCATGTTGTACTATTCACCTACATTCTCTTAAATCCATCAGTGTGGAGATATTGCCACCTCTCAAATCAGTCCTGACCACCTCCACCACTGGCCAGTAGATGCCATTTTCTGTGTCCTCCTATGTAGTAGTGTACCAACGGAATACCATTCAACATGAACTTAATGTGGCTCCTGTGCTGATTAATCGTTGCTCGACCATCTAAAATATCTGTCCCACATACATTTTATTGCATAGACATTTTATGATATATATTACATTTTGAATATACAGTTGGAGAATGTCTTCAAAGTATAGGTTCTAGAATCTTACACCAATGTCTTAGAATTCACGGTGTATTTGCAAGGAAAACAATCCCATTTAAAGTGAACTGACACATCTGGCAAACCCCTTAAGATCCTTACATCACTGATTTCCCTGTGAACCATTCCATGAAGTCCCTACTATCATTTCTTTTTAACTCACAAAAACAGTGAGGCTTTGTTACATGTGTCTTCGAGTAGAGGCCATTGCTTCTTCATGATCTTTAATTCGTTATTGACTGGACTGAAGGTGCTAACCTTCACTACTCTGCTTAAAGTTCTGTCCCTAGTTTTGGGCATGAGTAAATTCTCTCGGGGGGGGAAACCTTCGGTTTTTTAAATGAAATTAAAATAAGTCCTGGCGCTGGTAGCACAACAGAAGGGAGATTAGGAGACCTGGTTATGAAGGTATGAATTAAAAAGCCAGGTTTTGAGATTCTTTAAAAAAACTGACAGGGATGTACTGGTCTTTAAGTGGAGGGATAGGACATTCCACCATTTGGTTGTACCATAAACAGAACTACTCCCCTCCCCCCCCAACACGTTCTTCAAAACTTGGGCACTTTAAGGTTGGCAGCTGTGGAGGATCGAAGTGGCCTAGCGGGAATGTATCTGACCAGTTTTTTTATTTTAAGTAGTCTGGGCTTTCGTCATGTAAGGCCTTAAAGGCGAATCAAAGCACCTTGAAGTCTATCCTCTTCTCGACTGGCAACTAGTAAAGTTCCACTAATGCCTTGTCTATTGAGCTTTGTCTAGTTATTCCAAGCAATAGACGAGCTGCAGAGTTCTGCAAGATTTGTAGTTTGTTACAGAGTAGCTATTGGGCTCTATTGATGATTTTCTTGGGGTAACCTCTTTCCATCTGTCTCATTTTGAGTTGTTCGTTGTCCTTAAAATGGTCATCCTTAATATAGCAGCTCCGGATAATCTTGAAAATTGACCAAACTGCAGATTGTCATTAAGAGCCCTTGCTTGCTGGCTGTTTTATCATAATAGAGCGTTCACATCAGTAGGCTTCTTGTACAAAGTTGTGTACAGTTTCCCATCTTTGTGTCGGACTAGGAGGTCTAAGTAATTGATTTTGGTTTTGCTGTAGTTCGCTATAAAAGACAAGTCCACGCTCTGGTTATTCACCCACTCCTTTTATCTCACTGATAAATTGCATGCTATCTCTAGCATACGAGGCAATCTTAAGAACCTCTTCTTTAAGGTCTACAAATTTACACAGTAGTTCACACCCCTAAACTCTTGGTTGCTCAGGTATGTTTTTCTAGTCCTTATGTATCTTTGGTAATGTGTAAATGACAGGGGTTCTGGGAAAAGGTCTGTTCAAGAAGGCATACTCGTTCTTAATAAACTCTGCTTCCAGGGCCCTAGATGTGACTGCACTTATGTCTTCCTGAATACTCTTAAGGGGTTTGGATGAGCGTTTCTTATAAATGATTCACATTTCCTAACTGTCTCATTACTGTGTTGTAGACACTGGTGTCCTGTATTACTATAACTCCACCCTTATCAGCTGGCTTGATTGTTATGTCCGGGTTCTGTTATAGGGTGGTCAAAGCCACTCATTCTTTCTTGGATATATTGCTAGGAATACATTTTTTTCTTTTTTCAAGTTCTTTCATGTGTTTTAGGACAGTGTTCTCAAATATGATGATTTCAGTGGTCATTAAATGGGTTGCCGTGTTGAAATATAGAGGGCAGTGAAAGGCCAGCCCCTTTATCACTAGGGAGGTTCACACTATATTGGAAGAAGTATCCAAGTCTGATTGTTTTGAAGAAACAACACAAATTACCCTCTAAATTTAAAGAAAGCAGGTTTGTCCGTTATCACGAAAGCTAGCCTTCAATCAATCAATCAATCATTCAATCAATCAGGGTCTTATAAAGCGCGCTACTCACCCGTGAGGGTCTCAAGGCACTGGGGGGAGGGAGGGTGGGTGCAGCTCCGGTTCAGTCGAAGAGCCAGGTCTTGAGGTTCTTCCTGAAGGTGTGCAGGGTGGGGGAGCGTCTGATGTTGACCGGGAGTTCGTTCCAGGCCTTGGCTGCGACGTATGAGAAAGCTTTTCCGCCTGCTCTGTTTCTGCGAATGCGTGGGGTTTCTGCCAGGGCGAGGTCAGCGGAGCGGAGGTTCCTTTTGGGTACGTGGAAGGAGACTCTCTTGTTGAGGTATTTGGGTCCGATGTTGTGGAGGGATTTGTAGGCGTGAGTGAGTAATTTGAAGGTTACTCTCTTCTCGACGGGTAGCCAATGGAGGTCTTGTAGGTGTTGGGTCATGTGTTCGTGCCGTGGGGTTCCGAGGACGAGTCTGGCTGCGGTGTTCTGGATGGTTTGGAGTTTGTGTAGGAGAGTTCTGTTGATTCCGGCGTAGAGGGCGCTGCCGTAGTCCAGTCTGCTTGTTATGAGTGCGTGGGTGACGGTCTTTCTGCATTCTGGGGGATCCATTTGAAGGTCTTGCAGAGGATGCGGAGGCAATTGAAGCTGGTGGAGGCGACGGAGTTGATCTGGCGGGTCATGCTTACTGTCAGGTTCTCATTGTGACATTGTGAAACTTTGGTGATTGAGTGTTATGAGTGGTGACCAACTGTAATACTGATTGCCAGTTTGCCTCTCTCCTGGTTGGTAGCTGGGTTCTTGCCATCCTCTCCTCCTCATGGGTTGAGGCCAAGTGAGTTCATTACTTACAATGGCCTAGAACATCCACTTTGCCAGTTTTGGGGTCAGCATCTTGAACAGCCGTCCACATGGGCCACTCTGCAGTTGTTGATCACACATGGCTAAGAGAGGAGGGCAGTGACTACACCAGTGCTTAATTTGCAAAAATATAGGTGCCGGGCCCCTCTTCGGGAGGACACTGCATCTTGACCCACCCATAGCCCCTGCTAGTGCTGCCAATTACAATACCAAATCAACTAGCAACCATCATTCTCCTACAAGGGTTATAATTCAGACTATTCCAGGCCCCCAAAGCAATAGGAATGGTTTGGGTGGCAGGTATTAGTCATTATTAATGTATATTGAATTAATACATAACTCTTGTGGTGCTTATCTCTAAATTAGACAAACAGCACCACCATGTGGCAGACTCTCACGAGTGCTGGTGCTGCCAATTAAGTGCCGGTGCCAAACACTGGAAACCACACGTTCAAATTAAGCACTGGACTACACTTTGTTTCACAGCTGACACAATATGCGAGACACCAGTTACTCTTAAGAGACCGGTGGGTGCAAGACCTGAGGAAAGATATCACTGACAAGAACTATAAATAAAATAAATAAATGTTGATTAAGCCCAAAAGGGGCTTACTAAAGAGTACTCACCAAGTTCTCTTTGCTCAAATCAAAAGATGGAGGGTGGGAGAGTCCATTTTTGCATATCCAGAATGGGCTGCAAAAATAACCATAGAAGGCAATATTAGGTGCTGTTTGATAAACAGCGCCTAATATTGCCTTCCATGATTATCCTTGAGGAGAAAACGAATTGATTAAAACTCACCACCTCTACCATAAGGAAATGGAGTAGGTCACTGATCCCAATTCCAGACAGGCTGTATGCATTTGCCTGCGTGCACTGCAACTCGTATTTTCAGTATATTAATTGTATTTACCTAACCACCTGTCACTTTGCACGAGCTCATTTTCTATTACCTTTTTAACATGATGGAGCAACTATTACATTGTGAATTCTGTATATAATACTTAACTTCAATACGTGACGTTTCCGTAACCTGTGGCTCTGGTGTCATGTTTTTCCTGTTCTCATCTTTTTCATTCATTTACAGTTTTTGATTAATTTCAACAGTTATTGTATTGTCGGTTTTGTGAAAAATTTGGTTTTCATTTTCAAATACTTTTTGTGGTTCCCATTTGGACCTTTTTGATTCATGTACCAATAAGTGTGGCATAGCTCAAAGTATGAGGCACCATTGGACCTGGAAAAGGGCGGCAGGAGGAAAACGCAAATTTCAAATCCGGGGTTGAAATATAGGCATGCAATGAATCACAACCTTATTATGGGCTCGAGTAACAAAGGTAAACTTAGAACTGAAGTCTAAGTTTAGACCTAAAGTCGAACTTTGGACCTGAAGTCGCACTTTAGACCTGAAGTCGTAACCTAGACTTTAGGTCTAAGTTTACCTTTGTGAATCGTGCCCTGTGTTCACGTTTAAAGGAAATTTGTTCCGTTATTTTCTTTCTTTGCACCAATGTAGAACAAAGCTGTAACTAGTTACTGGTTATTACAACAAGTCTGCAATATGTGTTACGCAACCCACATCGCAGATAAACGTGAGCTGATTACCAGGTTGATCTCGGACCAAAACATGTACCCCTGGTCAGTTATTGCCTTAATACCTTGTAATGTTAAAAATACAAAATTTGATAAAGAACCATTTTAAAAAATAGATTATTTGTCAAATGGACATCTTTTAATGTGTATCCTCATGCAATGGTTTAGCGTTTTGACAGACTGAAAGATCTGATCCCCGAGCAGGATGTGACTTAATGAAGGCCCCTGCGGTACAGAGATACCCACAACTTTCTAGGGAGTACCCAAACCTTCAAGAGGGACCCAATTAGCCCAAGGTCTATGACTGTGAGCTATGGGAGATTTGAGGCACTTTGTCACATTTGGCAGGGGGGCCTCATCATTTTGCGTGAAGCCACTGGAGCAGGAGTCTCTTGTGCCAAAGCACAGGTAGGTCTTTCATCATTTTTGGGATTGGTTCCTATGCACAGGGGGAGTGTTTCAGAAACTGGCTGGATGGCCGCCTCCACCAATCAGAGCTGCCTGCCTGTGACTTGCCACGGCCCGCAGCACTGAAGCTTTGAGGAAGCTTTGTTTGGAATCGAAGTTGTTTTATCAGTGGATGCTTGCTTTAACCCCATACTCCCGTGCATGTGTGAGAATTGTCATCTGGAGGGTTCCACTGCCATGGTGCAACTGGCAAGGACAATTGGCAGAGCTGGTGGACTGAGCCGGGTGGGTGTCCCTTTTCCTGGGGAGGCTTTATATTTCCTTCTACTTAGCCATCTATTACTAGCCGTGTTTATCTAATAAAGAGCCAACAGAGAACCTGCAGTCTCCAGCGGGTTTCTACAGCACACACCTCCTCTTTGGATTACAACCCTGGATGGAAACAGGTGGGAAACGAGAATGGAGAACTGTGCACTTTAGGAACCCTTAAGAAATGTAAAACAGAAAGGAAAAAATACACAGGAGGAAGGAAAGAGCAGCCCCACCAGTGCCATCACAACGTCTGGGTGTCCAAGGAGAAGGACCGTCTCTGAGCTTTGTGCAGAAAGAAAGCGAGCGGGCTGGGGAGGCAAAGCCGGACCGATGAGGGGCCCGCGACAAACCCCTACCGGAGGGCGGGGCTGAGCGGAAGGCGGGCGGGCAACAGGCACGTGAAAATGAAGAGCATGATTGGGCAGCATTATTCAAAGCACCCAATGACCGGGGGCCCCCTAGGGGGGGCAGCAGGATTTAAGGGCCAAAGGAGCCCCCCCCAGGTAATAGGTGCCTTCGAATTGACTGGACTGGACCCTGGATCTTCGCCACTCGGACTCCTCACTGCGTGGGATCATCGCGCATCGGCATAAATCAAAGGCACGCAACAGCCTGAGAAGTTGGCGGCGAGGGCCGGAGCGGGCCGCCCGTTGCAGGCTACGGAGGCGCGCACTCATCAGAGTCTCCGGGCGAGGAGCAAGGGCAGCGGCGTGAAGGGAGCTCGCTGTCACGGTGTGAGAAAAGACTTGAAAGGAGCGATCCCCCAAAAAGAAATTAGCCAATGCAAGGCTACACCTACAATACCAAAGCTTACGAGGCGCTACACCAGAATGGAATGGGATACCGTATCAAAAGCAGCGCTCAAATCCAAAAGGATGACCGCTGCTTAGCCCCCACAATCAAGCTGCTGCCTAAGGTCCTCCATGACCCCCAACAGAGCTGATTCGGTACTGTGACCAGGATGAAAGCCAGACTGAGACGGATGAAATAGCTTATGTTTCGTCACATGTGCAGAAAGTTGAGAGTTAATGTGTTTTTCCAATATTTTGGAAAAGGTGGAGAGAAGAGATATAGCCCTGTAGTTAGACCAGCAGAGGGGATCTAAACCAGTCTTTTTCAACAGTGGAAGCACCAGAGCGTTCTTCCAACTGCGAGGCAACTGGCCCAGATTTAGGGAGGGATTAAGAAGCTGAGCAATCACCTCAAGGGAAGGCTCATCCAGGCTTCTGAGCTTGGAAGGAGGGAGAGGATCAAGTGGGGAGCCAGACTTGATGTTTCCAAGTAGATTTCTCAAAGGAATTAAATCAATTGGGAGCCAAGCCTTAACTTGACAAGATTCATCAGATGCAAAATCAGGGGGAACAGTCACAACATGGTCAGAAAGTTGAGTAGTGGGAAAGATAAAGTTGTCATAAGAAGAGGAATCCAACTCAAGCTCATGATGAATAGACACAACTTTATTATGAAAAAACTGCGCGAGTTCATTGCAATGGTGTAATGGAAGGGAGGGGAATAGCAAGAACATATTGGATGCAGAAAGTTCGGACACAACTTTAAATAGGGTTTTCTGACAATTTTGGGCGGACGTAATTTTATCCATATAGAAGGAGGCACGAGCAGATCTGCAAATAACATAATATTTTTTTTTGTGCCTCCAAATAAGTGGCTTTGGCCTCTGGCGCGTAATGCTTTCTCCACAGTCTCTCCTAAACTTTACATTGTTCTATTCCAGCTCTAAGGTAGTCAGTAAACCATGGAGCGGGGGAAGCACTCTAGATTGGGATTTAGTAGAAAGGGGAAGAAGGGAATCGATAGCCTCAGACAACCAGTGATCGACAAGTAGCTGGTCCGAGTCCAGTTGAGATGAAATGGAAGGAACAGTCTGCCGAAGCAGCTCATTAAGTGCCTTCATATCAAGTAGAGACCAGTTCCGAGTTTTCTTTGGCAAGGCGGGAGGGCGAGGCGAATGAGCCAAGGAGAAATCAATAAACAAAGGAATGGCAAGGTGATCAGACCAGCCTAGCTGAATGGGAGGAGCAGTGGACACAGTAGGAAGATTCGAAAAAATAGGGTCCAAAAGATGACCTGCTACATGGGAAGGTGAGGAATTCATGAGTAAAAGATTCAGGGTCAACAGACTGTCCAAAAGAGTTCGAGCAGATTTATTACTAGGATCATCAAAATAAAAAATTCAAGTCCCCAAGCACAGAAAATTTGCCGCACGAAGTGCAAGAAGGGCAAGTGATTCGGTCAACAGGGAACCCCAGTTTTTAGATGGGCCAGGGGGACAGTAAATGAGGGCACCAGAAAAGGTAAGATTAGGGGAGAATGGGATAGAGAAAAGTAGGGCTTCACAGTTGGGAATCGTGAGTGCCTCAATTTTGCAGTTATAGATTTTTTTTTAAATAATGGCAATTCCTCCACCAGTTTTCAGAGGTCTATTTATACCTAATAGAGCAAAATTCTGTGGTAGTGCCGCAATCACATCTGGTATGGACCCGTCGTGGAGCCAGGTCTCTGTTAAAAAAAACACATCCGGATCCTTGTCAACTAGGAAGTAAAATGGGTGCAACTGGTCTTTGGGAAGGGAGCGACAATTGAGACTAAAACAGCGGAAAACCTTAGATGAATGTGAGCCAGAATTGTCAACTCTGGAAAGGTGGGAAGTCTCTCCTCCGAAAGAAGGGTGGGGGCCAGGCCAGGAATAAGTGGGGAAGATATTATCAAATAAACAATGAGAGCAGAACCTGACGCTGGCATCAGGGGCAAGAACCAGACAAACATCATTAGGGGTGGGTTTAAAACTCCTAAGATCTTGAGAGGAGTAAGTGAGTTGAGGCTGCAAGCAAAAATGAGCAGGGGTTCTCGCCCCTGGCCCCTGGCCCCGGCTGGACGCGGACGGGCGCAGACGGGCTTGCCTTAGGCGCGCCTTCGGCGCAACAGCGCCGCGCCCGCCATGGCATGGGTTTAAATAGGAAAAACCCGGAAATGCCGTGAGACGCAAGTCTGGCTGGTTCGGGAACGCCCTCCGCCCAATCGGCACACAGCCACGGCGGAATAGGGCGGAACCAGGAAGGAAGAGAAATTCCCCAGCGTGTGGAGGTGAGAGCCCGTCAAGTAAAAATACAAAAGTAAACGGTAATTAGCCACCAGTTAAAAAGTTAAAAAGCGAACGTCATAAAATCAAACAATGGGATAGCGTACAGCAACAGCGCAACTGACCTCACTCATGTTATTGGATGCAAAATCCTTTAGGCAAAATACAGGAACTAAGAAGCTGCTTGGTTGTTATCCAGGGTTCTAGACTCACCAGTAGAATGTTTCAAATGCACTTTTCTTACATAATTGAAAATATTTAGCAATCCTATTATATGAAACACAAAGAGAAAAATGAATAGCTATTTTGTGGCTAACAGTCTTGAAAAGTAAAAGTGTTTTTGAGGCATGCAAAATACATATGAAATTGTGGCAGAAGTTATACAGAAAGAGTTTGTGAGAAACATATTTATGGGACTGGTCTCAGAATGAAAGAGAGGGAGGGTTATTTATTTATAAAGCATGAAAAGCAAGTGTGGATGAAAATTTTTATCGCCGACGCATCAAGAATTCTATTAAGAACACGGAGGCGAGGAATATGCTTCTCATTTCTTTACTACTAATTTCAGCAGCCAATCTCAATAAAGTAAAACACAAACTACATTATCCATGTTTCCCTGTACCTCCCATGTCACATGCTCCAATCATATATGAGCTACCCATATAACTGTGGAAGTCACCATTTTGTGTCCTCTTTCTTTGTTTGATAAGTCCATAAGAACAGAATATTCCAAAGGGAAACAGGGTAAAAGTCACCAAAGATCCATACAGCCCAACGTGGACTTAAAACTTCCAGTTGATCCAACAGGGATGTATATCACCAACCACAGCCCGTGACTGAACTCTGCAATGGGATTAAAATTGCAGCGAGTCAACACGCCATATATAACTCCTCTCAAAGGAAAAAAATTCCAAAGCAGAGTGCACCTCACAGCTGTTCTGGGCGTTTCCTGAAATAGAGAAAGATCCCCAAGTAAAATCTGGCATCATAAATATAAAGCATAGACTATTGCCAAAAATCATCAGGTGGGAGAAATAAGACAGAAACAACTCAATTTTGTATCAACATTAGTTATAACAATACACTTTTAACAATTGAATTATAGTTCAAAGACAATTGCATCTAAAGGGTGAGCCTCGCCTCCGTGTACTTAATAGAATTGGAAATTCTTGATGCGTCAGTTAGACACATTTTCATTCTATGTCAGGACCGGAGGCTCCGATTATGCGAGTTTAAAGTCGTGTTACCACCACAGATGCCACATCTACAATAGGTTTATAATAGTATTTCTTATATGTAGACTCAGAGATCCAGTCTGCCGCTCTTATGATGTCTTCTACACGAGAGCCGAGAGCATATGATTTGGATGCCATGGCTCCTCTCGCAGAATGCACCACAAAGACAGAAATGTTGACGCCTGCTTCTGCCAGTAGTCATTTCATCCACCTGGCTAAGGTAGCTGCAGACACTGGTTTTTAGGGTTTTTGTAAGGCAATGAGTAGTTGTCCTCCAGCCTCAAATCTCATATCACAAGTAGCGATTTCATAATCCTTTAAGCATTGCACCACACATAATTTACTACTGTTTGGGAAACTTGGATAGGTTACCAACATGGAAATAGATTTGGTGCGGCGTGTGATAGTACAGGAAATGCCTTCTGGAGAGAATACTCTACCTGATAGATCCAATACTCGTAAGTTCAATACCCTCTTACAGGAAATCAGACATAATAACATTGTGAGCTTGGCCCGAAAGCTGTTTGCACGACAAGTATTTGTTTGCAGGCTATTGCTCCAAGAATTATTTGAGAACAACATTCACGTCCCAAATGGGTGTATACTTGGGTCTCGGAGGGTTGACCATACGGATACCTTTCATCCATTTGCAGACTAGAGGGTGTTCATCCAATAGTTTACCCTCTACTGGGAGGTGTCCTGCGGAGATTGCCGATCTGAAGTTATGAACTGTTCGGTATGCTAAACCGGAAGATGCTAGTTCTGATAGAAAGTTTATTACCATACAATGTTGTGCCCCCACGGGATCAACACTCCATGTGTTGCACCAAGCACACCATCTACTCCGAGCTAAAGAATATCTTTTATGGGTGTTATCTGGCCAGGCCTGCCTGATGAAGGATGCAGCTTGTTGCGAAATGCCTTGGGTATGCCATCTTTGCCTGAAACCATCCAAGCCATCAGCTTGAGTTGACCTGATAGATTCAATGGGTGAGGAATACCTTCCGGGTCTAGGAGGAGATCCGGCTGAACTGGGAGTAGAACTGGAGGCGCACTCGCTAGAGTTAGAGCTACTGGGAACCAAGGTTGCGCTCTCCAGTAAGGTGTCACCAAAATGATTTCTGCTCCTTGTCAACTGATCTGTGACAGGACACAGGGAATCATCAGGAATGGGGGAAAGGCATAGCCTCGGAACTGATCCTAGTCCTGGATAAATGCATATGTCGCCTGGGCATCCGGATCTGGGTGCAAGCTCCAAAAATGTGTCAGTTGTCGATTGAGTTATGATGCGAACAGATCTATTTCGCACGGGCCCCACAATCTGTTCAGATCTTGGAAAACTGAGTGATTCAGTTTCCAGTCGCTGAAATCTCGTAAGTGTCTGGAGATCCAGTCGGCTATGGTGTTCTTCTTGCGTGGTAGATGCTCCACTATGAGGGAGATGCAATGATCGAGGCAGAAGTGACAGAAGTCCTTGGCAATCTATACTAGTAGACGGGACTTTGTCCCCCCGAGCTTGTTGACGTAGCGGACTGCTGAGATGTTGTCCATTCTCAGTAAGATATAATAGTCCATCTTTATCGGGGAGAGACTCCTGAGAGCGAAAGAGCCTGCCAGGAGTTCCAGGCAATTTATGTGGAGCCTGAGCTCTGCCTCTGACCACCGACCCCCTGTCGGTGACATCGTCCAGCACCTCACTCCCCAACCCAACTGGCTGGCATCCAATTCGATCCCTATTTCTGGCGAGGTGCCGAAATGGCTGACCATTCCAGGATTCCATGTGGTCCAACCACCATGTTATCTCTGTCCTGGCTTTGCCCATCAGTGGGACTTGTTCTGTGTAAGATAGACCCTTCCATAAGTGTTGGATTTTTAATCTCTGAAGGGCTCTGTAATGGAGGGGGCCTGGAAATATGGCTTGTATCGATGAGGCCAGGAGTCTCACGATTCTGGCAATCTACCTCAACGATACAGTCTGTTTGCACGACGCAGACCTCAATTCCCTCTTGATATTGCGAATCTTTTGGGTTGGAAGGAGCAATTGTGCTCAGACTGATTCTATCTGGAAACCCAGACATGCCATTTGCTGGACTGGCGACAGGACTGACTTCTGGGAGTTGATCAGGAATCCCAGACTCTGAAGAAGTTGTATAGTCCATGATAGATGAGTCCTGAGTGTCTGAAGGTCCTGGGCCATCAACAGGAGGTTGTCTAGTCAATTAGACATACTCCTCAAGCCCTCAGTGCTTCTACGACTGGTCTCATCAATTTAGTGAAACACCACGGGCCAATGAGAGACCGAATGGAAGGGATTTGAATTCCATGCACTGTCCTCATCATATGAACTGTAGAAACCATCTGTGAGGTGGGAATATGGGGATGGAGAGGTAGGCATCCTCCAGGACCAGACGGACCATCCAGTCGCATTCCTGTAGAATATCTCTTAGCAAGAGAATTTCTTCCATTTTAAAATGTCTGTACATTATCCAGACATTGAAATCTTTGAGGTTTAGGACTAGTAGTGACCTCTGCCCTTCTTTTCGAACAGAAAGATGGGTCTCATGAACCCTTTGGGGTGTGGAGTGGTCAGGCATATTGCCCTTTTGGCTAGGAGAGTTTGAATATAAAAACTTGTTGTGTTTGGGAAAAATACATTTGTCTTGGGGGGCCAGACTGAGTTGGAGATTCGTAAAATTCCAGTTTGAAGCCCTGAATGGTCTCCAGTACACATGGGTCCATGGATATGCATTTACAATTGTTGTGAATAGCGACACTCTTCCTCCCAATATCACTTCCAAGAAGGGAATCCTGTGTCCTGGATTGCATTCTATTGTCCGTGTCTGGATCTGCGGCAGAATCTGGGGCGGCCACCTCTGGGTTGAGTGGGATAGAAGGTGGGATCTCCATACCAACCACCTTTGCCGCAGGCATAGTAGCCTTGTTGAGAGCTTTAGTGGGTTCCACAGCCTGGCGCACCCTCCATGGCACCCGGCACTGACAAAAAGGCCTCTCCAGAATACTCTTTTTAGCGACATTTGGGCCTTGTATATAGTCGAGTAGGTGGCACAAAATCTGGAGAGCCCTCGAATAATAGGCTGTCAGCCACTGGGCTGACTTCCAAATTGGATAGATCATTGAGTTTAGGATCTAATCTCATCAGGATGGATCTCCGGCGCTCTGTAGAGATGGTGCAGTTGGTGTTCCCTAACATGCAGACTGCTAGCTGAGCCCAGCCAATCAGATCGTCAGTATTTACTGGGGCGTTGGACTCTTTGGCTTAGTATGCTAAGTCTAAGATCTTAGTCAAGGTTCCCGTCAGGTCAAGTAGTTTATCTTGGCACATCCAACATGAGCGATCCAGGCCCTTTCTCGGATCCCTTGCATATTTTTTCATAAAAGTGACCATGACGGGATCTACCTCTGGCGTGTCTGCAACCTTACCGACCAGGTCTGGGTGGGGGCACTCCATGCGGAGGCGTGCACGTACCTCTTTATCAAAGCTCCGCCATAGATGGGTTTGAAGGTGTTCCGCAACCTCTGGAGGGGGAACCCAATTGGACTCCCTGGGGTGAATTATTTCGGTGGGCTCGAATTGGAGCGCCCGAAGGGTATGGACTGGAGCCCGTTTCATCTTACTGGGTCTTGCCTTCTCACCCTCATCACTGTCCTCAGTGTGGTAAGAGCAGTCTGAGTCTAGGGCCTCTGCATGCTGTGAGCTATGAGACTGAGAGGACTCTCCCTGTGGGTTGGCACTATAATCGTGTTCAGTCTCTCTCTTGCGCCTCAGCTTTGCAAAAGCCTCTCCATGTACCTCTGGCTGTGATTTACTCTTGACTTTGCCCTTTTTTGATGGGCCCACCTCATTGTTGGCCGGAGGAAGTTGGGGTTGCCAGCCTTGTTGGCATGCAAACTCACACAGCTGCCCCGTGAAGGGACCTTGCGCCCATACCAGGGCCTTATTCACAGATTGCTGTACACTGCAGTCCAGTGCATCCACCAAATCCCGCTCTAGCTGGTCATCACCTTCTTCATGGTAGTTGTCTGCCTCCGCCTTATAGGGCTCCCATTGTGCCATTCTCTCTGCATGCACACTCAAATTACTGGGAGTTGAGAGAGTACGGGAGGAGTGGAACTAACCCTGCAAGGCCAAGGATTATGCCTTACTTTAAATGCGGAGGGAGATGCCTGGACCAAAAAACCCACTCGAGGCAAAGCCTATGCAAATGTATACAACCCTGCACACACTTGTGAGACAGGGCGTAGGGGGAGCATTCACCCCTGCCACCACATACAGAGCCAAGTCACGTTATGTGTAGAAAAAGCCAGCAAACGCTCTGATCAATATCCCTGAGCGTCGCGTTCAATTTCTGCACATGCGCGTTGTGTGGTCCTTGTTTGCAAGTAAAAGAGGACTGCGCACATCAGCGAGATGTGCGCTGTCCGCTCCCCGCTCCACTGAGGCGGCAAGCAGCGTCGGAGTCCGACTGCCGTAAGTGTTCAGAAAATGAAGGCGGAATCCCAGCGCTGAAGCGCATGCAGTAGGTGATCAGTCAACTTACCACTCCTGCCCTCACAGAACCGCAACCCATAGAAAGCATGACATTCCCAGCAAATAGAGGTAGGAAATACCTATAACTATGGCATTACAAGCATATAGAAAAGAAACATTCTAAGCAATAGAGATATGAGATATCTATAATTACGTCAGTACAAGTATAAAGAATTAAACTGCACTTATCTGGCTGTGAAGCAGCAAAGAAAGAGGAAACAAAATGGTGACTCCTACAGTTATATGGGTAGCTCATGTATAATTGGAGCATGTGACATGGGAGGTACAGGAAAACATGGGTAATGTAGTAAAGAAATGAGAAGCATAAACAGAGCCTCCGGTCATGACATAGAATTTGTGGCATGTAAAAACAAAATGGCATAGAAAGAAAAGAGAGGTGGGCACACTTCTTCCCTGATGAAATGGCTTTGGGCCAAATAATCCTAACAATCCAATAGATGGTACAGTGGTAGCTCACAGTGACTGGGGTCAAGAGGACATAAACTACCCGGCCATCAAAAATGCAATCAATAAACAATGCTATCAATTGTCACGTAAAATTGATTTAGCACATTATGAAACTGGAGGAGGTCAATCTGGGCTGATCGCAACATACATAGAGCATAAAACCCAGCCTTACCTTAGCCAAGCATTGGGGAGGAAGGCCCTAAAAAACGTTCAGTGGGCCAGACTAGTGCCCCTCCCAATTAAAGAACTAAATCCCGGGTGGAAATCCCTTGATCATAAAATTAGTTGTAGAATCTGCAATTTCAAAAAAGAATCCTTGCTACACTTGATGTGCTGCTGCCCCGGCCTGTTACAGTCTCGCCAGATGCTTCTAAAGCCAATATGGCTACGCAAAGGAGTTCGGACAGTGAAAGAAGCAGTTTCGGTCCTATTTTCTTGTATCCTACCGACTGACTTGGATAGACTCGGGAGATACATGGACGAGGTGCGTTCCAGACTTGCCGAAGAATAAGGTCTCGGCAACCTCGGAGGAGTTTTAAATCGTATCAAGTGATCTCCCAGAAAATAGACTTGCCGCGGATGGATTAAGGCACATTTTAAAAATGACACAATAATTTCTGTCACAATGCTTTACATATAGCTTTTCGCTTTTAACTTTAATAGTATTTTTCCAAAAATGAAATTGGTTAGAATCTCATGTGAACTCTTTTTAATGTTCTGATTTTAAAGCTTTTCGTTATATTGCAAATGGTTTTAAGTAATTGTGCAATAAATACATTTTCAACTGTAACTGTAACTAGGTAACTGGTTGGGTTTTGGCAACGGGGGGCTAGAACCGCCAGCGGTAGAGGGCCCCACACGGCATAGTCAGGAGAGTGCTAAGGACAGTCAGGGTGCAGGGCTATTAACAGCTGAGGTTGAGGGGGCACCATCAAGGGAAAGTACATCAACCAGGAGCAAAGGGAGACAAACTAGCAAATATGCAAGACCTTCCCCAGGAGACCCCCTGGCCATAGCGAGACAGACAGGTTTGGCCAGCCTCATCCCACTGTCAGTAAAGGAGAGGATATGGCGCAAAGAGTACATAGATATTTTTTCGCTCCTTGGAGTATGTCAGGCAGGCCTAGATCTCACAGCACAAGATAAGAGAGATGAGGATAAAAGGGGTAGAAGGGGGCCATGGGTAGAGCGCAATATAGAGAATTGGCTCCAGGCATTCAGGACACTAGCATGCATCTTTGTAGAGAAGTTCCCACAGAGTGCCACAGCCCTTTTTCTGCATGAGCAAAAGGTACACGAGGCACAGCAAAAATATCAAGGGGATGCATGGCTTCGCTATGACGAGGACTTTAGGTTAAAAATGCAGACATGGCCATGTATTGATTGGGACCATCAAGACGTAGAGGGTTATACTACACACATGGTGGCGGCTCGGGAAGGTGTAGGGAGCAAGGAAGGACACTTCCAGGGAAGTGGGCAAAAAGCAAGGTCAGAAGGGATTCCACACTACAGCAAAGCTAAACCGCACGCAGGGGGTAGGATGGGCAAATCTCGCAATGCTCCATGCTGGAGATATGAGAAGGATGACTGCAAGTGGGGACAGTCATGCAAGTTCCGACATGCCTGCAGCAACTGTGGGGGAGCGCACCCGGCCATCGATTGCAAAAAACCTAAAGGGCAAGGGGAGCCCAAGAGTGCAAGTGGGAGGAAGTGAGCTGGTGTTAGCACAACCTAGGGCAGCTGAGGAGACCTTTGCGAAGCAGCTGCCAACACCCATTAAAATTGGGACGCTGCTGAAATTATTGAATGAGTATCCCAAGGAGAGGGAGAAGCATTTGTTAGCTGAAGGCTTTTTGAATGGTTTATGGATCCCATACAACGGTCCAGTGAACCCACGACTCAGTAAGAACCTGAAATCAGTCAGAGACAACTCTGAAGTGGCCAAGGAGAAGGTATTAAAGGAGGTCAGCCTGGGTAGAGTAGCGGGTCCTTTCACAGAACCCCCATGCTCCAACTTAGTGGTATCACCGTTGGGTTTGGTACCAAAGAAGGAGCAGGGGAGTCGGTCAATGACTGGCTGGACCAGGGCAGCTGCTCGGTGTCGTACGCTACTATTGATGACGCCATTGACTTGATCAGGGCGAGCGGGAAAGGATCCATGCTGGCAAAGGCCGACATCGAGTCAGCATTCAGACTGCTACCGGTGCATCCTGAGAGTTACCACCTGTTAGGGTTCCAGCTAGAAGGAGGGCACTACTATTATATGTGCCTGCCCATGGGTTGCGCCGTCTCTTGCGCATTTTTTGAAGCGTTTAGCAGCTTCCTCGAATGGGCACTGGGTGTACGCCACCCAGCGGGGGCCGGATACACTACCTTGACGACTTCCTATTCATAGGCAGGCGTGGGACCACAGAGTGTGCAGATCAGTTACAGCTCTTTGTAAGCTTGGCAGGCGAGTTGGGGGTACCCTTGGCGCGCGAAAAGACTGAAGGTCCCAGCACCAAGTTGTCCTTCCTAGGTATTGAATTGGACACAGACCAGGGTTTGTGCAGGTTACCAATAGCCACGGTATGTGAGCTGAGAGAACTTATTGAAGGGATGCTGGCACGAAAGAAAGCTACGCTACGGGAACTGCAAAAACTGTTGGGCAAGCTGAATTTAGCCACCCGGGTGATACCGACAGGGAGACCTTTCGCCAGGAGACTGGCATGGCTGACGAAGGGGCTCACCAAGGGACATAACAGGGTCAGGCTGACCCAAGGGGTCAAGGAGGATCTGCAGCAAAGAGCTGCAGGCCAGGAATCCTGTCCTTGTTTACTTTCAAGAGAAAGAACAACAGCGGCAGTAAGAAGAGAAGCTATTTCCATATGCTCCGCAGCCAGGAAGCACAGCAGTATAGTGCTGCTGCCCTGCCTTTCATCATTCCTCTGTCAGGATGCTGAACAAATGTAAGTGGAAGCTTGATTTCACAAGTATCATTAAAGCAGGACGAAGTTAATCTTCCCTGTGTATAATGAATAAAGTAAAACACTGATCCCTTTGGAGGAAGTGTAAGCCTCAGCTTCCTTGGCAACTGTGCACTCGCGGTTAAAGAACTCTCACCAGCAATTACTTAAACTGCATCACAACATAACAGAAAAGTACTACTCAAATTAGCAAAACACAGACAGAAAAACACTGCAAAATAAACTGCACATTACACTCTGTTGAAGCAATATTCATCCTGACACAGTACACTTGCATGAAAAAAAGTTTTCCCCTACAACAGTAAAAAGGTCTGGGCACAGTATCTCAAACTCTGCATGTGCTTTTCTTCCATAAATTGCAGCCTTACATGGCAATTATTAAATGGCATGTATTACTAATGAAACTGAATGGCAAGCACATACTCTGAAGCATGTACATTGTTAAGCATGAAGACTTCACACTAGGTAACTCTGGATGTTGTTGCAGTAGATGGAAGGGAATAACATGAATTCTATAACTAGCTGCAGAAAAGAACCTAGCAGTTCACATGAAAGTTGCCTTGTTGCACCTTATACAGTCCTGCTGATGATAAACGTGGAACGCGTGCACCATTTCCCGCCAAATATGATTATTTAGCTCCTTTCGTCCAGTCTGTGTGACTAAACTTTGTTTATTAAGTTTTCAAAATTACAAAAACATAAGAAAAAACATAGAGAAGCAGTGCGATACAGTGGAGCAGTACAGGTTGAAACATAGTACAATAGCATACAAGGCAGTACATTGAATGTTGGCTTAACCATTACAAAGCAGCGGCAGGTATAGTTGGCACACTAACAGTTTATGCATGGCAACAAACAATAGTGCGTTCAGGTTGAGGGAACCAAGAAAACTCATAATTCTGAAGTGTGTCACACAACAGCAGGCCCTGTAAGACCGGGTTGTACCTGAGAGGGGGGGGTCGACATCAACACTTGCTGCCAATAAATAGGATTGGAGCGGTTGCCATATATCCACAGGTCGGGAGGCCGGTGGCTGCACCTCTGCGTACGTGTCGCTAGTGGTGTGACAATAGGTCATGCTATGCAGCCATGCATTAAGTGTAGGACTCTGTGTGCATGCCCATTTAAGGGCTATTTCACGCTTCGCAAGAAGGAGCGCTATGGCAACAAAGCAGCACTTGGACTTGGGGAGATCGTGAACATAACCCAACAATGCCAGAAGCGGTGATGGCGCAATCCACCATCTTAGAGAGCTCCCCAAAAATGGATCTCCAGTAGTTCTCTACTCTAATGCATGTCCATGTCATGTGTGCAAAGTCGGCTTCCGGTGAATGACACCGCGGGCAAGCGTGCGGGCGAGACGAGTCCATGCGATGCATTCTACACAGGGTCATTTGTATATCCGCCACAGAAACTTAAAGTGAAGCAGCTTGTGCCGATGGTTAGGGGACACACGGCACGTTTGTGAACAACACCGACCCCACTGTACATCCGTCAAGGAGTAGCCAAGGTCTCGCCCCATGCCACCCGCATCATGACTCGGAAGCAATGCCAACACATCTCTGTACATCTGGGACACTAGGTGGCTCCCGTCCAGTGCTTTAAATGGGAAAAAATAAGTGCAGGTACTCATTAAAATTAGATAGAGGTGTAGTGAGGGGGCGGTGCTAGGGGCGGGGCTAAGGGCAAGACATGATGATACTTAACGACTTCAATATTAGTTGCAGCACATACCAGAACACATGAGAAATGTGTTTATATAAACAAAGCAGCTTAACTCATTACACAAAATGAAAGAGAAATGCGATAATAGGTTAACATTTCCTTTTTTTGCAATAGTTGCACCTTCTTAATGTCATACTGTTAATTGCTGTTTGGCACAATACTATATATTTTTGAGCACGAGAGTAGGAAGAAACTGAAAATACCCCCACGTCGCACCAAAGCTCTTATTGCACCAAGCAAATGAAGCAAATCATCATGACCCTCCCCAGAAGAAATCTCATGTCTCTTCCATCGATCTATCCATTCATCCTTTTATCCTACCATTTACCTGCTGATGTCCACCATTTAACCTTTACATTCTATCGTCTATTCAGTCTTTCATCCATCATTCAGTTTTTCACCATTCCGTCTATTCACCCTTCATATCCAAACCTATCCATCTATCTCCAAACCTATCCATTCATCCTTTCACTCATCCATCTCTTTATCCACCCTTTCCCTCATCCATCAATCCTTTCGCTCATCCATCCATCAACCCTTTCACTCTTATTTCATCCACCCTTTCACTCAATCCCTCCTTTCACTCATCCATCATCCCTACCTTTCATTCATTCATCCATCCAATCTTTCACTTATTCACCCATCATCCGCCCTTTTATCCAATCATCCACCCTCTTCACCCATGCATGTTTTCACTCATCCATCCATCTATCCATCCATCCATCTATACATCCACCCTTGCTCACTCATCCATCCATCCACTCACTCACCCACCAACCCTCCCTTTTACGTTATTTATGAATCTTTAACGCCGAGCAGACATGTACACACAAAGTGCCACACATTTTCTTTAAAATACCTCCTGAGAGTGTCTTGATTCTCTCTCTCTTTCTCTCACTTTTTTCTTATAAAAAACAGGCATACGAATGCAGGCAAACACACAAACATAAAAGGCACACAAAAGACTCAGGTATGATAAAAGCCATGTTTTCTCTTCACCTACCATGGCTTTCTTAATTGCCACCAGGGCCGGACTGGCCCTAGCCTGATTGCCACTGCCATGATTCCTGTGTTTGCACAAATGCAGACGACAGTGTGAATGTGATTGACAGCACAGGGCCTGAACGGACCCTGCTCTGTCAAGCACAGCGTGATGGCGAGCACCCGGACATTATTCAAATGAGGCCTGCTGAATAGCTCAGCTGGGGCTCAGATCGGGGCTGCAGAAGTGGCGCCTTGGCTGCGGGAGACACGTTCCACTCCTGCTCACCAGCATAGGCAATGAGCCTACCTTTTCATGAGTACCGGTACTATCCTCGGCAGTAGAGAAGTGCCGGTACTCAGAGTGATAATTCGAAGAAGTGCCGGTACTCAGTACCGGTGAGTACCGGCCCATTTAAAGCACTGCTCCCGTCCCCACTCTTAATAACCCCAGTTATAATTGTAAAGTCGGGTGGTTCCAAAGGATAACTATCAATAGTGGCGCGCGTCTGTGTGAAAAAGTTAACTTTTCCTTGCGACACTGTGAGCATGGCACACTAACTGGCATCAAATTGTGAACGATACTGCCTTTTTTCACAAAAGAGTCTGTACCGCTTATACTCAGTAGTTCTACAGACGTCAAGGGATGCTAATTGATGACACGAACAACAGACAAGCACCATGTGAATGCCGAACAAGCCCCTTTCAACAGGGATCACATGGTTCCTCACTCAGGTCCTACACAGTTCGATTCACACCGAGTTATTAGACAGCGCATGCATTGTCTGTTGCGAGGCATACTGTGGCTTCCTATGAACACAGAAGGGCCAGGAGCACACCCATTGATTGGCTTTCTGGTCACTCTCATTTGCCTGCTTCTTAGTCATGTCCCAGCTTGTCCATCTTGTGTTCGTCCCTCCAATGGTGCATTGCCTCTTTACAATGCGAGTGTTTGTCTGCTGTCTGTGCTCGATGTAGGCGAACTTCTTTTTAGGTTAGCACGCAGAGTGCATGTGTTTTAGAGCCAATTCTCATGTGTACTTCTCTCCCACTTCGTGATGCCGCTTGTCCCTTGATGTCAGTGAACTTTTTTTTTTGTTAGCACTCACAGAGGATACATGTATTTTCGAGCCGTTTCCCTTTTGTACTTCTCTCCCTTTGTGCTGCCCTCTGTCTCTGGTGCTTCTCTCTGCCTGTCACTGGTGCGTGTGTTTCTCCAGGTTGCATCTGCCCCGAGCCATCCCTTGTGCTGCTTCCGTGTCCCCATGCCCTCCCTCGTGTTACTTCCACATGTCCCACCCTTCTCTTGTTGCCCACTATTGCGTGAGCCAAGCAGGACGAACATAGCCTGAAGCCTGTTGTGAGGTAGTGCGAGGCAAGGCTCGAGGGGCTGCGCGAGCCAAGTGCGATGAACATAGCCTGAAGCCTGTTGGCAGCGCGAGGCAAGGCTCAAGAGGCAGGGCGCGCAAGCGACAATGTGCGCGAGTGAAGAGATGTTACAGTGTCCTTATTTATTTATTTATTTATTTATTTATTGAGTTTTATATAGCGCTGGCTAGACCCGGAGGTATCAGAGCGCTTTACATGAGGAAGAAACATTGTTTCAGAACATGGTTACAAAGTTACATCAGTTACTGGAGCGTAGTTACAGGAATTACATGAGTACAAAAGCATAGCATCAACATGAGGAAAAAAATAGGCAAGGGGAGAGAAGAATTAGGGGAGAGAGGGAAGGAATAGGGGAGGTAGACGGAGAATAATGGAGGGAAGAGGAGGGAGAGGGTGTAGGAGGCACAACGGGGAGACGAGGAAAAACAGTGTCCAAAGTCCGGCTGGGTAGGTGACGGCCGAGGGGTGAACCAGAGCCAAACTCCTCTATAGCTGCGCAGGACAGCTCCACCGGTCATCGGCCAAAGGTTGCTCGGGCACCGCAGTATATACAGAAAGGTTATAGTTTCTGCCTAGGGGGGGGGGGGATAGTCCAAAAGTTCCATCGAGCGCGCCGGTCACGGTGTACGGTGCTGTGCTCCCAGAGGTAATGGGATAAAAACCCAGGCCTCCGCTGTGTGAGACTCCCTTGTCGCTGTGGACTCTCTCAGAAGGATCTCTGAGACTCCAGGGCATAAATGCTGGATCCCTCCCCAACAAGGGGAGAAGGAGTGCTTTGGAAAGGGGCCCACTCATGGTGTTTCTTGCGCTCTGCGGCGCCGATGCTCTTTTGCTCGAGGTAAGCCTCCTGGATTCTGGTTGCAGAATCTTTGTACGGGTGGGAAATCACTGGGGTGGAACGCCGTTCATGAGGCAGGAATGTCACAGCCTAGTTCTCAATTCTTTATACGTGCCATAGAGCAAGTTACCGGCATCAGTATGGGAGCAACTAAACCAAATCTATAAGAGAAATCCTGCTACATCTACATCATTAAAAGAGCATCCAGAGTACAACAGAGACCTCCCAGTCGCACCTTTTTGCTCCTTTCCCAGAGGATTGGTGGCCCAGGACCTTGTGGGGACGATTGATTTAGCCACGAGGCTTCCCCTTTCACGAGATGTGATCAGTGGCAGCCATCTTAGGGTCAGGCGCGGTGTGATTCTCATGCCCTTTGTTGTTGGAGACAAGCCAGCTCCCAGGATTGTGTCTTTGGGCGATCCAGAGACAGCGGACAGGTCTTGTAATTGCTTCCTCGCTTCCTTATTCCCCATAGCTTTATTATTGGGATTACCTCGCTCCCACGCAGCAGTTACTGTGACGGACAGGCGATGCGATGGCACTGTCAATAAATGCCCATTTGCTTACATAATGCAGCGTGAGTCCCAAGGTGAAGGATGAGGCGCTCGCCGTATCTCATTTAAACGGCCGCCATCTTAGGGTCAGGCCGCATCGGTAAATATTCACGCGACATTAAGTTCCTTCAATGCTGCCTCAAAAATGAAATTACCTTAACGAAGGTCGAGGCCTGAAGATCACTGAGGGATGAATGCTCGGAATTGTAATGCGGTCTGATGATCACTCGTAAAGACGATATGGATGTAACTCGTCCACCATTTTGCTGTTACTTATTTTCCTGATCGGCGAAAATTATAGCAATGAATGCATGAAAAGCAGCGCTTTTCACTGGACATCAATGGTATACTTAGAGGCAGCAATCCATCTGGCTCCACATTCTGATGTCCAGCTCCATCAACGATCCCAGAAACTCCGGATTTCCGATTTACATTCTCCGGGTCGGTCAGAGCGACGGGATCAGGCAGCCATCGGCTCCAAGCCACGCCTCCTTCTCCCAACGCGTGAATGTCCTGACGCGTGAATGTCCTCGTTTAATGATACGCTCAAGAGCGGAGCGTAAGATTTTACCACGAGAGAGGCAGCATCGGACCACGGAGTACGGCGGTGAACTTTACAACAATAAAGTTTAAGCACTCTTCATGATTTTGTGAGAAAATTGAAATAATATAATAATTACCTGGAACCCATGACATGACAAGCCTTCCTCAATCCTCATGAGCTGTGTGTTGCCTTCTGGGAATCAGAAATTAGAGGAAAGCCCTTGTCAAAGTTAGAGGAATGGTCATTAACAACAGTAAATCTTATGTATTACAGGAAACAGGTCAAACTTTCAAGGATTTTTTTATGTCGTATTATTATTTTAGTTCGTTTTTTTAACCTTTTATATTAATTAATTGTGTTAGATTATTATTTTAGATTGTTATTTTAGGTATTTTGCAGGTGTGGCAGATCAAGCAATGGCATCTCCACCACCATTTTATCTACTCCAGGCGATCCTCCTGTACCATGGACACAATGGAAGAAACTATTTTTAACCTATATCTTGGCTAGTGGTGGTGATAAATATGGATCATTGCGCAGGTAGGCAATTCTGTTACATCATTTAGGTGTGGAAGGCAGGAGATTGTATGAAGAACTTCCCGAATTGTCTTTGGCGATGGGGGATGGTCAGCCATATAATGTCTATGAAATGTCCTTGCAAATGTTGGATTTGCAAATTACGCCAAAAACCAACGTGGTTTTCGAACGTCATAAGTTCTTTACCAGGGTACGAGTGGATGAAGACATTGCATCTTATGTAGCTACATTGAGGGGATTGGCAGTGTCTTGTAAATTTGAACAATTAGCAGATTCATTGATCCGACACCAAATAGTCTGGTGCACAAAAAGTAAGAATGTGAAGGAAAAACTTTTGATGAAAGAGAATAGTTTAGAAGAGACTATACACATTGCAAAAAGTATGGAGCACACTGCACAATGGATAAAAGAAATGGAGACTAGTGATCAGCGTAAAGTGGTCGCTGAGGTCTTGAGTGAGAACAAGATGAAATCAAAGACTCATGGAAGTGTTCCAAACAAAAAAGTGGATATTCAGAAGGAACCATGGAGTAGTTTTGATAACACTACTAAGCGTTATGAGAGGAGTTCCAGGGAAATAAAGTGTTTCTGGCGTGGAGCTCCAGGGCATATATCTTCTAGTTTAAGGTGTGGGGCAAGAAATGTAATATGTAGAAATTGTGGAATAAGGGGACATTTCGCCAAAGTATGTAGAATGAATGTGCGTAGTAAAAAGATACAAGATGTTGGGCAGGATATCGATGATGTATGTGAAGATGGCTATGATATTCTCCTTTCTATTGACGGGGAAGATATATTGTCAGCATAAAGGGAAAGGAAAGTGAAACAAAAATGAAAGAAAGGGATCAGAGGATAAAGTTTGAGAGTGTTGATAAATTAGAGAAGCCACATTGTATGACTTCCATTGATGGTAAAATGCTGAAGGTACTGGCAGATTCTGGAAGTTTGTACACCTTAATCTCTAAAACAAAATCCCTAGGAAGGAGCGGATTTGATGAAAGTATGCCCTTAAATGAAGCCTATATAAAAGCAGTAGGTTATGGTGGCATAAGAAATGAAATTCTGGGAATGAAGTGGATGACTCTCAAATTTAAATCTGAGGGTGTATATGGGCGTGTGTATGTGACTAATTTTGGGTCAGACCTATTGGGCTGGTGTCATCAGAGATATTTGAACACTTACCTCTGTTGCAGGGATTCTGCGGAGTCACAGAACTATGCTTGGGATCATGGAACCTTAGGCAGGGACTGAGTCATCCTACCATCTGAGTGCCCATGAGCCCGGGGACCGACTAGCTACGGTGTCTCACTTGCCCTCCTACTCACTCACAGAGGAACAAGTGATTAGACACCCCAAAATACAACACTCCCGACCCTCTCAGGAATCGCAGTTGCAGAACACACCCTTTCGCTCTCACTCTCGTACCAGTCCACAATAAGATCTGACAGAAACACAAAAGTTTAAAATGTTTATTTTAACTATCATGCTTCAGTATGCAGTATACGTGCCACAACAAGTAGAAAAAAGCCTAACACAAATACGGTAAGCATAGCAAGTAGTCCGTAAATCATAAAGGTGCTGTCATTATATACGACAGGATAGACTAACCTCCCTCCCCTTTTACAGAAGCAAAATGATTATGTATCAGAAGATCTGTGGGTATTAACAGCAGACCCCGTACCTCAGTCTATAGATGGAAGATCTTCATCACATGTGCTGTCACGCTCCCTTCTCTGGAAAGATCCCTCTCCAACTACGTGTTACCCACCCGTGTATGACCAAAGTACATGTCCCCAAACAACAGCTGCATCTGCATGTTTTGACTAGGTGCTAGGGCCTGACCAGAACAGAATAACAAGGGGCATTGTTGTTAGACCTTGTCTGCAGTGTTCAGACTAAATCCCAGTAAAGAAAAGAACACAAAAACAACAGCAAGTTTTGTGTGAAAGTTGCAGTGTGGCACAAAGCAAAATATGTTTGTGTAGTAACATGCGCAAAGCTGAAGACAGTCTGTCATGGGCTCATGCTAACATAGGGAAAACAACAATGGCCACATGGACCACGTGACCCCCCCCGCCCCGGGCAGGACGGAAGCACGCAATGGCTACAGAAGTTAGTGGTAAGCAGAACCAAAGCGTTTCTGGCGAGTGTCCAACACAAAAGACAGCTCAATGAACTTGAGGGAGAATGTTTTGTACACAAAAATATATCCAATTACAGCAGGTCGTCAGGACCCAGTACATATGATTACAAGTGGAACGCCATCAACTCCACTAAGGCATCAGAACCTTCCATAGAAAAAGGTGCAGCCATCCAATTGAGCAATCAAAATGAACACGTGTTCCTCATATCCAGTGGTTGCCAGGACCATCCAAGGAGAACTAGAGGTAACTTCAATAAAACTGTGATCCAAGAGTCGGTGTGCACCTGCATAGAAAGCCGCTTTGGCCACTGGCCCCAATGATGGGTTATACACAAGCCGCCTACCCAAGGCACAGTCCTGGTTATGGGACATCAACGGACCCATCAACAGATCATAATCAAGGGCAGTGTGTAACGTGTAGCCAGGCAGACATCCAGGGCCCACTGGAAGGGGCACCGGATGCTATAGAACACAGGTTGCACACAGGTGAAGAAGGCATAGCGGAAGATCAGACAAAAATCGACATCCAAAGCTTCCAGTGGCACCAATCCACAAAGCTGACGCATCCGCTCACGGTACAGCTGCAGCTGTTCCTGTCCGGGCAGAACCACAGATCGTGCAGCTATTGGGGAATAGAAAAAAAGAGGACAACGATGCCACAAATCAAGGCAAGCAGCAGTAGGAACCCACCAAACATGCTGGAAAAAATAGACTGTATAATGGCAGGGATTACTTCAAAAATTGTTTGGAAAGAAGAAACGTGGCCAGAGCCCACGAGTTTGAAAAAGTGTGCTAGGCCTGTTGTATCAGATGCATTAAATATTTGATGTATCAATTCTCCGAAATGGAGGGGGCGATTTGTGTTTAACGATTGTATTTCACTGGACGTTCTCCCACCTGCAATTCGAAGGTCTCACAAGCTGATGTGAGAGCTACTTCTTGTTGAAACAATAGCACTTTGAGTCTGCTTAGCGTATTGAAATCTGTTTTCAGGGTTGGAATGGAAGGCCACAATGAACTATCTATCATCCCATGTAGAGGGGGAAACAGGACGTTGTTGCAACAAGTAACGAGCTAGGAAACAGTCACTACATATAGGATCCCAGCCAGCAAACCACAGCAGTCCTGATTATTAAGGACAAGATAACGCTCATTGGAAAGCAATGTGAGAGTGGGAATAATAGCGGGAACAGGAGTCCCTTTTAGAAAACAAGCCAAATTAGGGCAGAAGCATTACAAGGGCCGTGGAGTTTCACTTATTTACACATAAGGGAATGTCCGACAGTGGACTCACACTCTTCCCCTGTAAGAAAAACTTTTAAATCAGCTCGTTAACAGCGAAATGTAAACGGTAAAGACCATAACTCATGTATGCAACTGCTCCCAAGGGGCTCATATCTACCTCCGGGAAAGTGTTTCATGCAGGCAGTAAACTGAAACATAGAGATGGGCAACAAGATAAACCCATGTATTAAGCAGACTCCACGGTAAATGGTAGTTGTTAGAGTTTTTCTATATGACGCATAGTATAGGTGGTGTCTTTCGTGGCCATTAATTGTTGTTTACTTGTTAAATTGAAAGGTAAAAACAACACACTTGCATTCAGGTAATCCCAGGGAACACGCCCGTTTTTAAGTGTTTGTAGTGTCCACCCAAATTTCTTAACCGATCTAAGTTGATGTTGACCATGATATAATATAGACACTTCATTTTGTACAGTATCAATCACAGAATACGGGATGACAATGTGTTAATACTGTTATCGACAACGGCAAGAACTAGATTGTCCTGATCTATTTGTCGTAGGCGTACGACCGCTTCCATTTGTGATCATTTCTAAAATTCATTATATGCAGCATAAACAAAACGCTTCGGACGAGGGGTTTTGGACCTAAAAGGAAATCAGCAAGGTTTATGTCTCCAGGCAAAAGAGAAAGATGTTGTTTTACAGAAGACAGTGTGGAATGTTCTAACCATTGTTGACATAGCTTACCATCTGAATAAGTGGTGACAGTATTGGAGTGGGGGTTCTGAGGATAGCGTGTATCAGTGTAAACCCTGAAGTGGTATTCATGAAACCCGAATGACAAACATTCGTGTCTTTCGGCCACAAAGCTACCTGGGTGGATTCATCATAGAGGAATTAAATGTACCGTTTCTTATCATGCAATTTAGTTGATCTTCAGTATAATTTGTATAAGCCTGCCAGTTATCATAAAGGGCCAGTGAGGGAATTTCTGGAGTGTTCAAGTCTTTAATTTTGGCCAATCCCAGACAAGTAGTTTGTTGGATTGTGTCATTAAGAAAAATGATTTGGGTCGGTTTTAGACATGTACAGGACAAGGACTCAGTGCCTTGCACTTGCCAAAGCTTAGTGCCCAATACTGATTTTAAATCAATGATATCTCTCCAATAATCACATCCCTTCAGCGCCATGTTTTCAATAAAAGAAGCGGAATAGATCAACTTAGTTTGGGTAAGCATATATTCTTTTGAAGGAATCAGAACTAATTTAAAGTAATAGGATGTCAGGTCCGAAAGGTTATAACTGGTAAAATAAGTGTATTTCTGCTTTTGTGTATCGGAACTACCCTTAGATGGAGTAGGGCAATGTTCCCATTGAGTATAATTAAAAAGTGGACACTGTCCTTTAGTTCTATGCAGAAAATGATGTCCATAATGTTGGTAACAAAAAAACTCAGCATAGTTAGCAGAAGTCAACTATAAATCTTCTGTATCAAAGACAGTGTAATATTGTAGTTAAGAAAACAAATAATTCACAGCATTGACATCCCAATCATCTGATTGTAACCCAGGTAGAATAACATCACCCATAGAAACTCTGAATAAATATGGTATCTGTAGGGTCTCTGTAGGACCATAAACATCGAATGGTACTTTATCCAATACAATTCCATCAGTGACTGTGACCACTGAAATCTGGTCTCTTTTCATTTTATGCGAGGAGGAATCTGGGGCCAAAACACTGTTTACAAGTTCTGCAGCAAAATGTTCCGGGAGGTAGTGGCCATTAATCAGAAGGAAGAAAACAGTCACAAATCCAATCCACATGAACAGGAACACCATGGAAAACACAACCCAGACATATATCCAAGGGGGAACCCGATAAGTGTGCTTCAACCAAGAGATAAGAACACAAATCCTTGTCAGTGTTGGGGAGAGGACTGTAGACAGAGAAGAACTGTTCAAAGGAAAAGTATCTTGATCGATATAGTAACCAGAAGAACTCAGCTGAAACAGCGGAGGCTGAGAGTCTGGACCCAGAACAGAGGCTTGCAGGTCCACAAGGCTCTCAACAGGTAGATCGGAGTAAACGATTTCTATTGTAGACTGTGAAGAAGGTAAAACTGATAATTGGTCAACTGAAGACTCGACATCCCCCTCCGGCAGCCGGGGAAAGTCAGAACGAACGATGTTCACAGGCTGTAGAGAAGTATCCCGACATGGGACACTCCTAGGCATACTGTTAAAAATTGGCCATATGGTGTAGCTTGACATGTTCAATAGAGACAAAGCGATTCTCTTTGAATCCTGGTAGTGGAGGTAAAATCACATTTCGGGTGCCCTGAAGACCATGCACTGGGACAGGAGCACAATACGAATTCTTTCTTGATAGTTACTTACTCACGAACCAGATCACCAACTTTGGGTAGCCAGCCAATAATAGGAATCAGAACAGCTGTATCCACTGGTGAGGTTGAGGGCAAATGTGTTTTTGCCAGAGCATCACGACTCTTTTGTAGATCCTGCAATACACACAGTGGCTACCTACGTCAAATGTTGCAGCAGACACCACAACGTCTAGACCCCCAAGGTCTGGAATAAACATCTAAATGCCAAAAAGCATTTTGTACGGGTTCCGCCCACCCAGAGACCTTCGTGGGAGATTATTAAGAGCGCATTGAACCCCATAAAGGTGAGTTTACCAGCCACGGCCCGTATCTAATGCCCTTGCTGTTAAAGACTGCTTTAAGTCACAGTTCATTCGCTCCACAACGGAATTGTACTCAGGCCTTTATGGAGATGAGAAATGCCCCTGCACTCCCATGGACTTCATCGAATCACGGTAAGCTTTAGAGGCAAAAGCCGGTCTTTGGTCCGAGTGGAAAGTGCCACAGGCATAAGTCCCGACAAAGACATGCAAATCCTTTATAACAGTGCAAGCGTCAGCAGAGCGCTGCGGCCAAACCCAGAGGAATCTAGTGCATGAATCCACTGCAACCAAAATATATTTGAAAGCATTATCGGATGTTAACAGACCCCAATGATCAAGATAAATATATCTAAATGGATGATTAGAAATGAAAAGATGAGCCTGAGGTGGACGCGATACAGTATAACTCTTAATTTGTTGACAAACATCACAACAAAGCACATATTTCTGAGTCTGCTGGTATAAAACGCGCCACCAATAATGTTGTTGTAAGAGAGATACTGTTGCGCCACTCCTGCATGAGCAGAAGCCAAGCCTTCATGGGCGGCCACAATGAGCGATAGTTTGCGATCATCGTTGGGAATCAAACGATCCCCCACCCTAGTAATAGTTACAAAAGATACTTTGTCCGTAGTCATTTGATAAGTATAACGGGAAGGGAAACCTTGGGGAAAAGAAGTACCATCCCTAGATGCGGCTATAGCCACTAAAAAGTAATCGTCAATTTTATTCATGGACCTAGTAATTGCTGCTACTTTAACTGTGGCTACTGCAGATTTGGCTGCTTCATCAGCCATTGAATTACCAACAGCGTGTGCTCCCGCACGTTGATGTTCTAATGTTTGGACAACATGTGCAAGTGGCAAACTGTCCTTAAGAGCCGCCACTCAGACCCAAAGCATTTTATGCTTGATTGTGCTACCTTTAGAATTCCGAAAATCATTTTGAATCCAGAAAAACAAATTGTCATTGAAAGACTGTACACAATATAAAGAGTCACTCACAACCAGGATGGGTACCTCAGTATCTGCAAATTCAAGAGCTAAAAGTAGAGCTCGCAACTCGACCAACTGAGTCATGCAGTCCCCAAGTCCCTGTGTGAACCAAGGTAGGCTAAAAAAAACTCTGTCTACTACTGTACCTACCACAATAGCACAAGCTTCAGAATAAGCTTGTTTAGAACCAATGGCTGGTTGAGCCGAACCATCAGTGTAAATAATGCATTTGTGCTGATCAAGAGGAAGAACCGACGAAGGGAGAGGGTGAACATGTCATACTGAAGAAACTCCTGAGTTTGTAATGACGTGCCAAAAACAAAATTGACATCTGCCGATGTTAGGGACATAGCCCATTGTGTCCAACGAGGATGTAGAGCTTTAGAGTTGGGTATGCTAGCTTTCGTGACAGCCTCTAAGGCAGGCACGGGAGAAACGACAAAAATGAGTTTACCTTGTGCAAGAAGGCGTTCTTTTAGAATTGCCATCTGCACCGCAGTAAGAATCTTTTCAGTAGAAGAAAAACACAACTCTGCGGGAGTATACAGATGCGATTTGTAGGCAATGGGAACCCCGTGTCACCCTCATTAAAAGTCACATAAGTGAAATCAATTGCTCCAGGTAAAATCTGAATGACCAAATTAGTTGTATTCAATCTACTTTGCAAACAATGTGTTGCAAGCAAGTCTGATTGTAACGCGTGCAACACTGCGGTGTGTTCCGGAAGCCAAGAGGAAGCAAAAAAAGAAGAGTATATCAATGCGTAGAGTGGCTTGATATAATGAGCATAGTCAGGGATGTATGTTCTGCCGAAATTTAAAAAACCCAGCAGAGACTGCAATTTCTCAAGGTAGATGGAGGTTGCCATTGAGCACACTTCTCCAGAAAGTGGGGTGCTAAACCCCTTCCCTCCTTTGTTAGCTCATAGCCAAGAAAATTAACGGCTAAAAAAGCTAATTGCGATTTCGCAAAGTTAAATTTGTACCCTAAGGTGGCGAAACGAGGGATGATGCGATCCACTCACGCAAGATGCAGATTTAATTTATCATCCGTCAGGTAAATGTCATCGACATTTGAAAAAGCATCAGGATCAATTTAATTCAATAGGGACACTATACGTGTAGCAAAAACCCTAGGGCTATTCTTATACCCCATAGGAAATCTTGCATCATGCCTCTGAGAGCGAAAGGGGCTGAATGCGGATAAGTCACTGCTCTTTGGAGCCAAATTGTGACTGAAGAATCCATTTGAAATATCCAAAGTAGTTTTTAACTTTTTACGCACAATATTATTAATTAGTGCTGTACCATGCGTGTTCTGTACGGCAAAGGTACGGGTATGGCTATTCAAATGTATATAATCCAAAACTATGCGATATGAACCAACTGGTTTTAAAATCGGAAAAAGGGAATTCTTCATGCAGAAACACAGGGTTCAATTATACCCTATTCCAATTGACTGAGAATTTCTATAATGGATGCTTTCACCTCACGTTTAATTGGATATTGAGGCTCCAGCTGAAGAGTAGAGCGCGAACAGGCACAACATGCAAAGGTGAATCCTTATCTCAACCAGCCAGGTTGCGGTATAAGGCAGGAGCTAAATGCAAGAGCCCACTCCGAAGCATAGGCATGCTTAGTCTCATACGGGACATATTGTGAAAAGGAAGGAATAATCACCTCCTCTCCATGAGGACAAGCTAGAACAAACGTGGGAGGCCAATCTACCTCTGCTAATAAAATGTCATAAGAAGATGTCAAGTTGTCCCAAAAAATAGCATTTATGGTGCGCTTAATATCACCTGCAATCTGAAGGTCTACATGATAAAGTCTATCAGGGGGACCCACGCGGGCGTCTGTGGTTTCGACAGTTACAAATGTGTCAGTTGCTTTCGCCTCCAGAAAATGGCAGAGTGTGTGCCGCACTACCGTAACTTCCGCCGCGCTGTTGAGAGTCACCGCCCCACTACTGTCCAGGAGGAGGGTTCTCACTGTCTGGGCATATTTCAATGTCAAAGCGGCAACTTTTTTCTTCTGAAATGGGGGACGGTATGGAGGTGGTTCCTCCTGTTTGACTTTCACGTCAAACTGGCGTTGCGGGGCCCGCTTAGGTTGCACGTACTCGCCTTGTCTGCGATCCTGTCATCCTCCTTCACCAAATTGTTGAACTGACGATTCCTGAAAGGAACGAGGAGAACGAGGTTCAGGAACCTGAAACCTCTCAGGAGTTTAATTTTAGAGCGATCACGTAAATCATATCGATGTTCAGAAGCGTCAGGTGGTGGTGAACCAGCACGAGACCTAGGCTTCTGTTGCTGTTTATTTTTTTCCCATGTCTTTTTGGGAAAGACTGGATGTCCCTCCTTCTCAGGAGGTGGTTTACCCTGAGACTGGGTAGAAGGTCTGACTCCTAAAATATGGCGACCCAAGGATGTATAAACATTGGCAATAATAATCGGCAACTCACGTTCCCGATTAATGTCAGCCACCGCCGAAAGACGCTGGCAAACCTGTAAGCAAACTGCTTCACCCGTAACATTATAAAGAATCATTTCAGAGAGAACGGGAAAAATACTCACCAATTTCATCCACAAATCCAGGACAGGACCTTCCCTGTGTTAATTCTGGACTCGTTTTAGAACGCTCTGAAAAACGCTCATGGAGGGGGTGCCAAAACAAAGTGTATGCACTGAGGCAAACACCGTCCCCCAGGTGCTGCATTCTGCCAGGGGAGGAATCAGACCACTTGGTAAACACATAGTAAGGATCCTGTGTTTCTCCACAGGACCAGTGTGAGGGAAGACAGCATCAAGCTGTTCAATCTACTGAGCAATCCAAAAGCCTGATGATGTTTGCCCATTACCGAATTAATAAGTACAGGGCTAATCACAAGGCCCCCACAATGCGCCTGCACCAGAGGCACAGGCACAGCCCCAGGTAGAGCCACCAAAAAGGCATGTGAAATAAACTGAATCAGGTGTCTATATAGAAGACATGCCTATCCATACAGTAAACAAACTTCTGACAAATTAGCGTTAAGATAATTGGGATGCGGAGTAAAACCGGCCAATCCAGGCCATGTGGCCCCATCAATACTTAAGGGGCCCATGCGAACGAAAGAGTGTGGGGAAGAGCGTCATTAAACCGCATAAGGACGATATGCCGCAGGAACCGCAGCAGCCGTATAAGCATGAAAGGAATTATCATTCGCATTCACTGCGGGAAACATAACCCATGAATAAAAAACTTCGAAGCGGTATGCAGGATCTGCTTCTACCACAAAAAACAGGAGTCCCTACTTTAGGGACCCCATTTTATAACATATGTTGCGTAACCGCCGCATGGTAATGTGCCGGAATTGTGACCGGTTGAGCAATAACAAAAAACAAGAAAGGGATCTCTTGATAGCACAAAATGGGTCAAAAACCTTTTTAGAAGTCAAGCTTGAAAAACCTACAGCAATCGGTGTACCCTACCAGCTAAGGAGGCAAACCCTCTCCCACCAAGGACATCTCCGGGAACCAGTGTGAGGGTATTGTGGACCAGCACACGCGCTACTCAGGGATCCCGTGAATCAGTACCAGACCAAACGTTGGCGGCGCCATGTTGCAGGGGTTCTGCGGAGTCACAGAACTATGCTTGGGATCATGGAACCTAAGTAGTCAGGGACTGAGTCATCCTACCACCTGAGTGCCCATGAGCCCAGGGACCGACTAGCTATAGTGTCTCACTTGCCCTCCTACTCACTCACAGAGGAACCATTGATTAGACACCCCAGAACACAACACTCCCAACCATCTCAGAAATCGCGATTGCAGGACACACCCTTTTGCTCTCACTCTCATACCAGTCCACAATAAGATCTGACAGAAACACGATAAAAGTTTAAAATGTTTATTTTAACTATTGTGCTTTAGTATGCAGTATACGTGCCACAACAAGTAGAAAAAAGCCTAACACAAATACGGTAAGCATAGCAAGTAGTCTGTAAATCATAAAAGGTGCTGTCATTATATACGACAGGGTAGCATAACCTTCCTCCCCTTCTACAGAAGCAAAATGATTATGTATCAGAAGATCTCTGGGTGTTAGCAGCAGACCCCGTACCTCAGTCTACAGATGGAAGATCTACATCACAGGAGCTGTCACGCTCCCTTCTCTGGAAAGATCCCTCTCTAACTACGTGCTACCCAACCATGTATACCTATATGACCAAAGTACATGTCCCCAAACAACATCTGCATGTTTTGTCTAGGTGCTAAGGCCTGACCAGAACAGAACAACAAGAGGCATTGTTGTTCAACCTTGTCTGCAGTGTTCAGACTAAATCCCAGGAAAAAACAGAACGCAAAAACAAGAGTATGTTCTGTGTGAAAGTTGCAGTGTGGCGCAATGCAAAATATGTTTGTGTAGTAACGTGCGCAAAGCTGAAGACAGTCTGTCACGGGCTCATGCTAACATAGGGAAAACGAAAAGGGCCACATGGACCACGTGACACCTCAAGGGTATGAGACCAGCCCTGGGATGTTCTCAGCCAGGGTAACAGAGTTACTTCAAAATTTTGATGAGGAGGCATTGTCCTATGTAGATGATATTTATCTGGTGAACGATGAATTAATGGAACACTTGGCCAGAGTGAACCACATAATTCTTGGGTTTGCTCACCTGGGCTACAAATTTAATTAAAAAAAATCGAAAATTGCCCATCTCAATGTCCTGTTTCTGGGATACGAGTTGTCAAGAGAAGGCAAAATCCTGGCTGCATATTTTTTAGAAAAATGTGCACTGCTCCAACCTCCAACGTCTCTAAAAAGACTACAATCCATTTTAGGATTCTTAAATTTTGGCAGAGCTTACATTTTGGATTACGCAGAGCAAGTAAAATCGTTCTACGATTTTTCAATCAACCATTGGACACAGAAACACACAAACATTTTACATTCCGTACAAGCTGATATCATAGCTTCCAAACATATACACACACACACGTGTAAACACAACTAACCTGGTGATCCGCGTAGTCGCTGCACCCACCGGGTACACCTATATCACTTTCAATGAAGGTAATACAGTACCCATTGCAATTTTACAGAAACACTGAAATCCGTTTTGCACCCATTGAGAAAATTCTCACTGCAGTACAGAATGCTGTAGTGAGAGAGAGAGAGAGAGAGCACTAGCTCAGGGTAAAGGAATAATTGTCGTTAACCCTGTACCGACCTTAAGGGCGTTACTAAAACAAGCGTTCCAAATGCCAAAGCACTACATCCTCGATGGATTCAATGGGCTAGTTCTCTTATTGCAACAGATGTAGATTACAGATTCGATTCTACATTACAAACACAAGCATTCCTGCAGTACAAACAAGAATATCCTCTGCCGAATGAAATAATAATGCCTCTAGATCGATATGACTATATCATCTATACTGATGGATCTGCTCAGCCTGTCGTAGGGACACAACACCAATATTCCGCAGCATGCGTACTTGTAAAGGGGCACATGTATGATGGAAAGTTCTGTCCTGAAAAAACACACAGAGTCCGAAGGGGATTGTACAACACAGCTGGCAGAACTCAAAGCCCTAATACTGCCACTACAAAGTACACATCCTGAATTTCCCACACTTATAGTGTGCAATTCATACTACTGTGTCCAGTTCTATAATGAATATCTTCATTATTGGGGTCAAAATGGATTTTGAGATTCCAAGGTGGGTACAAACAAGCACAACCTGCTTTGGGAACAGGTGGCGAAGCTGAAAGAATGCTTGCCAGGGGCTCATGTTACTCACACATTCAGTCATCAACGTGTTGGCGTTCACGTTGAAAGGAATTCCATGGCTGATGAAGCCGGTAAGGCAACAGTTCGTACTGCTGCCGTTACTGCACTCACTTGTTCAAGTACAAGATTAGACAGAGACATCATGGGGACCGGCAATGCTGCTCGCAACGACACCCACCTGCCAAAAGGCTTCCCACTCAAGTACTCCTACAAGTTAGATGCACAAAACATTCCGTATGCTCAGATTCCAGGAGTAGGGGATAGAGTAATACCAAACACTGATTGCAGATTGGGACTAATACTAGCTGCACACGAGGGTCCGGGTCCAACACACGCAGGGGTTACTGCTACAGTCTCGTTACTGAGGCAACGCTAATGGTGACCAAGTCTAATGAAACAGACCAAGGACTTTGTCCTTAAATGTGACATCTGTCAACAGATGAAAGGCTCAACCATAGCAAGACCACCTCAGATACCTCTATTGAACTCAGATAAGCCTATTGTGGTTGATTATTTGGATCGCTACGGCCCCTCACACTCAGATGGGCATTACAAATAAATCTTGGTGGCAGTGGATTCATGCTCCAGGTTCCTGTGGATTTGCCCACATCGCTCTGCTGACGCTCGAACAGTTATAAAGGATTTGCGAGTCGACATACACAATTGGCATACTACATTCCGACCAGGAACCGGCGTTTAGCTCTAGGGCTTACAAAGAAGCCATGAGAAGTTTGGGTGTGGCCTTGCGGTACTCGTCCCCCCTACCATCCTGAGGGAAATTCGGTAGTTGAGAGGAAAAACCATGACTTAAAGCAGTCCTTAACAGCAAGGATCAATAACCTATATGGAGTCCAGAGGGCACTCAATAACATGCCAAGAAAATCCCTGGGGGGTTGTACTCCTTATGAACTCCTGTTTGGTGGGAAAATGTGGGTGCCAGATTTCGATAATGTCAGCGCAGTGGCGGCGGAAACACCATTTGACATCAATGAATATTTAGCTGTTTTACAAGAACTTCCAAGTAAAACGCACCGCCACTGGAGAAGTGAAGGTCGTACCGGCAAGAACTGCCTGTATCCCAAAGATTGGGGACCTGGTGAGAAAGAACATTGTGCACAAAAAAGAATCTGGGCCATCTTACAGAGTGCCTGTACCTGTCCTGGCTGTCGAAGGTACCAGAACTGTACTTCTTCCGCCTCTTGCTGGTCAGAGAGACAAAAACAGTAGGCCGCGTGGGCTCCTGGGTAGCCGCTGCACTCTTCTCGCTACCATTCAGGAAGGTCAGATGGAAGCTTTAATAACTACAGAAGAATCCTCTCTTCAAAGAGAAGCTGTAAACAGCAATGAGGTGCTACTCCTTCTCGTTGAAACAACAACAACTGTACAGTCAATGAGTACAGAAATCTCAATTTGAAAAATTGACGACGTCTATGTGCATATGTCACAGATCGAGTCATCTCCCAGTTCTACAAAACCTGCTAAGCTGCCAAAAATAGCCCATCTTGTTACTTCGTGCATTATGACGACTTCTCATCGGATTCAAGTGAACCTAAGCTGCCACCTCCACCTCTCCCTTTCAAGCTACGAGTGCATGCTCTCTATCTTTGGCTGAAAAAGATGTAGCTTGTTTTCTTTGGTTACATCTCTGCATTACAATTGGATCACTTTTCCTAGTCCTCTGGATTAGTTTGGTAACTGTCTTTTCCTACACTTGAATGGACACTATCTCCCAGGATGCTCTGATGCACAACTTGTGAACTTGGTTCTGAAACCACATGCATCATCGCACAGTGAACTAAGGGACCTGTCCCTGGTGAACATTACAGCAATTTCAGTACCAGAAGGAATAGTATGGGATAGGGTATCGTATGATGTGTATGGTTCTACTGGATGTTTACAAATTCCATATTTGTTTACAATTTATTTAAATTAAATCATCACCTCTAATACTTTTCCTGATGATTGGGACATTGAAACTGTGCACAATTTGCTTGCAGATCTAGAGCAATTAGCTGCATTTTCTAATTATTAATTGTATGATGTACATCTAATTTTGGCAACATATTCTGTTATCAACATTATGGTCACCATTTCTTACACAAAGCTAGTATCCTAAGTGCTGTTTAAAATTGCACTCAAGGGGAACACTGCCCAACACCACCAAAAGGTAGTTCAAAAACATTTGCACAAAAGTTTGCTTATTTTTCTGGTTTTGATACATCAGACCCAGCCTTATTATTATAGGCTTGCACCTACAGCTGCAAAGAAACATATTCTAACAAACACGACGCTGATAAACTCCGCTTCATTTATTTCCCAACTGTTCAAACATGGTTTTGACTTTTGGAAGGACACCATAGACACAAAATCTGTCTGGGGGACAAAAGATTGGCAGGTTCAGGGAACTGAGGCCTTATTTAGAACATGCCTCATACCACATCAAATCATTTTCCTGAATAAAACAGTGCAACAAACTTTGTGTCTTGGAATAGCCAAGATGAAGGATTGGAACACACCTCGTATTCCCACATACTCACGTTTTGAGAACTGACAGCACTTAACACACTTCAGTGAGGATACACTAGACACCATGCTATGTAATGGTTCTTTTAATTCATCAGAACCCAATTGGAAGGTATGGTTGGTTTGGCCTGTGGACACTAATGGGTGTCAATCTAGATTCCTGGGTAACACCGAAGGGTTTAGGATCAATAGGCCTGATCAGCGATATGTACAATCAGAATACTCTGGGGTGGTGACATCATTTAGTGTTGGGAAGTTGTGCCTTGATAGGCTAAAAACCTCAACACTGTCTCAGATGAAGCATCACTTGTCCCTTCCTACTGATGACATGGTGTTGTGTAGTTCCTACTAATCCATAGGATCTGTGCATTTATTTTAACAAAATAAACTAGGGGCTTGGTGCCAAGACTGATTCCTGACACCCCGCAGGATATGTTGGACTATAGACCAGCTAGTTCACAGTTCCACTGTAAGCCCCCCTAACCTACCATGGAGCGGATGGTTTCTGGCAACCACTGAACGTGACAACCCTGTTCCCTCAGGGATCGTGGAAACAGTACAGGACCTTTTGCTCAGTCACCCGTGCTCACTTATTCTCATAGAAATATACAGACAATACACAGTGGGATGTTTTCAATAAATTTATTGAACCAACTTTATTCTTGCATAAAATACGTGTGCTGCAATGATTAAAAGACAGAAGCAGATAAACGTGATTACAAGTACCAAAAGCGTAAAAAGTAGATATAGTTCTACCATGGTGCTAAAACAATGTATATATGCAGGCATATAAAACAAGGCAGTAATTGAGTGTACTCCTATTACGCGAACCCTAATCTAAGTGTACCTACAGTGTGTGTAGGTGTAGAGCCAAGAATACCCCCAAGGGACGACCCAATCCCATTATCTGATGGGAGAGAATGAAGGACCACGTCTTGGTCACAAGCTGGACACCCCTCACGAGATGTCAGACCGCTGCATGGTGAAGTCTCAGCATGCAAGGGACCCTCGGTGTCAGCGGAAGTGCTTCCTCTACCAATCTATCGGGATACTCATCTTTTATAATAGAAAGCAGCCTCGCAATGTGCATATAAATTAATAATATTATGGATATGTAGATAGCCCTGTCGCCCCATGGATAAAGATAGAGATGACATTTGTACATAGTGCAAAAAGAGACCTTGTACATGATGTTCAGGACGCTGTGATAATGTTGTGCGAAGCTAGATGTGTAAACAAGTTTAGTTACAGGTAAACTAATCAAACATTGTCGTACACGCAAATATGTGCAAAAGGTCACAGCTGAAATGTTATTGTTAGGACAATGTAAGAAATAAACTGCTTTACTACATGGGCCTACCTTGGGAACATAACAATGGATCTCAGGGGTTTTCTGTTAGGTCCCCAGAACCCACGTCAAAAGCGCTTCTTGTATGCAATATACAATGAGCTGTGGAAAATTTCTCAACTTGAAGCTGCTGAGAGACTGCGCAAGATCGACAGGGTCAACTTAGAAAAGGCTTTGGCTGTGGTAGACAACGGTATGACCACATTATCATCCAGAATTTATTCACTGGGCAACATAGTATCATCTGCAATTGACATAATACAGCAAGATAACTCTATTTTACAGAATGGACAGTCACAACTCCGGTCCATTGTAATACTAAGCTGGACGTTGCAAACATTATGTTCTGGCCACGTGACATGGCGTTACATCAATAGTGCAAGACTGTTTTCTGCATATGATCTAACAGAAAGACAGATAGTAAAGGCAAGCAGAGATGTGAAATATACCATGTTGCACATTGAAAAATTAGACCAATTACCTTTCACCATGGCTGAGACATCAACCACAGACTTGATAATCCATGGTTACATCACTCTACTGGTCACAACTTTACAGTTCCAATATTGTCTACAATACCAACAAGTCGGCCCCGTGAGTCTTTTGCCAGGTACGGGGGTTCAGGGGTGGTGAGCTTTTGCAGCACTGTGGTACGATGCCCCCGGGCTTTTCGTTGCCGTCTGAGCCTGGGAGGCGCGCCTGGACTACGCCGCTGCCTCCCCTTCTCCAAGTCTGCTCCCTTACACCCAGGCAGATTTCCCCTGATCTACGATGTGCTGATCGACAACACCGATGCCCCCGTGGTACAGTGCCTGTGCACGCAAATGGCCGACATTCTACCACCCTCCGCTCTCCCTTGGTGCTGTGGCTGCGTCCCCCCTCCGACCCTACTCAACGAAAGTCTGCTCTCTTGGTTTTTTGGGTCTTGACTTGTGTGTATCCCACCATTTTGGGATAGTTTCCTTCGATGCCCACGACCCGGATCCGCCATCTTGTTGTTCTTTGTCCTTTCCTTCGTTCAGCTGGACTCCATCCTGCCGACCTTCAAACATTTCTCTTTTGCTGGACTGCCTTCTCTCTAACTCCCCCTCAGGTCCCCCTCTCTCCTCTCACCTATCTCAGCCTCCGACTCTAGTCCCCCCCCACCTTCTCTGCCCCTTTTGATGTTTTGTTTCTCCGTTCACGTCACCTACTAGTAATGCATTCTACTGTAGTAATTTGTTTTCATTAGGTACCCTTATTTGCTATTTGCTAGTAACACTTGTTTTTTCTTTTACTGTGTAATCATTGTGCAACTAATGTGTATTTATTGTACCTTGCAACTCGCTGTTCCTTATGTAAAGCGCTCTGATACCGCCGGGTCTAGCCAGCGCTATATAAAACTCATCAAATAAATAAAAATAAATAAATAAGTAGGCAGATACGAAGTGCTAGGGTAAGGTTATGTGCATGAGTACTGGGAATTATTATTCAGGTTTAGATGCAGGAAGGGGAAACTTAGGTTTTCCTTAGTGGTACCAACTGTGAGGATGCTATAAGCAGGTCCTTGGTTTGCAAGGACATTTCTCGTCATGGGGCATGCAATGCTTCACTTGCAAACTTGCCCTGTTATCTACAGGGTTCTCTGGCTGCCGTGGTTTATCCAGTTTTCAAGCTGCTCTCGAATGGGAGCTATTTGATGCTGAATGATCAAGGTTGCTTTGGAATGGAACTGGGCATTGCTTATCTGGTAACGGTTAATTCCATAGTCACTTGTTGCACACTAGTACTGTTTCCACTAGCCCACACAGTTAGGGAGGTAATGCTATGGCCTTTGATAAGTGTTTCCAACATACACTTTAATTCTCTGAGCAAACTGAAAGCCATGCTTTTTCAAAAAGATGTGGCCTTAACTTCAGTGAGAGAGACCTTTGATCTCCAGGTTGCAAGGTCCTCGTCTGAGATACAGACACTACTCCAGACTAACGTCCCTCTGCATTTTGGGGAGCTGGTTCACCATATCTTTAATATGTCTGATACAAAGGGAATAGTGCACTTTTTTAAATGTATCGGCTCTGGACTGGTTAGCCCCTTTCAGAGGATTTTTGGAGTTATACCATCTTTCATACACTCAGTGTTGGGGAGCATTTTTGGAGGGCTCCCGCTTGTCCTGCTACTAGTGGTGGGATTCCTGATTTTAATTTTTCGGCTCCGTAATGGACGTCCCAGTTTAACCCGGAATAGAGACCGCACTGCTTGTGGAGTGATGCCGTGAGCGCATGGTACACTGCTTTGGCACACCTCGGCTTCAAGAACTAAATGAGCACTGGTTCTTGTCCCTCAGGTCTGCTTGGCTTCAATGCGTACAACCTTTATTCCACTGCCTAGTTTGTAGCCACAAAGGTTTATTGGATCTATGCCTATGATTACAATCGGTTCAACCACTGGATATTGAAGTAATGATGGGCCCCCTAAAGGACCATGGGTATTGTTGTCACCAGCGTATTCCATTGCTGATGAATGCATTCTTCGAGCCACCTTGGGATGCTTTGGTTCCTAGTGAAATGGACAACGGCTGTACGATACGCTTACAGGTTGCAGTCCCTCCCTCAGCCGCTGCTGTGGGAACTGGATGGAATAACCTTTGCTCCATAAACATGCTTCGAGGTGCACCTCTGGGAACGTCATCTGTGGAGGTGGGCAACAGCAATGTTGTGTCTACCACTCGGAACACATAAACAATTGGCTTTTTCCGTGTGGTGGGAACCATTTGGCCTGTTTTTAAACAAAATGTATCAAAACAGCTTAATGCCTTATTTTTCTAGGCACCATGACTTTCTGAGTGCTTGGGATTTCAAATAGTATAATGACTTCAAGGCATTTATATGAATATTTTAAGGGGAGCTTGCTTTTAGGTGATTTTAAGAGTGGTTTTAAATCTTTCTAAATTTTCTTCATTATGGCCTGCAGGCTATTAGATAGCTTTTATATAATCAACCCATAGTATGAGGAGTGGGTGTTATGTGCCCGGGTTAGGCCCATGTAGCAAAACAGCTCATGTCTTACATTGTCCTATTTTTCACAATAACATTTCTACTGTGACCTTTTGCACGTATTTGCATGCACGACAATGTTGGATTTGTTTCTCTGAAACTACTTTGTTTACACATCTAGCTTCACACAACATTATCACAATGCCTTGAACTGTCAAGGGCGCTTTTCCTCAGAGCTTGCACGATGCTAGAAGGGTCCACCTCCAGGCAGCTCCAAATCGGATTGTCGTTATGACACAGATGGTTAGAGTGGCCAGGTGGGGGAAAGGGAACAGCAGGGAAGGAAATCACACTATGAGTTAGACTAGCTACTTCCTGGTTATGTCTCATGAATCACTTGACCCAAAGAAATACATATTCACCTGTAGCTTGCCTTATAGTTAGCGTGAAGAAAATGAGACAGAGAGAGCTATAAGACAAAACATTTAGGAGTATTAATGATTGGCTTCTGATATGGGCGTTTTACATAGTGTTATACAAGTAACTGACAAATTTCTAGACCTACCATAGCTTAATCTCTTTGTTCATTAAGGCGCACAGCTTCCCTGTATAGCTGTGGAGCAAGAAACACGAAGGACAATTCGTTACGATTGCCTTTACTAAACTTTTCCTAAAAATATACTTATGTGGAGCGGGACCTGCCACGCAACTTTATACAGTCATAGTTTTTTCCCTTGTAGAATTGTTCTTGATACCAATGTCATTCGATATCAGAATGAGCCACAAATCACTTGTGATAAAGTTCTAATTATGTTCACAAATGTCCAAAACATACAATGCACAAAATGTCCAAAAATTATCCAAAAAACGATCCGTAATAAAACGGTTGATGAGATCCTCAACAACAGTGAAGAGAAATGAGCGCTCTTACCCAATTCCTGCTGAGCGTAAGGATTTCCCACCTTCATCGAATTATTCTCACTGTAACTGGACACGACGTGGATGATCTTCGATCTGTTCCAAGAGGCTGCAAAAACGGCCGGACTCCCAGTCGCATCCGATCCCAAGGGCGACGAGAGAATAACGAGCGTCCAAACAGGGGTGTGGCTCCTTTTATTAGAAGGGCCCCATCCAAGATGGCTGGCACGTTTTGGCGACGTCGCTGGAGGCGTGGCCATAATGACGATGCCTGTCTGTGGAAAAGACCTGGGCATGCAAGAGCACGTAGAGTACAATGAAATTCGGGGGCATAATATATATAGTACAGTTTCATTTGCAATAATACCCACTACTTCAGCTCCTGTGGAATAATCAATGGAATAGCAATACAATGTAACAACTCTGTGGAATAACAATACAATGTAACAACCAACTGCTGCACTGATGATTACACTGCTGCCAGGCAATTACGTGAATAGCGATGACAACGCCACCAGTAACGCGCTGTAAAAGATGCACAATGAATCTTGCCGCAAAGCCTGTTCACGAGAGCACAATGCTGATCAGAACAACTACCAGGGCTACTACCAGTTGTGGTAATAGTGCCCCTAGAGCCGCAGCCCATGGCCATGACACGAACATCATGTACAAGGCCCTTCTAGGCACTATGTACAAATGTCATTCTATCTTCATCCACGGGGCGACAGGGCTTTCTACATATACATAACATAGCTAATTTATGCGCACATCACAAGGCCGCTTTCTATTATAAATAAAGAGCAACTCAAAAGATTAGTAGAGGAGGCACTTAAGCTGACACTGAGGTTTCTTGCATTCTGAGACTTCACCAGGCAGAGGTCTGACATATCCGTGAGTGGGTGTCCAGTTTGTGACCAAGACGGGCTCCTACATTCTCTCACGCCTGGTAATGGGGTTGGATTGTCACTTGGGGGGATTCTTGGCTTCACATCTACACACATTCTAAGTACACTTAGAGTAGGGTTTTGCATTGTAGGAGTTCGCCTGATTACTGCCTTGTTTATATGCCTGTGTATATACACTGTTTTAGCACCATTGTAGAACTGTATCTACTATTTACGCTTTTGGTGCTTGTAATCACTTTCATCTGCTTCTGTCTACTGATTATCACAGCACATGTATTCTATACAAGAATAACGTTGGTTCAATAAATATATTGAAAACGTCCCACTGTGTATTCTGTAGATTTCTCTGAGCACAAATACGCACAAGAGACTGAGTGAAAGGTTCTGATCTGTTTACAGGGTTCAGGTTTGTCATGTTCAGTTGTTGCCAGAAACCATTAGATCCCTGGTAGGGTTAGGGGGGCTTATGGTGGCACTGTGAGCTAGCTGGTCTCTAGGCCAACATATCCTGCGTGGGTGCCTGGAATCAGTCCAGGCACCTCACTCAAAGTTTATGTTGTCCAACAAATGCGCAGATCCTACAGATTGGTAGGAACTACACGACAGAATGCACTTCTCATTTGTAACCTTATGCTCATAGGATTCCCTCGGACAGCATGGAAGTCATTTGCAAACATCCACAATTGTTTGCAGTCTCCCTTTGCACAAATATCGTGACATCGGGCCCACTGCCTCTACTGTGCTCTCACACTGACCTTTTAATATGATTTTTTGAGGGACATTGTCTCAACCTTGTGGTATTATGTAGTCTTGCCTTTAATGCCCACTTTTCCAATTAAAGGTGCCTTCTGTGCCACAATTGTCCACAGGTGACGCTTTCCTCCTTTTGCAGCATTTAATCAGTACTTAAGATGCACTACTTTACCTAAGAACTACAAATTAAACTAGTGCCAAGAGACCTTTGCAAGCAGTGTGCGCAATATTAATGATTAATTATTTCTTTCTAATGCACGAATATAAAGAATAAACTTGTTTTTCCCATAAGTTGCTACCAAGAGCAGAAGCCCATTCATACTGTTCTTTCTTAAATCCATCTCCTTTCCATCTCTCAAATTGTGACATAGAATTAATATGACATTTTATGTTTTTTAACAACCTAACCCAAATTAAGAGTTCGAGCTCTTGAAGAGTGGGCACTTTAGATGTTACATTTCCTGTCTAAATTATTGGTGCAGTGAGATCAAAGTCTCCTGTAAAGCAGGGGTGGGGTGTTGGTGATACAGGGCATTTTAAACTTTGTAGATTTGTGAATACCCAGAAGCTTGGACGTTTCTAAGCATGTCCCATCCTAGAAATGGTGGGAAATATACTCCAGTCCGGGGCTGGAGAAGTCATCTTCCAGGATGGGATGGTGGAATGACCCCCCCCCAGTCCCCCTAGTAGGGCCTTCTCCGTGCCGTAGACACAGCTTCTTTGTCCCCCAAGTGCTTATTGTCTATGTAGATTTCTGAGCACTGAGAGCTCCAGCCCGCGGGTGATGTCACATGACATTACCAGTGGTAGGTCTGGATACCAGTGCCAAGTGCAGCTTTCCGGGAGTACTACAATTAAAGTTTGCAATTATCGAATAGTAAACCTGCACCTGTTCATAAGCATACTTTTAACTTGTGCATATATTCGTGTATTGCAGAATTGGCACTGTGTCCAAAGGCCATGTGTCTCTCAAGACATTTTCATCCTTGAGTAATAATTCCTTGGGTTTCCTTGTGCAGTGTGTCTGCTGCCCCCGCCCCCTACACTGCCCCCCCAAACTTCCAGGATAGAATATGCAAATTCTCACAATCTTTACCTAGTGAACATTTGTAAATTCTTGATATTCACTGGGGCAGGGGTGGTCCTTCCAGGTGCCATGGGAGCCATATCCAGTCTGCCACAACAGAGGGTTTGACTTTGTTGTTCTCTTTCTTCCGCCATCTTGCAGCAACCCATTGTATTGTAAGATTGCCATCATGACGATTTAAAAAACTAGACACACTGGGCACCCCAAGGCGGCAATATCCATATAGTGCCCTTTATGCTTGTACAGGGTGAGGATGAGATTAGATACAATGTACGCCCTGATGATGGCTATATCTTTATTGTGCCCCTTGCGCCTATTCAGGCTGAGGATCGCACTGTGCACCTCCATTAAGGTGGAATACTCTTTATTGTGGCCTTTACCTCTGTAAAGAGCAAGGATCAGACTAGATACATTGTGCACCCCCCAAAAGTGACTATATCGATATTGTGCCCTTGACTCCGGTAGAGGGTGAGGATCAAACTGTGGGCCCACTGTAGGTCGCAATAACCTTAGTGTACTTGTTCTGATCCTAGGTCTTCAAATGAACACGTGTTGAACATGCAACAAGTAACAAAATCTGATTCCATTAAATGCATGTTCCTAGCATTTTCTTCTGTTCTCTAAATGTTTTGTGGAGTTATGATGATCGAATTTATGCAAAAGAGGCTCGTTGGCAGCTGAGTGAGCGCTGCACAGAGGAGTGGAGAGGAGTGTGGGGAGCGGGGTAAGCACGAGCTTGTGCACAGAGCGCCGGAGCCGGCGGTGGGCAGCGGCAACGAGCAGCAGCGGGCCTGCTCTTATGCTGCTAAACTTTGGAATTTTACAAGAGTTCAGGCTTTTCAAAAACTGGAAATCTCCGACTAAATCTGGGGCTTGGTTCTCCAATTATAGCATTAAGAGCTGAGCTTGGGTTGACCGAACAGGAGGGTCTCATCGCATTTTGTCCCATAAGATATTGGGTGCGAGTCTGGTCGAATCAAGCTCTTGCATCATATAGAATGATCCAGCAGGAACTGCGATGATGCAAGAATTACAATAGTTTACCCTGGTTCAAGCACGTTAAGAACATTCCAACATCCATTGGTTGGGAAGAACAACGGAATAACCCGAAATGGATGAATAAGGCAACCCTAGAACTGGTTAAAATAAATATTGGGCATGCATGTGGCGAAAGCTACAAGCCAGGAAAGGGATCCTCCTGACTAATTACCTAAAAGTAAAATCTGAACCACACTGGGAGCTATTCTTGGACTTGCTGTTCCCTCGTGAGAAAAGGGCTTTATATCTCATGTTTAGATTAAGAACTCTTCAGGTGAGGCCCTTTAATAACTCATGGGATAAAGCCCCTGGAGGCAGATCTGACATGTGTCCCTGTACACTAGGGGGTCCTAAGACAATTATGGATATTATGCTGCTATGTGATATTTTTCTGAAAATCCAAACCTATGTCCACTTTTTCTCAAATTTAATCTGAGATGCTGCAGTGCAGCACTTTTATTACAGAACCGATCGTATGGAGATTTACCAGGCAGTTACTTCATATATACATGCTGCTGTGAAGACCTGCTATAGACAGCGGAGAAGGAAGCATGTTTAAACCATAAACCAGCTGCTAGTGACGATTTTGCCATTTTCTGTAAGGCTTTGGAGGCTGTGCTCGCCATTTGATAGATCTGCCTCTCATAAAATGGAGCTGGGCTTGACTACCACATTAAAGGAACTAGGGCACAATGGACTGTTGTATTCCTCTTAGGGTGTCCGTATATAGGTTTTCCTGTATCATGTCCTTATATAGGCACAATTCGCCCTGCCCTTATATAGGCATAAAATCCCAGTCCTTATTTAGGCATTAAACCGTGCACTCCAAATACAGGCATGGTCTCCGACATCCGTCCACCCTAACGTCACAACGAGTTCTTGAAGAACAGACCCTTAGGCTTCGGGAGTTTCCCTAGCACAGGACTATTGATTTCTTCAAGGACTCATCTATTATGCATGAACCGTTATACCTTAGGGGTTCATTCATGACGTCTTCCGCTGTCCGATTCACGTCAATGCTAACATTCTGAGGTACATCTCAGGTATAAATATACCTTCCCTAGCCCTTGTAAACTAGAGGAGACCTCGACTTCAGAGGAGCCCGTTTCCCGGCCTGACGCACTGAGAAGACGCTGTCATCCCTGCACGCAGAGAGTCCAGCTTCCAGTGATCTGACTTCCCTTGCGGGGTGTTGGAGTTCGAGTCTGGCAAGAGATTCCCACCTCTCTCATTCTTAAGGTATGGAGCTGACTAGAACCTAGAGGGACTCTTGGCATACTAGATACTTGACATACTAGGCATACTAGGCGTAACATACTCTTAGTATACCATAGTAAGGAATACTTCACCTACTTCATACCTCTCCCTACACCTAGGTTAGGTTAGGTACACTGGGGTAGAACTAGCTTAGAGACGCATCGTATGAGTACTCGCATTTTTAGCTCATGTTATTTATGTATGTGAATATACGCTAAAAGATAATGCTAACGCAGTATTATTTATTTCTACTGCTTACGCTGTACATTATTTATCTTGCATACGGTCTTGTGATCGTAACAGCACATATTACTTACACGAGAAACAACACTGTTCAATAAATCCTTTTATTGAAACGCCCGTCTGTTCTTTCTGTGTAACTTTGAGGAAAACTAAGCATGCACGATTGAGCTGAGTGAAACAGTTACTATTGTTTCCACGACTCTGGGACACGTTCTGATTCTAAAGGGAAACAAAGTTGTCATGTTTTGCGGCTGCCAGAAACTACTCCCTTCTTGTTATCCAAGGAGTTTCTAGTGGCCTCCGAGCTAGCTGGCACAAGTAATTAAGTTTAATATACTCGATAGGGACATACCGACCTCAGTCCTATGTCAAGCCTATAGGGTATATTATTCCAATGCGCAGAGCCTATTAGGGAAATAGGAGCTACACTACATGGCGCCCAACGGTTTGGTAAGGCGGTAATTTAATGCTAGATACTGAGTAACTCAGCTGTGCTTTTTCTCTGAGACCCCTACCCATATACTCCAAAAGACGTCTGGAGTGGGCAGGGTTAAGTATCCACCACGGCTACATAGGGAAACACCCTATATATTAGCTGTTTGGTTTGCTCAACGTTGAAGGATACAGTGTTCCAAAATATTGTGCACCTTATCTTTGTTTCCTTGAAACTTGTTTTACATTTTTCAAAAAACAAATGCCTGACACCGAGAACGGTGGAGCTACGGCTGATCCAGCCCTAGTAACAGCTTTTAACATTACAGGTTTAATTGAAACCGAGGAGGGGGTTATAAACATCCATCCAAACTTAAGAAGAGCCATCACTCTAAAACTTATAAAACACGGCCTACCACCGAGAGGCGGTAGAGCAGTTTTCGTGATAGAGGCACACGAATCCTTTCAGACAGAGGTATTCCATTCATGGATAATATTTCCTGAATCCAATCCAGTAACACACATGTTTCACTTCTACAAAGAAGATGATCCACCAGAGGAATATATTCCTTTCGAGGATATTGAAATTCCACTAACATACCAGGAGCATCAGCTCTGGTTTAAAGGCGCCCTAAAACATCACATAAACATTGCCAGGCTCGGTCCACTAGGTAGACCAGGAGCAACATGGCCGATTCTAGCCGGCTACACACCTCATCCTGACATTGAAGAGATGTCAGACGAGGAATTACTTACTCAACTTACAGAGTTAATAAAAATCTACAGATAATTGGTCCAATATGTCATGCGGACTTTCACAGTCCAACCACCATTAACCATTCCAAATCAGACCCCTCAATCGGGGACTACACTAAAAATTACACCACAGACTCTATACGCAGACATGGGTAAAATGCCCACAAAACGTGAGCAAATTCCATTCTGGATAGCTCAAAAAATTATTCAAATCGAAGCAGTATTTCCAAATACTAGCCCGTATGAGAAACACAGAATACTAACAATCAGTTTACCAATGGGGATCACACCACAACTGGAAGACTGTACCACTTGGGGCTCAGTCTTTGCTGCCATCTATACTAAAACACATGGTATTCCATCAATAGCAGTAAAAGCTGATGTCCTGAAACAAATTCAAAACGAATACGGGGCAGAGCCTGCTCTGAATTTAGGTATGAAATTACTGAAAAATTTCGACCAGGTCTCAACAATAATATTATCTAATATTAAAGGGGAGGCAGCAGCAGTGGCGATCCACCAACAATTAAGGGAATTCGATGTTACAGAACATCAAACTGAGCTACCCAGAACAATTGAACAATCATATGCAGAATTAGGCAGAGATAGTTTAGGTGGAAGACCAGTGAAACCAAAACTATCTGAAAGTCCTGAGAAGGACTCTATTAAACAAACTCCTACATCTTCTAAAAAGAAGTGGGAAACTACTAAACAAAATTCAAACGAGAAACGTCCTCAATCCCGAGGTAGGTCTCCTCAAAAGGAGCCCTCTGAAAAGAGGTATCATCTCAGGAATAGGGATAATTTGAGAAAACCTGACAGGTATCAATATACTGATACACGTTCCTCTCGTACCTTTCAGATCTCGTCACAGACATCGGGAAGAAGAGGACGGTCAGAACATAGAGAAGAACGCATGAAATCCAAGGAAGATAAACACGCTCTAAAAAATAAAACAAAACCTCAATTCTCCAAAAAGAAAGTAGCAGGTCTAAAGATCAGACATGCCGAGGATACTGAGAACACAACTCAAGAACGGAGAATGGGCTCAGACAATGCTGGACAGTGCAGCAGAAGTCACAATAGCTCGCCAGAACCTGAAGGAACTTCTGGAGATAGTGGACTTGAATGAGTACATCACAGTAGAGACTGTAGACACCAGGGTTAGTACTCCACAAAGGTTATATGAAATAACACTCCGAATGGAGGGAGACATACCTAGACAGGTGAAAGCACTTTTTTGGGAAAAACTTTCAAGGGGCTATGACATTCTTCTAGCAGAAAAAGACTGGCCACCACAATTTGTCAGGGAGTGCCCACATGGCGAGGACATTATTATGCCTGCCTTCATTAACCATATTCCAATTCATCTAAAATACACATATGCCAGGAAATGGGCAGTAGCCCAGGCCCCAGCATTATATAAAAATCATGTAGGATGGGATGAGGACTCACCTCACCATAAAATACATCTGAAACATGAACCAACTGCACAAAGGCAGTACCTCAACTTGAATACCAAGGGGTGATTGAAACATGCACCTCCTCAATGAACAATCCTTTGTTTCCTGTCTCCAAACCAGACAACACCTATCGTCTAGTTTTGGATTACAGACATTTAAACACTTGTTCTAAAACATTTGCAGTGCAAAATGCACATAGCACAGCATTAATGAATAACATTGTGCGTAAAAAATATAAAACCACATTAGATATCTCAAATGGTTTCTTTTGTCAAAACATAGCACCTGAAAGCAGGTACTTAACAGCATTCTCCATAATGGGGACCCAGCGTCAATTTTGTCGACTCCCCAAGGGTTCAAGAACAGCCCGGGGTTATTCTCAGCGAGAGTAACAGAGTTACTACAAATTTATGACAATGAGGCATTGTCCTATGTCGATGACATCTATCTGACGGACGATGACCTGGACAAACACTTGAACAGGGTAAGCACCATTATACTGGGCTTCGCCTCTGAGGGCTACAAGTTCAACTTTAAAAAGTCCCGAATTGCCCATCTCAATGTCCTATTTCTAGGATATGAGCTTTCAAGTGAAGGCAAGAGCTTGGCAGCTAACTTTTTAGAAAAGTGTGCGCTGCTCCAACCTCCAAAAACACTAAAAAACTTACAATCCATCCTGGGTTTCCTAAATTTTGGAAGAACATACATTCTAAATTACGCAGAAAGGGTTAAACCTCTCTACGCATTAATCAAACCTGATTTTTCAATCAAGAATTGGACACAAGAACACACAGAAATCTTGCGTTCACTACAGGCTAACATGTTAGCAACACATCACTTACAAACATGCGTAAGTCAACACAATTTGGTGATCGGAATAATTTCGGGTCAATGCGGATTCACCTACTTAACATTTAATGAGGGTGAAAAAATACCAATCGCATACAAATCCCAGTTGTATACACAAGCGGAAATGCGCTTCACTTCAACTGAAAAAATTCTGACAGCAGTTCAAACCGCTGTAGCAAAAGAAAAAGCCCTAGCCCAAGGGAAACGCATTATTGTCGTAACCCCAGTACCTGCTTTAGAAGCGGTCACAAAAGCAAGCATTCCAAATGCTAAAGCATTACATCCAAGATGGATACAATGGGTTAATTCTCTTGCTGCAACAGATGTTGAATATGTTTTTGATCCTGATTTAAAAACACAAGCATTCCTGCAATATGAACAAGAATGTCCTCTGCCCACTGAAATTCTGCCTCTCAATCAGTACGAATTCATAATTCACACTGACGGATCCGCACAACCCGCAACAGGGGGTAAGCAAGCTTACAGTGCAGTGTGTGCAATCGTAAAAGGTCCCATGCGACATGGTATCTTCAGACCTATGGTCACAAAAACTCAATCTCTAGGAGATCGTACAGCTCAGCGAGCTGAACTACAAGCATTCAAACTGGCACTTGAAAGTACAGATCGAGAATTCCCCACACTAATAGTGTGCGATTCCTTTTACTGTGTTCAGTCGTATAATGAATATATACAAAACTGGCTTGAAAATGGATTCAAAGATGCGAAAGGTGGCACAATAAAGCATAAAACGCTTTGGGAACAAGTAGTTCAGTTGAAAAACGAACTACCAAAGGCTCACGTGATCCACACACTGAGTCATCAACGTGATGGCGTTCACGTTGCAGGGAATTCATTGGCTGACGAAGCCGCAAAGGGGGCTGTTCAGACGGCTTCCGTAGCTGCGATCACTCGTTCAAAAACTAAAATAGACAGTGAGATAATGTTGGCTGTCAATGCTACAAGCAAAGGCAGTAGTGCAGCGTTACCAAAAAAGTTTCCACTCAAGTACTCTTATGTAATTGATGCAAACAACGTTCCTTTTGCTCGAATCCCTGGAGTGGGGGATAGGGTAATTCCAAACAAGGAACGTAGATTAGGACTAATCCTAGCAGCACACGAAGGGATAGCTTCTGCCCATGCAGGTGTTTCTGCAACAGTATCTTTACTCAAGCAAAGATATTGGTGGCCTGGCATTAGAAAACAAACAAAGAACTATGTTTTAGAATGTGATATATGCCAACAGATGTGCGAGTCTTTATCGGCACATACACAATAGGCACGCTACATTCTGACCAGGGCCCTGCGTTTAGCTCTCGGGCTTACAAAGAAGCCATGGCCAGTCTGGGCGTTGCATTGCGGTACTCCTCTCCATTCCATCCTGAGGGAAATTCGGTTGTGGAAAGGAAAAACCGGGACGTAAAGCAGTCTATAACAGCTAGGGTATTAGGTTCGGGTGATGGGTGGGTCAAACATCTTTATGGGGTCCAACACTCATTAAATAACTTGCCAAGAAGTTCTCTAGGGGGGGGTCACTCCATATGAGGTCCTATTTGGGACAAGAATGTGGGTACCAGACCTCGATCACGTAGGCACAGTGGTGGAAAATAAACCCTTTGATATCAAAGATCGTTTGGCTGTTTTACAGGACTTAAACAAACTAAGATCGAAACAAAGCAACGTGTTCCTGCGGCCAACCACCACTGGAGATCAACCGGCTGTCCCAGCAAGGCCTGTCTGGATTCCAAAATTTGGGGATCTAGTCAGAGAAAAGATTGCGGTCAAGAAGGAATTTGGACCTTCTTACAGACAACCAGTACCTGTCCTAGCTGTTCAAGGAACAAGAACAGTACTTCTGCCGCCCCTTGCTGGAAAAAAGGAGAAAAGATTTGTGTCCATCGACCTCATCAAACCACAGTATGTGGCCAATACTAAATAGTAGGCCTCGTGGACTCTGACCTAGTAGCAGACGCCCTCCTCTCGCTACTATCCAAGAGGTTCAGACTGAAAGACTGATAACCATCGAGAATTCAGCAGTAACAGATGAAGGACTGAGCAACAATGCTATGGAACTCATCCCTCTTGAAACTCAAGTAACAGTTCGTCAAAATACACCTGTCTACACCAATGTAGCAAGTGATCAACTGGTTCCAGCGATTTCTACAAATCCTGATGCAATTTCAACAATTGACAGAACTGCTTCTGGCTATTTCATTAACTTTGATACGTTCTCAGAAGATCAGAGTGAACCTGAAACGACGCCAGCATCATTAACATTCAAGCAGCAAGTACAAGACTTTCTTCACTTTCTGAAAAAAACTTATCTGGTTTCACCATGGATTGAACTCTGGATTATTTCTGGAATATTTGTTTTCCTGCTTTGGCTAGCTTTGGTTATGACTATGAGCGTGCTTATAAATGGCAGATACATCCATGTGAACACTGAAAGGAAAGATGTGAACTTACTTTTGAAACCTCATAAGTCTTCCCATCGTGAAGCAAGAGACTTGTCAACAGTGAACATCACAGCCGTCCCTATACAGGATGGTATAGTGTGGGACAAAACAGATTTAGATATTTTTGGCCCGACGGAACAATTGAACATTCCACATTTGTTTAAAATTTCACTAAGTGATCTCATTTCGTCCAGTACCTATTCTGATGATTGGGCCTTTGAGACTGTTAATGACATAATGTTTGACCTAGAAAAATCTGCTGCATTTTCTAAAAATGAATATTTAGAGGGTTCATCAGACTATGAACAGCTGTATTGCTATAACCACTATGGTCATTATTTGCATAAATCTGCATACCCTAGAAATGTGTTTATGTTTAACCAATGGGAGCATTGTCCTACACCACCAAAAGGTAGTTCAAAAACATTTGCTAACAAGTTTCCATATTTTTCAGGATACAATACATCTGATCCAGAAACATTTTACTATAGAAATGTAAACAAAACAGGACTGAAAATTATGTTAACAAATACAAAACAGATTTACTCTACAGTATTTATTACCCAACTGTCTAGACATGGTTTCGACTTATGGAAAGAGACAATAGACACAAAAACTGTCTGGGGTACTAAAGATTGGCAAGTGCAGGGGATAGAAGCTTTATTTAGAGCCTGCATCATCCCTGAACAAATAATGTTTTTGAATGAAACTGTCCAACAAACATCTTGTCTTGGACTAGCCACGATCAAAGAGAGGAAAACACCTTCTGTACCAACACCTGCAAGTGATAACAATACACAGGCAGCGGTTACAGTTGACAAAATACTACAACTCAACAGATCTAATCCTGATTGGAGAAAATGGTTGATCTGGCCCACAGACACGAACAACTGTCAGAAAAGATTCCTGAATAAAACTCAGGGCTTTACTATTTATAGGCCAGACCCAAGATACGTCCAAAAACAACATCCGGGGGTAGTAACAACATACAGTGTAGGAAAATTATGCCTCGATTGGCTACAAAAATCTACACTTAAGGATGTGAAACAACACTTATCCTTACTTAAAGAAGACGCAGACCTTAGGGAACTCTTGCTTGGACCAAGAAAACCGCGTCAAAAACGTTTCATATATGCCGGCATTTACGCTGCCTATAATGAAGCATGGAAAGTGTCACAGATGGAGGCCGCAGAACGGATACGTGAACTTGATCGTATTAATTTAGAGAAAACCCTCTCTGTGGTCGACAATGGGTTAACAACTTTGTCCTCCAGAATATATTCATTGGACGGCATTGTATCCTCTGCTATCGACATACTGGAACAAGATTTGGCGCTGTTACAACAAGGCCAATCTCAATTACGTTCTATTGTGTTATTAAGCTGGACGCTGCAATCTTTGCGAGCGGGCTATGTGCCTTGGCGTTTTATCAACAAAACGACTCTGTTTGCAGAATACAATCTAACTGATAAACAGATTGAACTGGCACAAAGAGGAGCAAAGTATACAGTGCTGAGCATTGAAAAACTGGAAAAGTTACCATTCACAGTGGCAGAAAAACCAGCTACAGAATGGCTTATTCATGGCAAAATCACACTACCTGTGACTACTTTTCAGTTTCAGTATTGCCTCAAACAAATGCAAGCAGGCAAATATGAAAGGTTGGGTAAGGAATACATTAAGACATCTTGGAATTTACCATACACATATAGATGTTGGAGTGGGGATCGTGAAGTGTTTCTGAGGGGTACACACTGTAAAAATGCACTGAGCGGTTCACTAATATGTCAGGACATTTCTTTACACGGGGCTTGTAATGGTTCTGTGGCAAATTTGTCTTGCCATCAGCAGGGTACACCAGCTGCTGTGATTAATCCAACGTTTGGACAACTTTCTAATGGGAGTTACCTCATGTTGAATGATCAGAGTTGCTGCGGCATGTTGCCAGGCATCCTATATCTAGTAACGGTGAACTCCAGGGTCACTTGCTGTATGCAAGTATTGTTTGCCCCAATAGACACAGTCAGGGAGTCGCCTTTGTGGCCTTCGCTGAACGTCTCTTTTATAAGATTTGATACTTTAAGCAGAATGAAAGCCATGCTTTTACAACAAACAGTGCCTTTGACCTCGGCCAAAGAAACCTATGATCTACAAATTGCAAGGACTTCGGCTGAGATACAAACTTTAATACGTACAAACTGCCCTATACATTTTGTGGAAATGATAGGACGTATCTTTAACATGTCTGATACAAGCGGAATTGTACATGTATTTAAGAGCATCTGTTCCGGACTGTTAGCACCTTTCCAGGCAGTCCTCGGAATCATCCCAAACTTTGCACATTTGGTGTTTGGTGGCATACCATTAATTCTAGCACTTGTTGCCGGAATTCTATTTCTCTTCCTGCTATTACGCTATGGCCAGCCTATTCGCAGACATCACTCCGAGCGAAGTGGAGAAAGCTCTCCTTGAACGAAAGTGCCGTGAGCGAATAGTACAGCTTTTGGGCATGAATCGTCTACGGGAACTTAATACCACGTGGTTCCTGTCGTTCAGACCAATCTGGCAAGATTGCATCTTACCTGTTCTACGATGCCTGCTATGCGGTGAAGAATGCGTGTTGGACACCTGTCTAACATTTCCATCAGCTACGCCAACGGATATCGATACTCTGCTGGACCCGATAACGGCCCGTGCTCTGTGTTGTCCCCAGAGGCTACCAATCCTGATGATGGCATTCATTGAGATCTCACAGACGCTTCCGGCTGCTGCTGAGGTACGAGAAACATCTACAGGTGGAGAGGTGTGGTGCAGCGGCAAGGGCAGCTGACTTCGGAGCACAGGGTTCACGGTTCGATCCCCGGCGGCAGCTCAGCTCAGCACCATGTGACTCTGGGGAATAGCTCACTTAATTTCCACTACGGCCCCCAGCGCCTTGAGACCCATAAGGGTGAGTAGCTGCGCTATATAAAAACGGACTTACTTACAGGCACACAGGTAACAACGGACGTGAACATTGCTGCGGCATCCTATGCTGAAAGCGGTGCTTCACATCTCTGTGCGATTAATCTACTACACGAGGTGTTCCGAATGTCACCTACTACAGTGGACGATATTTTGTCTACAGAAATAGATGATCTCATGTTTACACCAGACCCGTACACTGACTCTGATTCAGCCCACAGTGTTCCAGAGATGCAGTAACAATTTGGCCTTCATATTTCAAAAACTTGGAACTCTTCCCAAATTGAACTTTTTTCCGTTTTTTCAAATTAAATGGCACAACAATCTGCTTGAAGTAGAACTATTCTTATAGTACGGACTTCGCGGTACTTCCACAGACACTTAGTCATCTTGTTAGTCTAAAAAGTTCATTAATTTCCATGACATGAAATGACTTTGATTATGAACAACTTATCGAGCATTTTTTGTCACATGTAATTATTACTGCTTATTTCATTCCAATTGCATTTTATTTTCAAATATATGCCTGAAATAAGAAGCAATGCTTAAAATGTGCAGTACTTTTGCATTCTAATATGTTTTTTAAATGCTTTTAAGAAATGTTTTAGCAATATGCGGTACTCCATTTTATGTTTAGCATTTTAAATGTTTAGCATTTATATTATTATCGTACACACGAAAGTGGAGTGGGTGTTGTATTCCTCTTAGGGTGTCCGTATATAGGTTTTCCTGTATCATGTCCTTATATAGGCACAATTTGGCCTGCCCTTATATAGGCATAAAATCCCAGTCCTTATTTAGGCATTAAACCGTGCACTCCAAATACAGGCATGGTCTCCGACATCCGTCCACCCTAACGTCACAACGAGTTCTTGAAGAACAGACCCTTAGGCTTCGGGAGTTTCCCTAGCACAGGACTATTGATTTCTTCAAGGACTCATCTATTATGCATGAACCATTATACCTTAGGGGTTCATTCATGACGTCTTCCGCTGTCCGATTCACGTCAATGCTAACATTCTGAGGTACCTCTCAGGTATAAATATACCTTCCCTAGCCCTTGTAAACTAGAGGAGACCTCGACTTCAGAGGAGCCCGTTTCCCGGCCTGACGCACTGAGAAGACGCTGTCATCCCTGCACGCAGAGAGTCCAGCTTCCAGTGATCTGACTTCCCTTGCGGGGTGTTGGAGTTCGAGTCTGGCAAGAGATTCCCACCTCTCTCATTCTTAAGGTATGGAGCTGACTAGAACCTAGAGGGACTCTTGGCATACTAGATACTTGGCATACTAGGCATACTAGGCGTAACATACTCTTAGTATACCATAGTAAGGAATACTTCACCTACTTCATACCTCTCCCTACACCTAGGTTAGGTTAGGTACACTGGGGTAGAACTAGCTTAGAGACGCATCGTATGAGTACTCGCATTTTTAGCTCATGTTATTTATGTATGTGAATATACGCTAAAAGATAATGCTAACGCAGTATTATTTATTTCTACTGCTTACGCTGTACATTATTTATCTTGCATACTGTCTTGTGATCGTAACAGCACATATTACTTACAAGAGAAACAAGACTGTTCAATAAATCCTTTTATTGAAACGCCCGTCTATTCTTTCTGTGTAACTTTGAGGAAAACTAAGCATGCACGATTGAGCTGAGTGAAACAGTTATCTATTGTTTCCACGACTCTGGGACACGTTCTGATTCTAAAGGGAAACAAAGTTGTCATGTTTTGCGGCTGCCAGAAACTACTCCCTTCTTGTTATCCAAGGAGTTTCTAGTGGCCTCTGAGCTAGCTGGCACAAGTAATTTAGTTTAATATACTCGATAGGGACATACCGACCTCAGTCCTATGTCAAAACAGTAGACAGGAGGGACCCCTAATAGAGAATAGAGGTGGGTAATATAGGGGATCAGTTAAACAGTACAAAAACAGAGAAGTACCCACCCTTTTGAAGATAATAAAGGCCCGCAAAGGGTCCTATGATGATAATTAAATACACAAAGCAATCTCATGCAGGGCTTTCTGCGGATACACTCCCCTTATCTAGATTGCTTTCTTTCGTTCTGAAGGCAGACAACAGAAGGAAACGAGCGATACCAGTACCCGCATCCTTGAGCTTGGGTCTTCTATCCAGGTAATGATATTTGCCCTAAAACACGGTTTAGTGATATGCGTTTCGCTACATAGGCCCTGTAATTGTGTGGATGCACTTTGGGCTTGAAATAACTGCTGGTCTAACTCGTCTTGGGAGAACCTTCCTGCGATAAACAATATTAATGGCTGAAGTATGCTATGTGTGATTATATATTTTTTCTGCTATTGAGCCACACGCTTTGGTGCAACGGCCTTTTTTCAAATTTTTAATTTATGATCTTTTCGCTTAGGACCTTTTTAATTATGTCCCTTTGGTATATCCCTAAGACCCACGACTGCCCGGTGTGTCAATCAAGAGCCATTATCAAATACGATTTGGCAGAAGCAGCACAAAACGCGATTCTTGGCTTAATGGGCCGTTGGATCTATCCTATTGGGTACGTTGTCATTGTTTGTTTTATATTATTAAGTTTCTATTTACAACGTGGCATGGTCCATTTTCAACTGGGGTCTGCCCATTTGTTTTACAGAGATGAAGGTTGCTCTCTCTGATCTTACATAGATCGACCGAATTATCCTCTTAGTCTGTCGTTGTTGGACCATCATTTGTACAGAATACCACTATTGGTATGTTCATTAACTTATTGTCATCACTACTGTATTGGGTCTTTACCTAAAGAACATTGGGTATTCAATTGGAGTACCCTCACGTGGTTTTTATTATATTTTTTTGGAACCATGATGAACCATTTCTGTCTGGTGGTTGGGTCCTCAGTACCACTGTCACTTATTGTTTTCATGACGTATTGTTTCCTTTAAATGGCACTCGATTGTTCTGGGTGTGGCTGTTTGCTCATTTCATTTCTTGAGGATGCACATTTCCTTTTTCGTTTTTCTGGCTCTTGTTGCTGGATTTTTATTCATTTATCCCCTTACATCATATCTTCCTAGCTTCTCATGCATGCACTGAACATGAAGTTATGTTTGTTGTAGAATATTATAAATCATATGTTTATATATACATATATATCATTTTAGGTCTATTGAGTGCCCCACGTCATCCTTGTCAGTGATGACTCGCCCTGAGGAAGGTGTGGCCCGTGAATAGGGTTTCCACCGAAACGCGCGTCGGCGCTTGTCCTTTCAATATCTTTATTTATTCTTTATCCTCCAATTTTGGATCTGTATATAGAATATTTATTCATTCTGTTGGTTTTCTTTTTATGTTGGATATTTGTTTGTTAATGTTGGATGATTTTTGAGCATGTCTGCTGGATGTTTTGAGCTCATATGAATGATATGAGTGGGTTTGTATGAATGACGAGTGTTTGTGGGGCAATGCATTCATTGTGTCTCTTTAGTATATTTTCATCTATATGCATCATTTTCTGTAATATAAGACATATTTTGTGATAATCTTTTGATACTTTGTTAATAAAAAAGACAAAACGATTTATTGCTTCTATTGCTGTTTTTTCCTTGCATGCATGAGATTGCTTTGTGTATTTAATTATCATCATAGGACCCTTTGCGGGCCTTTATTATCTTCAAAAGGGTGGGTACTTCTCTGTTTTTGTACTCAGTCCTATGTCAAGCCTATGGGGTATATTATTCCAATGCGCAGAGCCTATTAGGGAAATAGGAGCTACACTACAGGACGACCAGGAGCACACTATTGACTAGACAGAGCGTTGAGAGTTATTATTGCACATTTCTACTAGCCAACAATAGTGGATCCCTCGTGTATCCTATATGTAGTCACACGCCCATCAACTCTCTTATTACACGGGAATCATTTACTCAACACTCTTTCACCCATCCAATCATGCAATAAGACCTGTTTAATGTAAAAACATCTGTCCTCTATTACGATAGTACAATTCTTAATATCTAAAATATCACAATATAATAATATCTCACTGGCAATCTAAAATTTCCTCAAGTTGAATACCATCAAGTGCGATACACAATCTAAAAAGTCATCATATCCTACTAAAACCAGCCCTCTTCTGTTATTGACACCCTTTTCAAATGCTTTTCTATATCAATGTATTCATGAAAACCATGTCATTACTTATTATTTCATGAGTGTGTTAGAAGAAAACAATGTCAAATAAGTACAAGATACAAAGGCTATTATACAAATTCTAAAATTCAATGTTCCAAGTTGTTGACGCAGTGATTCGGTGGCATACAGCTGGTTTACCCCACCTTCTTCAGGATAAAGTATTTTGTAGTGTTATCTACACAATAATTATAAAAACATATTTCAAATATAAGAGCCGAACAAAAACAGTTATGATTACATCAACAGGCTCAAAGCATACAATAAGTACTTTTCCAACCTCCCTTTCTAACTCATTTGTTAATGCTCATGTTTCCCACTATTTTCTCAGATAGCGTACCATACTTCTTTTTTCCTCACCTATAACTTATTTACAAAAGAAAATTTAAAATATACAAGTGGGATGATCATTCCCTTAAGTGATTGTGCATACTCATTACATATCACCTCCACTAACGATTTGTCTATTTTGTCCATGGCATTGCTATTCTTAGTATAGAATGGTATGCCTCTGAGGTGATGGAGTTGATTGACCCTTGTTCTTCGTTACCTATTCCTCAGTCCCCCTCTTTTATGTGCTATAGATAAACTAATCATACTTTTCTACACCTTATATTTCTGCATCCCAATAACTCACACAACTTACATTCGAGACGATGTGTACGTCCGATGAGATCATTTCATAATGATCACCTTTTTAATTTATCTGGTGATTCGCAAACAGTTCCTATCACATGGACTTGGCATCAAAAAAAAATCTTTGTGCTTGCAGAGGATAAATATTACATTTAGATTATTGTTTCTTCTTTATTCTGTACCTTTATCAAACGTTATGGTCTAATCTTTGCGCTAACCTATAGCTTCACTCATTAGGAATATGAGGTATAGGGACCAATTTTCTCAATTGTTGGCTGATGTTCTCCATATTAGGGGACTTTATTTTTCTCTTTTATTTTGTTCTATATTGGGCTTTTATTCTTCTTTCTGCCCTCGTGTTGTATGGGTATTTCAAGAAATATATACACATATCATAATTTACCCATACTTTATTCACATTTTAGGAGAACAAAGTCATGTTATTATGTTGCCCTTGGTTTTATCATCATTTATGTCTCATACTATAATCCAATTCTATAAAGGTCACTCGTCTCAAAGTTTATGATACATATAAATTTCTCCCACTCGCCTAGAACAGTCGGACTTACTTACAATGGCTTTTCGATAGTTACTGAAGCTTATTGGTTGGGGTGGGCGGTTCATAAAAATCTTAAACCGTATCTCCCCTCTATGGCCCACACTAGAGTAACAACTCTCTTTACAATAGACAAGTAGGCAAATTAGAAAACACTCCTCGTGACTTTGCTATTTAGGGAAATAACAATATACTTTTGCATCGCTTACCAATTGAGTATAACAGTCTCGTCTCCCCGATCTAGGCTTCGTGAGTCAAAAAGGCTCAACTGATTAGTCAGTTCTTTATATGTCCGTTACTTACCTAGCATGTATCAGCCGTCAACGTCTCAGAACGGCCGCCATATTAATGTCAGGCTAAATATCGTTCACCGTCGCATACTCCTATTTCTATATAGTTCCTATTCCTAATTGTATTTACGGTCAACAGACCCCAATCCATACTAGTGTGGACTTTAGTCAAGTATTATTATTGCTTATCAGCTGAACTTTCGGTTTCATTTACCCACATATCAAAATAACGAATGCTTCAAATCGGCGGACATCTTAATGTCAGAAATGGTTTAATTACATCATCCCTTACTTAGAATTAAATTTTATTAGGTCGGACTGCCATTCACATCCATGACGACAGAAAACATATTACATCAAATTGAGCCTCATGCTGGCATCTGCTCATTATCTGTCCTCTCAGTGATATTATCAGTTATAGTTCAAAACGGCTAGCGAGAGCGATACTAATAGTGATGCTTATTATCTATTTAGTTCTTTGCTATCACATATCACAGACACCTCGTGATCCGTCTGCTTCTTCTTTTAATTTACAATTAAATTATGTGGGGGCGTGACTATATATAGGATACACAAGAGGGATCCAGTATTGTTGTTAAGTATTTAAACCCTGTCCCTTTTGTTAGAAGGGTTGCTCTGTCATAGATTTATGACATTTCTACTTGCACCTGCACTTTATAAAATGCTCACTTAGGTATCGCCGTGTATTGGCCCATAGCTGAGGGCTAATTTCCATTGAGCTCTCAGCATAACTGTAATTATTTGGCCACTTCATCATTTTTTTTAACACAATAGGTAACTTCCGGCAGCAGGCTTGTGCTCGTGTTTTATTTCAGTTGACTAGAAGATCGTTGTCAGGTTTCCTAAAAGGTATATTTGCACTGAGTAGGTAATTAGCAGACGTAGACTTAGATATTTGCACCTAGGTTGTTATATGGGGTTATGTGGCCCTAAGACACATTGTCGACATTGCTAAGTTAGCATGAGTTTTGCTTGCCCTATGCTGCTGCTTTTGCGCACGCCTCTGCTAAGCGTTTGTTTTTGCGACACTTTGCCTCTGCCCTGTACATGATAACAGATTGTTTTTCACGTTCTCAGCCTTCCCTTCAATTCTGTCTGAACATAATGTGCAAGGTCGGTCAACAATGTCTCTTGTTATTCTGCTCTGGTCAGTCCCTTTACCTAGACAAAACATGTAACCAACAGCTGCAATGTGGAAGAATCGAGCTTTGATATAGCATTGTTGCATGTTTTTGAAACACACTCGAAGAAAGCCGTTCCATGGAGCTGAGCTCTGCTGTTCCTATGATGTAAACCTTTGCGTTTAAGCTTTGAGGTAGGGGTCTGCTAATAACGCCTAGAGATCTTCTGTTATATAAAATAACTTCTTACTGCCAGGGGAGGGTGATTAGGCCCAGTTATTTTGCCTTTTTCACAGTCTTTATAAAATGACGACTCCTTTTGTATTCTATGGTATTGTAACAATGCTAATGATTCTTGCCTTATGCATTTTGCTGCTAGTTGTGGTTCGCATACTGTTTTATGAATCACTATAGTCAAAATAAACATTTTGAACTTATTTAGTGACTCTGATTATTTTTATTGTGGACAAGTACGTGAGAGCGAAAGAGTGTCTTGTTCCCATGAATCTGAGGTGAGTCGGGAGTGCTCGTGTTCTGGGTTGTCTAAACATTCGTAGCTTCTTGATATTTGTAGGAGACCGAATGAGACAATATTGCTAGTCGGTTGGGATTTTGGGTACTAAGGTGATAGGAGGTACACCCCTATTTACTGAGGTCTTGTTTTCTTGTGCATAGTTCTGTGTATGAGCAGAATCCCCGCAACAAGGTACGCGTGTCTTAGCTGGTGGGCTTTGTAAGATCTTTCAATAGGATATAAAGAGATTTATATTTCAGCGGACAAGATGTTGTGTTGGAATAACCAGTCTGTCAAGATGTAAATCAGGCCCCAAGTCCTTCAACCTGTGGGGTAATCTAACCCCTGTAGACCTGGCCTCTAGGCCCCAGGATTTTTAAACATGCAGTTTACTCCTGTGTGGGGTGAGGATCAGATTAGGCACAACTTGTGACCTACCCCCGTAAGGTGTCAATACCCATTGACTCCTGTATGGGGAAAAGAACAGACTAGACACAGCTTGTGCCCCCGCACTCCTCTTACAGTGGCAATATCCCTGTTGTGAGTGCCCTTAACTTCAGAATGGGATGAAGATAACACTACACACAAGTTGTAAGCCTCTGCCCCCAAGGTTTGCATTTCCCTTGTTGTGCCCTTAATTCCGGTTTGGCGTGAGGATTAGACTACACACACCATTTGTCCCTTTAAGGTGACAATACTAATTATTGTTGCCTTTACTCCTGTATGGGGTGAAGATCAGAATAGATACAACTTGTACTCCCCTTAAGGTGGCAATACCCTTGTTGTGTCGTTTACTCCTGTATGAGGTGAGGGTCGGAATAGACATATCTTGTGCCCCTCATAAGGTGGCAATTCTCTTGTTGTGTCATATACTTCAATACAGGATGAGGTTCAGACTAGACACACCTTGCGGCCCCCCAATACTGGATGGGTTTCACAATGGAACTATCATGCCAGAGGTCACCCATGTTTGCAGTGACAAACAGTCAGAGACATGCTCTGGGAGTGGTGCAGAGAAGTGGCCTTCAGTCTCGCCCGGTTTATCATACCTGGGCCAAGCTGTGAGGCTGTGCCGTGCTCGTGCCCACCTGCACACACGCATGCATCGCACACCAGGGAAGCTGAGGAAGCAGAGCGGAACAGAGTTGGGGCACCGTTGCTCTTCCCGGTCTTCGGGACTTCAGCAGCAAAGGAACTAACCTGGGAATTGTTCACCAACCCAGCATGATCCCGACATGCAGTTCTGTGGTCCTGCCCGGCACCATTTGACTGCTGCCTGCTGTGCTCATTCACTCACCACTGCGCCCGTTCCACTCACGGATGTGGGTGGATTCGGGTGTGCGGCAGGAAGAGGCATTTAGGCTCAGCTGCAGGCTCAGCTGTACAGGGTGCCGGTGCAGGCTGCTGGTGTTGTTTTTGGTCTTGGCCGACTTGGCCGACTTGGGGAAGCCTTGGAGGAGCTATTGCAGGGGGGGCTTGTGCCCTTAGGGGAAACATGGGCCTGGGCCTGTGCTTGGTCCAGGGGCACCAGACGTCTGGATGTTTGGGTCCTGAAAAATATAGAGACTAGAGACCAAGGATGTCCTAGCCCAGCCTAGCACATAACACCAATCCCTCCTGCTTGCTTGCTCCTTCGGTCTCAATCCACTTTCTCAATCCATTAGGCAATCCACCTGATGCAATAACTATTACAACCTACAACATACAACTACAACCTACAGATCTACAGATCACAGAAGTCTTTCCCTCAGTGCCCTTTGTGTGCAGGTGGAGGCAGCGGCAGCAAGACCAGAGGGAGGAGGTAAGTGGATACCTGCTGTTCATCTGCTGTTTCACCTGTTGTGCGCACCTTCTTCGTAAAATTGTGTTTGTTTCATAGACGTTCGATGTCGCCTTGCCCCAGTAGCATTCCTGTGTTATCCTAGGACCATGGTTGGGTGTAAACTAACAGTAGGGAAGTTGAAGAAGAAGAAGGTATGGAGACAAGCCCGCTCTCACCTGGACCTGGTCCTGGTCCCGGCCCCAGTACTTGTACTGGCACCACATTAGATGCTTTCTTGTCCCGGGCGGTTAGCTTAGTCTCAAAGGAGATAGAGCTGGCCGAGAGGAGATTGTCCTTGGACATGGGGGAACACCTGAGTGTTAGTACTGACTGCATAAATTCTACACACCAAGACACTATGCAGGAGGCGTTAGCTCATCAACCTGATCCTGTAGTCTTGGGACCAATTCTGCAGGAGACTAACCTCACAGGGTCAGGAGTTGGGTGTGGCCCAGACCCTGCTTCTGAGGCATCACCTGAGGATATGTCTGATCTCACCGATAGTATAACCTGAGTGAGCCCGTGGCTAAAAGGAAAAGGAAGTTGCACTCTGCCCGAGCTAGCCAAAACAACCAGGGTCCTAAATCTAACAGGAACTTGGCTAATTCCAGCATCCAGATACCAGCACCACCTCCAGAACCAGCTTGCTTGACTCTTATAGACTTTAACTGCGCGCTGGAGGGGATAATGGACCAAGTTAAAGATGCGCTTACTGTTGCTATTGCGCCTATTTTGGATAGATTAGTGGCTCTTGAGAAACTAGTGAGGGATACCGTCCCTGTATCAAAACCTTCTACCTTACCTTCTCTATCTGTTTTTCCTCCCTCTCTTCCTTCTTCCTCTCCCTTTCCGGCAGCAGACCGGAACGGTGAGGGCACCCCTAATCCTTACCCAGTTAGAAACCAAACCCAAGCCCGAATTCAATCCACTAACTCTATATTGGCCAAGGGAACCCCTTTTTCTTTAGGGGGGCTTCTGAAAAACCATGTGGTAAACTAGGTGGCACGGGGACAACAGCATCATTCCACAAATGCCCCAGGAACTGGTTACTGGTAGTGACAAAAACCAGCTGAGTAATCAAGATACCACTAGCTCGGCCCCCTTGAAGGGGATTGTATAGTAGTAAACTGTCGGAACCCTGAGCTGGCTAATCATCTGATTATCTCAGGCAGCAGGGCTAGCCTCAAGGGCTACCCTGCTCCTTTATCAATTGTCCCACTTGGTCATTTTTACCACCCCATAATTCTGGGAAGATATGAGACTAGGTCAGGTCCCCGCTTACCCCTATGAGTCTTAGCAAGGGGCCCTTACACAACTTCAATTTCCTCTAAACCCCTCTTCTAGCAATAAGCCCCAGAGCTATCCTGGGGGGCTCATTTCTAATCCTACCCAGGGCAAACATCTCATCCCAACACATAATTTCTTCGAGCCCATTTCAACTCTAGACACGCAAGACTGACGGTGGCACCAGACATTACCGATGGGTGCAGGATCAAAAGTACTAACGAGGGCTAAAAAAAGCTCCATTACTCCAGTAGCCTCCACCTGTAACACCTCAAAGAGGGGGCATAACCCCCTGCATGGCACCATCTCACCAGACATCCTAGTGTCGAGCAGACCTGGTCAATCGTTGTGGTCAGGTGACCTGGATCCTTCCAAAACACCTCCTTGCCCCCCAGTCACATCGCAGGTGGATTCTTCTTGTTCTGGCCCTTTGATTATGTCTGCTGGCCCACTGAGTATCCTCTCTTGGAATATTGCAGGCATCAAGCCCAATCTGACCCAGACTGGATGCAATACTTAGAAGATTTTGATATCTGCATGTTCCAAGAAACCTGGGCCACAGAATCTTACCACAAGCAAGGCTATTCCACAAACCATGCTAATGCCCTACCCTTTACCCATGGAAGGGCCTCTGGGGAGCTATTGATTTGGATAAAAATAAACCTAAACCTCCGTATTTCAAACTTGGACATAGTCTCCCCAGATGTTCTGGGTTTAAAAATTACTCTTCCCAAGGGGAGTTGCACATACTTATACAACGTGTATTGCAGGCCTAAAAGCGAGAGCATGGAATCACCAACTCTAGCCATCTTGCAACAGTCTGTTCACTCAATAGTTCCTAGTGACCAGATAGTGATAGGGGGCGACCTCAATATAAATTTCGAACCCATATATGGCTATGACAAGATTTTAGAAGAGTAAGATGGGAGTTGGGGCATTCCATTCCTTAATAGAAAGCAGCTAGTTCCCAGTTCAGTCGCAGTGTGGAAATGTGCTTTTTGATGAGCACACCGGTGCAGGGGTCACCCTTCTCTTGTCCACGGGTCCATAGACCAACAAAATGATTGGCACTGAAGCTGGAATTCAAATAACAAGTTTATTAATCACTCATGAGTGGGACTACGTCCACACAGCACTCTCAAGTGCTGCCTGAGGTAGTACACTGAAGTCACAGAACATGGTGCTTATATACAGAGTTTGTTGCAGAGTAAGCATGTAGTTACAAATAGAAGGTACAAGCATACACAGGAATAACTACCTACAAACATGGGCAGATGGGAGATCACTTAGTCAGCAGAGTGGGAGGGGGAACAGAACTGCTTACAACAGTAGAAAACAGTTGACAGTTATATCTTTAGCCAGGTGCATTCTAGCAGCTACAGGCCTTTGCTCAGCACATTGCTTTTAGCTCAGTACAGAAGGAGTTAACTAGAGTTGATGACACAAGCAGAATAGAAGGGCAAGCAACAGTGAAGACGGAAGAATTACATAGCTAACAAAATGGATGCCACAAACAAGATGGCTTCAGCCTATGCTAACAGAAATTATTTCAGATTTCCACAGATGACCCTTTTAGCATATGCTGAAGACATCTTCTAGGCTTTATAAGGAGTACGGAAAATATCATGTACATCTATCTGCATTAATTCATTAATTTCTTGATCGGGCATTTACATTCTTAACATTTTGTTTAGCCGGTATACACGAGGTGCAAGTAGAAACAGAAAGGGAACAAAGTATTGGGCCGCATTGAGTCATCTTGTTAGTCTAAAAAGTTCATTAATTTCCATGACATGAAATGACTTTGATTATGAACAACTTATCGATCATTTTTTGTCACATGTAATTATTACTGCTTATTTCATTCCAATTGCATTTTATTTTCAAATATATGCCTGAAATAAGAAGCAATGCTTAAAATGTGCAGTACTTTTGCATTCTAATATGTTTTTTAAATGCTTTTAAGAAATGTTTTAGCATAGGCAACAAGTGAAAAGAATAGCAAGAAATATACATAAGGCTGACAATAGCTTCCAGCCCCATACAGTAAACATGTTCCATAGCCATCCAGTCAAAGTCCAAGTTCCTGAATCCTGATGGATTTCAGTGGCTATTTTGTGCAACTTGGAAATTGCGTCAAAAACAGAAGGGGCGTGATCAGGGGTATAGACACAGCAGCTACTCCCAATGATGCGACATGCTCCACCACGGTCGGCCAGGATGACATCAAGGACCATCCTATTTTGGAGCGCCACAATTCTCGCAATTTGTAGTTCTTCTGTGATATTTCCAAGCACCATTGCTGTCTGATTGGTTACAGCCTCTACAATACGTGTCAAGCGCCTTATTTTTCTACTGTTTAAGGCCGCACCAACAAAGAAGAATAGTCCCAAATTAAAGTCAATATACTGCTGTAGTGCAGTATCAGTTTGATCCACCTCATCATTGTTTATTATCCTTTTGAATCTGTTCTTGGAAATGTCATTATACAGTTTATAGTCTTTATGGTAGGATGCAGGTGCCAAAAACACAGGTGGAAGCAAAAAGGACACGTAGCAGCTTCCCGACCAACCAATAGGTAGATGGTAATAACCTTTACTTCCGCAAATAAAATAGATGTTGTGTGAGGACAAAACGCTGCTATTGTTCATTCCAGTAATGTTCAACAGTAAAGTACAGTCACTTTTTCCCACAGGAATACTGCCAATACTGCTCAAACAGAGATCCGCTCGAGCTCTAGTAACAGCAATAACAGGAGGCCCATTCACCTTAGTTGTTCGAGTGTGTAGTGACTGAGTCCAGACGTGTAGAGGATCTTTAGATGTTTATTTGTAGACAGTTATAAGTCATCCAGTTAAACCCAATACAAAACCCCAGGAGGAGCAGCCAGGATGGTGCTTAGCCCTTCTCAACTGATAACTCTGGCTCCCAACATTCTGTAACACATCATTGGATGAACATTCCACTGGCAGAGCAAGAGATTGCATGCATAACAGCAAAGCCAGGATATAACATAGTGTTAGGGAAAACAGTGTATGGAGGAATTTCCTCGACGATACTCCTCCATTTCCCATACAGTTCCTTTAGCTTGTGGATCTCCTTCCTCATCAGGGTAACAAACTTTATTCAACTGAGCATTTAGTCCACCTATGATGTTCAATTGGGACAGGAGTAGTAGTGATGGAGCAAGGACTCGTACATGAGACTTGCTCGGAAGCAATCCTCTCGTTTAACTCACTAACGAATTACTAACAACGTGTTTTGTGATTAATAAAACGCATTTCCTTTACACACGGGAGAAAATTAAGCTTGCCTATGTGTTTACTAACTGCAATAACATGAACGTAGGACTAAAACGCATTCTAACACAGGATCTTTACTGCGCATGCGTCTACTACATCTACGTAGTATGACGTGCTGACGCTTGGAGGGAAATTCTGGCGCTTGCGCAAAGAACCATAAAATGGCCGCTTGAAAGCTCACATGCATGGCACCTGCTTGCAGAAAATAAGTTTTATACTAACGCAAATGCAGAAAGGGAAATAATAAATGGTATGGGCTAGAGTAGAGGTTGGTGGTATACAGTGAAATCATTTACTTTTGAGAATAACATTCTCTCTTTTGACTTTATTATTAGTGCGTATTTGGGCCTGTCAAATTTGTCTGAGTCGAGCAGACTGACGTTGCGCGACGCATGCGCCCTGATGTGGAAGTTTGAAAGGATGACTAAGGACTTGTCACGCGTCCAAGGTCGGAGAAGATGTGCCCTGGGAACATGAGGGTGAAGAGTTCATATGAAGGAACTGTATTCAAGAAATCGTTACATTTGTATTAATAAAGTTTAAAGATGTATGGGAAAGGAAGGGCGGAATAAAAGTTTGAGGGGAGGAGTTGGAAACAATGGATTAAAGAAATAAATGAAATATAAGCATGGTGTGATGATCATCCCCCCCTCGCCTGTCCAATCAGAAGTTAGTATTTTGTAAGATTGAAACATTAATGGGTGGTACATGGTAATAGAAAGGTATAATTGAGGTAGTTTATTTAGTTAGTTAGCGAAGGGAAGCGAAGAAGCGGAGAGCGCAGAGAGCTGAGCTTGTTGGGAGCGGAAGCACCAGAAACAATTCGGAGCTTGGGATGCTGTCGGTGATGGGGGTGGTGCTGATGCTCTGAAATGCTGATGAAGAAATCGAATGCAGAACCATCTACTTAATTTGGGTGGGTTAGAAAGAAGATCGCGGAAGAACCACGAGGAGGAAGAGAGTGTCAGAGAGGGGTGCAACGCAGTCGTCGGTATCTAGAGAGGTGAAGTATCCTGTCCTGATTCCTGTCCTGAAGCCTTTGACTCCTGATCTGTCCTGGGGACCCTTACCAGCCCTTTGGCCAGGGGGTTGGTCTTCACACCATACTTGGTAACTATAGATTCATCGTCTTGATAAATGCTCTTCTCTCTCTATCCTCTTCTTTCTGAGCATAGTTATTGTGTGGATCTGAATTGTTTTATCTATTGAAATCTTGATTGAATTGGCACTCTTGAGAATGAGGGTGTTTGTACTGAAACGTTTTTGAGATGGTTCACAACCGATTAATTTAGATAAAGATTTTTAAAATGTTATCGAGTCCGTGATTAATTTAAGCAAGAAATGTTTAATCAAGTCATATTAATTATCACCATCAACTAGCTTTACCTAACTGGTCCATTGACCAGAGGAAAGAACTATTCTATTAGAGAAAGGTTTAGTTAAAGGAGTAATAACTAGATCTTGAGGTATGAAAATTATTTTTAAACTAAAAAGTTCCAGCGGTCTACTTGCTGTTTAGTGCGAGAGAGTTATATGGGCCCAGGTGAGTATATGGTAGTGGAGTATCTGTTGCTAGTACGCCGCTGGATCAGTTTTCTGGTAGCAGAGCTATGGTTGTTAGTAACTAGTTTGGTGATAAGTATAGATTATTGATTTATGTTTTAACAAAAAGAGTTAGTGTCCTGTTTTTATGTCGTCTGGAAAATTCCCGGGGAATGAATAGCGGGTGGCGATAGAAACCACACTGCAGTGAGGTTACTCGTCTGTTGGAATAACACTGAGAAGCTAGGTAGGGCTGGCACTGTTAAAATAGGGACTACTTTCTGTATAAAAGTGAGAGTGGTTGATAGCAAAGAGTTCGCTAGTGAAACTTTAGGCGTTATATCACCTAGTAAGGGTAACCCTGAAGAAGTAGCAGGTTCTTCTAAGCTAGATTGACAGCAAAAGGAGTTCGCTAGTGAAACATCGGTCTCATATTTCCCTAACGAGTGACAACAGAGGAGTAGCAGGTTCTCTGGAGCTTAGGTGAAGAGTAAGCGGAAGGTTTTACTCGCAGTGAAAAGAAATAAACTATCCTTTGATTTAGTGGAACAGACAGAGTAGCGAATGTTTTTACGTCGTTATTAACTAAGAAATTAAAAGAGAAATTCGAGAAATAAAGTTTTGTATTACCTTGTAAAGGGAGGGTCAGTTTGCGGAGTGGTACTGACGTCACGGAAAGCCACGCTGGGATTGGTAGATACAGCGGGCGTGTGACAGGAGGAGCTTTGTAAAGGAGGGGTAAGAAATCGTCGGAGTGGTACTGACGTCACAGAGAGCCGCGCTGGGATTGGTAGACACAGCGGGTGTGTGACAGGAGCAGCCTTGTAAAGGAGGGGTCAGTAGTAAGGAGTAGAACTGCCGTCAGGAAAAGGCCGCGCTGGCATTGGTCAGAGTACGAGTGTGAGCCTGATTTGATTGGATAGTCAGTTAGAAGCCGTGCTAGAATTGGTGAAGAGAAGATTGTATGCGGGATTTTGATTTGACAGTAAGTGCAAGACGTATAGGAAGGAAATTTCAAGGGTTTGCGGAATACAATTTCCTACACCTATCCTCAAGAATATATGGGAAGAAAAGAAAGATGTCATTATTTAAGAAAATACAGAATTTCTTTGTAAAGAATAAGCCTGTGTTGACCAGAGAGGGAATTCCTATTCCGCCACCGAAGACACCAGCATCTTTTATGATGATGGAGAGAGGATATCATACTGGCGTGTGGTTGGAAAACTGGATAGAGTACACGAAGGATGATGGGGTGTTAGCATTTCCTAAGGATGGTACGTTTAATGGGAGGATTCTTCAGAATTTAAGATTGAAAATGAATGAATTAGAACCTAGACCTAGGTTAACTCAATATGAGGCTTTGGAAGAATGGGAGACTGAGTCGTATGAACGAGAAAAATGCAGAGGTGGAAGATATAGAGGATTCTTTCCGAGACACTTGCATGAGTCACGAGAAGGGCAGATGAAACAGTGGAGGAGAGCTATGGTATCAGAAGGGTTATATCCAGTATTGATGGCTGAGGAACAATCTGGAGGAAAGTGTAAGGAGAAAACAAAACATTTGAACACAGCAGGATATGGTGAATCAGATGATGAGTTACTAGAGGATATTTTAATTAAAAATCCACCACCGTATCAAGACGCAGCTAGTAAGGTTGTCCCAAGTGCGCCAGTAATGGGGATACCATTAACTCCACAGATTTTACATGAAGCATCATACAACAGAGTGTTGCAAGATAATGAAAGAGAAGCTTTGAATAAAACTAGGGAAGAACTAGTTCAAAGGATAAGTCAATTGAATTTAAATACTGAAGCTTTGACAGTACCAGTGACCATTGGTCCAGTAATCCCATTATATGGGGATAATAAGATTTGCCAGAAACCACAACTCGTGACAGTTCCATTAAGTAGTCCTAGAAAAGAGATAATAATCACAGATGATCAGGTTAGCGAAAGTGAGTCAGTTATTTCATTAATGGATCTCCCTATTGTAGAACCTCATACGGAAACCCCAAAGAGAGTTACGCCTATGAATTTGAGAGAAAGAAGGCCTTTGGTTCCGGCTGGAACTGCAGGCACAGCAGTGGTCACCTCTGAAGAAATAGAAAGGTGGGCTCAGGAAAGAGATAATCAGAACCCAACACCAAAGATTTTAGATATCAGCAGATTGAAAGTGGAATTGGAAGAGATGATGACAGGATGTGTGGGTACCGAAAGATTAAACGTTTACAATGATGAGGAATTATTGTTTTTATGTAAGAGTATAACTAGGAGAGCAAGAATATTTCATGAGAGACTAACTGAAGTTGCTTCAGAAATTGGAATAGACATAGGGAAATCAAAGTTGTTACAGAAACCCTATCGAGTGGATTTTACTGATAAAGATTTAGAAAGTGTAAATGCTTCGGGAAAAAGGCTACAGATAAAAGAATTGATGAACATTTTGCGAAAATGGGGAGACATTGATAAATGGAGAATTAGATGGATAAGAAAGAAAGAGGAAGTGCAAGCGAGAGAAGCAGCAGCTGCATTTCCAGTAAGAGAATCAAGCAAAGTGGAAAAATTGTGTCCAATGAGAGAGGTTCCAGGAGGTGGATATGTTCATGTTCCTTGGAGTAGACAAGATATTTTATCATTTACAAATAATTTTCCAAAACTGAGACAAAAACCAGTTGAGTGGTACAAACAGGTTGTGAAGGTTTCAAAGGTGTTATTGAAAGACTTGGATGGTCTATTTGATATAGTGGTACCTGCTGATTTATGGACAGAATGTAAGATTACAATTAATTGGCCTAATGAGGAGTATCCTAGAGATGCGAAAACAGGAGCACCTTCGGAAGAGGTGATGAAAAAGTATCACCAAGTGATTATGTATTTGAAAGGGAAAATCCCTCCTAAAGAAACAGATTGGGTAAAAATAGATAGAACAACTCAGGAACCAAATGAATCTGTACATGCGTACTATGAACGGTTGTGGCAGGTGTTTAAGCAGTAGAGTGGTTTTGAGAATATTGGTGACCAAGATATGGGACATTTTGTGTATCGGTTTGTATATGGTTTGAAACCAGAAATCAGTCCGATGATACAGCAGCACATGTTGTGTTGGCAAAGCAAGACAGTGGATGAGATTTTAAAGTACGGGAAATATTGCGGAGATGACATTGAGGCCAGGCGTAGGAAGCTAAAGGAGAAAATGATGTGGGCACAAGTAAAATTGGCAGAGCAGCAAGAAGAGAAAGCAAATGACCAAAATAATAATCAAGGGAAAGAACAGAGTCAGAATAATCAAGGAACGAATGGTAATAAATCTAAGGGGCGGATGGACAGAGAAGAAGCGAAAAAGAAGTTTCCTTGTCATGCGTGCGGAAAGCTTGGACATTGGAAGAACGAGTGTAAGAGTATTCAGAATAATAATAATAATAATGGGCCAAATCAAAATTTAATCCCACAGATGCAGAATGAAGTACTTATGAATCAGCAGCAACAGGTAGTTACTCCACAATATCAGGTGCCACCAGCTCCTATGCCAAATTTTGTGAACCATCAAAGTTTCAGTGCGAACACCGGATTTCAAGGAGAAAGTGGTAAGAATAATAGAACAATTGCACAATATTTTTTACAGAATGATGAAGAACATTCAGATATCGCACAATGACGGTGCATGAGGGGGGAGGAAGAGGAGTGCGTGCTTGGCGCATCCTTGCCGGTAGATCAGTCAGGTCCATTCGTTGATGGGAGAGTAGAAGGTAAAGACATTACTTTCCTATTGGATACTGGTGCTACCAGGTCTACTGTGAGAACAGCAGACATCCCAAACCTACCCCTCTCGGGAGAGACAATCCAAGTTGTAGGCGTATCTAACCAACAGATTAGAACCCCTATCACAAAGCCAATGGAGGTGCACATTGGAAACTTCAAAGAAATGCATCGATTTGTAGTTTGCGATTCCAGTCCAGTAAATCTGTTAGGAAGAGATCTTTTGTGCAAGATGAATTGCACGATCTATTGTACACCGGATGGTGTTGCTTTCTAAACCCCCGATGAGGATGTTGTCTATAAGATGATGCTGGTCAAACAGGGAACAGTAGTAGATGAAATGTTTTCATTAATAACCGAGAATGAATTGCCAGAAGAGTTAAGAACAACAGTTAATCCAGAAGTGTGGGATTTTACAGGAAAAGACATTGGGCTAATGACAAATATAGACCCAGTTAAAGTGACAGTGAAAGAAGGTGCAGTGTATCCAAATACCCGACAGTACAAAATGAGTCCAGAAGTAAAAGCAGGAATTATTCCAGAAATTGAACGAATGGTTAAACAAGGTATTTTAAAAGAGGTGATGGGTAGTCCCTGTAATTCGGCAATAATGGGACTGAAAAAGCCTAGCAGGAAATACAGAATAGTGCAAGACCTACGGAAAATAAATAAAATTGTAATTCCCTGTTGTCCAATTGTGCCAAATCCAGCAGCGATCCTTTATCAGATACCGTGGAATGCAGGATGGTTTACAGTAATTGATTTATGTCAAGCGTTCTTTTCTATTCCTTTGCACCCAGACAGCCAGTATCTTTTTACGTTTAAGTTTGAAGATCGTATTTACGCATGGTGTCGTGTTCCACAAGGGTACACAGAGAGTCCTTCAATTTTTAATCAGATTTTGAAAAAGTGGTTTGAATCGTTGATCATGCCTGGAAATTCTGTTCTGGTTCAGTACATTGATGACCTATTGGTGGCATCAAAAACACGAGAAGATTGTGTCGCAGATACAATTGCATTACTGAACCATTTGGCTGAAGGAGGACACAAGGTGTCTCCAGAAAAGTTACAGTTCTGTCGACAAGAAGTCATATATTTAGGGCATAAAATAGAAAGAGGAGTTAGAAAAGTGACACCGGAAAGAATAAAAATAATCAAAGAAATGCAATTGCCACAGACTCAGAGAAATGAGAATGTTTCTGGGAGTGGTTGGATATTGTAGGCAATGGACTAATGGTTTTTCTATGCTAGCAAAACCATTAATACAGATGATCCGGAAGCGAGCAAAAGATCCAATTGATTGGAATGATGACTGCCTAGAGGCATTTGTGAGACTAAGAAATTGTTTGTGTGAGGCTCCTGCTTTGGGCATGCCTGATTATTCAAAAGACTTTGCTTTGTTCTGTTGTGAAAGAGAAAATTGTGCCCTTTCAGTCTTAACACAGAGACATGGATTGAGTCGACGTCCAGTGGCATATTTTTCAGCCACATTGGACCCAGTAGCTTCAGCATTCCCTGGCTGCTTAAAAGCAGTAGCTGCTACTTGTATGAGTCTGGAGCAAAGTGAGTCGATAGTGATGGGACATCCGGTAAAAGTCTTTGTTACACACTCAGTTGAGATTCTTTTGACAAGAACAAGAACACAGCACCTCACCCCTAGTTGTTTGACAAAGTACGAAAGAGTGATTTTGGGAGCTGAGAATGTGACTGTAATAAGATGTACGATTCTGAACCCAGCCACTCTATTGCCAGACCCCTACGATGAAGAAGTGAAAGATGAAAGTGATCATGATTGTTTGGACGTGACTGAGTTATGCACGAAGCCCCGCCCAGACATAAGAGAGACACCTTTGAAAGAGGCTGATCATGAGTTATTTGTAGACAGCTCCTGCCTTAGGACACAAGAAGGAGGTTTAAGTGCTGCATATGCTGTTTGTAAAATTTCTGGGGTAATTGAAGCATCCTGTTTACCTGGGGTCAAGTCTGCACAAGTAGCTGAATTAGTCGCCTTAACGATGGCATGTAAAAAGGGGAAAAATTGGAGAGTAACCATATTTACGGACAGCCAATATGGGTTCGGGATTGTGCATGACTTTGGCCAGCTTTGGATGCAAAGGGGATTTCTGACTTCCTCAGGATCTCCTATCAGAAACAGCAAAAATGTGAAAGATTTATTGGAAGCATTACAATTGCCAAAAGAGATAGCAGTTGTAAAGTGCGCTGCACATCAGTCAGGAAATGACTATGTGACTGCTGGCAATAATTATGCTGACCAAGTGGCGAAATACCGTGCTAAAAATGCAGTAGCCATAAACAGAAAAATTGAAACGGGTGAAACCAGATGCCAACTTATGTACTTCTCAGTACCAGAAACTTGGGATGAGATTAGACAATTGCAGGAAGAAGTTGAGGAAAAGGAAAAAGAAATCTGGATAAAGGCAGCCTGTACAAAAAGACCACATGATGAGGTATGGGTGTATTTAGATGGAAGACCAGTCATGCCATATTGTTTGCTTTCAAAAATGGCGAGAGTGTACCATGGAGCAACACACATAGGGAGAGATTCAATGATCAGGCTATTCAGACAGAGTTGGTATAATCCGAAGTTCAGGGCAGTCGCAGAGAGCCTTTGCCAAAGATGCTTAACCTGTCAACAGCAGAACCCAGGTAGAAAGACAGTGGTAAGCTGGGGAAAGATCGGAAAGGCAGAAGGACCCTTCACCAGATTACAGTTAGATTTTATTGAATTACCCCCATGCAATGGACTGAAATACGTACTTGTCATAGTATGCCTTTTCTCAAGATGGGTGGAAGCCTACCCAACTCGAAGAAATGACAGTCTTACAGTTGCAAAATTGTTGTTGAGGGAGTTAGTGCCAAGATTTGGTTTTCCGGTCACTTTGGAATCAGATAGAGGCCCTCATTTTAATAATGAGATAATTCGATTAATCTGTGCTGCGTTTAACATTGAACAAAAACTGCACTGTGCTTACCGTCCAGAGGCTTCTGGAGTTGTTGAGCAAATGAATGGCACAATAAAGTCAAGATTGGGAAAGGTGTGTGCATCCACAAAGCTGAAATGGCCAGATACATTACCTCTTGTATTGATGGGTCTCAGAAGCATTCCAGACAGAAAAACAGGAATGAACCCACATGAAATTCTCATGGGAAGAGCTATGAGACAGGCATTTATTCCTGGAAATAAGCTAATGAGTATAACTGATGATCTGGTATTGGACTATTGCAAAGGATTGGCTGAAATGATGCGTTCTATCTCTCACCAGGTTGGAGAAGACGCAGTTGAAAGACAGCCAGACCAAGCGCATGATTTGCATCCTGGAGATTGGGTGCTGGTAAAGAAACACGCAAGAAAGTCGTGCCTAGCACCAAGGTGGGATAAACCGCGGCAAGTCATACTAGTCACTACCACAGCAGTGAAGTGTGCAGGTTTGCCCAATTGGATTCATGCCAGCCATACCAGAAGAGTTCCGAACCCATCAGATCAACAAGAGCCACCACTGACTGAACAGGCTGAAGCGTCAGGAGTTGTAAACTGTGAAATTGAAGAATCTAGAGCGATAGATTCTGAAAGACAACCATATGACGAACAGCCAGATATAAGTCAGGAAGAATGGATCCCAGTGATTGAAATAATTGATGATGCTATTGAAACCAGAAGAAGAACAGAACTGAAAAGACAAGAAAGTAGTCAGTCAGGAAGAGACAGGGGAAGAAGAACACACTCAGGTGAGAATAAAAAGAGACACAAACAAACCTGAGGAGGGAAAAATAGAAGAACACTTTCAGGTGGAAGAAGAAAAGTCTGAATTTAGACCTGAACAGGACCAGATAGAGTTAGAAGAACAAGTTCAGGCAGAAGAAGAAAGGTTTGAACTAAGACCTGAACAGGGTCAAATAGAATTAGAAGAACAAGCTCAGGAAGAAGTAGAACAAAATACAGTAGAACCTGAGCAGGAGGAAGCAAAAGAAGGTACAAGCACAGAAAACAGAGAAACAGAACAAATTGTGTCCAGAATAAATTAAATAAAAAGAACTTTACAAAGAGATAAAGAAGGTGAAAACGCAGTACAAATCAAAAGAGTCAGAAAGGGAGACAATTGGCCAACTGGAGTAAAGAAACTAAAATATCATCTGAGAAAATCTGAAAAGAAACCAGAGCAAGTGAACGAAATCACAAGTCAAACAAGACCTAAACAAAACTTAGCAAAAATAACTCGAAGAAGTCCAAGATTAAGAAACTTAAACAGGAGATACAAGGCTCCAGAGTGGACATACGTGATTCTCGAGGAATTTGAGTCCCTGGATCTGTCTGATGAGACAGAAGAGGTCCATATTGCCCAAATTGATGAAAGCAAATTGAAACCTCCTTAAGAACTAAAAGAAAGGCTAAGTCTGAAAAAGAAAAGATAAGAGAAAAGAGATTTTCTCAGGAACAAAATGGCAGATGTTGAAGTTATCGGAAAACCAAAATGTGGATTAAAAAGAAAGTGTTTTAGATTTTGTTTTTGTAGTATTTTATTAGCAGCATTAGGATGGTTATTCCTAACAGTAGGAGCACCTTTAATAATGAAAACAAGTGATAAGAATAATACAGATACTAATGTTAAGGTAGACAGAATAAGAGAAACTAAATTAGAAATAGGGGTAGAAGATGAAGCAAACTATCATAATGAGTCAGACTATAATACGTCCTCTAATGTGTTTATTAAATTGTTATTTCAGTATGTTAGCACTATGGAAATTAACAACTGTTATATATGTATGAAGTTACCCTCATCAGTATCCGAAGGGATTACGTATCACCATATACCTTTAACTTATGGTGTGTCATGTAGTGTTTTATCAAGTTTATTTTATGCTACAGGGAGACTTCAGTATTTTTATTCTAATTTAAATGTAGTATTTTCTGAATTACCTATTAGAAAGAATATGAATCCAGTAGCTAGTAGTAAAAACGCACAGTTTATGGGTGAATTTTTCTTAACAATGAGTTCAATAGATTTAGTTCAGGCACGTAAAGATAATCTAACATGTACATTAAGAAAAGAAGAAAAAGATTTTTTGAGTTTAGTAGAAGAAAGGAGACAGGATTTAATGAGGAAGGCAACTGCACAGAAAACCCATGTACCTCCATGGGTTGGGAAGGAGGGAATCTATGCAAGTGGCAAGGCTCATGCTGCGATGTCCCTGGACTTTGTGAAAAGGGGAAAATTCTGCCTCCATAGATTAAAGACAGATTATAACAATAATTACATTGGTTCCAGTGAATGTGAACATAACTTCCTAATATTAGGAGGATGGGGACTAAAAGGGGGAACTGATCCTGTATTTCCAGGAGTGTATTATGTTTGTGGGAGCAATGCCTATTATAGGTTACCTGCAAGATGGTACAGAAGCTGTTATTTTGGAATAGTTTTTCCAAAAATTTATCATGTAGATAAAATCAGTGGAACCAATGGAAATTCTAATGGACTAACACGTAATAGAAGAGCTAGTTTTTCTGAAATTGTAGGAGATATTTTTAGTGCACTGATACCCTCAGTTGGAGATGTGCTGCCACTCTGCCGCCTGTTGCCAGCCGTGACGGGGACTCCAGGCCCCAGGGTGCCTCACTGCAGGAGGGAGGAGCCTGCCTGACATCGCGCTTCAAAAGCGCCAACTCTGCTCCGCGGGACGCGCTGCCACTCTGCCGCCTGTTGCCAGCCGTGACGGGGACTCCAGGCCCCAGGGTGCCTCACTGCAGGAGGGAGGAGCCTGCGTGACATCGCGCTTCAAAAGCGCCAACTCTGCTCCGCAGCGCAGGACGCGCTGCCACTCTGCCGCCTGTTGCCAGCTGTGACAGGGACTCCAAGCCCCAGGGTGCCTCACTGCAAGAGGGAGGAGCCTGCCTGACATCATGCTTCCAAAGCGCCAACTCTGCTCCGCAGCGCGGGACGCGCGCGGGCCGCGCCCGGGCAAAGCCCGGGCCAAGGACGGGCCCGTCCTTGCCAGGAAGAGGCAGGGCAGGGCCATCTCCCCTTCACTCGGTTTTTATCGTTGTCACGGAGCCACTCTAGTTATCTAAGGTACTGTGCAAACCTTTAAAATCATATAGGGGGAGTTCGTAGGCAGAGGACTTGACGATACTCCTCTTCTGGAACTTTAAGAAGGGCTTTAAAATCATCAGCCTACCAGTACCATCTATTTGTTTGACTTTATCCTTTAATTTGATTCTCGAGTTTTATCCAACTTGTTTCATTTCCTTCCTGGTACCACTAATTGTGTTATATTTCCATAGCTATGGGCAAAAGGAAATCAATGGAGGGTGCTGGGGGGGGAGGCAGTGGTAATGTTCGGGCTCATAAGGGGAAAAAGGCTAGGAAGTCACTCAAACACGCAGGCAACTGTGTGTTGGATCGTATAGACACCCTCATCAGTGAGTGCGAAGGCATCTTAGAGGCCGAACCATCCACGCAGAACATCCCAGGCCAACCGTCCCCACAGCGCCAGCACAGAACACTAAATACATCAAGCCCAAATACTATTCCAGCTATGTTCCAGAAACTCCCCCGTAGGGGAGCCACTGCATCCAACAAAGAGGCACCATCACAAATGCAGGCAGACCCTGCAAGGATTTCTAATCCTCTCTCTTCTCCCCCTAGCATTAATACCATGGGCTCCCACTTGGAAATTGCAGTTCCCTGTACAAACAGGTTCCTACCACTGGTGGACGTGTCTAACGAGTCAGGTGAGGCAATGCCTCAGCCACCTTCCACGCACAGCTCTAGATCGAATAATGATCACATTACAGAATCGCAGGAAACACCTCAGCTTATTAACACACTTAGACAGGAGATAGGGTCTCTGAAATCTATGATTATGGATTTGACTATCCTGGCTAAATTGATATTAAACAAGGAACCGCCCAGCCAGCTGCGTGTAAATAGCCAAATAGAACACAATCAACAATCTCATGAGGCACACACGGTACTTACTGGGAAGAGGGTTATTCCTGTACATGATGGACTATCACCATCCCTTGCAAGTCCTTTCCATAGGCATACCTCACTCTATCCTACCGTTAATCACCCAAGCAACATCAAAAGCAGGGCCTCTAAAGATCTCTACAGTACAGTGACTTCACAATCTTCTGCAACCTGTACTAACCAGCGCCCTTTACCCAAGACACAACACCAGTCAAACCGTTCAGAAACCCCCTATCTGTCCCATCCTCTTAAAATTTACATGGTCAACATCCCCAAGCTTGGCCCCAAGAGTAGCCCTGAAAATGAATTCTCCTTGACCAACAAAGATATTCATTGGATTCGCCATGTTAGGGGCTGTCGATCAATAATACGGGACGACATCACCAGGGCTCAGACACGTACGTCTTCGTCCCAACTATTCGACTGCATTGAGCTCACTATGAGCAGGGCTGATTTGGCTGACAATCTTCTTGCCTTAGAATATCGCACTTGCTCTCCCGAAACCTCCTCCATACAGTTTAGGCGATCCCCACTGGCAATACGGGGCAACCAACCCATCATGCAGTCATCAACATCACCAGACATAGGAACCTCACTAGAGGCTATTGATTGACTACATTCTACACGTTCTAGCACTAAGTCCATCCAACACACCACCACACCCTCATGTACGGAACCTGAACCATCGAAAGACAGTAACGAGGGGGATATGATCTTGAGTGGTTTCTTAACCACTACTCGAAGGGCCCGGGAAGTTGAAGCCATACTACTTCCAGACTCCCAGGCATTGCCCAATCTCCTGGCCTCACACAGTCAATGTACCCCAAACAACAGTATTATATTAGGAGCTGCCCCAAGCCATCAACTGAAACTAATATCTTGGAATGTTGCAGGCTTGAAGAATAAACTGGCAATTCCCCATTGGAACAAACTTATTGAGGGCTTTGATATATGTATTTTCCAGGAGACCTGGAGTTTGGCACCCCTGTATAAATCAGGATACATGTGTTTCCATTCCCCTGCAACCACTACGGGGAAAGGGCGTCCATCAGGGGGTCTGATTGTTTGGGTGAGTCTTGCCCTGGGCTGCCGAATCACTTTGCATCCAAGTTCGAGTCCGGATGTCCTAAGACTCACTATCAGGGGACCGAGAGGAGGGGGAACCCTGGACTTGTTTAATGTCTACATAAGGGGGACTAAAGGGGGTAGACCTTCGCCTATAGTCACAGTCTTAGAAGAAGCTCTAACTAGCTGTCCGTCTCACTCTAGTATCGTGGTCGCAGGAGACTTTAACTGTACCTTTGAACCCCTGGATACAGAGAACCTTCTGGGGGTCGAGAAGTTTGATAACAAATGTCCTGCTGTTGTATTCCTCTTAGGGTGTCCATAAACGGGCTTTCCAGTATCATGTCCTTATATAGGCACAATTCGCCCTGCCCTTATATAGGCATAAAATCCCAGCCCTTATTTAGGCATTAAACCGTGCACTCCAAATACAGGCATGGTCTCCGACATCCGTCCACCCTAACGTCACAACGAGTACATGAAGAACAGACCCTTAGGCTGCAGGAGTTTCCCTAGTCCAGGACTATTGATTTCTTCAAGGACTCATATATTATGCATGAACCATTATTCCTTAGGGGGTTCATTCATGATGTCTTTCGCTGTCCGACTCACGTCAATACTAACATTCTTAGGTACTCTCAGGTATAAATATACCTTCCCTAGCCCCGGTAAATCAGAGGAGACCTCGACTTCAGAGGAGCCCGTTTCCCGGCCTCTGACGCACTGAGAAGACGCTGTCATCCCTGCATGCAGAGAGTCCAGCTTCCAGTGATCTGACTTCCCTTGCGGGGTGTTGGAGTTCGAGTCTGGCAAAGAGATTCCTACCTCTCTCATTCTTCAGGTATGGAGCTGATAAGAACCTAGAGGGATTCTTGGCATACTAGGCATACTAGGCTTAACATACTCTTAGTATACCATAGTAAGGAATACTTCACCTACTTCCTACCTACTTCCTACCTCTCCCTACACCTAGGTTAGGTTAGGTACATTGGGGTAGAACTAGATTAGAAACGCATTTTTAGTCTGTGTTATTTATGTAAAGACATATGTACTAAAAGATAATGCTATCGCAGTATTATTTATTTCTACTGCTCACACTGTACATTATTTATCTCGCATACTGTCTTGTGATCGTAACAGCACATTTTACTTACATCAGAAACAAGACTGTTCAATAAATCTTTTATTGAAACGCCCGTCTATTTCTTTCTGTGTAACTTGGAGAAAACTAAGCATGCACGATTGAGCTGAGTGAAATAGTTATCTATTGTTTCCACGACTCTGGGACACGTTCTGATTCTAAAGGGAAACAAAGTGGTCATGTTTTGCGGCTGCCAGAAACTACTCCCTTCTTGTTGTCAAGGAGTTTCTAGTGGCCTCTGAGCTAGCTGGCACAAGTAATTAAGTTTAATATACTCGATAGGGACATACTGACCTTAGTCCTATGTCAAACCTATAGGATATATTATTCCAATGCGCAGAGCCTATTAGGGAAATAGGAGCTACACTACACTGCCTCCCTGCTCAACCTACCCCCTGTTAAAAGATGGACTCAGCTAGTTCTCCAACTTAACGCTCTCACGGTGGAATTTAGTTTGAGGGCGGTAAATGGGAGAACACCATCAGACAGCCAGGGTGCTAACACCTACAACAGAGTAAGTTGCCCTTCAAGGATAGATTATATCCTACTTGATGTAAAGCTATGGGCAGATCTTATAGATATGAAAGTTGGCATCACTACTGAGAGTGATCATAATCCCCTTTGCCTTTATATGAAACCACTGTGGCCAGTCCTTAGTCATGCTGAGAGTGTGCAAAATTTAATAATAACTAAAGAAGTTGCCCCTTCTAATTGTAAAAGATTTTTGAAGTGGCCCAAGATTGCACTCCAGGAAACTAAAATCGCTGGAATTCGGCAAGTCTTAGCCTCTAGCACGTCAGCACTTCAGGCTGTAGTCTCAGATCCAAGGGGACCGATAGATGTCTCAAATGTCCACTCTCGCACTGTGTATCGAGTAGGTGCTTTCTTTCTAGCCTCGAGTACGGGCAATAAGCCCAGTGTATCGACTAAAGGGCCCAAATCGTGGTATACGAAAGACTGCAGGGAAAAACGTCAGCTTCTAGCCAAAACAATCAGAGATAAGAACTGCCCTTTGATTAGGATGGCCAGGAAAAACTATAGAGCAGCCCTTTGCCAAGCAAAGGCCACTTGGGATGAGTCACACTGGCAGGAACTTAAAGAAGCAAGCCTAGCCAAGAATAACAACTTATTTTGGACCCTAGTCTCACAGGGTAACAAGATGTCTGAGCGTCCACTTCCAAATCATATCCCAAGTCAATCCTGGTATGATCACTTTGAGAAGTTATATTCTACACCGGAGACTGGGATGCTCGAGGAGTTTCATACTCCTCTTGAGTCGCCTAGTACTGACAACAACGGCGATTACTTTTGCCTGGGCGAAATCGAAGCTGCTATAAAGAAAATTGTCCCCGCCAAAGCAGCTGGCCCGGACGGCCTCCCTGGAGACCTCTTCCTAGCAGATGTCATTAACTGGGCACACTATATTCTTCTTCTTGCTAACGCAATTGCCAGTGGAAGCCCAATACCGGAATCCTGGAAAGGTGCCGAGGTAGTACCAATCCATAAGAAGGGACCAAGAGAAGACCCCTCAAACTACAGACCAATTAGTTTGATAGACGTAATGCAGAAGGTCTTCGGTAGAGTCCTGTTGCAAAGAATTCAAAATTGGGCAGAAGACGAAGACATTCTTTCCCAGTACCAAGCTGGCTTTAGGGCCCGCACAGGAACGATTGACCGGGTCTTTAGGTTACTTCTAATATACTGGAAAACAGTGACGATTGGCAAAGGCAGTCTTTATCTTGCATTTATCGATCTAAAGACTGCCTTTGACCTCATACCTAGGAACAACCTGTGGCTAGTCCTTAGAGATATGGGCATTCCCCCTCCTATTCTCAATCTATTGATTAGGCTTCATGAGGGCAACTATGCCCAGGTGAAGTGGGGATCACAAGGCCAACTGACGGAGCGGATCCCTGTTAACAGGGGAGTCCGCCAGGGATGTGTCATGGCACCCACCCTGTTCTCTCTCTATATGAACGGGGTGGTTAGCTTCCTTAAAGAAGACCCGGCAGACGCACCCACCCTCGCGGGCGACAAAGTACCAACGCTCTTGTTCGCCGACGACACCTTATTGGTGTCAAAGACTCGAGCAGGCTTACAAAGGTTGCTTAATAGATTTCAAACTTTCTGTGATTCCCAGGGACTGACCATTAATGCCACAAAAACAAAGTTCATGACATTTAGCCCCCACAAATCATTTAGGAGTCATCTTACACTCGGTGGGGCAAGTTTGGAGAGAGTCAGGACCTTTGACTATCTTGGCATCAGACTCTCTGACCAAATGTCCTGGAAGCCCCACCTAGCTAGGATGCTCTTGGGTCATAAACGTGTGACCGGAGCACTAGGGAAAGAACATCGTTCCTCACAAAGCAGACCAGTCGCTCCGGCCCTCGCGGTATATGACGCCAAGGCAGTAAGCACAGCTCTTTACGGTGCTGAGTTGTGGGGGTTTAACAATGTCGAGGACATTTCCAGATCTGAACACAAGTTCCTAAGGAACCTGGTTATGCTCCCTTGTAGCACACCTCTGACACCTTTAAAACTTGATCTGGGTAGACGGTCTTTCAGCGATATAGCAAAATTACGTCCATTGCTGTTTTGGGCTCGCATTAGATGGACCCCAGAACTCTCCACATACGCCGAAGCACTTACTGAGGTTATTAATTTAGATGTCAACTGTAAAATTAAATGTATTTCCGATATTAAGAAATCTCTGACAGCACTGGGATTCCAGGGACACTGGGACAGGCAAGACCCACCAAGCAAAGAAGAAATCAAACGGTCACACTGGGACAGGACAGGGTTGCCAGCCAGGAAGTTAGTCTGACTAAAGTGGGCAGACTAACAGAAGAATTCCTCCAGCATAAGCAGACCAGAGGCCTTGAGCCCTACCTAGATTTAATTCAGGTACCTAGGGATAGGATGCTGTATATGCATTTTAGGTTCGGCACACTCCCCGTTCGTGCAGTAACCATAAAGTGGCATCCCCTGAAACAGACACCAGCAGATTGTCCCTGCTGTGGAGCCCCACTAGAGTGTGTCCCCCATATTATGTTTGTTTGCCCAGCATACAAAGTACCAAGGTCCAAATGGCTAAAACCTATTTGTTGCCAACTGGGCACACTGGATCATCGGGTAGCCTTGCGCATTCTCAGATCGGACCCAAGAACATTATTTGTGTGTGGCGTGGCCAAATTTCTCGCCCAAGCATGGCTGATTAGGCAAAAAGCACTGAAAAATGGAAGTCTAACTTCACTGGGCATGAGACAGTGATGCAGTAAAGTAACATCCACTCCACACAATGTTTGTCCGATTCATTTACAAGATTGTATTCCTCGCACTGGCACTTTATAACAGACCACTCAACACCAGTAACAAGGTTTTAAGTAGTTACCAACATCTCTGCTTCTTGGGGCATTATGTTATGCTTCTCAAAACGATGTATAAGGCAGGATGCTGAGTCCATATCTTTTTTAATATGTTTTTAAAATTTTCACTATGTAATTATTTATATTTTTCTTATAGAAATTTGAAATTGTAAATCTGACAACTGTATCATCATTAATGGTGCATGTGAGCACTCTTTCAAAACAACTGTTTACATGTTTGTCTTACCATGTATTTTTTAAGTTAAATTTGTTCTATTGTAAACCCATGGCTTAACATCTTTTCAAGCTTTTATGACACATGTTGTCGAAATAAAGCAATAAACAAACATTTCATTCTAAATTCACAGAAAATTTGTAAGTTATCAACCATAGTTGATCGTCTTTCTACAGATACTGCAGGAGGATTTCTAATGATTAACACAGAAATGGTTGCAATTAGATCTATGGTTTTACAGAACCGTCTTGCTCTTGATATATTGTTAGCAAAAGAAGGTGGAGTCTGTGGCATGTTGAAAGTTCAACATTGCTGCACTTATATTCCGGACAAGAGCAGAGAAATTAAAGGATACATTGAAAACATTACGGGAATGCATAAAGATTTGACCCAACTGGAGGTTGACAGTGTGTGGGGAAGACTAACAAAAAGTATAACATCCATAGGGAAATGGTTTGTTGATTTTGGGAAAAGTTTTATAGGTCAAATAATAATACCATTAGTTATGATAATAATGGTAGTGATGTTAGTAATAATTACATACAAATGTTGTAGAAAAGGTACGAAAGAAAAGGTACACTTGGAGAGAAAAGGGAAGGGACAGACACGAAAGAGAAAATATGATGAAATACGTTTGGAAGAAATGAAAGGCAGGTTATATAAGAAAATGCGAGATTTAGAAGGAAACAAAATTGTTGATGGGAGTTGGGAGGAAAAATAGAGAAAACTGAGAAGTGTCAAAGTTGGTATCTGGGATGGATGGGTAATTTTGTGATGGCTTAATATGCCATCAGAGAGGGGATTGATGGAGCAAGGACTCGTACATGAGACTTGCTCGGAAGCAATCCTCTCGTTTAACTCACTAACGAATTACTAACAACGTGTTTTGTGATTAATAAAACGCATTTCCTTTACACACGGGAGAAAATGAAGCTTGCCTATGTGTTTACTAACTGCAATAACATGAACGTAGGACTAAAACGCATTCTAACACGGGATCTTTACTGCGCATGCGACTACTACATCTACGTAGTATGACGTGCTGACGCTTGGAGGGAAATTCTGGCGCTTGCGCAAAGAACTATAAAATGGCCGCTTGAAAGCTCACATGCATGGCACCTGCTTGCAGAAATTAGAATTAAGTTTTATACTAACGCAAATGCAGAAAGGGAAATAATAAATGGTATGGGCTAGAGTAGAGGTTGGTGGTATACAGTGAAATCATTTACTTTTGAGAATAACATTCTCTCTTTTGACTTTATTATTAGTGCGTATTTGGGCCTGTCAAATTTGTCTGAGTCGAGCAGACTGACGTTGCGCGACGCATGCGCCCTGATGTGGAAGTTTGAAAGGATGACTAAGGACTTGTCACGCGTCCAAGGTCGGAGAAGATGTGCTCTGGGAACATGAGGGTGAAGAGTTCATATGAAGGAACTGTATTCAAGAAATCATTACATTTGTATTAATAAAGGTTAAAGATGTATGGGAAAGGAAGGGCGGAATAAAAGTTTGAGGGGAGGAGTTGGAAACAACGGATTAAAGAAATAAATGAAATATAAGCATGGTGTGATGATCATCCCCCCTCGCCTGTCCAATCAGAAGTTAGTATTTTGTAAGATTGAAACATTAATGGGTGGTACATGGTAATAGAAAGGTATAATTGAGGTAGTTTATTTAGTTAGTTAGCGAAGGGAAGCGAAGAAGCGGAGAGCGCAGAGAGCTGGAGCTTGTTGGGAGCGGAAGCACCAGAAACAATTCGGAGCTTGGGATGCTGTCGGTGATGGGGGTGGTGCTGATGCTCTGAAATGCTGATGAAGAAATCGAATGCAGAACCATCTACTTAATTTGGGTGGGTTAGAAAGAAGATCGCGGAAGAACCACGAGGAGGAAGAGAGTGTCAGAGAGGGGTGCGACGCAGTCGTCGGTATCTAGAGAGGTGAAGTATCCTGTCCTGATTCCTGTCCTGAAGCCTTTGTCTCCTGATCTGTCCTGGGGACCCTTACCAGCCCTTTGGCCAGGGGGTTGGTCTTCACACCATACTTGGTAACTATAGATTCATCGTCTTGATAAATGCTCTTCTCTCTCTATCCTCTTCTTTCTGAGCATAGTTATTGTGTGGATCTGAATTGTTTTATCTATTGAAATCTTGATTGAATTGGCACTCTTGAGAATGAGGGTGTTTGTACTGAAACGTTTTTGAGACGGTTCACAACCGATTAATTTAGATAAAGATTTTTTAAATTTTATCGAGTCCGTGATTAATTTAAGCAAGAAATGTTTAATCAAGTCATGTTAATTATCACCATCAACTAGCTTTACCTAACTGGTCCATTGACCAGAGGAAAGAACTATTCTATTAGAGAAAGGTTTAGTTAAAGGAGTAATAACTAGATCTTGAGGTATAAAAATTATTTTTAAACTAAAAAGTTCCAGCGGTCTACTTGCTGTTTAGTGCGAGAGAGTTATATGGGCCCAGGTGAGTATATGGTAGTGGAGTATCTGTTGCTAGTACGCCGCTGGATCAGTAGTAGTCAGTAGATTTCGGACAGGAGCTACTTCCTCTACAATCCATGTTATTAAAGCAACAATAACAATAGTCAAAGTAAATCCAGTAGCAATTATTGTTCTTTTGCTACAAACTCTTGCAGCAGTTGGTTTCTTCTCCTTAGACATATTCATTTCGTCGACAAACAACAAAGCAGATGGTGCCCTAAGGTCCTGGGCAGGCGTTGATTTCTTCACTAACGTTGAGACGAGTAGTCACTAAAAGACTACCCCCCTTTGTAGTTAGGCTTTAACTACCCAGGACAGTGGCTCAAACAGTCTCTTTCAATGAAATGTCTTTCTTCCTGGGTCGAAGCTGATATCGAGATGTACCAGGAATCGTGTGGTCCGGGAAGACTTCCTCAGATTCTTCAGGTGTCGCAGGTCGTCGTTTCTCGGTGACCAGGATATCGCGGTGATCTGCCAACACAGCTGGGCTCACTAGGTCTTGCAACACTTTTCGGCAGTGTGTCGCATGGACCCAGTTTTTCCGGTCCGTCACTCGAACTGCAGTCCTGGTAGCCAGTAGTACCTGCTCCGGTCCTCGCCACCTCGGTGCTAGGGAGCTGGTCCTCTGGAATGACTTTACGACCACAAAGTCACCAGGCCGTAAACAATGGCCCTCACCTTGCGACCTGTCTGGAAGAGTCTCCCGAACCTGTTGATAAATAGAAGACAAACTGTCAGTCAACTGAGACAAATAGTCATTCATCAATACATAGGGTACATCATGTATAGGGCGTGGCTTAGGAATCCCCTAAATATTCATTGGCCTTCCAAAAACCACCTCATATGGTGTGAGGCCAGATCATGTATGTGGTATCGATCTAATGGATAGCAATGCTAAGGGCAATGCATCAGGCCATTTCAAAGATGTGGAAGCCTGTATCTTAGCCAATTTCAGTTTCAGGGTAGAATTGTAACGTTCCACTAGTCCTACTGATTGTGGGTGAAAAGCAGCATGAAACTTCTGCTTAATTCCCAACCCTTTCATGAGATACTCAACAACTTGCCCAATAAAATGGGGTCCGTTGTCACTCCACAAAACTCTGCAAATGCCGAATCGGGGAAAGAACTCCTTTAGGAGCACCTTTGCTGTCGTAAGAGCTGTATTATCCTTTGTAGTATATGCTTCCACCCATTTACTGAAGGCGCAAACCACTACTAAGACATACTTTAGGTTGTTACAGCGCTCAAGCTGGATGTAATCCATTTGCAGGACCTCAAAAGGTGCAGTTGGGATTGCAAACCCTCCTGTTGGAGTTCGTGTTCCCTTTCCAGGATTATACTGGAGACAGATCAGACAGGACTGGACTATTTTCTTAGCCGTACCGACAATCTCTGGATGATCCCAAACTTGCATAAGTTGCTTTGCTATTGAGGATGCTCCAACATGTGCCATGTGAATCATAGGATGTAAATAGGCTGCGGGTAATTTCCATTTTGTCATTTCTTTATTCCTCCAACAGCCCTCGTCATCCAATGTTCCCTCCTTGGACCATTGGTCTAATTCATCAACAGAAGCAGATTGCTGCATGTCCAGCACCTCTTGCCTGGCATCATGCCAACGTTCAGCCTGTGACTTAACTACATACATAGATGTGGTACTTCGCTGCATTGCAGTCTCACGAGCTGTGCAATCCGCAAAGGCATTGCCTGCTCCTATTTTATCAGTCACTTTCTTGTGTGCACTACATTTAACAACTGCCACTTTCTTAGGATAGGTCAAGGCAGTAAGGAGATTATGTACTAATTCCCCATGCACTATTTGTGTCCCATGTGAAGTGAGAAAGCCTCTTTCTTTCCAAAGTTGCCCGAAGTTATGAGCCACGCTGAAGGCGTATTGGCTATCAGTGTAAATGTTAACAAGCAACTCTGTACTAAGCTCACATGCTCTTGTCAGTGCTATCAACTCGGCTGCTTCAGCTGACTTCTGTGGGATACGAGCTGTCTCAACTACTGTCTGAAGTGTTGTAATTTCATAAGCAGCAGATGTAGTGCCATCAGGTAATTTCAGGCAGGATCCATCAACCCACAATTCCCCATCAACACTAGAAAGAGGTGTATCTTGTAGGTCAACACGACCCTTTGTGTGTTCTTCAGTAAGGGATATACAATCATGTAACTCTTGTGACTGAGAAGATGGAAATGGCAATAATGTAGCAGGGTTCAGAGTCAAACATCTTTTTAACGTGATATGAGGGGCCAAAAGTGTCAATTCATATCCTGTCAAGCGAGCACTAGTCAGATGCTGTGTTTTTGTTTGATTTAACAAGGCATCAACTGAATGGGGTACTAACACAAGCAATCTATGTGACAAGACTATTCCCTAGCTCTGACGTATGGACACAGCCGTTGCCGCCACCGCTCGAAAACAACCAGGCAACTGGATCAAGGACAGCTGAGAAATATGCACAAGGACGTTGTTTATCACCGTGTGTTTGTGTTAAAACTTAGAGAGCGCAACCTTCCCTCTCGTGTACATAGAGTGTGAAGTGTAGTCTGGAGTTCCTAATACTGGTGCAGAACAAAGAGCTTGACGTAACTGTTGGAAGGCATCCTGGCACTCAGTAGTCCATGGGAGAGGCATCGGAGTGTCTTTAGTCAAAAGGGCCAACAAGGGTTTAATAATGTGAGAAAAGCTAGGGATCCACTGCCTACAAAAAGAAGTAAGGCCAATCAGTGCACGGATATCCTTCTGAGTACGGGGCACGGGAGTGTCTAAAATAGTTTGAATGCGATCTGGTGTGAGTGCACGTCCCTCCTTAGACAGGAGGTGACCTAAATAGGTAACCTGCTGTCTACAAAATTGCAGTTTCTTCCTAGAGACTTTGTGATGATGAGAGGCAAGCAATAACAATAATGACAGTGTTCCTTCTTTACACTGTTCAGGGGTATCAGCAGCCAACAAGATGTCGTCGACATATTGAATAAGAGCCACCCCTTTCGGTACAGGAAAAGAATCAAGCTGCCTTTTCAACGCCTGACTATAAATGCTAGGACTCTCTGTATACCCTTGTGGAGCTCTACAGAACCTGAATGATCTATTATTCAAAGTGAAGCCAAACAAATAATGGCTGTCAGGGTGAATAGGTATTGAGAAAAATGCATTCTTTAAATCAATTACACTAAATGTAGTGGCAGTAGGAGGAACCATGGTGAGAAGTGTCGTGATATCAGAGACTACCGGGTATTGGGGCACCACGATTTTATTAACCTCTCGTAAATCTATAATAAATCTGTAAATTTTAGTATCAGTGTCTTTTTTCAAAATAGGAAGGATAGGACTATTACAAATGTTATAAGGGACTTCTTCCACAACCCCCACCTTAATCAAATCCTGAACAATGAGTGTTAATGCTTCTTCGCCTTCCCGAAATATTTTATATTGGGGCAATCGAGGCAATGAAGCATCTTCCTTCACTTGAATATGCACTGGTGGAATAACCATGTGTCCCACATCGGTATCTGATGTAGCCCACAAAGTACTAGGTAAAGATGCCAAAGCGATATCTTCTTAGATGAGACAAGACCTCTCAACCTTTGGATAGTTATCATTTAAGATAACACGAACACTTTCTGGGGAACAACGTATTGTAGCACGAAAATGTTTAAGCATATCAATGCCCACAATATTATCCGGCGTGTTAGGGGAAAGCAGAAATGGACATGCTGCAGTAAATTTATCAAGACTAAATGCAAGTGGCTGTGACAGTGGGCTAGGTGTAGGTGTCCCATCGAATCCTATCGATGTTATCATTGCGCCAGACAGGGGAGCCCTAGGAACCAATTTTTTAGACAGAGCACTACGAGTAGCTCCTGTATCAACCAGAAACCGATTGTTAAGTCTTCACTCACCTGAAATCCAGGTTATTCCACTTGAGAGATGCGAGGATTACTCCCTATGCCCCCAAAAGCCTATGCCAACCTAAACTGCAGATGAATATTCAGTTTGGTTAGGATAGATTTCCAGGGGAAGGAGGAAAATGGGACAAAATAATTAAAGAAAACAAAGAAACACTCCACTGTTGCTGCTTCAGGAGGTGCGACTCTTCCTCTGCTTGGATTTCTGCTTTTGCTTCGGAAGATATTATTCTTCAATGGTTTGATAACTATAAATATCAAACAGTTATTTTAGTAATGCTGATCTAGCGTTTATACTTTTCTTATTGTTGCACACTTTGTATTCTTACAGTAATTACTAAAATACGTTTTATATTATGACACTTTTATAATATCACGTGGCTTTCCTTTTCACTGAAGAGCAACTGGAAAGTATTATTTCTTTATATGCTGTGAGGAATAAAATATCGTTAGACATTTATGTATATTAGTACTCAAAAAATACTCTTAACAATGAGGCCTATTAACATTGTCCACAAAACACTTACTAATAAGGATTTCAAATGAGGCCTATTAATATTGTCCACAAGAGATCAATTAAAATGTTCACTCTTGTCCTTTTCTTTTCTTTTTGTTAAAACGAGTCTTTTCTTGTGCAATTAACTTTCCTATGGATTTGTTAATTCTTGCAGATATGTCTCTGAAGTTCAAAGAATCCGATTCCCTTCAATTCAGGAAAACCGAAGATAAGTACTCTTCTTAATTACTGTTTTGATTATTTCCTTATGCGCGCTTTACATTTACCATATGTAACAAATTGGAAAGATCTTACTTGTCTCTTTCTTTCTTTTGTTGCAGGTCGGAAGGTTTTGAAGACTGGACTGGAGCGAGAACGGAAGCTTCAGGGTGTTGAGACGTTGCCGTGGAAACTGGAGACGAATCCGGAACTGGAAACACTCAGGCCGGAGCTCTGCAGGAAGCCGCGCCGTCGAAGAATCAGGAAGCTCACTGGAGACGAGTTCGCACTGAAAATCAGGTAAGTGAAGAAGCACTAACGAACACAAGCGCGTCTCGTTTCTTATGCGGGTCTTTTATAGGAGGTGGGATGGGTGGAGATTTTCCGTTAGGGTGGGGTGCCAGGCTGACTCAGCGCTTGGGATGAAAACGTGCTGCTAATGCAAATGTACCTTTGAGATACAACACGTGCACACTGCTTTTAGGCTGCTCATGATTTGTTCACATTTTACAAGCACATTTGTGAACAGTATTTGAAGATTAAAACATGCTCTTACATAACTTGAAGTGGAATTAAATTTGAGATATCCAAAAGATTTTATGTCTAGTAACACAAAACACATAATAAACCTAACCATTACAACACAGTATGAGGTTGTGCTAGGTTGATTGAACAAACCCGAACAGTCACTCCCCTCAAAGGCCGCCCTACAGGGCGAGGTTTCTGTGGAAATTGCAAATGGAATTGTTTTATTAACTTAGGAGCATGGACAAATGAATCTGGTTCCCAGGAATTCTCATCAGAAGAATAGCCCTTCCAAGCTATTAAATAATGCAACTTGCCTTGTATTCTTTTGGCATCCAAAATGCGTCGCACTTCGTATTCTAAATGTCCATCTATGGGAATAGGTGGAGGTGGGGGTTCTTGTCTGGTTTCTGGATTTTACAATTTTAGCAAGGAGACATGAAAAGTAGGATGCATGGAATATTCAGAGGGCAAATCCAATTGTACGGAAACAGGAGTTATTAATTTGTTAATAGAAAATGGTCCAATGTATCTTGGTTGCAATTTCCGTGGGCCTATGACATTGAGATTCCTGGTAGACAACCAAACCTTATCTCCTACTTTATAATTTGGTGCAGGATGTCTATGTTTGTCTGCCTGTCTTTTCATTAATTCTTTGTAATTATTCAAGTGTTTTTTGCTTTTTCTTGGATTTCCATTACATTTTGCAAACGATCTGTAACTGCAGGTAAAAGGAAAGAATCAACTGAAATAGGTAAAGCCTTAGGATGATAACCATTTAAAAAGTAGAATGGTGAACATTGTGTAGCTGAATGTACATTATTATTATAAATAAATTCTGATAATGGTAAAGCTTTATCCCATTCGCTAGTGAATTCAGACATCAAACAGCGTAGAGTTTGTAACAGTGTATGATTTGCTCTTTCCGTCTGGCGATCTGTTTCTGGATGGAAGGCAGTGGATAAAGCTATGTCCATTTTTAAATTTTTCCAGAAATTTTTCCAAAATTTAGAAATGAATTGACTACCACGATCGGAAACAATTTTGAACTGCAGGCCATGTAATCGCACTATGTTTGTCATGAATATCTCAGTAAATTCTACTGCAGTTGGGAGTTTACACAATGGAATAAAATGTGCCATTTTGGACAGATAATCTACAACTACCAGAATTGTTGTATAACCATTAGCCATTGGTAGATTAGTGATGAAATCTATACTGATAGTATGCCAAGGACATGGAGGATTTAATAACGGTTGCAACAACCCTGCAGGAGCTTTATGTAAAGATTTATTTCTAGCACAAATAGGACAGGACGTCACATAATCTTGAACATCCTTTGTCAAAGTAGGCCACCAGAAATGTTTCTTACAATTGTCTAAGGTTTTCTGACTTCCGGGATGACCTGCTAAGGCCGAATCATGATGCCATATAAATACTCTCTTTTGTAATTCTATCACTGGTATAAATAAAAGAGCATTATGATAAAACAAACCATCTTGAATGGTATTTCTCGAATCTTTTAACCATTCCTGTGCTTTTATGTTAAGATGTGCTTTTCTAACTTGTGTCATGAAGTCTGTTTGTATCATAGGTGCCACTATTTTATGTGGGGGAATAATAGGAGGGTTTATTACATCTTTCTTAGATTCTGTAGTATGTCCATATCTAGATAAAAAATCAGATTGCATTTGTTTTGCACCTGGTCTGTAGGTAATAACAAAATCAAAATTACAAAAACAATTTAGCCATCGCATTTGGCGGGGTGTTAAAGCTTTAACGGAACGGAAGAACTGCAAATTTTTATGATCACTAAATATAGTAACAGGGTATTTAGTTCGCATTAAATGATGTCGCCATTCAGTAAAGACTAGTTTAATAGCTAAAAGTTCTCTCTCTGCCACTGTGTAGTTTTGTTCGGCAGGAAGCAATTTTTTGGAATAAAATGCTACTGGATGTAATTGTCCGTCCTGTTCATTTCTTTGCAAGAGAACTCCTCTCTCTGCCACTTGTGAAGCGTCTGCTTCTACAAAGAAAGGAAGTTCTGGATCTGAATGTTTCAACAAGGGTGCGGAAGTAAATTTGTCTTTTAAAAGAACAAAAGTTTGAGCTGCTTTTTCTGTCCAAACAAAGGTTTGTCCCTTCTGCAATAACTTAGTGATTGGCACAACTGTTTCAGCAAAGTGAGTTATAAAGCGTCTGTAAAAATTGGCAAAACCTAACACTTTCTGTACTTCTTTCACAGATGTAGGTTCTGGCCAATGCATTATGGCGCTCACCTTCTTTTTATCCATCATGATTCCAGCCGGAGATAGACAATATCCTAGAAACTCTACTGTTTTTGTATTAAATATACATTTTTCCAATTTTGCAAAAAGATGGTTCTCTTGCAGTTTGGCTAACACAGCTCTTACTTGTTGTACGTGTTCGTTCTCATCTTTTGAGTTGATGAGTATGTCATCTATATATACTATTACACAGACATCAAGAAACTCATTCAACACTTCATTTATGAAGTATTGAAAAGCCGCAGGGGCATTGCACAGGCCAAAGGGCATGACAGTGTACTCAAACAAACCAAACTTGGTTCGAAAGGCTGTTTTCCACTCATCATGCTCTTTGACCCGGACAAGATGGTATGCCTCTCTCAAATCTAATTTAGTGTATATAGTAGATTGACGTAACTGGTCAAGCAAAACTGGGATCAGAGGTAATGGATACTTATTTTTTATTGTGGCCTTGTTTAATCCGCGATAATCTATACATGCTCTTAAGCCACCATCACGTTTCGGAATGAAAAAGAGTGGCGAAGATACTGGAGATGTTGAATGTCGGATGAAACCTGATGCTAACAACTCATCTAAATAAGTTCGCAAATATTTAGTTTCTTCTTCAGAAAGAGCATATACTCTGCTACTTGGAAGTGGGGCTCCTGGTATTAAATCAATACGGCAATCGTATCATCTATGAGGAGGCAAGGTACTTGCCTTTACAGGATCAAACACATCCTTATATTCTTGGTACTCAGGAGGAATCATGATAGAAGATGATATAGTATGGGCGCAATGTAAGACTGTCATTGATTCCTGATGGGCTTCTTGATAACAGTGTGATCTACAATAAGAGGAATCCAAAGTTACTGTTCTCAAATCCCAATTTATTTTAGGATTATGTGCTGTCAGCCATGGTACACCTAAAATTAGACCAAACGTGGGAGTGTCAATAAGATCAAAACTCAAGACTTCTGTGTGACCATTTTGACATACCATAGTAATAGGTGATGATTGATTTGTTATCAAACCTGGAAGATAATGCTGAACAATCTACTGCACAAACGGGTTCAGGTTGTGCCTTCAGTACTGTTGGGATCTGTAATTTTTGTGCTAATCTTATATCCAAAAAATTACCTGTTGCTCCTGAATCTAACAAGACTGACACTGAATGTCTAATTTGAGTGCTTATTATTAGGATGACCTGAATGATGAAATGTCGAGGTATACGAGCTACCGTATTAGCTAAATATTGGGAGATCTTAGGAACTGAGTTTCTCGTACAAGCGACCTCCATTCTTGACGAGCCTTTTAGTTTTCCTGTTCTGTAGCTATAGAGATTATAGCATTTGTCTTTTTGGGTACCTTTGGTTTAATAGGACAATCTTTAGCAAAATGACCTGTACGAGCGCAATATAAACATAAATTTAATTTGCGTCTTCTATCTCTTTCTTCAGTGGTTAAAGGCCCTTTAATAGTTCCTATTTGCATTGGTTCAGGATCTGATGATTTACCTTCTACGTCTTTCTTTTCATGTTTAAAAACAGCAAATCTGGCTTCTGACCTTGATTTATCTCCTTTACGCTCTCCAAGGCGATGATCTAATTTTACAACCAGATCTACAAATTCTGAGTAATCCTCTGGTAATTCTATGATATGAGCCAAAGCATCTTTTAAATCATCTTTCAAACCTCTGTAAAATAAGGAAGTACGTTTCTCTTCTGGCCACTGAGTTTCGGTCAATAATCTATTAAAATTAGTTACATATGTCAACAAGTCTTTACTACCTTGTTTCAAATTCAATAATTTGTTATCGCTTGCTTGGACATAAGTGTGCTTTGCAAATAATTTCGTCATAGTTATCTTGAATAAGGGCCAATTATACAAAATGGGATCATTTCTGTCAATGTAGGGAATGGACCAATTTGCAGCTGTGCCCCCAAATAAGAAAGTACGAAAGCCACTTTGGTTGCATCCGTAGGGAAAGCTTGTGGTTTACAAATGAAGTGCAATTGACATTGACTGATAAAAATATTGAATTTGGCACTATTTCCAAAAAATCGTTCTGGTGCAGATAGGGGCACAACATTGGGAACAGCGACTGTGACTTGTACAGGTGCTGGCATTGTATCTGATGTCATAAAGGTGTTGGATGTCTTTGACCGAGTTCCAGTTTCAAACGAAGATTTAAAAGGTTTGGGAAATGAACTATCCCACAAAGTCTCCCTTGGTTTATAACGAACAACCTCATGACGCAATTCTAAATTTTCTTGTTTCAACCTCTCTATTTCTATTTGCATAGACTGTAACATTGCAGTTACGGAGTTATCTCTCTCAGAGTCTTCAATAAGGGCTTGGGCCATGGCTTGACCATCAATACGGTCGTTATCTTGATCCATAACTCTCAAGAAGAACCTAATTTTTGTGAAGGCTTGCGTTTCTGTTAAGTCTTCACTCACCTGAAATCCAGGTTATTCCACTTGAGAGATGCGAGGATTACTCCCTATGCCCCCAAAAGCCTATGCCAACCTAAACTGCAGATGAATATTCAGTTTGGTTAGGATAGATTTCCAGGGGAAGGGGGAAAATGGGACAAAATAATAAAAGAAAACAAAGAAACACTCCACTGTTGCTGCTTCAGGAGGTGCGACTCTTCCTCTGCTTGGATTTCTGCTTTGGCTTCGGTTTGATAACTAGAAATATCATAAACAGTTATTTTAGTAATGCTGATCTAGCGTTTATACTTTTCTTATTGTTGCACACTTTGTATTCTTACAGTAATTACTAAAATACCTTTTATATTATGACACTTTTATAATATCACGTGGCTTTCCTTTTCACTGAAGAGCAACTGGAAAGTATTATTTCTTTATATGCTGTGAGGAATAAAATATCGTTAGACATTTATGTATATTAGTACTCAAAAAATACTCTTAACAATGAGGCCTATTAACATTGTCCACAAAACACTTACTAATAAGGATTTCAATGAGGCCTATTAATATTGTCCACAAGAGATCAATTAAAATGTTCACTCTTGTCCTTTTCTTTTCATTTTGTTAAAACGAGTCTTTTCTTGTGCAATTAACTTTCCTATGGATTTGTTAATTCTTGCAGATATGTCTCTGAAGTTCAAAGAATCCAATTCCCTTCAATTCAGGAAAACCGAAGATAAGTACTCTTCTTAATTACTGTTTTGATTATTTCCTTATGCGCGCTTTACATTTACCATATGTAACAAATTGGAAAGATCTTACTTGTCTCTTTCTTTCTTTTGTTGCAGGTCGGAAGGTTTTGAAGACTGGACTGGAGCGAGAACAGAAGCTTCAGGGTGTTGAGACGTTGCCGTGGAAACTGGAGACGAATCCAGAACTGGAAACACTCAGAGCGGAGCTCTGCAGGAAGCTGCGCCGTCGAAGAATCAGGAAGCTCACTGGAGACGAGTTCGCACTGAAAATCAGGTAAGTGAAGAAGCACTAACGAACGCAAGCGCGTCTCGTTTCTTATGCGGGTCTTTTATAGAAGGTGGGATGGGTGGAGATCTTCCTTTAGGGTGGGGTGCCAGGCTGACTCAGCGCTTGGGATGAAAACGTGCTGCTAATGCAAATGTACCTTGATACAACACGTGCAAACTGCCTTTAGGCTCAGCGCTTGGGATGAAAACGTGCTGCTAATGCAAATGTACCTTTGAGATACAACACGTGCACACTGCTTTTAGGCTGCTCATGATTTGTTCACATTTTACAAGCACATTTGTGAACAGTATTTGAAGATTAAAACATGCTCTTACATAACTTGAAGTGGACTTAAGTTTGAGATATCCAAAAGATTTTATGTCAAGTAACACAAAACACATAATAAACCTAACCATTACAACACAGTATGAGGTTGTGCTAGGTTGATTGAACAAACCCGAACAGTCACTCCCCTCAAAGGCCGCCCTACAGGGCGAGGTTTCTGTGGAAATTGCAAATGGAATTGTTTTATTACCTTAGGAGCATGGACAAATGAAGCTGGTTCCCAGGAATTCTCATCAGAAGAATAGCCCTTCCAAGCTATTAAATAATGCAACTTGCCTTGTATTCTTTTGGCATCCAAAATGCGTCGCACTTCGTATTCTAAATGTCCATCTATGGGAATAGGTGGAGGTGGGGGTTCTTGTCTGGTTTCTGGATTTTACAATTTTAGCAAGGAGACATGAAAAGTAGGATGCATGGAATATTCAGAGGGCAAATCCAATTGTACGGTAACAGGAGTTATTAATTTGTTAATAGAAAATGGTCCAATGTATCTTGGTTGCAATTTCCGTGGGCCTATGACATTGAGATTCCTGGTAGACAACCAAACCTTATCTCCTACTTTATAATTTGGTGCAGGATGTCTATGTTTGTCTGCCTGTCTTTTCATTAATTCTTTGTAATTATTCAAGTGTTTTTTTGCTTTTTCTTGGATTTCCATTACATTTTGCAAACGATCTGTAACTGCAGGTAAAAGGAAAGAATCAACTGAAATAGGTAAAGCCTTAGGATGATAACCATTTAAAAAGTAGAATGGTGAACATTGTGTAGCTGAATGTACATTATTATTATAAATAAATTCTGATAATGGTAAAGCTTTATCCCATTCGCTAGTGAATTCAGACATCAAACAGCGTAGAGTTTGTAACAGTGTATGATTTGCTCTTTCCGTCTGGCGATCTGTTTCTGGATGGAAGGCAGTGGATAAAGCTATGTCCATTTTTAAATTTTTACAGAAATTTTTCCAAAATTTAGAAATGAATTGACTACCACGATCGGAAACAATTTTGAACTGCAGGCCATGTAATCGCACTATGTTTGTCATGAATATCTCAGTAAATTCTACTGCAGTTGGGAGTCTACACAATGGAATAAAATGTGCCATTTTGGACAGATAATCTACAACTACCAGAATTGTTGTATAACCATTAGCCATTGGTAGATTAGTGATGAAATCTATACTGATAGTATGCCAAGGACATGGAGGATTTAATAACGGTTGCAACAACCCTGCAGGAGCTTTATGTAAAGATTTATTTCTAGCACAAATAGGACAGGACGTCACATAATCTTGAACATCCTTTGTCAAAGTAGGCCACCAGAAATGTTTCTTACAATTGTCTAAGGTTTTCTGACTTCCGGGATGACCTGCTAAGGCCGAATCATGATGCCATATTAATACTCTCTTTTGTAATTCTTTCACTGGTATAAATAAAAGAGCATTATGATAAAACAAACCATCTTGAATGGTATTTCTCGAATCTTTTAACCATTCCTGTGCTTTTATGTTAAGATGTGCTTTTCTAACTTGTGTCATGAAGTCTGTTTGTATCATAGGTGCCACTATTTTATGTGGGGGAATAATAGGAGGGTTTATTACATCTTTCTTAGATTCTGTAGTATGTCCATATCTAGATAAAAATCAGATTGCATTTGTTTTGCACCTGGTCTGTAGGTAATAACAAAATCAAAATTACAAAAACAATTTAGCCATCGCATTTGGCGGGGTGTTAAAGCTTTAACGGAACGGAAGAACTGCAAATTTTTATGATCACTAAATATAGTAACAGGGTATTTAGTTCGCATTAAATGATGTCGCCATTCAGTAAAGACTAGTTTAATAGCTAAAAGTTCTCTCTCTGCCACTGTGTAGTTTTGTTCGGCAGGAAGCAATTTTTGGAATAAAATGCTACTGGATGTAATTGTCCGTCCTGTTCATTTCTTTGCGAGAGAACTCCTCTCACTGCCACTTGTGAAGCGTCTGCTTCTACAAAGAAAGGAAGTTCTGGATCTGAATGTTTCAACAAGGGTGCGGAAGTAAATTTGTCTTTTAAAAGAACAAAAGCTTGAGCTGCTTTTTCTGTCCAAACAAAGGTTTGTCCCTTCTGCAATAACTTAGTGATTGGCACAACTGTTTCAGCAAAGTGAGTTATAAAGCGTCTGTAAAAATTGGCAAAACCTAACACTTTCTGTACTTCTTTCACAGATGTAGGTTCTGGCCAATCCATTATGGCGCTCACCTTCTTTTTATCCATCATGATTCCAGCCGGAGATAGAAAATATCCTAGGAACTCTACTGTTTTTGTATTAAATATACATTTTTCCAATTTTGCAAAAAGATGGTTCTCTTGCAGTTTGGCTAACACAGCTCTTACTTGTTGTACGTGTTCGTTCTCATCTTTTGAGTTGATGAGTATGTCGTCTATATATACTATTACACAGACATCAAGAAACTCATTCAACACTTCATTTATGAAGTATTGAAAAGCCGCAGGGGCATTGCACAGGCCAAAGGGCATGACAGTGTACTCAAACAAACCAAACTTGGTTCGAAAGGCTGTTTTCCACTCATCATGCTCTTTGACCCGGACAAGATGGTATGCCTCTCTCAAATCTAATTTAGTGTATATAGTAGATTGACGTAACTGGTCAAGCAAAACTGGGATCAGAGGTAATGGATACTTATTTTTTATTGTGGCCTTGTTTAATCCGCGATAATCTATACATGCTCTTAAGCCACCATCACGTTTCGGAATGAAAAAGAGTGGCGAAGAGACTGGAGATGTTGAATGTCGGATGAAACCTGATGCTAACAACTCATCTAAATAAGTTCGCAAATATTTAGTTTCTTCTTTAGAAAGAGCATATACTCTGCTACTTGGAAGTGGGGCTCCTGGTATTAAATCAATACGGCAATCGTATCATCTATGAGGAGGCAAGGTACTTGCCTTTACAGGATCAAACACATCCTTATATTCTTGGTACTCAGGAGGAATCATGATAGAAGATGATATAGTATGGGCGCAATGTAAGACTGTCATTGATTCCTGATGGGCTTCTTGATAACAGTGTGATCTACAATAAGAGGAATCCAAAGTTACTGTTCTCAAATCCCAATTTATTTTAGGATTATGTGCTGTCAGCCATGGTACACCTAAAATTAGACCAAACGTGGGAGTGTCAATAAGATCAAAACTCAAGACTTCTGTGTGACCATTTTGACATACCATAGTAATAGGTGATGATTGATTTGTTATCAAACCGGAAGATAATGCTGAACCATCTACTGCACAAACGGGTTCAGGTTGTGCCTTCAGTACTGTTGGGATCTGTAATTTTTGTGCTAATCTTATATCCAAAAAATTACCTGTTGCTCCTGAATCTAACAAGACTGACACTGAATGTCTAATTTGAGTGCTTATTATTAGGATGACCTGAATGATGAAATGTCGAGGTATACGAGCTACCGTATTAGCTAAATATTGGGAGATCTTAGGAACTGAGTTTCTCGTACAAGCGACCTCCATTCTTGACGAGCCTTTTAGTTTTCCTGTTCTGTAGCTATAGAGATTATAGCATTTGTCTTTTTGGGTACCTTTGGTTTAATAGGACAATCTTTAGCAAAATGACCTGTACGAGCGCAATATAAACATAAATTTAATTTGCGTCTTCTATCTCTTTCTTCAGTGGTTAAAGGCCCTTTAATAGTTCCTATTTGCATTGGTTCAGGATCTGATGATTTACCTTCTACGTCTTTCTTTTCATGTTTAAAAACAGCAAATCTGGCTTCTGACCTTGATTTATCTCCTTTACGCTCTCCAAGGCGATGATCTAATTTTACAACCAGATCTACAAATTCTGAGTAATCCTCTGGTAATTCTATGATATGAGCCAAAGCATCTTTTAAATCATCTTTCAAACCTCTGTAAAATAAGGAAGTACGTTTCTCTTCTGGCCACTGAGTTTTGGTCAATAATCTATTAAAATTAGTTACATATGTCAACAAGTCTTTACTACCTTGTTTCAAATTCAATAATTTGTTATCGCTTGCTTCGACATAAGTGTGCTTTGCAAATAATTTCGTCATAGTTATCTTGAATAAGGGCCAATTATACAAAATGGGATCATTTCTGTCAATGTAGGGAATGGACCAATTTGCAGCTGTGCCCCCAAATAAGAAAGTACGAAAGCCACTTTGGTTGCATCCGTAGGGAAAGCTTGTGGTTTACAAATGAAGTGCAACTGACATTGACTGATAAAAATATTGAATTTGGCACTATTTCCAAAAAATCGTTCTGGTGCAGATAGGGGCACAACATTGGGAACAGCGACTGTGACTTGTACAGGTGCTGGCATTGTATCTGATGTCATAACATAAAGGTGTTGGATGTCTTTGACCGAGTTCCAGTTTCAAACGAAGATTTAAAAGGTTTGGGAAATGAACTATCCCACAAAGTCTCCCTTGGTTTATAACGAACAACCTCCTGACACAATTCTAAATTTTCTTGTTTCAACCTCTCTATTTCTATTTGCATAGACTGTAACATTGCAGTTACGGAGTTATCTCTCTCAGAGTCTTCAATAAGGGCTTGGGCCATGGCTTGACCATCAATACGGTCGTTATCTTGATCCATATCTCTCAAGAAGAACCTAATTTTTGTGAAGGCTTGCGTTTCTGTTAAGTCTTCACTCACCTGAAATCCAGGTTATTCCACTTGAGAGATGCGAGGATTACTCCCTATGCCCCCAAAAGCCTATGCCTACCTAAACTGCAGATGAATATTCAGTTTGGTTAGGATAGATTTCCAGGGGAAGGGGGAAAATGGGACAAAATAATAAAAGAAAACAAAGAAACACTCCACTGTTGCTGCTTCAGGAGGTGCGACTCTTCCTCTGCTTGGATTTCTGCTTTGGCTTCGGTTTGATAACTAGAAATATCATAAACAGTTATTTTAGGAGTGCTGATCTAGCGTTTATACTTTTCTTATTGTTGCACACTTTGTATTCTTACAGTAATTACTAAAATACCTTTTATATTATGACACTTTTATAATATCACGTGGCTTTCCTTTTCACTGAAGAGCAACTGGAAAGTATTATTTCTTTATATGCTGTGAGGAATAAAATATCGTTAGACATTTATGTATATTAGTACTCAAAAATACTCTTAACAATGAGGCCTATTAACATTGTCCACAAAACACTTACTAATAAGGATTTCAAATGAGGCCTATTAATATTGTCCACAAGAGATCAATTAAAATGTTCACTCTTGTCCTTTTCTTTTCTTTTTGTTAAAACGAGTCTTTTCTTGTGCAATTAACTTTCCTATGGATTTGTTAATTCTTGCAGATATGTCTCTGAAGTTCAAAGAATCCAATTCCCTTCAATTCAGGAAAACCGAAGATAAGTACTCTTCTTAATTACTGTTTTGATTATTTCCTTATGCGCGCTTTACATTTACCATATGTAACAAATTGGAAAGATCTTACTTGTCTCTTTCTTTCTTTTGTTGCAGGTCGGAAGGTTTTGAAGACTGGACTGGAGCGAGAACGGAAGTTTCAGGGTGTTGAGACGTTGCCGTGGAAACTGGAGACGAATCCAGAACTGGAAACACTAAGAGCGGAGCTCTGCAGGAAGCTGCGCCGTCGAAGAATCAGGAAGCTCACTGGAGACGAGTTCGCACTGAAAATCAGGTAAGTGAAGAAGCACTAACGAACGCAAGTGCGTCTCGTTTCTTATGCGGGTCTTTTATAGAAGGTGGGATGGGTGGAGATCTTCCGTTAGGGTGGGGTGCCAGGCTGACTCAGCGCTTGGGATGAAAACGTGCTGCTAATGCAAATGTACCTTGATACAACACGTGCAAACTGCCTTTAGGCTCAGCGCTTGGGATGAAAACGTGCTGCTAATGCAAATGTACCTTTGAGATACAACACGTGCACACTGCTTTTAGGCTGCTCATGATTTGTTCACATTTTACAAGCACATTTGTGAACAGTATTTGAAGATTAAAACATGCTCTTACATAACTTGAAGTGGACTTAAGTTTGAGATATCCAAAAGATTTTATGTCAAGTAACACAAAACACATAATAAACCTAACCATTACAACACAGTATGAGGTTGTGCTAGGTTGATTGAACAAACCCTAACACCGATCAGTAGAACCCAAGACATTTGCAGCAACATAAGGACCCTTCTGATCTACTGGGACCTCAACCGGTTCCTTACCCCATCCTAGGCATTCCTATGCATAATCAGAATCCGCAAGACCATCAGCCGAATAATCAGACATTTGATATTGATTTCGTCTATCAAAGGTATTAGAATAATTTGGTCCGTGTTCAACTGCCTCAAACCTGGGACGGGTTCCTATTCCTCCCCTATTTCCTGAATTCCCTGGGCGTCCTCTCATACTTCCTCTACCCCGTTGATACTGCTGACCTCGCAAAAGGGGGCACTCAGAATGCCAATGTCCAATCTCTTTACAATAAGCACACTGATCAGAAGACAAAGTTGATCGAGAGAAAGGGGGTACACCAGGTGTATATACTGCACGTCCACCTCTACCACCACCTCTGAATGGTGGACCATATACTTGAGCCAACATAACTTTTGTCTTTAGATCCTTAACCTTCTTATCCTCCTTGCCTTTTGCTTCCAATTCCTGACGCTCATAATACTGGGCCATAGTCAAAAGGGAGACTGGGGAAGACGTAGTCCACGAACTCTCGCTGGCCTTAAGGCGAGTAGCTATTTCTGGCAACATGTTAGCGACAAATTTGTCGACGAACAGATGCTTACCTGTGTCATCTGTCAAGGACTGCCCACTAAAGTCATGGAATGTCTCTTCAAATCGTGTAAAGAAATCAGAAACTGACTCATCCGCTTTCTGTTTACAAGACGCTAACGTAGTCCAATCTATTTTCTTAGGGGTATAAGAGTTTTCAACTTAGTCACAATAGCTTTAGGAAGATCTAATATCTCCTGTTGTGGTTTCTGCGCAGGCTCTCTAGCCGCATCTATTTCTTCTAAATGCACCCAAGTATCACCATATGCTACATTATCATCTATTTTCCGAATTGTTCTCCACATATCAGGGGGAAAAATAAGTCCAAAAAACATATCAATATCTGGCAGAGTCATAGTACAGGAGCTAATGGCTCCTTCTACTTCCTCATAGAAAAACTGCACTGTCATTTTTCGGCGGGAAGAGAGAAGATATATACCTCAAGCCTTTCACAGGCTCGGTGTCATTGAACCAAGGCAGACAGACAGATGCTGTTCTGCTCCACAGATATCCTTGATGCAGGCACGAACATACTGATTCTTGAGTAAGGTAAGCGGGCCAGCATTAGTTTGGCTGTCCAATACACGCATAGAGCGCCTTGGTTAAGATTAGACCTCAATACTAAATATACTCTTACTTTATTTGGTTTCAGGCCCCCATTACTTATCAACTGGCGACACAAAGAGGCGCATAGCCGTCTTAAATAATTATCAAGAGCCATAACACATGGAAGAAGCCTGCTACTTCTACTTAAAAACCCTATCGGGTAAGCCTGTACAATTATAGACTTCCTAAGCGCTCTAACGCTGTTTGGCCAATAGACACCGACAATAACTGTATTTTTTCTATATAGCTCGTGCTTGATCTGCACACTCACCGTGCCCTTCTATTCCATACCTGCGGAATCCTCCTATTGTGCTAACCGAATTTTGCCAGCCGACAGCTACCCTCACATGGGGTAAGTCTCTTATCATAGTGCACCTATGTAGTAGACTCATATGTACTCTACTTAAAAGACTGATATTAACACGCTTCTATTTCTCACATGAACAGTGCCCGGCCGGGTCCCATGTGAGTATCCTTCCTTTTCACTTTACTCACGGTGCCACAAATTCCACACGAGGCTGCGCAAACCCTTCCTTCAGGTACTATTGTGATTGCCTACATCCTTTTTCCACGAGCACAGCTGCTCCATTACAAGCACATACTGACATTATCCTTCCTCTTCTCGCAGGTGTCCCTACTATCTTAGGTCCTGAAGAGACCCTACATTGCACACAGGGTCGAAACACGTCGACAGTTTTTTCAAAGTGAATCATTACAAGCCAGCACTTATCATTGTATAAAAGCGTGGTTTATATAATATATATCTTTCAATGGTCGCTTTCATGAAATATAGGAAACCTTGTATATATGTCACGAATATGTCACAAATTATTTAGGTTTATTTGTTTAGGTTCCTTTTTTCACTGGGACACCACTCACTACAATCAATTGATTGTTAAATGTGATGAATGTAATTTTGCTTCAAAGAACTATATAAACAAGAATTATGAATGAAATACTAATCTAAGGTGTGTTCGACTACTTCTCTTTTGACATCACAATAACCCATTACATTGCCATAGTGCGTTATTTTATTGAGATTTTCTTGCCATTAGTCCACAGGAGCCATTGTTTTTGATAATCATTTCAGTACCCTGGTTCCAAGTGAGTAGGGTTCCCTTGTTGTTTTTCTCGACTCTTAGAGCGGTGGCTGCACCGCAAGGGAAATATCTTGTAATCAGGATTTCCCATACACCCTATGTGATCATAGGGTTTAATTGTAGCTCCCTGGGTTATGATGTCAGAAAGAGAAGCTCCCTATACACCGATGAATATATCGCAAAAATAATAAGTGGACTATCCTTGTTCTCTAACCAATCTAGTAGTACTGTGAGTCCACGACAGCAATTGCTTGAAAAATTGGAGAAAGCGAAGAAAAAGCATGTCAGAACCGAACTTCATGCTCGAATGCTGACAGAGTATTTGAAGGCAGGAATTATCCCACAAGGGTTACAGGTCAGAAACATCCCAGGCATATTCCGAGAGGATCCCAAATTCAAAGGGGGCTTTAGCCACATTTCTACGACCTGTTCTCGCCACTGGATGGTGTTAGGTGTAGAAACAGCCATAGAACACGCAAAAGCGGAACTAAAAGAAATTGAAGAGTTAGAGAAAGAACTACTAGGTGGTGACGGAATTGCAGAGGCCAAAATACTCTTAGATAAACTCAATAGATCGATAGAGGATTTCAACTCCTTTGAGTTGAAGAAAAAGGCAGACAAAGTGACGAATGATATAAAAAACTTCACAAAAGAAAGGGCCTATCCCGATTTAAGGGAAGACTATTACAGCACGGTAGGCACACAAAACAGACAAAACACGTGGGGTAGATTCAGGAGAAATCAGCCAATCACTTTCTCAGAGTCATCAGGTGGCTCAGACGATTCTGACGCTCAACCAGGACCAAGTCGGCCTGACAATCACCCAGGTCAGCCTTTTTTAGACCGGGGCGAGAAGAGAAAAGCCAAAACTTGGTACCAATACTCAGGAGAGAGACAAACGCGGAACAAACATTACCAATGGGTGCCACAACCATATTAGATCATGTGAGCATCAATACAGAGAGTATCCCGATTTTCAACCTGTCAAAGCACCTGTTATCTTCCTCTGAAATCTCTTTACTAAGTAAGGGACTATCATTTGTGATAACAGAACGTACTAATTTTTTCAATTTGAAAACAGAACTATACCAGTTTTTCCGTAAGATACGGCTTAAATTGTTCTTTATGGATAAGACTGACAATATACCATTCTCTGTCACAGGACTTAAACCACCCTCAACTTTCTACCCCACTAATGCTATGATGCCATCAGAACTCATAACGTTTGAAAAAATAGTTCTTTCGGGAGTGGACAACATGAAAAACAATAGTCGTTACATTCCATACAACATCAGCCTAGAGGAACGCAAAGCCCTAGAGGGGCTGAAAAATGACAAATCTATTATACTAAAACCAGCAGACAAAGGAGGCGGAATTGTTGTCCAAGATCGGGGAGACTATGACACAGAGATCAGGAAACAAATAGGTGAGGTTAAACACTATAGAAAGTTGGATACTAACCCACTATCGGACATCAAAGAGAAAATTTTGAGACTCACTACAGAAGGGAAAGAAGAAGGTTTTGTAATCAAGAAAGATTTTGAATTTCTTAATGCAGAAAACCCGAGAACCCCAGTTCTATATACCATCTCTAAAATTCACAAAAGTACCACGAACCCCCCTGGCCGCCCGATACTATCAGGCTGTGGGTCCATTTTGGAACCTATTGGCAAATATATAGATTTTTTTATCAGGGATTTTGTCCCCTTACAGGAAACATATGTAAAAGATTCCATGTATATGATCAACTTAGTCGAGAATAAACCATATAATATTGAGACGGATTGGCTAGCTACTCTCGACATCTCGTCTCTCTATACTAACATACCACAAAATGACAGCATTGAGGTGATAAAAAATCTATTAGACACCAGACCAAGACCAGCCTTAGTACCTACTACATTCATTATTTCCCTTCTAGAAATTGCCCTAGGATCTAAATATTTTGTGTCAGAAGGAAACTATCAGCAGTGTTCTGGTACTAGTATGGGAGCAATTTTTGCGCCAAATCTGGCAAATATATACATGGACAATGTAGAACAGAAATTCGCCCTAAATGCCATCGAACATGTACCGCTCCAACATTACATGTTGGAAGCGGTACATAGATGACATTTTTCTCATTTGGTCAGGGAGTGAAATAGAATTCAATGATTTTGTAACATATTTGAACTGTATTCAAACACACCTCACTTTTACTTCCACTATTTACAAATCCAGTATAGCTTTTCTGGACTTAAATATACAACATGAAAATGGGTGTTTGTACACCTCTCTCCATAGGAAACCAACAGAAAGAAATACATTACTTTCCTATAAGAGCTACCATCCACGGGCACTGAGAGATGGTCTACCGTTCGGGCAATTTCTGCGCTTGCGCAGAAATTGCACGAAAAAGGAGGATTACATGAAAGAAGCAGAAACCCTTAAAACCAAATTAGTGTCTAGAGGCTACCCCAATAGGTTGGTTAGGAAATCCCTCAAACGTGCCTGGTTCTGTCCCAGGGAAGAACTGCTAGTCGCTAAAGAAAAAACCCCAGTTGAGAGGCTAATTTGCGTGACTACATTTGGTATTCATACCAATCAAGTACGCAAATTAATAACAAAAAACTGGCACATTATAAAGAATATTGACTCATCCATTGAGGTGCCCATGTTCGCCTTCAAGCGTGGCAAGAACGTGAAAGACCACATAGTCAGGTCATCCACGGAAAGTCCATCGCAGACTACCAGATCAGTGCTGTCCACATGGGGCCTACCAGAGGTTAAAGGACATTTCAGGTGCGGCAACTGTGTATCATGTGCTTTTACTTGCAACACAAAAACATTTGAACACGCGAATGTTAAACACACATTGGAGTTCGTTGCAAACTGCAACACAAGGAACGTTGTGTATTGCATAACATGTCCCTGTCAGTTGCCCTACATTGGTCAGACACAGCAACCGATAAAAGCAAGAATTGGGCAACACCGGAGCCGCATTAGACACTCAGTAGCCAACGCCCCATTGGTGAGCCATTTTATCGAAAAAAAACACACAGCAGATGACATAAGATGGCAAGTCATAGACAAAGCTTCAATTCCGGAAAGAGGAGGAGACCTCTCGCAGATTCTCCAACGACTAGAATGCCGTTGGAAAGAACGTACCAACTCAATAGCTAAAGGATTAAACTCCGCAGAGGAGTGGCGTGGTTTTGTTACCACACTAAGTAACTGACACCAATGGGTTGAAAAAAGGAACGCACTAGTTAGCTGAAGGGTAGCTCCACAGAGGAGTGGCGAGGAAGTGTCACCACTCCAAACAATGAACATCACAGCCTGTATCTACTGTTAAATATGCTTACAGATTACCTATTAAGACTTCCATAATTGTCAGTCACTATGTGAAAAATCGTTTTAAATTACCTGTGAACATATTATTATTGTCCTTAAAACTGTGTTATCTATACCAAAATAAAGGGTGATGTGGTAAACAATCTAGATCTGACAGATGCAACATATTGTCACTGTACTATACATCCATACCAATCCATAACAAGTTAATCCATAACAATGTAAAGGGTGGTATGGCAAAATAATTTAAATATGACAAATGCAACATATTGTCAGTGTACTATGCATACCCACATCCTGCCACATCTATGTGTCCTATAGCAGATGAAATCACTAATGTGATCGACATAGTATGCTTACATGGTACACAGCAGGAATTGTTTGTGTTTTGAATTAAATACATAATGTATCCAGTAAGAATATTGCTCGCATATGTAAACACTAAGTGTTCGACAAAAATGCAATGATTGTAACTGTAAGAGTACACCAAGAGATTGAATTTGACTTTATTTGAATACACAATGTATCGAATAAAATTACTACACGGTTAAAAACACAAGTACAAGCCAGCATCCTTAATTACTGAGATCACAGGCATACCGTCTACTCGCGTTCCCTGTCAGTCGTTTTTCATGCGCAAGAACATTTCTGATATGTCAACACCCAAGACCCTATCATGATAAAAATCCCCTGCTTTACACCAATTAGGATAGGCCATTATATTCGCCATGCGTCACCCAGGAGATTACACCCTTTTTGGAAGACAGACTCATGACGGTCTGCTGTCCATTTCCATGATACATCACAGAGCAGCAGATTAGATCTACAGCTGCGGCTCCATTTTTCGGGTCTGTCAAAACTGCACTGTCATTTTTTGGCGGGAAGAGAGAAGCTATATACCTCAAGCCTTTCACAGGCTCGGTGTCATTGAACCAAGGCAGACAGACAGATGCTGTTCTGCTCCACAGATATCCTTGATGCAGGCATGAACATACTGATTCTTGAGTAAGGTAAGCGGGCCAGCATTAGTTTGGCTGTCCAATACACGCATAGAGCGCCTTGGTTAAGATTAGACCTCAATACTAAATATACTCTTACTTTATTTGGTTTCAAACCCCCATTACTTATCAACTGGCGACACAAAGAGGCGCATAGCCGTCTTAAATAATTATCAAGAGCCATAACACATGGAAGAAGCCTGCTACTTCTACTTAAAAACCCTATCAGGTAAGCCTGTACAATTAAAGACTTCCTAAGCGCTCTAACGCTGTTTGGCCAATAGACACCGACAATAACTGTATTTTTTCTATATAGCTCGTGCTTGATCTGCACACTCACCGTGCCCTTCTATTCCATACCTGCGGAATCCTCCTATTGTGCTAACCGAATTTTGCCAGCCGACAGCTACCCTCACATGGGGTAAGTCTCTTATCATAGTGCACCTATGTAGTAGACTCATATGTACTCTACTTAAAAGACTGATATTAACACGCTTCTATTTCTCACATGAACAGTGCCCGGCCGGGTCCCATGTGAGTATCCTTCCTTTTCACTTTACTCACGGTGCCACAAATTCCACACGAGGCTGCGCAAACCCTTCCTTCAGGTACTATAGTGATTGCCTACATCCTTTTCCATGAGCACAGCTGCTCCATTACAAGCACATACTGACATTATCCTTCCTCTTCTCGCAGGTGTCCCTACTATCTTAGGTCCTGAAGAGACCCTACATTGCACACAGGGTCGAAACGCCATCGACAGTTTTTTCAAAGCGAATCATTACAAGCCAGCACTTATCATTGTATAAAAGCGTGGTTTATATAATATATATCTTTCAATGGTCGCTTTCATGAAATATAGGAAACCTTGTATATATGTCACAAATTATTTAGGTTTATTTGTTTAGGTTCCTTTTTTTCACTGGGACACCACTCACTACAATCAATTGATTGTTAAGTGTCATGAATGTAATTTTGCTTCAAAGAACTATATAAACAAGAATTATGAATGAAATACTAATCTAAGGTGTGTTCGACTCCTTCTCTTTTTGACATCACAATAACCCATTACATTGCCATAGTGCGTTATTTTATTGAGATTTTCTTGCCATTAGTCCACAGGAGCCATTGTTTTTGATAATCATTTCAGTACCCTGGTTCCAAGTGAGTAGGGTTCCCTTGTTGTTTTTCTCTCCTCATAGAAAGCGGCAGGATTTTTCCGCGGATCGGGCAAAGTGGCTTTAAGAGCCATAACATCTGCTCTACTCCAAGGGGTATAAACCCAATTATAAATAAAATACCCTTTCGCATCATCTGAAGTCTTATCTTCATTTGTTCCCGTACCCTTTGGAGGAACATACAAAGGTGCAGCTTCGCGCATTGGTCGTATACCAACTTCAGCACTACTAGAGCCATTATTTGTCTCTGAAGTTTCTACTATCTGCGCTGGGGTTTGGGCTACTTGTACAGTTTTAGTTTTACTAGCTTCTTTTTTCTCCGCTTTTAAGCGAAATGTTTCATCTCGTAATTTAACCACTCGCCTAATTAAATCAGGTATGTTTGAACAAAGGAAAGTTCCATCACTCAATTGTTTATAATCAGAATTTATATCAGTGGGCTCTAAGTTTTTAGAAAGGTCTCTAAAATTAAGTATATCTTCCCAAGCAAACTTCTCTGCAAAATATAACTGTTCTAAATCTTTCCACTGCTGAACCATTGCTACAAGATCTGAAGGAAGAGTTTTCTTACGGGCTTCTGAACGAACAGTGGATCTAATGGTGGCTTTTTCAACAGTAGTTAAAGTAGAGCGAGTCTGTCGCCCATCTTGCTTATCTATATCTTTATCGTCGGAAGAATGACGGTCTTTATCGGAAGGATCCTCCTCAGGGGCAGAGGGAAATTTATACGGGGGCGGAGGTCGATCTAATAAGATAGAATCATCTTGAGGTTTATTAAGCATGGGATAAAGGGGGCGCCTAATAGGGTACTGGCCAGTTACCTCTAAACGACGCTCCCTCTCCTTTTTCTTTTATCTCCGTCATCTCCCTATTTTTTAATTCTAGCGCTTTTTGATATATCGTTTTTCGTTGTTCTTTCTCTGCTATAGCTGCTTCTCTCTTCGCTCTTTTATTCACTTCTTTCTCCCACATTCGTACACAATCAAACATATCTTGTCGACTTTTTTGTTAAACAAACACTGTTCTACATATTGAATCTTTTAAAGTCAAATGACCCATTCACAGGCCATTGGAGATCAGGATCCTTCTTTGTATATTTGTTCCACAGTGTACTATACATTATGGAAGAAATACCGTATTTAATATACATATGTCTATTAGGTGTTCCCTCTAAGGGAGCCGGCTGACTTCTTTCTAAATCCATTTTGGTACCACCAAGACAGGAACACAACCTACGGAGTGTGCTGGAAACAGGCATGCTACCAAGTTTTTGTAAAATATTACGTTTTCAAATTGTTCAAAAGTAGAGAAAAATCTCCACATTACCTGCCTTTATTTTCTGCAAAAGATAAATCAAACAAACAAAACCAGAATCTTGGCCAAGCAAACAAGAGTGCCGCTCCAGCGACCTTACCAAACAAAAGTCTCCAACCTCCAACTGCCAATCTCTTGATCGACCTAATGGTCACTGCAAAAATAACGCCAAAGGATACCTCAGTCAGGACCAGCCGCCACCTGGAGGGTCAAATCGAAAAACCGGAAAAGTCACTTTGGCTGCAAAGACAAGGGTCTCCTCATGCAGGACGTCTCCTCAGTAATATTCCACTCTTCCGTCAAGACCACTCCTTCAGACGGCCGTGTCCTCAATGAGGCCCCACGTATCGGGCGCCAACTGTGGAAATGCACTTTTTGATGAGCACACCGGTGCAGGGGTCACCCTTCTCTTGTCCACGGGTCCATAGACCAACAAAATAGAGATTGGCACTGAAGCTGGAATTCAAATAACAAGTTTATTAATCACTCATGAGTGGGACTACGTCCACACAGCACTCTCAAGTGCTGCCTGAGGTAGTACACTGAAGTCATAGACCATGGTGCTTATATACAGAGTTTGTTGCAGAGTAAGCATGTAGTTACAAATAGAAGGTACAAGCATACACAGGAATAACTACCTACAAACATGGGCAGATGGGAGATCACTTAGTCAGCAGAGTGGGAGGGGAACAGAACTGCTTACAACAGTAGAAAACAGTTGACAGTTATATCTTTAGCCAGGTGCATTCTAGCAGCTACAGGCCTTTGCTCAGCACATTGCTTTTAGCTCAGTACAGAAGGAGTTAACTAGAGTTGATGACACAAGCAGAATAGAAGGGCAAGCAACAGTGAAGACGGAAGAATTACATAGCTAACAAAATGGATGCCACAAACAAGATGGCTTCAGCCTATGCTAACAGAAATTATTTCAGATTTCCACAGCAGCATTGCAGGTTGTAAGCTTTACTCTGGCGAACGGGTTGAGAGCCTGCAATGGCAGGTCTACATCCGATAAACAGGGAGCTCCCACATATAGGAAGGGCCAGTATCATTCAAAAATAGATTATATCATAATCACGGCTTCTATGTGGGACATGCTGGATGATTTCTACATAGACTCCAGGGAGGAATGTGATCATTACCCCTTATGTCTTAAATTACGATGCCATGGCCCTAAATCCCTTCCTAAAGTGGCTTCTCTACCTATAGCCCCAACATTGGCGAATAACCGCAGGCTCTCGCAGAAATATATAAAGCCTTTGTAGAGGTGTTCCCTGAAGATTCCGCCTAAGCATCTCTACAGGCTCCCACGACATACATACATACTAAACTGGCACTAGCCTTGAAATCAATCCTGACCAGGCCCCCTCTAAAGAATATAACACCAAAGACCAACAAAGTTGAAAGAAATCCATGGTACACATAAGCGATGCCAAAAAGGCCTTAATAGATGCTCTAAAACAATTAATTTGCAAGAGGTGCGAGCTCTAAGATGCCTTCATAAGAAGACAATTAGGGAAGCCCGGTCAGCCTAGGAGGAAGCATGCTGGGGGGACCTAGTGATGTCTGCCAAAATGAGGGATAATTCCCTCTTCTGGAAAATTATTGCCAATGGGAGTAGGACTGCAACACCAGAGTTAGACTGCCATCTGAACCCAGGAGCCTGGGTGGATCACTTCTCCCATTTATATGAGCAGCCCGGTGGACACCCAGGCACAACCCACTCTTTTTATTAATCACATTAGTCCAGATTGATATTTTACGCCTGAGGAGACTAGGCTAGCCAGTCTCTCAATTAAACTGGGCAAGGCTCCAGGTGCAGATAAAATCCCTGGAGATTTGTTCTGTCACGGCTTGGCAGTCTGGGTTCCCTATGTCAATTGGTTGACTAATGCTGTAGCAGAAGGAGCCCCTATCCCTGACACTTGGAAAGGGGCAGAAATCGTACCCATCTTTAAAAAGGGGGAGCGGGGAAACCCGGAAAACTACCGACCAATTAACCTACTGGACGCCCTACAGAAAGTCTATGCTCGACAATTGTTAAGTAAACTTAACGATTGGATTGAGGGACTAGAGATTGTGTCCCCATACCAAGCAGGGCTTAGGCCACAAGTTAGCAATATCAACCAAGTTCTAAGGCTGCTGATCAACGTCTGGAAATATACAAGACTCAGAGAGGGACTCATATGTATTGCATTTGTTGACCTCAGAGCAGCTTTTGACCTGGTTCCCAGGGGACTGCTCTGGGCATCTTTAAAGGATGTAGGGGTCCCGGCCGTCCTTTTCACACAGATAATCGGACTCCACCTGAGCAACTATGCCCAAGTCTGTTGGGGAACAGGAGGGCAATTAACTGACAGAATTCCGATTGCCCGGGGAGTTAGGCAAGGATGCGTCCTGGTCCCTACCCTTTTTTTCCTCTATATTAACAACCTAGTGCAAGCCCTCTCCCAAGGAAATATAGATGCACCTAACCTGGACGGGGATAGGGTGCCCGCACTCCTATACGCTGATGACACCCTTTTATTCTCCCAGACTCCCAGCTCTTGACTAATTTTAACTCTTTTTGTCTAGCTAAGGGCCTCGAGATCACCATATCAAAAACCAAATTCATGACTGTTAGACCACACAAAACATTTAAGCAAGCTATCTCTCTGGCAAATGAAAACCTGGGACGAGTATCTAGATTCGAGTACCTGGGCATAATGCTTGAGAGTAAATTGTTGTGGTCTGTACACATAGAGAAAAGAAGAGTTGTGACTCAACACCAGGCCTCGGCAATATACAGGAGGTTCCAGGGAACAACAATGAGAGCCCTACTCCAGGCTCTTGTACTCTTAAATTTAAAGGCCCAATGCACCACGTTGTACGGGCAGAACTCTGGGGATATGCTAATCTAGATGCTCTCACCATAAGCGAAAACAATTTTGTCCACTCACTACTCCATCTCCCATCAAGCACTCCCTTAACCCGTTTGCTGCTTCGAACGTTCCACGCCAGTGCGGAACGTTCTATTAAACGGGCGGGGCCGCGTCGGCCAACGGACGTGCGCAGCACTACCGAGGTAGTGCTTGCGACGGCCGTTGGCCGACAGCAGCAGCAAACGGGTTAATACTGATGTTCTATGATGTTAACATAAAATGAAAGGGAGAAGTAGCCAGACTAAGGCCCTTTTTAGGTCTCGCCTAGCGCAGCGCGCATGCGCTGCCCTTGGAGAGGGCTCTTGGAATCACTTCATACTTCCAAGAGCCTTCTCCGTGTGGGTCGGCCTCCTCCCACACATCCCATTGGCCTTTGCGTGTGGCTTTCAATAATTGAAAGCACGCAAATGGCCAAAGACGGGTGCGTGTCCCGCCTTTCCTCAAAACTTTCACTCCCATAGCCTAGGGGTCTCGGGAGCGAGCAGCGGCGCGCAGTGTGCCAGCTGAATTCCTCCCTGATCGTTATCTTGTCTTTCGCGGTCGCACTTTTTTTTTTTTTTCACGGTGTCCGTGCGCGAGGAAAGTTTTAAAGCACAACGCTGTTGGGCGAACATATGCTTACTTGTTTGTCATGTACCGACTACTGCAATGACTGTTGCACACAGTTTGTGGGTCTGCTAGTTTTTAACCACGTGTGTCTGAATTATCGTGGTTGTTCTGCCGTTATTGTCTCTTGGTTAGATTTTAGCGCTTACGTTTTTGGGGTGCTGTGTGCGCGCGCGCGCATGCTTGTTAACATTTCTGCTTGTTACTTTTTCGTGTGACAGCGCATGTGTGTTTGTTTGTGCCTGTCAGCTTTACTTGGGGGTTTCTTTGAGTGGTGTGTGTGTGTGCTTGTAAGCCTGAGTTTTCCTCGACAGTGTTTTTGCACGCTTGTGCATTTCTGCTTAGTGTGTGAGTGTGTGTCCGTAGGTGATAGCTTGTGTGTGTATGTTTATGGTTTAGATAATGTTCAAGTGCTTCTGTATGTAGGTGTTCGTTACTGTATACCCGCATGTTGGTGCCTGTGACTGTGTGTTAGAGTACATTCGTGTGTCTTTTTTCTGCGTGTTGATTTTTGTGTGTTTAGTGTTACAGTCGTTTTGTGTATGGGTATCTCCGCATGTCTGTAGTCGTTAGTTTGCACATTTCAGTTTGTGAATCCAGCAAAGGAAAAACACGAAGAAAAACACTTCGAAGAAAAGAAGAGCTTGTTAAAAGGAGACGGAAGACGCGTCGAACTATCGTGGAACGTGGCGGAATGCTTGGAATGTACAATTCTACTTTTATAAAGTACAATAGAGAGGGCGTTTGTGTCTACTGCGGGAGACACACAGCTGTCTCTCAGGGACTCCTGGTGACACAGACAGCTCTATGCGTACCGTGTTTCAGTGCCTGCTGGGTAACAGCACAGCTCTAGGCCGACAGTGTCTCGTAGCCTGCTGGGGGACACACACTCCTCTGAGTAGATTGTGTATCGGCGCCTGCTGAGGGACAAGCAGAGCTCTAAGCAAGACTGTGTTTTTGTGCCTGCTGGAGACACACAGCTCTGGACAGGATGGGCCCCGTCCCGGTATCTTGTGTGGGTCACACAGAGCACTGGGTAGTCTGTGACACACATAGCCCTGAACATATTGTGTTTTAGTGCCTTCTGGGGGGACACACTCCTCTGAGTAGACTGTGTATTGGTGCCTATTGGGGACACACACATCGGTGGGCAGATCATGCTTCGGTGCCTGCTGCGGGGAGAGGGAGGCACAGGTTTGGACAGGCTGTACTTCGGTGCCTGATTGGGGGGAACACACAGCTCTGGCTGGACTGTGTGTTAGGGCTGCTGGGGGACACAACACAAAACAAAACACTCCACATGATGCCACTCAGTGCCACATAATTACACTCTAATCAATGCAACATAAATACACTCCACATACCACTCAGTACCTCATAATTACACACCACATAATTACACTCTACTCAATGCAACATAAATACACTCCACATAATACCACTCAGTGCCACATAATTACACGCCACATAATTACACTCTACTAAATGCAACATAAATACACTCCACATAATACCACTCAGTGCCACATAATTATATGCTACATAATTACACTGCACTCAATGCAACATACACTCCAAATAATACCACTCAGTGCCACATAATTGCACACCACATAATTACACTCTACTCAATGCAACATAAATACACTCCACATACCACTCAGTACCTCATAATTACACACCACATAATTACACTCTACTCAATGCAACATAAATACACTCCACATAATACCACTCAGTGCCACATAATTACACTCTACTAAATGAAACATAAATACACTCCACATAATACCACTCAGTGCCACATAATTATATGCTACATAATTACACTGCACTCAATGCAACATACACTCCAAATAATACCACTCAGTGCCACATAATTACACAGCGATAAACATGTCTGAACTGGGGTGGTGGAGTGAGCTAAAGAATGATGATGGATTAAACCCCTTGCTCACTTTGCCACTGGATTCAAGCAAGCCTGGCTGATGACGGTTGGAATGCCAGAAACCGGTCCTAGGATGCTTGATTCCGGTCCAGGGAAGACATGGCTTGGCAGTTCGGGCTGGACTGTTCCCATGAGGCACAGGGTCAGACTGATTTGCATATGGCCATGTCTGAACTGGGGTGGTGGAGTGAGCTAAAGAATGATGATGGATTAAACCCAGATCAGTTGACTGGGGGTGAGTGTTTGATTGGCTCAAATGTTCCGTCCATCATCCCCTTTTGTATCGCTTTGTTCGCCCTAAGTTGGCGGGGGTATGCCCAGACGTGGGTCCCTTGCTCACTTTGCCACTGGATTCAAGCAAGCCTGGCTGATGACGGCTGGAATGCCAGAAACCGGTCCTAGGATGCTTGTTTCCGGTCCAGGGAAGACATGGCTTGGCAGTTCGGGCTGGACTGTTCCCATGAGGCACAGGGTCAGACTGATTTGCATATGGCCATGTCTGAACTGGGGTGGTGGAGTGAGCTAAAGAATGATGATGGATTAAACCCAGATCAGTTGACTGGGGGTGAGTGTTTGATTGGCTCAAATGTTCCGTCCATCATCCCCTTTTGTATCGCTTTGTTCGCCCTAAGTTGGCGGGGGTATGCCCAGACGTGGGTCCCTTGCTCACTTTGCCACTGGATTCAAGCAAGCCTGGCTGATGACGGCTGGAATGCCAGAAACCGGTCCTAGGATGCTTGTTTCCGGTCCAGGGAAGACATGGCTTGGCAGTTCGGGCTGGACTGTTCCCATGAGGCACAGGGTCAGACTGATTTGCATATGGCCATGTCTGAACTGGGGTGGTGGAGTGAGCTAAAGAATGATGATGGATTAAACCCAGATCAGTTGACTGGGGGTGAGTGTTTGATTGGCTCAAATGTTCCGTCCATCATCCCCTTTTGTATCGCTTTGTTCGCCCTAAGTTGGCGGGGGTATGCCCAGACGTGGGTCCCTTGCTCACTTTGCCACTGGATTCAAGCAAGCCTGGCTGATGACGGCTGGAATGCCAGAAACCGGTCCTAGGATGCTTGTTTCCGGTCCAGGGAAGACATGGCTTGGCAGTTCGGGCTGGACTGTTCCCATGAGGCACAGGGTCAGACTGATTTGCATATGGCCATGTCTGAACTGGGGTGGTGGGAGTGAGCTAAAGAATGATGATGGATTAAACCCAGATCAGTTGACTGGGGGTGAGTGTTTGATTGGCTCAAATGTTCCGTCCATCATCCCCTTTTGTATCGCTTTGTTCGCCCTAAGTTGGCGGGGGTATGCCCAGACGTGGGTCCCTTGCTCACTTTGCCACTGGATTCAAGCAAGCCTGGCTGATAACGGCTGGAATGCCAGAAACCGGTCCTAGGATGCTTGTTTCCGGTCCAGGGAAGACATGGCTTGGCAGTTCGGGCTGGACTGTTCCCATGAGGCACAGGGTCAGACTGATTTGCATATGGCCATGTCTGAACTGGGGTGGTGGAGTGAGCTAAAGAATGATGATGGATTAAACCCAGATCAGTTGACTGGGGGTGAGTGTTTGATTGGCTCAAATGTTCCGTCCATCATCCCCTTTTGTATCGCTTTGTTCGCCCTAAGTTGGCGGGGGTATGCCCAGACGTGGGTCCCTTGCTCACTTTGCCACTGGATTCAAGCAAGCCTGGCTGATGACGGCTGGAATGCCAGAAACCGGTCCTAGGATGCTTGTTTCCGGTCCAGGGAAGACATGGCTTGGCAGTTCGGGCTGGACTGTTCCCATGAGGCACAGGGTCAGACTGATTTGCATATGGCCATGTCTGAACTGGGGTGGTGGAGTGAGCTAAAGAATGATGATGGATTAAACCCAGATCAGTTGACTGGGGGTGAGTGTTTGATTGGCTCAAATGTTCCGTCCATCATCCCCTTTTGTATTGCTTTGTTCGCCCTAAGTTGGCGGGGGTATGCCCAGACGTGGGTCCCTTGCTCACTTTGCCACTGGATTCAAGCAAGCCTGGCTGATGACGGCTGGAATGCCAGAAACCGGTCCTAGGATGCTTGTTTCCGGTCCAGGGAAGACATGGCTTGGCAGTTCGGGCTGGACTGTTCCCATGAGGCACAGGGTCAGACTGATTTGCATATGGCCATGTCTGAACTGGGGTGGTGGAGTGAGCTAAAGAATGATGATGGATTAAACCCAGATCAGTTGACTGGGGGTGAGTGTTTGATTGGCTCAAATGTTCCGTCCATCATCCCCTTTTGTATCACATAATTACACGCCACATAATAACACTCTACTCAATGCAACATAAATACACTCCACATAATACCACTCAGTGCCACGTAATAACATGCCACATAATTACACTCTACTCAATGCAACATAAATACACTCTACATAATACCACTCAGTACCACATAATTACACACCACGAAATTACACTCTTCTCAATGCAACATAAATACACTCTACATAATACCACTCAGTACCACACAATTACATGCCACATAATTACTCTACTCAATGCAACATAAATACACCCCACATACCACTCAGTACCACATAATTACAAGCCACATAATTACACTCTACTCAATGCAACATAAATACACTCCACATAATACCACTCAGTGCCACAAAATTACACGCCACAAAATTACACTACTCAATGCAACATAAATACACTCCATATAATACCACTCAGTGCCACATAATTACACGCCACATATTTACACTCTACTCAATGCAACATAAATACACTTAACATAATACCACTCAATACCACATAATTATATGCCACATAATTACACTGCATTCAATGCAACATGCACTCCACATAATACCAATCAGTACCACATAATTACAAGCCACATAATTACACTCTACTCAATGCAACATAAATACACTCCACATAATACCACTGTGCCACATAATTATACGCCACATAATTACACTCTACTCAATGCAACATAAATACACTCAACAAAATACCACTCAGTGCGACATAGTTACACGCCACATAATTACACTCTACTCAATGCAACATACACTCCACATACCACTCAGTACCACATAATTACACGCCACATAATTACACTACTCAATGCAACATAAATACACTCCACATAATACCACTCAGTGCCACATAATTACATGCCACATAATTACACTCTACTCAATGCAATATAAATACACTCCACATACCACTCAGTGCGACATAATTATATGCTACATAATTACACTGTACTCAATGCAACATACACTCCAAATAATACCACTCAGTGCCACATAATTACATGCCACATAATTACACTCTACTGAATGCAACATACACTCCACATAACACCACTCAGTGCCACATAATTGCACACCACATAATTACACTCTACTCAATGCAACATAAATACACTCCACATAATACCACTCAGTGCCACGTAATAACACGCCACATAATTACACTCTACTCAATGCAATATAAATACACTCCACATAATACCACTCAGTACCACATAATCACACATCACAATTACTCTATTCAATGCAACATAAATACACTCCACATAATACCACTCAGTGCCACATAATTACACTCTACTCAATGCAACATAAATACACTCCACATAATACCACTCAGTGCCACATAATTATATGCTACATAATTACACTGCACTCCATGCAACATACACTCCAAATAATACCACTCAGTACCACATAATTACACGCCACATAATTACACTCTACTGAATGCAACATACACTCCACATACCACTCAGTGCCACATAATTACACGCCACATAATTACACTCTACTCAATGCAACATAAATACACTCCACATAATACCACTCAGTACCACATAATTACACACCACGTAATTATACTCTACTCAATGCAACATAAATACACTCCACATAATACCACTCAGTACCACATAATCACACGTCACAATTACTCTATTCAATGCAACATAAATACACTCCACATAATACCACTCAGTGCCACATAATTACACACCACATAATTACTCTATTCAATGCAACATAAATCCACTCCACATAACACTGTGCCACATAATTACATGCCACATAATTACACTCTAATCAATGCAACATAAATACACTCCACATAATACCACTCAGTGTGACACAGTTACACGCCACATAATTACTCTCTACTCAATGCAACATAAATACACCTCACATACCTCTCAGTACCGTATAATTACAAGCCACATAATTACACTCTACTCAATGCAACATAAATACACTCAACATACCACTCAGTGCCACATAATTACATGCCACATAATTACACTACTAAATGCAACATGAATAGACTCCATATAATACCACTCAGTGCCACATAATTACACACCACATATTTACACTCTACTCAATGCAACATAAATACACTTAACATAATACCACATAATTATATGCCACATAATTACACTGCACTCAATGCAACATGCACTCCACATAATACCAATCAGTACCACATAATTACAAGCCACATAATTACACTCTACTCAGTGCAACATAAATACACTCCACATAATACCACTCAGTGCCACATAATTACACACCACATATTTACACTCTACTCAATGCAACATAAATACACTCCAAATAATACCACTCAGTGCCACATAATTACACTCTACTCAATGCAACATAAATACACTGCACATAATACCACTCAGTGCCACATACTTATATGCTACATAATTACACTGCACTCAATGCAACATACACTCCAAATAATACCACTCAGTGCCACATAATTACACGCCACATAATTACACTCTACTGAATGCAACATACACTCCACATAATACCACTCAGTGCCACATAATTACACTCTATTCAAAGCAACATAAATCCACTCCACATAACACTGTGCCACATAATTACACGCCACATAATTACACTCTACTCAATGCAACAAAAATACACTCCACATAATACCACTCTGTGCCACATAATTACACACCACATAATTACACTCTACTCAATGCAACATAAATACACTCCACATAATACCACTCAGTACCACATAATTACACGTCACATACACTACTCAATGCAACATAAATACACTCCACATACCACTCAGTACCACATAATTACACACCACATAATTACACTCTACTCAATGCAACATAAATACACTCCACATATTACCACTCAGTGCCACATAATTACACGTCACATAATTGCACTCAACTTAATGCAACATAAATACACTCCACATAAATGCACTCTATGCCACATACCACCAATCAACATAAATGCACTCCACACCATGACACAATTTCACTAAGCATAATTTCACTCAACACCACAGTTCCAGGCCACACAATTCAACTCCACACATTTCCAATACACAACACATAATTACACACCAAACAACATATTTCAACTACACAACTCCACAATCCACAACGTACCTCCAATCCACACCATATAGTGGCACCACCTGAGCACCAAACATCACTCTCCACCACCATTTTGAATCCGCGCATCACCTAAGCATCACCTAAGCATCACGTCACTCTGCCCTTGGAATCTGGCATCTGTTGATTCTCCCCTAGTGTCGGTCCCCTGCTCGTGTTCTAATTAAATTACTGTTTTCCAAACTCCACTCCCCCGTTATTTATGTCCCGCTCCCCCATAACAAAAAAAATTATAACAAACAAGCATGAGAACAGGCAGGAAGAAGTTGCCAGCAGTGCAAGTACAAAAAAACTAGAAGACATTTTTTATGTTAAAATCTTTTTTTAATCAGGTTGTATACAATGTCGTCTTGGTTTATATAAAGGTAACAAAAATGCTTAACACTTTTTATTATAACTTTTCAACATGATGCACAGCAGCCACAATGCTCTACAACATAGCCAAAAGTTCTGGCTAAACACATAAGGTCCCAAAGGCGAGACCTATTGGCTCTGCCAATGCTTGTTGTATTGGGTGAGGCTCTGGAGCACAGAAGAGTTGAGGCCGTACCGGATGGCTGTTGAGGAATTGTTGGTCCTCAACAAAGCCCTGACTTGTCCCTGGTTCAAACAAGTCCACCAATGGTTTGAAAAATTGGACCTAGGATCCTTTTGGTCAGATCCTGCCTCTTTGGAGGCTTCTTCTAAGCTGCTGCTAAAAGAAATGCTACTGGGAGCACATACACACTAGTCCTTCTCGCAGTTCCTCACTTTGTAGGCAGACAGATCAATTTTTGTCTATCAAGGACTGCCCATTTTATGAAACCTTTCTTGACCTCCTGATCCAGCAACTAGCAAAATCCTTATATCTAAAATTTTGCTATGATACACAAGAGCTGGGGTCATTTACTGCAGTATGGAATTCGAACAGGAGCATTGTTCCAATGACCTTAACAAGCAGCTCGGTCTTCAGCCTCTTTCTTCCACAGAACTCCTTAGTGAATTGCATTATCTTATAATGTATGGCAGAGGGTACTTTATCCCTTATATAGCATTTATGTAGCACAAAATCAGCCCGGATGGTAATAGGACAATTTACATGAGGAGAGATAGGAGCTGGGTTGTTCCTGGTTACAGAGTGCCATCATGTTGTTTACAAAGAGAGGAGAAATAGGTTTGGCTGTTCCCGATTATAAAGGGCACTGCACCCCAGCTTGTTTAAAAAAACAGGGTTGACATGACGCTGGTGTTCATTGTTATAGACAGCATACATGCTTGTTAACCCCAGAAAGTAGTGATAAGAGCCTCGTGCTCTATTACAAGTGTGGGAGATGTGAGCCTAGTGATGCCTTGTTAAACAGCACACAAGTTCATTTTCAAAGGAAGGGGACACATGGGAGAGTTATTGCCTGGTCACAGATGGCACACAAGTTTACATAGGGAAGAGGGGTATGAGCCCAGTGCACATTCCATATGTGAATCTTGTTACTGATGGCACATATTTATACAGGGAGGAGTCAATTTAGTCAGGTGCTCATTTACATATGTAGATGTGAGTCTGGTGGTGCCGGATTACTGATGGCACATATGTGTTTACATAGAGAGGAGTCACATTAGTGCTCATGACACACAAGCTTGTTCACATAGACAGGAAAAGCGAAACTAGTGATGCTAGTTGCAGACGGCACACAAGCTCATTTACATGGCGAGGAGCTACAAAGTCTGGTGTTTCTGTACATATGCGTGAGCCAGGTTACAGTTGGCACACAGGCTCATATACATACTGACTGGTGGCTCCTGGTTCGAGATGGCACACTAGTGTGTTTACACATGGAGATGGTAGGAACCTAGCGCTCCTTTACATATGTGTAAGATGCGAGCATGGTGATGCCTGGTTACAGATGACGCACAGGAGCTTTTAAACAGGGAGAGAGGCTAGGTGACTGAAGAAAGACAGAGTCTGGCAATCTGCAGCATGATGGATATTCAGTCCAGCCACCATGCTACATTATCTTTAACAGAATGTTCTCAACCCTCTGGCGTCAACCATAATCCTGCTGACATCCGAACCAGTCATGTGGAGTCTGGTGTTATCTCTGTCCTCTTTCAACACACTATATACCCATCTGTAAATACCATAGGCTTTTCCAGCTCCAACTGGTTATAGGAAGACCTTTTAAGAGACTGCTTTCATGTATCTGACTTATCTGGTCACAAAATTCAATCACAAATTAACAAAATCAGTATACAGAATGTAGCTCCCACACCACATTGTGAGAGAGCTGAGTGCTACTCAAGCGTGAACATGTTTCACTATATATATATATAAAGCCAGGTTTCTAGAGAGGGGCTACTCGAGAAAGTGCATTGAGATGGCAATCCTGAAAAGTATGAAAACATCTAGGGCAGAGCTACTTACACCTAAGCAATCACAAGCCCCCATTTCAACCCTAGCCAGTAGCAAAAACAGACCACACAAAGAAGGGGAGACTTTCAGGCTAATTCTGGGATACAGCAACCAAGCAAAAGAGATATATCAGATTATCAAAAGAAATTGGCCCATTGTAATAAATGACCCCCTCAATAGGCCACCTGCTACCCAGAAAACCAGCAATAACATACAGCAGAGCACCATCAATGAAAGACGAGTTAGTACAAAATAACCCAATTGACAATGCACAGGGAAACTGGCTCTCAAACAGAAAAGGATTTATGAAATGCAGAACTTGCAAAGCATGTCAATTTGGCATCACCAAAATATCGTATTCAACTCCATTCTGCACACAAGAAAAGATCATTGACAAAGCTTTAACCTGTAAGACTGATCACGTGGTGTATGTTCTCGAGTGCCCCTGTGGTCTGAGATACGTCGGCACAAAAGAATATTGCAGCACATACGAGCCATTAAGAACTCAGATCAAACATACCCAGTGGCTCGACATTTCAGGGAAAAACACCAATCAGATCCACACAATCTAAGATATTATCTGATTGACACCGTACCCAACAACAAAAGGGGCGGTAACAGGGAAAAAGCTTTACGCAGGCTGGAAACCAAATACATCTTAGAGTTAGACTCTAATCATCCTGGGGGTCTGAATATGACTGAGGACCTTCACACATGTTTATAAGCTATGTGAAGCACAGTACGTAACCAGTAATAAGTCACAGTTCAGGTATTCATACCACAATCGCAAACTTTCGAACAAAAATACAATTAAAGATGCATAAGCAGCAAAGCCTAAAGATCACCATAGTAAAAACAATTGTTGTTAATATTCATATTGATCGGTTTTCACCCTCCTTTTTACATAATCTTTTTGCACTAAGAGGTTCATCTAGCAATGACACTTTTAAAAAAATATCACTATTGCACTTTATTACCTAAAGCCAACACAGCTGCGCTGGTAACATTTATTGCCATTCATTATACAGGAGGAATGACAAGTGGGCACACTCGAAAAGAACTAGCTAGACTTTTGATCAAGTCACAAACTGCTTCTTTGCACATTTGACATTTTTTAAATATAATTTGCACTTTTAAGAATCCATTGTTTAAGCATTATGTACCCATATTGATTTTATAATATTTAAAATCGTATTTTCAAAAGGTATTTATACCATGATGTAAACTTTTCATGCTGCTAATGCCATTTGCACAATGGGAACATATAAAAACAAATTAATCTGTTTTTATAAAAAGTATGCGAATATATATGTTAAACATTTCTTTCATGTATATAAGAAAAGTAAGCAGCATATGTTTGTACTTAGGTTTTATGAACTTACCGGCACTGTCACTTTAAATTGGGTGTAAAAAAACGATATAAAAATCACGTGGTTAACAGAGAGCGCGTCATGTGATCAAGGCCCTTCGGGGCTGAAACGCGTTATGGCTACCATATAACTTGTGGTTAATACAAATTACGAAAAAGCTCATTTGTGGTCCGTGCTCCATCTTTTGGAAGATTCCGAAATACCGGTGGTTGGTGGAGTGCCTGCGATATATATATACATGTCCTATTTATATACCATGACTATTTCTGAAAGGCATCAGAGCTTTGTACATGGTCCAAGGCAAAGACAGTCAAAGTGTGGTTAGAGGGTAAATAGGAATAAGAGTGAAAAAGGACTTTTAATTTGTCATGATTTGTTATTCTTTAAAGCGGTTAATTTCAGCTTATTTCTGTCACAATTTGCAGCTCTGAGAATTTCATATGTGCCTGATTTATTATTCCTATTACAGCACCTTCTGCCTTGAGAAGGCCCATCAAAGACCAACATGATGACAAAACAAATGCCGACAAATCGAGAACAAAGGGATTTTGACACGGTCCAGGAACACTAACATATCCTATGTCAAACCTGACATGTTTAACTGATGGAGATCAAAGAGCGAAATAAAGTGTTATACTGAGAAAAAATTAACCTGGAAAATGGCTTCAATTTAACATAAATTGAAAACTAACAAAGAACTACATAACCACAACTGTGTGACTTGGAAGCCTATTATTTCTCAATATAGCCCTTTTGTGATTATGTTACAGTGCTTACATTATTATTCGCACTAGTAGAGATGGGAGCCTGGGGTGTCTGGTCAGAGAAGCTTATTTACATACAAAGGGTGTGTCAGCCAGTTTCGAAAACACAACAACTTTTTTATATAAAATGCATGTATACAGCTCAGGGCAAAGTGATTCAGGTAACAGTGTAAGCACTGTATGACAGGAGCACACAGTCTGAGTTGCTGAGTCCTGAAGTCTGCAGGGTAGCATCTTTAGCTCTTTCAACTGTTTGAGGGTGCCAGTCTCAAATTCTGGGGGCACAGCTACCAACAGCTATCATCATGTTTTTTACTTTTTGCATCTACAGTGGGTGCAGATTCCACCTAAGACAGTAAAAGAATTTTAGCTAGGCTGTCTGCTTCCTGGAATCAGCCTACTTTGCTTTTCCCATACTTCGGACAGCAAAGGTGACTGTGTCCTCCACTAAAGTGCCCTTAGCTCGCTTTTGGTAACGTGGGCTGAGCAGTAAGGCCTAAGGCATGCTCGAAGGAAAGCAAAACAGTGGAAATCACAAATTTCAATACAGTGTAGTAAAAAGAGACAAAGAACTTCAAGATTCAAACCAAGTGTAGAAAAACAAGAATATTTAATAATTACTCAGAAGCTAAATCAAAAGGAGGTCTGTGATTTAAGGATTATTAATTAGCAATAACAACTGTCCTAAAGAAAATAAAGGATACTGTTAGTCATCACTCAAAACCAAAAAAAGAGGTAAATGAATTTAGAAAAAAAAAAACAGATCCACTGAGTCAATGTTGACGGCTCATACACAATAGTAGTTGTCTTACTTAGCCATGCTCGAGGGGGCACTGGTAAGTCTAGTGTCCACTGATGATTTACACTGGAATTTGATGCAGGGTTTTGGGATGAATCAATCTCAGAAGGTGACCAGCTGCACAGATGTGGTTTGAAGTGCAAAATGACAACAAAGTAAAGTTGGTCATCAAGTCAAACCTGAATCTAAGGCCATCAAAATGCGTGAAACTTGAGGCATTTAAAACAGCTGCAAAGTCTTCGGAGCTTCCAAGTTATGTGGATGGTTTGAGGTTGATGATCAGAGCCAAAGCATAGAACGTGGTGTGAGAACTAGCAGTGCACTGGAGTACACGCTGATAGTTTGAATATGAAACTTGTAACCTTTAAGGTATATAGGAGCAGGTTCAAAGGTCGATCAGCGATTCAACCCATATCTCAGTTATTCAAGTGGAAAGGTAGAATACCAATAAAGGCAGATCAAGGTGCAGATGTCTCAAGTGTTGGGCTCTCTGTGCTTACATTACAGCCGTACAGTGAGGGTAAAACCATTCATCATATAAAAATGCACACAAAGGATAAGAGTACCACAGTACCAGTTAACAGCAAAGTATCTTTAGCACACATGCGATGGTACACACGACAAAATCAAGTGAAAGGAGAATGGAAAATATAATAGTAAAAACTGATAACAGGGTTAAGGACATAGAGGAATTTTATAATCATAGCACTGTAATATCAAATAGTTGTGACAAGATTCCCTCGTGAGGCCCAATGATGTAGCAAGTACAGAAATAATACTTCAAGCTATTTGTTGCAGCTCCTCAGTCAAACAAATTGCTCATACAAGTGGTCTGGTGTTCGAGCAGGATCTTCGGATTTGCTCCAGTAGCAGTCCAAGTATCAGCAATCACTTCAGATTCACCACTCCTGTCGAGTCGGATACCTTGGAGGCTATTCGCAACGGTAACTTATACCCATGAGTAATCTACACATGCAAGATTACTCATACACTTTTGAGTAACTTTGATACTTTTGGCTATTCACCATTTACAGCAGACTTTCACTGCCTGAAATGGGGTGGAGACAAATTTACGAGTGTAAGTAACTACCACCAAAAAGCAGCAGTATAAGTCCAGCTACACACATGGCCACCCACTTAAACTGCAACATCCTCCCATCGAATATAAAGGAGGCAGGGGCTTGAAATACAACCCGTAGGATTAATCTCAAACTATAGTAATTTATTTAGCATTTTTAAAAACTCATATAAATTTTACAGAATATTAAAACAATATATATTTTTAAATAATTATTTTATGGTAAAATATGTTCATCTTCAATTTAAAAATAAATGTGACAAATTTGTTCTTAATTTCAATTTCAATTAATTCTATACATAACTTTTTGTAAGTTTGAGTTCATATACATAGTAAGGGAATACAAACATTTTGCTTTAGGGTTTTTTTAAAAACAATATATAAAATTAAATTTACATTAATATTTAACAAAAATATATATATTCTTAATGTAATTAAATTTTTACATTTTCTCTAAAAATTTCCTGGTGGCGGAGATCTCTCTACGGTTAAACATAGGGAGAAGTACAAAAATGTATTAAATGTGGAAAATATCACTACAAATTTTACATGTTATATTATTTTGAACATATTAAATTGAAACTATTTTTCTTGAGTTTAAATTGAAAAACATACCACCTAAAGTAACATTTTTACTGCTTTAATTATTAAATGTGATGTACAGAATTAAAGAAAACGTAATTAGACTTTAATAAAAACTAATGTTGCATTCGTATAATTATTAGTAAAAAATTACATATTTTAAAACATTTTATTACTATATATTTTATAATTATTAAATAACATCTATATTGATTTTTAACTTGTTTAAATAATTTAATTTAGTATTATTTCCTATTGGGTTTTATTCAAAGTTCCTACCTCCATTATTTTTTCTGGGACGGTGCTGCAGTACCAGCGGATGGCCATCTGTGGTGCTGGACATACTCCAGCTTTGAGCTGGAGTACACTTACAATTCTTTTTGGGTCCTTTTTGCCTGCAGTAACTTTATTTTAGAAGTTCAGTTTGTGAGTAGCAATGAACTTACACTTTTGTGAGCGAGTGCATGTCCCTTCTGAAATCCCTCCTTCGCCCTCCCTTAGCCGCTCCCGTTTAGTCAAAAGTATTTTCCAGTCACTCTACTCTGTCCCTTCCACATTTACTACTTAAACATATAGGGTGCAGAGATTCCGCAATCGGGGCAGAGATCTATGCACAGAAAACGATAGGAGGTGGAATGTCCATAAGTAGGTTTGTGAATGGCATTTGTAGTACGTTAGTCCGCCTATTGTAGTCTATGAATAGGCCAGATTATTTGTGAGACTCTACTGGATGTATCTCATGATTCTAAAGACTGTGAAACGTTCCTCAGCAGATGGGAAACAGGTTCCATTAGTACCAATAAGGAAGTGGAAAGAGGCCACTAAAGGGAATCTTTGTAATACTAGGCTGTCCCCCCTCGGAACAGAAGTGATTAGGACTACCTAGGGTGGTACAAGAATGGTACACATATGGTTGGCCCTGTCTGTAGTTGCACAAAGACTAGAGAATAATGTAGTGGAATGTTGCAGTGATAACCTACCAGTCCTTCCATCACCTCTAGTTTTTCTCAATTATCAGCCCTAAGTGGCACAGAAATGAACAGACATTGGTCCCATAGAGACTCCCGCTGCAGCTCCCTGGTGAGGCTCATTAAGGCTAGAAACAGTTTGAGGTAACTTGCATTCCCAAACATAAGGGCGTGGCCTCAAAGTTGAGAACTGACTGCATCTTGTGGGTCAGAGTCATGGCTCATTAGCACACAGAGAGCAAAACACAATGAAAGGCATGAAGCCACAAATAACTACCAAGGAATTCGACTAACTGAAGCATGTTCATCTCTTGTGTGTGCTTTTCTCACAAGACAGTTATTAAGACAATTAAGGCTTGAGATCTTTGTGGCTGCTTCATGTGAAGGTTTTGCGACGCAGAAACTACTCCCCAGGGCATGGACATCAATTCACCAAAATGCCACAGGTAGCAGTAGTGACATCACATGCCCTTTGTCTCAGAGGACATCACAGGAAGGGAAATTATAATCTTTCTCATCTGTCTCTTTATAGCCTCCATCACCTGTCTCCCACCCATATCCCACTCCATCTGTTTCTAACCTGTCTCTATATCACTGCTCTAATTCTCTCCCACCTCTCCTAGCTGTCACAGTATCTTACTTTTCCATCTCTTTATCACAACTTTCCCACTGTCTTACCTTCTTTTTCATTAGTCTCTTTATAGCCCCTCTTTTTCACCAGCCTGTCCTCTCTTTATTCATGTTCTCTCACACCAATCTGCCCTTTAATCACCTCTCTCACCAACGTCTCTTCCCCGCTCTGAATTTTCTTTCTGAACTATCTGCTGTTTCTCAGCTATCTCTCAGCCATCCGTTTCCTTATCACTTTTTTCTCACACTTGTCAAACGTTTTCTGTTGCTCTTCCTATGTCTTTCTCTATTATTGTTATAATCTGTGTCTTTCTCACTTCGCTCATGTATCTCAACCTTTTTCACACCAGTTGCTCTCTATCACTCTTACATTGGTCTTCTCCATGTTAGCTGTCTCTTTATTATCTCTCACACATAAAAAACAAACACAGCCATTTTTGTCTCTCACTGATCTGCCACTCTACAGTGTCTTCTTCCCATCTTCTCTCTCTGCTTCCACTAGTCTCGCTCTCTCTTCCTCTCCTCTCTCACTCTCCTGTCTTTACTCTTGTTTCTCCTGCTTTGATTTTCATTTTCCCCTCACATGCTCACAGACAGCCAAAGAAGTGGAGACGCCTTTTTACTGACATTTTGTTTCAGTGTAGTTTGTGTTTTACTCCTGAAAGCAGTTATTGGTTAAACAGTCAGATCTCTGTGGTAACTGCAACCTTAGTAAACTGCAAAGTAAACATGGTTCATCAGAGCCCTGTTTAACTTTTTTGCTTTCCACTGCCTTTAGGACAAAGGGGTCGCAAAGGCAGTGCCAGCAGTAACAAAGGGCAGTCAAGGAGACATAACTGTGACCCCTGGTGACCCATAAAGGAGCACTTTTAGTCTTCCACATTGTCTCTCTCATGTAGATAGGTTGCATTTACAACATTTCTGGCATTCATTGCATTGATAAGGTTTTTTTGTCCAATGTGAGTTCTCTCATGTCTAGTGAGATTTATTTTCCGAATTAAGCTTTTCCAGGATTCAGAGTACTGATAAGATCTTTGCCAAATGTGAGTTCTCTCATGTCTAGAGTAATTTCCTGACTGAAACTTTTCCAGCATTCAGAGCACTGATAAAGTTTTTGTCCAGTGTGCGTTCTCGCATGTTGAGTGAGACCAGATTTCTGACTGAAGCTTTTTTGGCATTCAGAGCACTGATATGGTTTTTGTCCAGTGTGAGTTCTCTCATGTTGAGCGAGACCAGATTGCTGACTGAAGCTTTTCCAGCATTCAGAGCACTGATAAGGTTTTTGTCCAGTGTGAGTTCTCTCATGTTGAGTGAGACCAGATTTCTGACTGAAGCTTTTTTGGCATTCAGAGCACTGATACGGTCTTTGTCCAGTATGGGTTCTCTCATGTTTAGTTAGAACAGATTTCACACTGAAACGTTTTTGACACTCAGAGCACTGATAAGGTTTTTGTCCAGTATGGATTCTCTCATGTTGAATTAAACATGCTTTCTCACTGAACCTTTTCAAGCATTCAGAGCACTGATAAGGTTTTTGTCCAGTGTGAGTTCTCTCATGGTGAGTGAGACCAGATTTCTGACTGAAGCTTTTTTGGCATTCAGAGCACTGATACGGTTTCTGTCCAGTGTGAGTTCTCTCATGTTGAGTAAGTGTCATTTTCTCACTGAAGCTTTTCCAGCATTCAGAGCACTGATATGGTTTGTGCCCAGTATGGATTCTCTCATGTTTAGTGAGACCAGATTTCACACGGAAGCTTTTTTGGCATTCAGAGCACTGATAAGGTTTTTGTCCGGTGTGGATTCTCACATGTTTAATGAGAGAGGATTTGAGATTGAAACCTTTCTGGCATTCAGGGCACTGGTACGGTTTTTGTCCAGTATGAATTTTCTCATGTTGAGTGAGATTAATTTTCTGACTGAAGCTTTTCCAACATTCAGAGCACTGATATGGTTTGTGCCCAGTATGGGTTCTCTCATGTTGAGTGAGACCAGATTTCACACGAAAGCTTTTTTGGCACTCAGAGCACTGATAAGGTTTTTGTCCAGTGTGGATTCTCACATGTTCAATGAGATAGGATTTCTGACTGAAGCTTTTTTGGCATTCAGAGCACTGATACGGTTTTTGTCCAGTGTGAGTTCTCTCGTGTTGAGTAAGATTAATTTTCTGACTGAAGCTTTTCCAGCATTCAGAGCACTGATATGGTTTGTGCCCAGTATGGGTTCTCTCATGTCGAGTGAGACTAAACTTCTCACTGAAGCTTTTTTGGCACTCAGAGCACTGATAAGGTTTGTGCCCAGTGTGGATTCTCGCATGTTGAATGAGAGAGGGTTCATGATTGAAACCTTTCTGGCATTCAGCGCACTGACAAGGTTTTTGTCCGGTGTGAGTTCTCTCATGTTTAGTAAGATTACTTTTCTGACTGAAGCTTTTCCAGCATTCAGAGCACTGATATGGTTTGTGTCCAGTGTGGATTCTCTGATGTCGAGTGAGACCAGATTTCACATAGAAGCTTTTTTGGCACTCAGAGCACTGATAAGGTTTTTGTCCAGAATGGATTCTCTCATGTTGAATTAAATTTGTTTTCCCACTGAAGCTTTTCCAGCATTTAGAGCACTGATAAGGTTTCTGTCCAGTGTGAGTTCTTTCATGTTGAGTGAGACCAGATTTCCGACTGAAGCTTTTTTGGCATTCAGAGCACTGATATGGTTTTTGTCCAGTGTGAATTCTCTCATGTTGAGTGAGACCAGATTTCTGACTGAAGCTTCTCTGGCATTCAGGGCACTGATACGGTTTTTGTCCAGTGTGAGTTCTCTCATGTTGAGTAAGATTAATTTTGTGACTGAAACTTTTACAGCATTCAAAGCACTTATACGGTTTGTGCCCAGTATGGATTCTCTCATGTCGAGTGAGACGAGATTTCACACTGAAGCCTTTTTGGCACTCAGAGCACTGATAAGGTTTGTGCCCAGGGGAGATTTGCACTTGTTGAATGAGAGAGGATTTGTGATTGAAACCCTTCTGGCATGCAGGGCACTGACAAAGTGTTTGTCCAGTGTGAGTTTTCTCATGTTCAGTGAGATGGAATTGATAACTAAAGCTGTTCTCACATTCATTGCTCTTATTTGAGATGTATATATCTCCATGTTGCATTTGTTCTTGGATACATGCCATGTTAAGACTGAATCTGATTCCAGAGTCTGCACTTGTTTATGTTACACTCAGCATTAACATCTACAATGCACTGCACATTCTCTGCCAAACATTTGCATTTAGCTAATGATAGCTTTTATGTGGATATAATTTTTCTTACCACTAAAGGCAGCCTATCTAACTTGTTTTATAAATTTTCACAGAGGAGCCCCTTGCTTTTATTAATATGCCCCTCACGTAGCTATTTTCTCCAAGATATGCCTAGGTGAGTTCTTTCAAGTATAATTAGACTAACTTCGTGACTCAAGTTTACCGCATTTGATTTAGGAGTTTTAAAAGTCCTTATAAGTTCTTTGGCGTTTAGTGCTTACACGTTAGATAAATGTGTTTATACAAGTGATGATCAGGGATTAGGACAAACCACACTGATTTTACAGTAACACTGGGCCCTTCTGAGCTTCCTATCCCAGTACAAGCTTTTCTTGCTGTGTGGCTAAAGCCACAGCAGGTACATGATCGACTTTGGCAGGCCGGGACACTTTGAAACAACTCGGTTCAACCCAAGAGACAGAGTTGGTGGAGAAAAGCTTTCTATATTTTGCTGTAATGACAACAAAGAAAGAATTTTCACAATTACTTTCTTTTAAACAATGTTTTGTCTCCTCTTGAATCACAGGAGATGTAGATGAAAGATTGTTCTTTTCAATTGAGGTGGTTGGTCATCATGACAATTCTGTCACATCATGTGTACGGATACTACTTTGTTGGGGAGGTGTTTGGGTCTGCAAGGCATTCTTTATATACCATCCGATCAAATTTACAACGCTGATTCGTTTCCTGTCAGGTGCACTGTGTGGAGATCAATTGTCATCAATGTTCTTAGTTCTTACATACCTTGAAATGGTAAATTTGGTAATTGCTTTGGGTCATTTTACTTAAGGGACTTGACAACTTATAATGACCATAAGAAATCTGAGAAATCAGTTCGACATTCAGCAGTTTCTTCCACTCCACATTCCTCACCATTCCTGGCGGAAAGAATTTGTTTCTCTTTAGAGCTCTAGAATGTAGAATCTTTTACTTTCTTCATAATAATCCTTTACATCGAGTTTCATTTTTGGTTCTTGTTTCAGTGACCTGTAGAAATAGATTTAGAGATTGTAAATGAACACAAAGAAATAATATTGATGACTGTTTTCTTTGCAGAAAGAAAGCATTCACAGAAATGAGGTAGGAAATCAGTTTGAGTAGCATCTCTGACAGGGGTGAAACAGCTCGAGACATCTCTTGAATACTGTGTAGCTAGGGAACTTGGAACCATTGGAACTCAATGTTCTGAGAGCAAAATTAGTGAATACGGAAGAAAGAAACACAAGTTACACATACATTGCAACACAGATTGTCAGAAGCATCCAACACCAACAATTTACTCTTTCTGTGACAATGGCTGGCATCACAATAAGATATCTGTAACACCTTTAATTTATTATCAGATATTGTTTACTCTCCTGTCCACTTAGAAGATTCATCTCTTCCTTATTTCAGCGATCCATGAAGGGACATTTTATTGAACACTGGTACAACTCCCGGCGTGCGACAAACTTTGCCAGAGAACCCTTACTATTGCTAACAGCCCTACAGGAAGAGGCAGAAAGAAGAAAGCATCACACAATTTATGAAACTGGAGATAATTAGCCTGACCCTGGAGTACACTAACTTTTGTAAGGAAACATGCTCAAAGCAGCTAGCATAGAGACAAATAAGGAAGAGGACTATATAAAAGTCAAATATTTGTTTTCTTTTATTTAATTTTTATTATAATCACAAGCTATATAGCTAGAGAATAGTCTGGAAAGGGAGTCAAATTCTGGAATTAAAGAGATATAAAAAAACAAAGAGACTAGAGAAGAAAAAGTGAAAAATTAAAAAGAGGGTTATACGAAACCTTACCATATGTTTATTTATTTTAGATTCCTCAGAGGGTGGCAGCCACACCGCCTGGGCCGTCCCCAAATACCTGAAAGGAAGTAAAGAGATACTTCAACCAAGAGCTTATTTGCATCAAATGTGAATCACTCTCCATCCTATCTTCCAAACAAAGTCCTAAAAATGCAAAACAAAATTAACTCTTGTTCTCTGCAAAACCATTGTAAAGCACTTTTGATCTATGAAAAACTAGACTTTTTGCAGGAAAACCTTTTTATTCTCCTAGTATCTAAAACTAACCTTACAAAACACATCTTCTTCCAAATCCAAACCTTGCGCTACAAGAACACAAAAAGAACCATGATCCCTTGCTGAAAAAGGTGAGTGAACATACATCGCACCCACAGGCTGAACAAGGTCTGAGTGAACAGACAGCGCACGCATAGGTTGAACAATGTCTGAGTGAACATACAGCACACCTACAGGCTGAGCAAGTTCTGAGTCAACATACAGCACACCCATAGGCTGAACAAGGTCTGAGTGAACATACAGAGCACCCACAGGCTGCCCGCTGTACAATGCCCGAGTCAACATACAGTGCACCCACAGCTGAGTCCATGACTTTATAAACCCCATCTTTCCATTTACAGCCCATGAAGCAATACAATTAACAAACATTTGGTTGACATACAGTATTTTAAAGTCATCGTACATAATTGTGCCCAACCTCCCTAAATCGGTTAACCACTCTCAGATTTACAGAAACCATGCTCTCTGAGCAACACAAATTCAAGTTTAAGCTGATGCAGCATGCAAATGAATGCTGAGAAATGACGGCAACAAGGCATCAATGCAAATCCAATCTCTGTTCTTAATGTGAACCAGGAGTGGAAGAGAGGCAACCCACCCCAATGAGCATTGAAGACGGGTGGAGGCAGCAGGAGACACGTCACCTATAACACGTCAAATGGCTGGTGGGCGATGTTAAAGTCAGCAAGTCAGATGAAGGACATTCAGGATGGCAGGGCCCACAGAAACTCTGTTGTGATGGGAACTATCCCATGAGCAAGTGAAAAAGATGCAGATTGGATGACAATATGCAATTAGTGACCACTGGCTTGGAAGGGTAAGGAGTGAAGCAATGCCTTGTACTATGAATGGTCACCCATTCCATGGCTGGTAAAAGTGAATGGAGGCCAGCATGGCTATCCAGCTGTAGTAGGGTCCAAAAAGTAGAAATCGAGGCTCCAGGTATATTTCTTAAAAGAAACTTTATTCAGGAGAAAAGGAACCCACGACAGCTCCGAGAAAGGGCAAGCAGATAATGACATAGGCTTGTACAAGAATCTAGATCTCTGGAGGCAGAGAACCTAAAGATTCCAATAACATCACAATACAAAATAAGCAAGCTTTATTGATACAAGGAAGTAAACAATACATAACTTACTACACACCCCCTTCCTATAACAATGAGAGACATAATAAATAAACATTTAGTAATATACAAAATCATCAGAACGAAAAGGAGAAGATCTTATACGAGAACTGCTCCTCAATTGTTTACAATCACCAGAAGCATTAGTGAGATTATGACTAACAGTTGTGAGATTGGATGAGGTATTACCATCAACGCTAACAGAGCTGCCAGAAGAGACAGTGACATTGTTGTCCCCTCTGTCCCTTAAAGGGAGAGACGAATTGACATTGCTTTCACTATTGTTGCGAAAGGACGTTAAATCACCCAAATCAAACCAATCCATGTCAGGTTGAGTTTTAAATTTGTGGAGGATGATTTTTGCTTGTTCATTGGTTAATTTAATTAAAGCATTGCGGTTCCACCATCCACGATCCTGTAAAAGAATAGCCATTCGAGAAACTTTAAGTATTTTCACTGGTTCAGTGAATTTAGATTGACCTTTGGTGACTTTAGATGGTTTCTTAATAAGAACCCAGTCACCAGGAGACAACGTGACTTCTGTTACGTGTTTTCTTTCATCATAGTTTCTTTTATAAGAAGCTTGCTTTTGTTCCACATGTTTTCTAATTTTGTGTAAGTCCAAGCTGGGTGTATAATCAATTTTATCAATCAACCAGGAAGGATTGAGAGAAGAAATGGGTTTTCTACCTCCAAGTAATACATAGGGTGAAACATCGGTAGTTGAGTGAGGAATAGTGTTGTAGCTCCACACTTTTTGACTAACATACTTAGATACATCTAACCTGTTGGCTATGGCAGTTTGTACACCCTCTTTTAACAATTTGTTTGCTCGCTCAACCAGGCCATTGGACGCTGGGCTATACAAAGGTGCTAGTATGTGTTTAACCATATATTCCCCAAGAAAATTCTCAAAATCGTTAGAAACAAAGTGTGTACCGTTGTCAGTGACAATTTCCTTGGGCAAACCCTCTATTAAAAATACACGTTGCAGGAAGGCGATGGCAGAATTCGAATCTGAATTCCGCACAAACGCTAAGTACAGCCATTTGGAGAAATAATCAATTACTACAACTAGATATTTAGTGTCGCTCCCTAGTAAATTGAAGGGACCTGAAAAATCCATTCCCAACTTCTGCCAGGGACCTTTAGGCCAATCAACTGGACATAAAGGAGAAGTAGAAGTGTGCCAATGTTTATCCGAACATAAACATTCTGGACACTTGTCAACATAGGATTTGACCTGAGCATCAATCCCAGGCCACCAGTAGGTTTCTTTGATCTTATGAACTGTACATGAAATACCCAAATGACCTTGGTGGGCGAGTGAAACAATTTTATCTCTCATACCTTCTGGTGGAACAAATTTATCTTGCCTAACAAGAATATCATTAACTATAGATAATTCATGAGCCACTTGAGAAAATGATCTATCTTGCATGGACATACTTCGGTCACATGGCCAGCCATTGACCAAGAATCTTTTGACTCTTTTTAAGCACAAATCTTGACCACAGCATTTAATCCATTATTTTTCAGAAAGTTTTACATCTTGCATTAAATCACTCATAGAAAAGACACAGTCAAAGTCATCATTGTTGGTATGATCGTTTACATTCTCAAGAGGCATGCGTGAAAGACAGTCTGCTCTTATATTCTTACCCCGAGAATATATTTAATGTCGAAATTGAATTCTTGTAGCCTTGCCAGGAGTCTGATAAGTCTAGAGGAAGCTTTGTTTGAAGAACTATCACCTAACATGTACATGAGCGGTTTGTGGTCAGTGCAAAGTTGAAATTTAGACCCCCAAATATACATCTTAAGTTTTTCAACTGCCCACGAACACGCTAGAGCTTCTCTCTCTCAATTGTGCTATAATTGAGCTCCGCACCACTTAAAGTTCTAGAAGCGAAAGCCACTGTATACTCCTGACCATCAATAATTTGGCTGAGAACAGCCCCTAAACCCTTTGAGCTGGCATCAACTGTTATAATGGTCATTTGGCCATGCGTAAAGGGTCTGATAGCAGGGGCCTCCAGAATTAATTTCTTAACAGAGTCAAATGACACTTGAGTATCTTCGGACCAAATATACTTTGCATTTTTTCGTAATAGATTCCTCAAAGGTTGTACAACGATGGCATAGCCTTGCACGAAACGCGCATAATATTCACTTAAACCTAAGAATGCCCTTAGGGAGTCCTTGTCTAAAGGTTTAGGTGCATCTTTAATGGCATTGAGTAAGGATAATTTAGGTTTTATGCCTTCCACGGAAATGTTGTGTCCTAAGTAATCCACCTGTTGAGTGATAAATTTACATTTATTTTTATTTACAGTCATGCCATACTTTTCCAGTTTCTGTAAAACTTCTTCTAGAAGAACGTAATGGGCTTCTAATGTATCGGTGTGGATTAATATGTCGTCTTGGAAAGCCTGGATACCATTGCACTGCGCAAACATTTGGTCCATGAGTCTCTGGAAAACACTTGCCGCGGATGTTAATCCAAACGGCAAGCGCTTGTACATGTAAACCCCAAAGGGGGTAACAAAAGTGGTGAGATGCTGTGATTCTTTGGATAGGGGAATCTGATGATAGGCTGAACGCAAATCAATAGTAGTGAAAAACGTACTGCCTCCCAGCTTAGCAAGCATCTCTTAGATTCTCTGTAAGGGATGGCAATCTACAACGATGTTGCGGTTCAGGACTCTTAGATCTGCACACAGACGAATATCGCCTGAGCTCTTCCGTGCGACTACAGCAGCGGAAACCCACTCAGAAGATTCTATTGGTGCAATGATATCTTGTGAACACATTTCTTCAAGTAGTTTCTGTAAGTCATCTCTAGCAGATAGGGGAACGGGCCAACACTTTTGAATCACGGGGATAACATTCTTTTTGAGTTTAATGGTGTGTTGGAAACCTTTAACCAATCCTACCTTATCTGAAAATACGCTAGAATATTTGGAACAAAGATTGGTTAAAGTAGAGTCTTCATAAGAAAATGATTGTAAAACATTCAAAGGTTCTTGTACTGCAGCTACAACTGGTGGATCCCCCAAAACAAGAGGTTCAGAATGACCGGGTTTGAGAATTATACCTAATTTTGCTTGATCTTGCCAACCAAGAATATCCCGCCCATTAAGGGCTACATAAATTTTGGTATAGATATCCCTGTCTTTAAATTTGATCGAATCACAAAAATACCCAAACATTACAATGTCATAATCCCCAAACGCTTTTGGATTGACATCACTAGGTTTAAGTATTGACTTGCACCATAATTTTGCAAATGTTTTTTCATCTAAAATGGTGATAGGAGATCCGGAATCTGCCATAACATTGATTTCTATAGAACCTATTAATACATTACAAATAGGTCCTTTGCACCTTTTAGTTTCACTATGTAAAATGTTAATTTCAATAGAGGATAAAAGATTGTTCATGCCATCACAAAGTATGTCCTCTTCTACGTTAAGAAAATTAACTTTATTTCTTGGCCTGAATGATTTACATACAGTGTAAAAATGTCCTATTTTCTTACAAGTATTGCATCTTTTGCCTTGTGCAGGACAATTTATATAGTTGCCCATATGAAACTTGGATCCACAACGGTAACAAGTACCCTTTTTATCAAAAGGTTTATTCACTTTAGGCTTGGTGGACACAGCGTTTAAATCAGAATTATCTGTTGTGAAAGCGATTACCTTAGAATCTTCAGATTGTCTGCAAATAGTGTCCTGAGTGATAATCTTTGAAGAAATAACAGACCTTTCAATACTGCGTGCTATATCCATTACTTCATCTAGTGATGGATTTTTACAAGTTAAGATTCTTTCTTGAATCTTTTTATTGAAACAATTGAATACAAGTTGGTCACGTAAGGCCGTGTCCAGGTAAGTACCAAACTGGCATTTAGATGCAAGCACACGCAAGACAGCCAAATAATCTTCAATTGACTCTTCCTGAGTTTGCTTGCGTTTGAAGAACATATGTCGCTCAACCATGACTGATGGTTCATCGACATATTGTTTACTCATCCGAGCCAAAGCTTCCGAAAACACATTCCAGGTTTCATCACCAGAAGGGGCAGGTACTATAGGTAAATTATCAAAAACTTCCTGACCAGCGTTACCTAGATGATTGAATAATAGGGCTCTTTTCCTGGAAGCAGAATAATTGGAAGCGTCAATGGATTCCATGTAATTGTCAAAATTCCTATACCATTTATGCCAAGGAGTAATGGGTTTACCTGTTTTTTCTAAAAAAGGAGGTGGTTGCATGACATTATTGGATGAGGCTGACATTTCTAATGAAATGAAATTGCTAACATCAATAAAAGAAAAGTAAATAAGTGTGCAAACGGTATAAACAATATACAATATGTAAATACATGGTAGAGTATTTTTGTGTAATTTCTCTATTTTGTCACGTTGCGTTTAGAATAGACGATCGATACACAGTAGGCGTGTGTATCGCCGTGAAATACCTTCTTTTCCTCGTTGCGTCTTTAAATAGACTTTTGTCACGTTGCGTTTAGAATAGACGATCGATACACAGTAGGCATGTGTATCGCCGTGAAATACTTTCTTTTCCTCGTTGCGTCTTTAACCCCTTGACCGCGATCGGAATTCCGCTCGTATGCTGGACATTCCGATCGCGGGTGGGGTCGTGACGAGCTCAGCTCGTCATGTGCACAGCGCTACCGCGCAGCATGACGAGCTGAGCTCGTCATGAGCACGGAAAGGGTTAAATAGACGATCGTTGGAAGATTAAGATGGCCACAAAGATGTAAAGTAGTAGTAGTAGGCTTTGCGGTAGCTGAAGAAATGAAGTCAAAGTGTGTGCTCATTACAGAAAACAAACAGCTGATTAACGCTCATAGGTTGCTATGGCAACGAAGTAACAACAAAATTCAAGATGGCTGCTAGTGACGTGAACAACGTGATGACGATGAGCGTAAAATGCGTGCTGTTTCTAAAGTTAGTGGAGCACACAAGAGAAGCACTGTTGCGGTGACGTGAGGAAGATAGAGCATTCGAAGAACGTAACTTGAAGGATGCAATGCTGTGCGCAGAAGAACACAATTTGAAGGATACAATGTCGTGCGCATTGGAATGCAAAGGCCAGTTTGAGAAATCACAAGGCAGCAACGGCACAAACAGTAAGCTGAATGGAAGTAAACTTACAGTTTGAAGTGAAGGGTGCCGATTTGAGAGGTGCCGATTTCTAGTTGCAGATAAGATAATCTGTTAGCAGGTTTCAAAATGTAATTCGCAGGTTTCAAAGTCGAATTCAAAGGTGCGGACGCAAGAAGTCCGAAAGTATAAACAATGACAGTACCTTAAGTGCGCTGCTTTGTGGTTTTCATAAATGAAAGATGAAGTTGAAATCCGTACCGGGATGAAGAAGCATAAAACGATGCTTAAAAGTAATCCATTTAAGTAGAGTCCGAGACGTATGAAGACAGCAAAATGAGTAATAGCATAGGTCGGTGGGTTCCAATGGACCAAAAAATAGACCGTCGCCAATAAGTGTAGTAGGGTCCAAAAAGTAGAAATCGAGGCTCCAGGTATATTTCTTAAAAGAAACTTTATTCAGGAGAAAAGGAACCCACGACAGCTCCGAGAAAGGGCAAGCAGATAATGACATAGGCTTGTACAAGAATCTAGATCTCTGGAGGCAGAGAACCTAAAGATTCCAATAACATCACAATACAAAATAAGCAAGCTTTATTGATACAAGGAAGCAAACAATACATAACTTACTACACCAGCACAGGGCAGGGCAGGTATATGAGCGAACAGAGTAGCTGTGCCAGAACACACTAGTCATGCCAATATTAATGTATGTATCTATATATATTGTATTTCTATAGCACAAACCTAGCCCAAAGGCAATGGAGCAAACATAGTTAACAAGTGATAGTTGAGGTAGCTTGTTTGTGGACAGTTAATGCACTTGTGATGTAGGGTTCTTTAATGTGATGTGCATTCAACTCTTTCATAAATTGGAGCAACTTTGGGGATGTCCTGATGAATACGGGGATGGTTTTCAAATGTTTTCTGCTCACCTCTTATCCTTTTGACCCTCTGATGAGGGGGCATAGGTGAAACTGTTGAAACCAATGGAAATAGAGATAAAACATTTTTGATGGAGAGAAGTTTGTTAGAAGGGTGATCTCATTGATGTGGGAGCCAAGTGTTTGGGTCCCCTCAGAAAAGGGACAATGGATAGGAAGGTTGATGGGGAGATTAGAGCACTCTAGGGCAGTCATGTGGGATCGGAAATTCGGGGCTCCTGGCATTCCAACAGATGAGGTCAGGGAATATACCAGAGTGCATTACTTCTGTGCAGACGGAGACCCGATGGGACTGCAGCTAGTGGAATGACTAACAGGAAGTGTTCAGTGATCCACCAACTTTGTAGTGAAGAGGACACCACAGCAGTGAGCTAATTCATGTTTATTCGGCATTGAAGGAGAAGAGCAAGTAATAGGTCATCACTTCACGGAGGCCCTCACCAACTGTCACTACATAGTTCCATAGTGGAACTATGACTATATAACAGTCTATAACCAAGTAACCCAACACCACACACCTTCCCTTTATAAGAACAATTAAGCTTAATGACAACGTATATCCTAATAAAGCACATGACTCTTGAATTATGCAGTTAACAACATAAACTTAGCATTACATTGTGCAAAACTGCAAATAGATTTACAAAATAAACTCAAAGGCTCCCCTTACCCTCCCACAACATTATTTTTAACTTTGAAGGAAGTGCAACAGTTCTTCCTGTGATATTTGTTTTAGCCCCCTTGAGGGGTACAATTGGAACTACACTGTGATATAAACTGTGTTCCCTTGCACCAACATTACTGGTAGATGCATGTACATTCACCAACGGGCTTCCAATCATTGAATTCAAAGATAGAGTAAGCGAAGTAGATGAGGAACTATTTTGTAAATCATTTGAACTACTATTTGGTGGAGAACAGTTGCTATTCACCTCATTGTCCACTTCTTCCCATAATCAATCAATCAATCAATCATGTCACTTATAAAGCGCACTACATACCCGCGAGGGTCTCAAGGCGCTGGGGGAAGAGGGGGGTGGTGCTGCTACTGATCGAAGAGCCAGGTCTTGAGGAGTCTTCTGAAGGCCAGTAGGTCTTGGGTCTGTCGGAGGTTGGTGGGGAGGGTGTTCCAGGTCTTGGCGGCGAGGTGGGAGAAGGATCTGCCGCCGGCGGTCGTTTTCCGGATGCGGGGGACTGTGGCGAGGGCGAGGCTGGTCGAGCGGAGCTGGCGGGTGGGGGTGTAGAAGCTGAGTCGTCTGTTGAGGTAGGCTGGTCCGGAGTTGTGGAGTGCTTTGTGTGCGTGGGTGAGGAGCTTGAAGGTTATCCTCTTGTTGACAGGGAGCCAGTGCAGGTCTCTCAGGTGGGGTGTGATGTGGCTGCGTCGGGGGATGTCGAGGATAAGACGTGCAGAGGCGTTCTGGATGCGTTGCAGCCGTCTCAGGAGCTTAGCCGTCGTTCCTGCGTAGAGGGCGTTTCCGTAGTCCAGCCTGCTGGTGACGAGGGCCTGGGTGACTGTTTTTCTTGTTTCGGTGGGGATCCACTTGAAGATCCTGCGGAGCATTCGGAGGATGTTGAAGCAGGATGCGGAAACGGCGTTGACTTGCTTAGTCATGGAGAGGGTGGGGTCGAGGATGACCCCTAGGTTGCGTACGTGGTCGGTGGGTGGCGGGGCTGCTCCCAGTGATGTTGGCCACCAGGAGTCGTCCCAGGCTGAAGGGTTGGAACCAAGGATGAGGACCTCCGTCTTGTCCGAGTTCAGCTTCAGGCGGCTGGTCCTCATCCATTCGGCGACGGCCTTCATTCCTTCGTGGAGGTGGGCTTTGGCGGTGTGAGGGTCTTTGGTGAGGGAGAGGATCAGCTGGGTGTCGTCGGCGTAGGAGATGATGTTGAGGTTGTGCTGTCGGGCGACGTGGGCGAGGGGTGCCATGTAGATGTTGAACAGCGTTGGGCTGAGGGAGGAGCCTTGGGGTACGCCGCAGATGATCTTGGTGGCCTTGGATCGGAAGGGGGCGAGGCGGGCGCTTTGTGTTCTGCCGGAAAGGAAGGATGTGGTCCAGTCCAGGGCCTTCTCTTGGATCCCGGCGTCGTGAAGGCGTGTTCGTAGTGTGTGGTGGCAGACCGTGTCGAAGGCGGCTGATAGGTCCAGGAGGATGAGGGCTGCTGTTTCTCCGTTGTCTAGCAGGGTCCTGATGTCATCGGTGGCGGCGATGAGGGCGGTTTCGGTGCTGTGGTTGCTGCGGAAGCCGGACTGGAAAGGGTCCAGGATGTTGTTCTCCTCGAGGTAGCGGGTCAGTTGTTTGTTGACGATTTTCTCGGTGACCTTCGCGGGGAACGGGAGCAGAGAGATGGGTCGGAAGTTCTTGAGGTCCTTGGGGTCTGCCTTGGGTTTCTTGAGTAAGGCGGTGATCTCGGCGTGCTTCCAGCTTTCCGGGAAGGTTGCTGTCTCGAAGGAGATGTTGATTATTTTCCGGAGATGGGGCGCGATGGCTGTACTGGCTTTGTTGAAGATGTGGTGAGGGCACGGGTCTAGCGGTGAACCGGAGTGGATGGTGTTCATGATCTCGCTGGTGTCCTCGTCGTTGATGTTGGTCCAGGAGAGCAGGCGGTTGGTGGTTGTGGGGGCAGTGGTCTCGGTGGTTGCCGGGGCGGTCGTGGTGTTGAAGCTGCCGTGGATGTCGGCGATTTTGCGGTGGAAGAAGGTGGCCAGTGAGTCGCACAGGTCTCGCGACGGCTGGATGTCGTTGGTGTTGGAGCTGGGGTTGGAGAGTTCCTTCACGATGTTGAAGAGCTCTTTGCTGTTGTGTGCGTTGTTGTCTAGGCGGTCTTTGAGTGAGGCCCTTTTGGCGGATCTGATGAGGTGATGGTGACTGCGGGTGGCGCTCTTGTGGGCGGCGCAGCTGTCCGCTGTCCGTTCGTGGAGCCAGATCTTCTCCAGTTTTCGGCATGTTCGTTTGGAGGCCTGGAGGTCTTCGGTGAACCAGGTGGCTTTCTTGCTGGTGTGGCTGTTGGGTGGATTCTTGAGCGGGGCGAGGTTGTTGGCGCAGTCGTCGATCCACTGTCTGAGGTTGCGGGCGGCGGTGTCGGGGTCGGAGGGTTCGGCGGGTGGGCTCAGGGCGAGGTTGTGGTTAGCTGGTCTTCCGTGACTCTGCTCCAGCAGCGGCGAGGCATTTGTTCGGTGCGGTGGTGCGTGGTGGGCTTCCTGTAGGTGAAGTGGATGCAGTGGTGGTCAGTCCAGTGGGGTTCGGAGGTGTGGTTGAAGGAGACGTGTGGGCTTGCGGAAAAGATGGAGTCTAGCGTGTGGCCGGCGGCGTGGGTGGGTGTAGTCACGAGCTGTCTGAGTCCGAGGGTGGCGAGGTTGTCGATCAGGGTGGTGGAGTTGGTGTCCTTGTTGTTCTCGAGGTGGAAGTTCAGGTCCCCGAGGAGGATGTAGTCCGTGGAGGCGATGGCGTGTGTGCTGACGAAGTCAGCGATGGAATCGCTGAACTGTGGTCGGGGTCCGGGGGTCTGTAGATGAGGGTTCCTCTGAGGGTGGTGTTGGGATCGGTGTGGATCTGGAAGTGCATGTGTTCGGCGGTGCTGAGGGTGTCGTCGGTGTTGGTTGAGACTCTGAGGGTGTTCCTGTGGACGATGGCGATGCCTCCTCCGACTCCGTTAGTGCGGTCCCTGCGGGTGATCTTGTATCCGTCCGGGATGGCAATGGCGATGTCGGGAGCTGAAGCGGGATTCAGCCAGGTCTCCGTCAGGAATGCGACGTCTGGGGAGGTTGAGCCGAGAAGGTCCCAGAGTTCGATGGCGTGTTTGCGGGCGGAGCGGGTGTTGAGGAGGATGCATCTGAGGTAGTTGGGTTCTTTCCTGGGCGGTGGTTTGGCGGGGCGGGTGCTGGCGAAGCTGCAGTTCCGGCAGGTGAAGGGCCCTTGGGTGCGCTTCGGGGTGGCCTGGTAGCAGGCGTGATCTTTTCCGGGGTTGAGTGCGTGGAGGGTGCTGGCGTCGTATCGGCGTCTGTTGATGTGGCGGGCGCGGGGGATGCCCGGACCAGGGGGTCTGGCGCTGGGTGCGGTCACGGCGCGGACGGGCGCAGACGGGCTTGCCTTAGGCGCGCCTTCGGCGCGCCAGCGGCGCGGCCGCGCAGCGGCCGCCATAAATGGGGAGGTGGGAGGGAGGAGCAGGGAATGGGGCAGCGAATGGGCAGTGAGGGGGCGGGGCCGCAGGGGCGCAGCGGCGGGAAACAGGCACAGAAGGAAAAACGAGCACAATCAGGGCATCAAGGGGGCACAGAAAGGAAAAAACGAGCACAATCAGGGGCAGCAAGGGGGCACAGAAAGGAAAAACGAGCACAATCAGGGGCAGCAAGGGGGCACAGAAAGGAAAAAACGAGCACAATCAGGGGCAGCAAGGGGGCACAGAAAGGAAAAACGAGCACAATCAGGGGCAGCAAGGGGGCACAGAAAGGAAAAAAACGAGCACAATCAGGGGCAGCAAGGGGGCACAGAAAGGGAAAAAAACGAGCACAATCAGGGGCAGCAAGGGGGTACAGAAAGGAAAAACGAGCACAATCAGGGCATCAAGGGGGCACAGAAAGGGGAAAAAAATGAGCACAATCAGGGGCAGCAAGGGGGCACAGAAAGGAAAAACGAGCACAATCAGGGGCAGCAAGGGGGCACAGAAAGGAAAAACGAGCACAATCAGGGGCAGCAAGGGGGCACAGAAAGGAAAAACGAGCACAATCAGGGGCAGCAAGGGGGCACAGAAAGGAAAAAACGAGCACAATCAGGGGCAGCAAGGGGGCACAGAAAGGAAAAAAACGAGCACAATCAGGGGCAGCAAGGGGGTACAGAAAGGAAAAACGAGCACAATCAGGGGCAGCAAGGGGGCACAGAAAGGAAAAAACGAGCACAATCAGGGGCAGCAATAGGCACAGAAAGGAGAAAAAAAACGAGCACAATCAGGGGCAGCAAGGGGGTACAGAAAGGAAAAACGAGCACAATCAGGGGCAGCAAGGGGGCACAGAAAGGAAGGAAAAAACGAGCACAATCAGGGGCAGCAGCAGGGCACACAGACGGAGCTGTGTGGTGGGGGAACGACCTACCAGTCAAGGTTAGTACTGTCTCATCCATCACATTTCCAAGATAAAATGTTTTTACATTTCGAGAGTTTGCTAAAATGCCAAACTTTCCCATTACTTAACTTAGCTGAACAAGAGAACACTTTATTCACTTTGTATGGCTGAGAAAAGTGACTGTCTCCCTTACTTACTCCCTTGTCTAGTTTAATGCACATCCAATCACCTTCCTTAAGAGACACTTCCTTGACACAATTTATCTTCCATAATAGTTCTTGTAAGTCTGACGTGCATCCTCTAGATTGGATCTGACCACCTTAGGGGACCACTTGCTCTGATACTCATGAGACATCCACACAGAATTATCCCTTGTGAATGATTCAGTCCCCTCAATATTTTAAAGGGGCTGTAACCCATTACAGTGGGAGTGATTCTATACGCCCATACTAGTTTGTCCAGTTCCAATTCATTACCAGCATTGAGAGCTGCCTGAATACTGCCCATGATTACTCTATTGAACCTTTCTACAGCGCCATTACTGGTGGGATGATATACAGGCATTTTCTTCACTTGAACACCATTTCTCACCAGGAAATGTGTAAACTTCTCAGTTGTAAATTTTAGGCCTTTGTCACTCATAAGTGACTTAGGAATACCTTCCCTCAAGAATGTTTTCCCAAGGAAGGAAACTACACATGTTGTGTCCCCTCATTCACACACTTCTAATTCTGGCCATGTGGAGTACATATCAAATAGTACAATGATGTTTTTGGGAACCCCCTTACTATCCAATATTGGGCCAAAATATCAATGGTCAAAACTTCCCAAGCATTTGAGAGAATTCCACTTATGCCTAGGGGTGTCCTAAAAACTGCACAGGTCTTATCTGTATTAGCACAATGTACACAATTTATTATATATTTTTCCATATTTGAGTCTATTCCAGGCCACCAGTAGGAAAGTATAACCCTCTGTTTAGATCTAACTTTTCCTAGATGCCCTTTATGTGTCATGTCAAGAATTTTTGGGCGAAGTGTTTGCAGTGGGACAGATCCACCAACTTTGTAGTGAAGAGGACACCACAGCAGTGAGCTAATTCATGTTTATTCGGCATTGAAGGAGAAGAGCAAGTAATAGGTCATCACTTCACGGAGGCCCTCACCAACTGTCACTACATAGTTCCATAGTGGAACTATGACTATATAACAGTCTATAACCAAGTAACCCAACACCACACACCTTCCCTTTATAAGAACAATTAAGCTTAATGACAACGTATATCCTAATAAAGCACGACTCTTGAATTATGCAGTTAACAACATAAACTTAGCATTACATTGTGCAAAACTGCAAATAGATTTACAAAATAAACTCAAAGGCTCCCCTTACCCTCCCACAACATTATTTTTAACTTTGAAGGAAGTGCAACAGTTCTTCCTGTGATATTTGTTTTAGCCCCTTGAGGGGTACAATTGGAACTACACTGTGATATAAACTGTGTTCCCTTGCACCAACATTACTGGTAGATGCATGTACATTCACCAACGGGCTTCCAATCCTTGAATTCAAAGATAGAGTAAGCGAAGTAGATGAGGAACTATTTTGTAAATCATTTGAACTACTGTTTGGTGGAGAACAGTTGCTATTCACCTCATTGTCCACTTCTTCCCATAACCATTGCTTAGTACTGTCTCATCCATCACATTTCCAAGATAAAATGTTTTTACATTTTGAGAGTTTGCTAAAATGCCAAACTTTCCCATTACTTAACTTAGCTGAACAAGAGAACACTTTATTCACTTTGTATGGCTGAGAAAAGTGACTGTCTCCCTTACTTACTCCCTTGTCTAGTTTAATGCACATCCAATCACCTTCCTTAAGAGACACTTCCTTGACACAATTTATCTTGCCATAATAGTTCTTGTAAGTCTGACGTGCATCCTCTAGATTGGATCTGACCACCTTAGGGGACCACTTGCTCTGATACTCATGAGACATCCACAAAGAATTATACCTTGTGAATGATTCAGTCCCCTCAATATTTTAAAGGGGCTGTAACCCATTACAGTGGGAGTGATTCTATACGCCCATACTAGTTTGTCCAGTTCCAATTCATTACCAGCATTGAGAGCTGCCTGAATACTGCCCATGATTACTCTATTGTACCTTTCTACAGCGCCATTACTGGTGGGATGATATACAGGCATTTTCTTCACTTCACTTCACTTTAACACCATTTCTCACCAGGAAATGTGTAAACTTCTCAGTTGTAAATTTTAGGCCTTTGTCACTCATAAGTGACTTAGGAATACCTTCCCTCAAGAATGTTTTCACACACTTCTAATTCTGGCCATGTGGAGTACATATCAAATAGTACAATGATGTTTTTGGGAACCCCTTACTATCCAATATTGGGCCAAAATATCAATGGTCAAAACTTCCCAAGCATTTGAGAGAATTCCACTTATGCCTAGGGGTGTCCTAAAAACTGCACGGGTCTTATCTGCATTAGCACAATGTACACAATTTATTATATATTTTTCCATATTTGAGTCTATTCCAGGCCACCAGTAGGAAAGTATAACCCTCTGTTTAGATCTAACTTTTCCTAGATGCCCTTTATGTGTCATGTCAAGAATTTTTGGGCGAAGTGTTTGCAGTGGGACAGTTCAATTTCCCCTGAACAGAAATCCTGAGTCGGAGATAGACAGTTCTTCTTTGAGAACCCAAAATTTCTTACACTCTTCAATCAATTAATTTTTACTGGGCCATCCCTGTAAAACATATTCAATAATCTTCTCCAAAAACTTTATCCTGATCATACCCTGTCATCCACTCACTCGCTGAGATAGCGTTGGTACCACAATCCACAATGGCTACATTAGAACCATCCCATTCACAAGTTCTTTCACTGGTTACTTCACTTTCCTTCTGTGACTTGTTCAAGTAGTCCACTTCAGGCCTTGAAAAATCTACTCACCCACTCGCAAGTGCGAGTAAAGTTTTATCAGGTCGAGCTATTTTTAGAACCTACTAGTCCCATCTGGCGAGTGAATTTAGGCTGGAAAGGAACAGGTGTTCTGTTCATTCAGAAAGTGAATGAGCAATAAAGATGCCATTAAATCTTATTTTTATCTTGACACATTTGCTGGCTGTTGAACGAAAGAGGTCAAATGTCAGTTTGTCTTTTTACTAACTGCTGCTCGGAAACTGGATTTTATTTTTTATCTCTTTTACTAGAGTTAGAGGTTTTTGTCAACTGAGCTGTCTGAATAGGTCAGTTATTTTTTTCTAACACATAACATTTAAATAAATAGCCCGTTAATAAATATTACAACTATTTCACAAGATATCAGGAATTACAAAAGCACATTTTTTTGTAATTAAGAAGTGTGCTGCAAACAAAGTGTTAAATAGGAGCAAAACAAACCAGAACACTTTACTTGGTGATTTGCAAATGACACATATTTGCTGAAACTCTATTTCCAAACATTATTGTTTGTACACTATATAGTTTTATAAGTAAAACCGCATATCTGTGGGAAAGTTTGTTGCCATTTCAATGTAAAATCTGCTCATTACAAATGACAGTGTGCTACCACTTCATGCTTTAATTATGTATTTATTAAAGGTGATAGTTTTTAAACATGATTTGAGAAACATTCCTGCCCCCGCCCTGATGACAATGCTGTTAATGAACTAAGAGGCAAGTCAGGGGTGATGTGTATCCTGTGGCTAGATTTGTATTATATATGGAAAAACAGTTTAGTATATTAAATCAAACAAAAGAGTTTTTGTATAGCAGACATGCTGAACTCGCACATTTGAAGGTGCTCTCATATGTTATAATAAAGAAAACTTTGGCTAAATAAATTTGAATATTTGCCCACAATCACACCATTTGAAAGCAGTTTATGGGTCAAGAGCATTACAAATAGGTCGAGTAGATTATTTAAGTCACTAGACCTAGTAACATTTTTATGATTTTTCGAGGCCCACGCTTCCTTGTTCTTCCTGCCAGGTAAGTACTCTACTTCATAATCATAGCCAAGAAGTTGTAGCGACATCCTAGCTATGCGGAGTGTAGCCTTTGCCGAACCATCTATTGTCAAACTTTACCCAATGGTTTATAGTCGGTGCGTAACGCGAATTTCTCAATGGCCCATACACACACTAGCATCTCCCTTTCAATGACAGAGTATTTTTCCTCCACTGATGCTAGGGAGCAAGAAGCAAAGAAAACTGTGATTTCAATACCCTTGCTGGTAATTTGTGATAACACTGTGCCTATACCTTTCCCACTGGCATTAGTAGGCAAGACTGTGAAAGCCTTGGGATAAAAACCAGTGTAGTGGTATAGCTGTACATATATCATTTTTAATTCTAGTGAATTCCATTTGTAATTCATCATTCCAACAATTGCCTAATACCTTACGTCTTTTCTGCGAAGTTCCTTACAAATTTTGAGTACAACTTCGATGATCTCCCTCTTAGGAAAATCCCTTTCTCACTAACCTCATGCCCTAAATGTGACACAGAATGCCTGAAGAATTTGCACATTTCCAGTTCAGCTGTTAACCCATAAGTTTTATGTTTCTCCAGGACTTTATTCAAAATTACCTTTGTGCTCATCCCTGCTCTTACCCATGATCAAAATATCTCCCTGAAAATAAGCTACCTTGGGAATGTCCTTTAACAGTTGATGCATCAGCCTCTGGAAAACCGCAGCGGCGGATGCCAACCCAAAGGGCATGTGCACAACACTAAAAGCAGTTAGGCTTCTACACTCCGAATGCAGCATCACCTGGCAGTAGGCCAAGGTCAGATCAATCATGGAAAACCACGGGACCTCCTTTGTCGTCGCTACTAATTCACTGATCCTCGGCAAGGGAAATTTGTCTGCAACAATATTTTTATTGAGATCTCTAAGATCTATACACAGCCTAATTTCCCCGTTTGCTTTCCTGGCCTCTACCAAGGGTGCAAGCCACTCAACACTTTCTATTTGTTCAATGATGCCCCTGCTTTCCAAGGTTTCTAGTTCACAGGCAACTACATCCCTGACACTCAGCGGTATGTTCCTAACCTTGAGGCATGCTGGAACAGCACCCTCTTTTTACACAATTTTGCATACAAAGTTCTTCAATCTGTCCACCTTGCCTGAGAAAACTTCGGGAAAAATTCTCTTCAATGTCCCTACAAGTGCCTGACCAGACTCTTCTAATGAGAGTACCTGATCAGCACAATTCGGGTTTAAATAGATATTCAGAGCCCTTTAATCCACCCATCCCAAAATGGAGGGTCCTACACCAGCAACTTATAACTTATTCGAAGGTCAATCGTCTGTACCCCAGCATAGGAATTCTCTCTCCTGTGAATGTAACAGGATGTATATCTGTTTCCCTCAAATGGTCAACCAAAGTTGCAGCAAATTTTTCCTTCTACACTTTCTTGTCCATGATAGTATAGGGTGAGCCTGAATTCACTACAATAGCAATGCTGACACCCTTAGTGGTCATGTTGCACATAGGTTTGTTTTTGGTAGACGTATCTAAATTTAATACTGGACAATCAACACACAGCACACCTTCGGCCTCAATACCATTGTCCTCATCTGAGTATTCAGAGTCCGACCTTTCGAAAATCAGCCTTACACTCTGAGATCTCTTGTTCTTCTTCCTGCCCACTTTTGTGTAATGTCCCACAACCCCACAGAACAAACTGTTTTCTCTGTTGGCAGGACAACACTTCTCTTTTGCAAGGTGATCTTTGCTGCCACACCTGAAACAGCTCAAATTCTGAATTGAGAAAGGTCCTTTCATCTTCATTTTTACCCCCTCACCATTTACTTCCCTTTACTGAATCACGTATTGGAAATTTTACAAACAGACATACTTTCTTTCTCTTTAGGGTCAGATGCCAAAAAAGTGGTGGCAGCTTTGGCGCATCTCTTGGAAAGTTCACTTTTTCTGACTAAAGCAATGATATCTTTTAAAGATGAATTCACATTTACCCAAAATCTTTCCTGTAAGTTTGAGCCATTGGTGCGCATGAGGATCTGGTCACGGATTAACTTGTCATGCAACGCGCTAAACTTACAGGAAATTGCCAGCTTTTTGAGTGCCGACGCATAGTCTTTAGTGGGTTCCGATTTGTCCTGTTTCCTCTGAAAGAAAGGAAATCTATCTATTGCAGCGCAAACAGCTGGTCGGTAATAGCTGTCAAGGTCTTCTAATATATTTAAATACACATCTTGACTTTTCACCAGTTCTGCATTTTTTTCCCATCTGGTTGAACACAGTAACCCTTCTGCCCCCGACTATGTAAAATAATCTTCTTCTTCTTACACGCAGAAAATCTTCTGAACCTTCATCCTTTATAGCTGAGATATAGTTCAGGAAATACTCTTTCCACTCCGGCCATTTCATTTGGGGAAACAGTAGGGGTGGATTGAGAGAAAAAGTTTGAGCGCACATGGTTATAATAACTCTACTATGTAAAACACACTTGTCACCGTGGATCCAGAGGTGCAACAACAATAATAAAAGCACAATATCCACTTGAAATGACTGTGACATACATTGCACACTGTAAAATGCTCAAGGTGTGCGTCACTGATTCCCACATGCAAACCATATGTAGGTGTGTGTGTTAATTACTCTAGACACCGCTGATTACAGGAAAGTCGTGACGTGTGTCACGCGGTTAAATCGTCTCAATGGGTGTGCGCATCATCGTATAGAGTAAAATATTGTCAGTACTCATATGCAAGAGTTAATAAATAATCAGGAGAAGTGTATGTATCACCGTAAGGAGTACAGTACCTTCAAGGGATACATACGCATGGTATGCGTATCACCATTAGCGCCGTAACATGAGTCCGACTCGCACTCTTAATATTTCCCAGAGTAAATGAGTCTTAATTATGAGGCGCTGAGGGTAAGTGTAAGTAACAGGTCTTCACTTCATGGAGTCCCCCACCAACTGTCACTACATAGTCCCATAGTGGAACTATGACTATGTCAGAGTCTATGACTCTGTAACCTAGTATCCCAACACCACAGTCCACCAACAGGAAAGGTACAATTCTGTCTGTAGGTTCTCTTGACTGGTGAGCATGTAATAGCTGGCTGTAACCAGGGAACTGTGTGGTCAAGAGGGTGTGGGGGAGACACTGGTTTCATATGGAGTGAAGGATACGCGAAATGAGCAACATTTCAAGGAAGTATTCCAATACAGTAAATTATGCAGAGTCCGTTTTTTTAGGGGGGAGGGGAAAGGGTATGGGGTACTCAGTGCCAAGTGGTGTCAAAGAGATTATAATCTTCCCTACAAGGATCATCTGCTTCACAAGGAATTTCAATGCAAGGAGTGGCTCTAAAAGCAGCGTGGGCGGAGCATGCAGTGAGAGGAGAGAAAGCATCACTAACGTTATGCAGCACCACACAGGTTTAGAGGCTACATACATGCAAGGGAGACATGAGGGGCAGCTATTGTTAAATGGTGAAAGGGGCATTACCCTACCTCCCTGGGGAAAGAACACCCAGCTTCTGGAAACAAACACCACTTGCTGCTCAGCCACAAACCAGCTCAAATCTATGTTTTTGGGGGGTATGGGGAGGGGCTGGTGCAATGACTTGAGGCTGCGTTGTGCGCAATGCACAAGCGGTGGCTGGTTTGTGGTCTTCCTCGCCCTGGAGGCAAAAGTATGGCTAGTGACGACAAGTTGTGTGTGAGTGTGGAGGGTTTTGATTTCCAGGTACAGGCATTCCTATGGGGTATTATTTACAAAGGCCCAGGCCACGATTGGAACACTTCCATTGAATTAAATGGCTGGGGGCGAGGCGGGCTCATGGGGACGATGAAGGAGTGAGTGTGTCACTGATCTGTGCTTTGCCTCCTTCATTGTCATCCAGCAACTGCTGTTGTTTCTTCACCCTCATAACTGTGATAGGTGGGCAGAAGCAGAGGGAGGAGTGCAGCTTATAAGGTATTGTTTTTCACTTTTTTCACCAGTACAGGTACGACGGGGGAGCAGCTGCACCACTTGATTTTAAGTCTTTGTGAGTGGTTTGTCCAAGTCCAGTCCTCTGACTCAGACTTTCATCAGTACATCTGTGCCGTTGGTTTTTTACTTGGCCTATTGGGGCCGACTTCTGCTGCCACCAGGGTATACAATGGAATCCCGGCCACGTGGGTCAACCAGCAGCCCTTATCAGAAAGCAAGTCTAAGTTTGGGTGAATTGTTTTAAACTGCTGCCCGAGCTGACCCTGTTGCTTAATGCCAGGACAGGCCAGCTGCCTCCGACTAGCCTGAACAAGCATTACAGCCATGAAGAATGACAGACTGACTGAGAATCCAGGTTAGGGGCCCCATTCAACACACTCCAAATCTCAAGTTCAGTGGGGAAAGTAATTTGCAGTGTGATTGGTGAGTCTGAGTCAATGCCATTGCAGCCAGTCCAGTCCTATAGCCTGGCGAGCATGGGACCTACGTCTGAGCATACCCACCCCACTCGGGGTAACAAATGCAAAAAAACAATTGATGGACAGAATGCTGAACGATGTCAAACATTCACCCTTTTGCTTTTGTCGCCCTAAGTGGGAAGAGTATGCCCAGACATGGGTCCCGTGCTCACTGCGCCACTGGATTCAAATGCAAAAACAACAGTTGATGGACAGAATGCAGAACAATGTCATACATTCACCCCAGTACAGAGATCTGGGCCTAAATCCATCGTTTTTTTGCTCACCATGCCATTCCAGTTTGAACCCAGCCATATGCAAATCAGTCTTGACCCTGTGCCTCATGGGAACAGTCCAGCCCGAACTGCCAAGCCAGGTCCTCCCTGGACTGGAAACAAGCATCCTAGGACCGGCTTCGGGGTTTCACCCCTCTTCAGCCAGGATAGCTTGATTCCAGTGGCATGGAGAGCACGGGACCCACGTCTGGGCATACCCGTCCCACTCGGGGTGACAAATGCAAAAACAACAGTTGATGGACAGAATGCAGAACAATGTCATACATTCACCCCAGTACAGAGATCTGGGCCTAAATCCATCGTTTTTGCTCACCATGCCATTCCAGTTTGAACCCAGCCATATGCAAATCAGTCTTGACCCTGTGCCTCATGGGAACAGTCCAGCCCGAACTGCCAAGCCAGGTCCTCCCTGGACTGGAAACAAGCATCCTAGGACCGGTTTTGGGGTTTCACCCCTCTTCAGCCAGGATAGCTTGATTCCAGTGGCATGGAGAGCACGGGACCCACGTCTGGGCATATCCGTCCCACTCGGGGTGACAAATGCAAAAACAACAGTTGATGGACAGAATGCAGAACAATGTCATACATTCACCCCAGTACAGAGATCTGGGCCTAAATCCATCGTTTTTTTGCTCACCATGCCATTCCAGTTTGAACCCAGCCATATGCAAATCAGTCTTGACCCTGTGCCTCATGGGAACAGTCCAGCCCGAACTGCCAAGCCAGGTCCTCCCTGGACTGGAAACAAGCATCCTAGGACCGGTTTCGGGGTTTCACCCTCTTCAGCCAGGATAGCTTGATTCCAGTGGCATGGAGAGCACGGGACCCACGTCTGAGCATACCCGTCCCACTCGGGGTGACAAATGCAAAAACAACAGTTGATGGACAGAATGCAGAACAATGTCATACATTCACCCCAGTACAGAGATCTGGGCCTAAATCCGTCGTTTTTTGCTCACCATGCCATTCCAGTTTGAACCCAGCCATATGCAAATCAGTCTTGACCCTGTGCCTCATGGGAACAGTCCAGCCCGAACTGCCAAGCCAGGTCCTCCTGGACTGGAAACAAGCATCCTAGGACCGGTTTCGGGGTTTCACCCCTCTTCAGCCAGGATAGCTTGATTCCAGTGGCATGGAGAGCACGTGACCCACGTCTGGGCATACCCGTCCCACTTGGGGTGACAAATGCAAAAACAACAGTTGATGGACAGAATGCAGAACAATGTCATACATTCACCCCAGTAACACTGGATTCAAGCTACCCTGGCTGATGAGGGGATGCCCTGAAACCGGTCCCAGGATGCTTGTTTCCGGTCTAGGGAGGACCTGGCTTGGCAGTTAGGGCTGGACTGTTCCCATGAGGAACAGGGTCAAGACTGATTTGAATATGGCTGGGTCCAAACTGGGGTGGCATGGTGTGCAAAAGAACGATGGATTAAACCCAGATCTTTGTGACTGGGGGTGAATGTTTGCATTGATCAGCATTCCGGCCATCATTTGTTCCTTTTGCTTTTGTCGCCCTAAGGGTAAAGGGTATGCCAGACGTGGGTCCTGTACTCACTGCACCACTGGATTTAAGGTAGCCTGGCTAATGAGGGGTGATGTCCTGAAACTGATCCCAGGATGCTTGTTTTCAGTCCAGGGAGGTCCTGGCGAGGCAGTTCGGGCTGGACTGTTCCCATGAGGAGCAGGGTCAAGACTGATTTGCATTTGAAGATGCAGCGAGGGCCCAACACCGGGCCACCCAGCATCGCATATATGATATTGGCGACAAGGCGAGCAAATTATTAGCCTGGCTAAACAAAAGGGATACAGCCAACAGATGGGTGGCTCAGATTGTAGGCCAGGATCGTACGAGAATACACGATAGAGCTGGGATTGCGGAGGCGTTTGGCGATCACTTTGAACTGGTTTATACTTCCACTCAGGCCTCCACCCAGGCGGCAGCGAAAGAACTACTGGACACCCTGGGATTCCCTGTACTTGATCCTCAAGATGTAGAGGACTTGGACTCCGTCTTGACCAATGAAGAGGTGTCCAAAGCGATCGGCGCCCTGCAGTCCGGAAAAGCCATGGGCCCCAGTAGCCTCCCTATTGAACTCTATAAATCAAACACAATCACGATTGCCCCATACCTCATACGAATGTACGAGGAAAGTGTGCACAAGGGGGTTCTGCCCACAACAGAGATTGGCCAACATAGTCGTTATTCACAAAAAGGGTAAGCCCCCGCGCGCTGTGGCTTGTACAGGCCTATCTCCCTCCTAGACCCAGAAGTCAAAATATTAGCTAAAATCCTGGCACGCCGTCTCTCACCTCATCTACATAAACTGATCCAACCGGACCAATCCGGTTTTATGCCGGCTAGAAACACCGCTCTGAACCTTCGACGCCTCCACGGTGTTCTGGGCAGGGCGGCTACAATTCGAGAAGAGGCAGTGATTATGTCTCTGGACGCCAAGATGGCATTCGACATGATCGAGTGGCCCTTTTTATTTGCCGCACTTGAAAGATATGGGTTCGGGGAGAGATTTTTATCCTGGGTGCGACTTCTTTATTCGGAGCCTTTAGCCCGTATTACAATTAATGCGGGTCGATCAGCAACATTCATACTGCAGAAGGGAACGAGGCAGGGATGTCCCCTTTCCACCTTGCTCTTTGCTTTGGCCCTGGAGCCCCTGGTGATATGGATCAGGGGGGACCCCCTCTTCAGGGGCCTCAATTGGTCAGCGGATTGGATGGATAAAATCTCCCTTTACGCTGACGATATTCTGCTCTACTTGGCCAGACCCTACTTTTCCATTCACCGTGTCCTGCACATATTTGCTCTTTTTCGGAAGTACTCTGGTTATACCATTAACTGGGATAAGTCTCTTGTTTACGTTCTAAGTGGGGCCCGTCCAACCCTGCCTAGGGACTGCGGGGCTAAGATAGATACGGACGGTTTTTTATATTTGGGAATTTATGCCACGACCAACCCGCAGTTTTTTATGACCTTAATTTGGCCCCTCCTCTGCGCCGCTTTCAAGCCGACATCCAACATTGGAAAACTCTGCCCCTTACCCTATTGGGCAGAGCTGCCCTTTTTAAAATGATGGCGCTCCCCCGCTTTATTTATGCCCTGCAGAATACACCCTATTTGGTCCCAGCGCAATATTTCATTACCATTGAAGCGGAGGTACGCTCTTTGCTTTGGAACAACAGGGCCCCCCAAAAAGCATTGACTAAACTCATGAAAAGCTGGTACGACGGAGGTATCGCCCTGCCCGCAATCAAAAGCTATTATTGGGCCTCCCAGCTGGTGGTCGTTAATCACTGGGTGCATCGACCAGGGACAGATCCCGCTTATAAGATGGATAGTCACAATATTATCCCAGGGCAATCTATGGAGGGAGGAACCATGCGCCTAAATACACCCCAACTTCCACCACAAGTGACATATGGCACACCGTGACAACCGCGTTGGGGCGGAAAGCTAGAATTACACAAGTCACTCCATTGCTTGACACACCAACTGGGAATGTTATCGAAGCATCCTGGCTTCGACAAGTGGGACTCAAGGGTTGGCGACCTGTGGGCGAGGGGCGAGGTGGTCCCTTTCAGTGATCTCCAACGGGATTACCAATTGCAGAGCGGAGAAACTTTTAGATACCTCCAAGCCCGGAATGCACTACAAAGGGCGATACCCAAGGGCATGGAACTGCCAACATCCTCGCCCCTTGAGGATAGACTTCTGGACGATTACCTCCAGGAAAAAGCTATTTCATTGACATACCGTAAAATACTCAACAATACACCGGACACATTAGGGAGAGTTCGTACACGGTGGGTGGAGGACATCGGGGATATTGATGATGAAGAATGGCAGGAGGCGTTGGCTTCCCCCCGGGAGGTGGCGATCCGCTCCCGGTTTAAACTCATCCAACTTAAACTCACACAGAGCTTACTACACTAGTTCGGTGCTTGCAAAAATGGGTGCCCTGAGCTCCGCTGCCTGCCCCAGGGGATGTGGCCAAACCGGTACATACCTGCATCAATGGTGGGAGTGCCCGATTGTTCAGACATACTGGGGGAGGGTCACATCAGCACTGTCCTCAACCTGCCACAAAACTTTTGAGGTCTCACCCTGCTTGTGCCTCCTCAATATCTGGGTGGCAACTGATCTGTCGAGAACCGAGAGAGTGTGGGTCTCCCTCGGCTGTATGGTTGCGAAACGCAACATAGCTAGAACATGGAAGGGCATACTTAAACCCAAGTTTCGCGACTGGGAGTCCGATATGGACTGGTGCATGCAGGCGGGAAGGGTGGTATACAAAAGTAGAGGATGCCCACAAAAATGGACGAGAATCTGGGAGGCATGGAATGTGAGTAGGGGGATGATATGCATACCCTTCAGCAATACCTCCCCACAGTCGGCGGACCATGTGGGGGAATAATGTCTATATCATTAAGTACTGTATGAGACACTTGTTTGAAGTATTGATCCAATGTAACGTTATGTCGAATAATGTACCAATGCACGGGAATTGTTGGAAATTATGGGAATTGGACTGCACTTTGTCCCTTTTTGTTTTGGTCATCTTTGTTTTTGTATACTCAATAAAAAAGATTTGTAAAAAAAAAAAAAAAAAGACTGATTTGCATAGGCTGGGTCCAAACTGGGGTGGCGTGGTGAGCAAAAGAACGATGGAGTCTTTGTGACTGGGGGTGAATGTTTGCATTGTTCAGCATTCCTTCCATCATTTGTTGGCAGGCACCTCTAACTTATCCTGCCATAGAGAAATGATAGAGAAATTTCCTGTGTTCTGTTATGGGCCAGTGAAGAACCCACCAAGCAGGATATATCTAGTCTACCCAGTCTGCATTAGCAAGCAAGTCTACTTTGGATTTATATGACTGCTGCTGCTCAGGCCGACCTTACTGCTCTCTACCAGGCTGCAGTTATTATTACCAACCTGCCGACACTACAAAGAACAGCCCAACCAAGTCTGACCAAGGTATCCAATGCATGGTCGCCACACACCCCAGTTTCATGGTCATTATGAAGCATAGGTTTGGCCTCTATCCTCCATGCTGGTGTTATGGTGCTTAGGTAAGAATTTCTGCTATTTCCTGAATATTTGATGTGTTTTTCTGCACAAGGCTGCCGGCTGTGAAGCACTCGTGTCCTTGTGCAAGCTTAAGCTATGTTAAACTGGCAAAATATAAAATAAGGGTTCTGCCTTCTAATATTAATGATCTGGAACGGAAAAAAGAGTATGTTAAAAACAAAGTCACAAAAGACCAACGAAATGCCTTAGAACAACTGAAAAAAGATGACACGGTTGTAGTTAAACAGGCTGACAAGGGAGGAGCCATAGTAATTTGGTCCGCAAAAGATTACAGAAAAGAAGGACAGAGACACATTCTCAATCAAGAGTTCTACCATAAGATCTCTGAAGATCCTACAAAGGAAATTCAAGGGAAATAGCAACTGTTCTCAAAGAGGCTTTTGATGAAGGATGCGTTGGTCCAAAAGAATGTGAGTTTCTGAAAAAAACAGTCCTCGGATACCTGTCATGTATTTGCTGCCAAAAATACATAAGGATGAAACAACACCTACAGGTCGTCTGGCTTCGATTCAATGCTAGAACCTATCACTCAGTAAATAGATTTCTTTCTAAAATCATTCATTCAACAAGTTCCATCGTACTTGCGTGACACAACAGATTTAATCACTAAGATCGAGGGTTTTCAGTTTAATCCACAGACTCAAAGGTTGGTCACTCTTAATGTCGTATCACTGTATACCCAAATCCCCCAAGAAGAAGGACTAGAAGCAATTGAGATTTATCTAGAGACAAGACAAAGAATGCATCAAGTACCCACCAAATTCATCATTGATTTAGCAATATTCACTCTTAAGAAAAATTATTTAAAATTTGGCGGAGAGTTTTTCTTCCAAATCAGTAAGACTGAAATGGAATGTCCCTATGCTCCAGAGCTGGCAGTTTTGTAAATGGCCAATTCGAGGAACGATTCATTCATCAAGGAAATCCTTTTTCCAACCAAATATCCAAGTGGTTAAGCTACATAGATTACATCTTCTGCATTTGGACAGGAGATGCAGATTCCTTGAATCAGTTTTCACGTGGCTGAACCACAGATCTCCAGACATTAAGTTCTGTCTGAACAGCACCAATGAAACCATCACATTTTTGGATGTTGAAGTGGTGGTACATGATGGCCGCTCACGACAACAGTATACACAAAACCAACGGATTGCAAAAAGCTGTCCATTACTCAAGTTTTCCCATCCGATGTCTCGGAGATAATATGCCACACGGACAATTTTAAAGAATTACACCAAAATGCACCATCAAAGAAAACTATTTCCATCATGCCCAAAATCTGTTGAACAGACTCAAAGAACGAGGATACCCACGCAAGTTGTTAAAGAACTCATTGAAAAGAGCATGGTTTACTCCTCATGAATCTCTTCTTGAAAAAAAAACCCAAAGAAAACATAAGAACGTCTAATTTGTGGCTCAACATTTTGCTCACAAACCAGTCGATTCAAGAAAATCATTCTACAGAATTGACATTTAATTGCAAATCTGAACGAGTCATTTGAGCGACCACTATTTGCACTTAAAAAGGACCGAAGCATTGGCAGACAAATAGTTTGCACTTATATCCCTGCACATACTCCCAAAAGAAATCTCAGGCAACTTTGGAATCTGGCACCCTTGAAAGGACACCACAAATGTCCCACATGCGTGAGTTGCAACCAAACCATAGAGGGAATTCAATTTCAACACAATAATAACAAATCGATACACAAAGTATTTTTCAAATTGTAAAACAACAATGTCCTTTATGGGATCATTTGTCCATGTAATAAACTGTATATTGGAAATACTAATCAGGATATTCGCCAAATAATCATCCAACACAAATAAAGAATACGACGGAAAGTCATCTCAGCACCACTGGTCAATCACTTCATGGAGAAACAACATAGTGAAGTGGATTTTCGTTGGACAGTTTTGGCAGACATTCAATTAAACTATCGTAGGGGCAGCGTCGAAAGAAGTTTGAATATAAAAGAAGCTTATCTCAAATTTTTATTTCAACACAGTCTCTGATTGCCTGAATGCTATTTCGGAGTTACATAACCTATGAGATGATTTTACTTTAATTACATCAGCACTCTCTATTAATAGTCCACATTTTCAACTTTGTGGCCCTCTCTTTAGACTCACACATTGGTACCCTCCACGACATACTTACTGGTCTACAAATGCTGCATTTAGGCTCCAAGTGCTAATATATAAATCATCAAGAGGACTACATGTCCCAGAATACATCTTTGTGCACATTTCAGCAACAAAATGGCATTGTGACAGTTCCAGCAAATGATTTGAAACAGGATTGGTCTAACTGTTTTCTAATGTTATTAGCAGTGTCTGCACTTGAAACATTTTTTGGTCCTTCTCCAGAAATATACATTTGGACCCATCATGATGCACTCCATGGCCAAAAAACACTTTAAGTTATTAAGTCTAACATAATAATGGCCACGATGACTACTTGTCCTAGAATGCATTTCGGTGCATTACCAAGTAACGCAATGACCCATTTCAAGTTCCAGCCTTCTAAGTTGCACAGTGAATGAGGGATTGGTCCGACTGTTGTCCAATCAGTACCCAAATGCACCACATAATTAAGAGGTTTCAAAAGACTTTGTAGGACTCACAGAGAGACTCTAAGGAGGAGACGTTGCATGATCCACTTAAAGTAAGTGCACGCACGTCAAAGGCTCTGTCTGCAAAACTGTTTTTGTGAGCCTCAAGCAACCAATGCCATAGTGTTGCATTTTGACATTCTCTTTCAACAAATAGCCAGCACACGGTTTGCAACAAAACAGCTAAAACCTTATAAGTAAACTTTTCAGCTCTTTAACTTCCATAGACAGAGTAATATTCAGAGCCACTGCCTCACGTTCAAACAGAATAAATCAATCTGCATGCATGAACTTTGACCAGCTCACGCAGCCTCTTTCGAAAAATAATTATACTGATAGAAGATCACTGTTCCACACAGGTTTCTGAAAAGGTGGTTGGAGACCTCAACAGGTTTGATAATGATATGAAATACTGCTTTACAATGCAACTGATCTCAGCCTGCTTCATGCTTACATCGAAACAAGCAAGTGAAATGTTATTAGCTACTTCCTCATCCATAGATGCACCTGTCAGTCCACACACTGGTCACACACATCTTTTGTTTTTAGGTCGAGCCTGGGCAGCGCATGCGCTGCTCTGCGAGGAATGCTGTATTCAGGTATAGACTTGATGCTCTGCCCACTCTCCGCCCATAGTTTTCATTGGCTAGTGTCATTGTCCTTCGTAAACTGTGGCCTTTCACTGGTCAATAGGTTTAGTAGTCCCTCCTTAGTACCGCCTTTCATCATCTTGTAACCTCATCTTGTAACCTCCTATAAGGACTTGCCCTCTTATGTGTGTTGTTACTCTGTAGATTTAATTACATCCTCCGAGCACTATCTTGTTAAATGGTTTTCACCTGTCTGCTGGTGCAGGCAAGACACGCTCTCTCCTGGCTTTTTTTTTTTTTTTTTAATAGCACGACACACCATAGTGGCGGCCGCGTCTTTGGTTTATTTGCAAAAGACACACCGATGATGGATGGAATGCAGACCAAATCAAACATTCACCCCAGTCAAGAGATCTGGGTTAAATACATTGTTCTTTTGCTCACTATGACAACCCAGTTTAGACCCAGCCAAATGAGCAAATCAGTCTTGACCCTGTTCCTCCTGCGAACAGTCCAGCCCGAACTGCCAAGCCAGGTCCTCGCTGGACCGGAAACAAGCATCCGGTTTCGGGGCATCACCCCTCATCAGCCAGGCTAGCTTGAATCCAGTGACACTGAGCCCGGGACCCACGTCTGGGCATACCCGGCGCACTTAGGGCGAGAAAGCAAAAGAGACACAGATGATGGATGGAATGTAGAGCAAATCAAACATTCACCCCCAGTCAAAAGATCTGGGTTAAATCCATTGTTCTTTTACTCACTATGCCACCCCAGTTTAGACCCAGCCATATGCAAATCAGTCATGACCCTGTTCCTCCTGGGAACAGTCCAGCCCAAACTACCAAGCCAGGTCCTCCCTGGACCGGAAACAAGCATCCTGGGACCGGTTTCGGGGCATCACCCCTCATCAGCCAGGCTAGCTTGAATCCAGTAACACAGTGAGCCCGGGCCCCATGTCTGGGCATACCCGGGCTGGACTGCCCTACTTTAATTTGAGCTCACTAGCTATGCTCGCTTACATATTATACTCTAGTCTCACCTTTCCGCCCCACCTCTTTTAAGATCCACCAGCCGCCCCTAGGAAACACTTCAAATGGGCTTGCCATCTCACATGAACCCAGTACATAAAAGCACATCCTTGTGGGAGCTGAGGGGAGAAGGAGGGGCTCTCAACACAAACACAGAAGGAAAAGTTGATAGGTCTTCTTTCCACTGACGTTCAGGTACACATTACTGGACACTGAATACTCTAGTTAGTAGTGTCATGGACTGGTTGTGGCGACTGTAGTCCCCTACAACAAGCACCTACCCCTCCATGGCAAAAAGAAAAGATCTCAATCTACTTCTGACTTTTTCCATTACATTAAAATGTTGGTTTGGAGGGCACTTAGAAACAGGCTCAATACAGCTAGGAAATGCTGTAAAAACCCTGGACACAACCCCTAACGAGGTGGGCAATTCACTGGTATGTGCGCACACCACCACTAGACATAACCTCTTATCCCAGCCGCCTTACCACTTTACCTAAATATGCTGGAAATAAGCACCAAATGTTAAGTCTCGGCAGGGCCATTATACATGTCATTATCCTGGTATGTTAGTCCCTCTGCCATTCCGACACAATCTCTGCCACCCCATCTGTGGTTTGCTGCACTAGGAAACTGTGCACCCAGGAGACTTTGTGTTTAACTCTGACCTACCAATTTGTCAAATAGTGTGCTTGGGTAATCGCTGATTAAATTTATGCCTCTATCTCAATTTATGTCCCAGATTGGGGTATTTACAATCATTCAAATGTTGTAAGTAAAACTGTACTTTAAAAAATGGGCCTAGACTGAGTTGATGTGTCTTTAACCAAAGATTCCTTTCCTGCGGCTCCTGGGATGTGGTTGATGGCTGCCAGGAGTGCTCCAGGCAGTTATGTTCCTGTTGCTGTTGGGTGAGTGGTGAGTAAATCTTACTCTCAACCTACCGATGACATGAGAGTTTGATTACCACATAGACATTACCTCTGGGGAGGATGGGTACACAGTGTCCACTATCATGAGATGTTCACCAGCATATAACATGGTGAAGTAATAATCTTTGGAACTAGTAGGTCTGCATTCATCGGATTGGTAACTTACCAAACTGTTAAGTGGCTATGCGAATGCTACTCTTTCTGTGCCACTGTCCCCTGATCTGAAAATATGTGCACCTCGGAGGCTAGATGGAAGAAATAAACAGCAAAGGCACATTCCCAGCACATGCCCCCAGCATGGATTTCATTCACTCGTTCAGAGCTGTTTAACTGCAGGTCTCTGCACGCCATATTAGCATCTCTAAAGGCAACTGTGTCCCTGAGGCAGCACTGTGCAGGATCCGTCCTGCCCGGAAGCACCTGCCTCCCAGCACCAAATAGGCAGGACATTTACAGCTCTAATACAGCTGAGATGTGTACACCCTGCCGATCTGTTCCATTTGTACTGGCATTGGCGAGCTGCACTACAGTGCGGGCAATGGGACAGACCACCCAGGGGCGGGACAAACCTGAAGCCAGGAGCAGCGTCGTGGTTGGTCTAAGTGGCCTGTTTGGCCACCTTAGCGGAAGAGCCACCACTGTACTGGGGACCACATGTTTGTCCAGCTGGGTCATGAAACTGGAGTTTAGGGTTAAGAGCAAGCTGAATGTGGCGGGTCTGGTGGCTTAGCAGGTAATGATTTGACTACAGGGATCTGTGTTTGACCTCATGGTCACAGGTTTGAATCCTAACATGTCTACTCAGTCTTTGATCCTCCCAGGGTTAACAAAAGGAGTGCTATAGAAAACAGTAACAAGAAACCTCTATTTTCAGCACTAAAGATACATCCCCAGGGTGAATAAGTGCTTTGCAAAAATGCTTGTTATGTTGGGAGTCTATAAGCATTCTCTGACATGGTCCTGTATTGGGGTAGCTGACAAGAGCCAATGGCACGCTACATCAGGGACTAGTGTCAATAGGGGGAAGGAAGTGTCTTGAGGCCTGGAAATGGACAGACATGCGCCCCGTAGAATCAAGGCTAGTACCAGGGAGGTTGGGAATAACATAAGTGCACGACAGTCATGGACAGGGGTCACTTCCTGAAGCTCCTCGGAGCTCATCTATGAATTTTCAGGTCTTTGTCCTGAATCACTTGGCCAAGTCCTGGCCTTCAGGAAAATATCCTCCTGTAGTGTCCTGTACCTGGCAAATGTCTCTCTGGGTACAAGGCATGGCACACACTGTGGGGCAGTAATATTCACCATGCACACAGTGTCCTGACACCATGAACATGTGAAAGACACAACACATGGTGTGAACTGTGGACGAGTAAGATGCACCATACATACAGTCTCCTCGTGCCGTGCGCATGTGAAACACACATGAATCAAAATGAGAGAGGGACTAGGAGCCTTCAGGAAGGCAGGGCGAGGGGTAGGTCGAACGCGTAGCCACCCGCACCAGACTATTCAACGTAGTGTACGGGGTCCTCTGCCTAGACCTAATGCTCACGTAGGCTGAACTGTGGGGGTTGGATTATGTTATATTTCAGGAGAAGCAGTTCTGAGGTACTTTGATGACCTGATGCTGTTCCACTAGAATAAACGATATACCATAACATCCCTACACTGTTTTTTTGGACTCATACTAGGGTCCTCACTGCATTCACTGGTCCTGGAGAAATGCCTCGGATCCATTTGGACCACCAGGTCGTGAAACATGTCGACCTGATCCAGCATCAACCACATTGCATTTATGCTCCACTCACTAGACAGTCATGCTTCCTAACCCTGCACCGACTGCTAAGTTTTTATTTTTCCTTCTTTTAACCTACCCAAGGGACCCCCAATTAAACTCACCATAGGGTACCCTTCAGGTAATTTTAAAATTCACATTTACACTCCTTGGCTCCACACAGCCGCACGCACCATCACCGCTTCTGCTTTGAAAAGATCTCCGCCAAAGAGCCCTCTCGCAGGGCCCTTGGGGCATTGCAGTGCCGGCCCCACGAGGAGTAAAAAGCCTGATGATGAAGCATGACACCCACATGGGTGTGTGAGGGTATCACTTCCTAATTAGGAAGATCCCCTCCACATTATCCCTTATCCAACCATCTTCTTACTAGCAATCATTTTTTCCTCTCTTCTTGATAGGTACAAGTGCCCCAGTAATGTTATTATACTCATGTGAAACATACAACATATGGTCAGCACTGTGCACAGAGTAAGATATACCATGCATGCAGTCTCCTAGCGCCATGAACGAGAAACACACAACACATGGTGTGCATTGTGCGAGGACTAAGACGCACCATCCACGTAGTCTCGTGGCCCCATGCACATGTAAAATACATAACACATGGTGAACACTGTGTGGAGTAAGACACACCATGCATGCAGTCTGTGGCCCCATGCACATGTGAAACACACAACATATGGTGAGTACTATGCGTGGAGTAAGATGCACCATGCACGCAATTTCCTAGTGCCATGCACATGTAAAACACACAAGACATGGAGAGCACTGTACACTGAGTAAGACGCACCACGCATGCATTCTCGTGACCCCATGCGCATGTGAAACACACAACACATGGTGTGCACTGTGCACAGAGTAAGACGCACCTTGACCTCAGTCTTCTGGCCCCATGCACATGTGAAACACAGAACATATGGTCAGTACTGTGTGTGGAGTAAGACACACCATGCACGCAGTCTTGTGGCCCCATGCACATGTGAAACACACAATTCATGGTGTGTACTGTGCACGGAGTAAGATGCACCATGCACGCAGTCTTGTGGCCCCATGCACATGTGAAGCACACAACACATGGCGAGCACAATCAACCGGCGACCAGCAACAGACTGAACTACCGAAACAGACCACTTCAAACCTAAGACTTTGCTCATGGAACATTCACGGACTGAAAGCCAAGATCAGCGACCACGACTCACTGAGGTATCTTCATTCATTCTCAATAATAGCACTCCAGGAAACATGGGCACCTAAACCAATTTCAATCCCAGTATTCACTCACGCCCTGATCCCAGCCATCAGAGAAGCAAAATTAGGACGATGGAAAGGTGGCCTGGAAGTATATATATTAACAGCACTCACAATGAGTTTCAATGCTCAAACAACCAAACATGACAGACTCCAGGTAATGCACCTAACCTTTGCAATCAAGGGAAAAGAACAGCGCCTCACGTTGTTAAACATCTACAAACCACCAACACGGAAAGATCGTACAGAGCTGTCAAAACAGCTAATAAATTACATCGCTGACTTGGAAGGTGAACATCCAGATATCCCACTAAAAGTGACAGGTGACTTCAACATGATACTACTAGGTCACACCATCAAAAGCGAAGTTACTGAGGCCCAGGAACGGGAGTGGGACATTCCTAAACAAATCCAACTAGGTCCACAAGGAAGGACCAAATGATGATATATTCTTGGTCGGGAAACTGGAGCATCTGGGGCTATGAGTTCTAACGGGCCGCATCAACGGAGATAGTCCCCCAGCCTTCTCGTTCCATATTCAATCCGGCAGCTCACTAAAAGACCACACTGCGGTGTCTCTTCCCCTACTACACTTAGCTCTTTCATATAAAATGGGCTCAGGACCGGAAAGTGACCACTTACCTCAGGAGCTGGCACTGGCCATGTCACCAACAGAGAATAAGTACTCAGCAGATGTAGCCGGAATCATATACTCAATCAACTTAAAAAGAATTAAGTGGTCCTCGAACTCAATCGAAAGACTGGAACATGAAGCAACCCGCCACTTGGAAAAAGCCCAACAATTCAATGGCACAATCACAGACAAAAGGGTTGAATTCACCACCACCTACACAGAACAGTTCTCAACCAAAGTAAATCCTGGGACTGCGCAGCCCAGACAAACCTCCTTAACTGGCCATAATTTCTAAAAGTCAGGTAAACTTAAGCATCTAAAGTGGGAAGTCGATAAGGCTTTGAGGGCCGTTCAACGCAACCCCTCAAATGAAATGTCAGTTTCCCGTGTAGCATTACTCTTAACGTGCACTTTTTAATGTCAGCACCAGGATGCCTGTTAGGTGATAGAGCGCTTTATAAATGAAATAAATAAAAATAAATAAATAAAACTAAACAGTGCCACCCTGAAAGGAGCAAAGCAGGACTTTAGGCGTGCAATATGGGCAATCAAAAGAGAAAACAGCAACACCTTTTGGGCTAAACTCTTAACACCTTAAGTACAATAGCGCGAGAAATGTTCGGCACAGTGAACTCCTTGAAAAATCCCACTCACGGGACGCTAGATTCAAATGTCTCAGAATCCTATTGGGCTGCCTTCCTATTAGCCCACTTTAATCCTAAAGTAGACACAAATCCAATTCTGCACAAGAACGGATCAGACAACTCAGGATCGGATCGCAGACTGGCTCCGATGCAGGGGTCAGGCAAGCCAGGCATCATCAAAATCAAGACTGAAGAGGTGCAGCGACAGATCATCAAGGGGCGGTACACCGGGGCTCCAGGACCAAATGGGATCCCTCAAGCAATATATAAAACTAACCCAGGTAAAATGGGCCAAAGCAATGGGGCCACTCTTCAAATACAACTTAACTGGGGGATCAATCCCACCTTCCTGGAGAGAATCCATTGTCTCTCCAATCTTTAAAGATGGGAATAAACTCGACCCAGGAAACTACAGGCTGATAGCCTTGATTGATAATGAGGCCAAATACTATGCCGGAGTCCTACTTGAGCACCTCAGGGACTGGGCCAACTCGAACTCTATCATCCCCCATAACCAAAGAGGGTTCACCAGAAATACAGGGACCACAACAAATATAATGGCCCTATCACTCATACTTGAATCTCTCTAAAGCCTCAAAGCTTCCCCTCTACCTCTGCTACATGGATTTTCAGGCCGCCTTAAATCGAGTGGACCAATACAGGTCATGGGAAAGATTGAAGACCTGGCAAATTCCACCTTACCTCCTGAGAGCGATAGAAACCCTATATTCTACACTTGGGTCAGGATCAAAGTGGGGAACGAAGATAATCTCTCAAAGGCCATCCCGACAACCAGAGGGCTCAAACAAGGGTGCGTATTATCACTGCGGCTAGTCAACTTATTTCTCACTGACCTTCCACCAGCATTCTCTTCCATCAAATTGCACGCCCCATAACTAGGGCCTGCTCAGTTAACTAATGTACTCTACGCCGACGACCTGGTGATACTAAGTAGAACACGAGTCAGGATGCAGCATCTCATGAAGGCGACAGAGGAGTTTGCTGAGATCAACAGGATGAAAATAAATGGCAAAAAAACCAAAATAATGATATCTGGCAAAAAGGCCCTTAAAGGGAAGGCCATCTGTCACCTTGGGGGGGGAGCAAGATAGAGGAAACAGACAGCTACAAATACCTCAGCCTCATACTTGACAATGATGGTCCTTCAAGTCTCACATGGACGAGATCAAAAGAAAGGGATGGCTCTCGCTGCAGGTCTGGCAGGAATTTTTAGACATCTAAACGAGCCCTCCTACAGCCCGATTCTCGAAACCGCTAAAGCAAAAATAGTACCTACCCTAGCCTATGGTTGCGATGCGCTGAGAGGTAGAGATACTTCGGTCCGGGACAAAACATTGGTTCGCGTATATATGCAAATCGTTCATCTCCCCTAAAGCACCTCACCAGCACAAATCAGGCTTGAATTTGGGCTAATAAAGCAGTCCCACGCAAGAGGAGCAGTTTTTGTCACCTTCTGCTATAAGTTAAACAACTCAGAGCACAATTCCATCAATTATTGTGCCTGGGAGGAGATTATAAAGAAGCCACGCTCACCCTTTCACAAACATCTCAATGACACGAACGAACTGCTAGGCCTGGTGAAATTGTGGTCGACCTCTATAATCCTAGACCACTTCAAAAAGGCGGCATCAAAATCATCTAAAATTTCAGCATCGCTAGAAGACAGAGCAGTTCTAGCAAAACGCTCACATACCTGGGTTGTATTGAATAGCTACACATCCCTGAGACCTCAGCAAGAGCTTGGGGAAGTCATAAACCCCAAGATAAAAAAGCAATTTCTGTCCTGTCGACTGGGTGACTTCCCGTCGCTACCATTCAACAAGCCCTGGCTGAGGACAGCAAGAGACACGGCCTGTAGGCTATGTGGCTTGGCAGTCGAAAACCTGGTCCACACCATCTGCCTCTGCAAAACCACCCTAGAAATTTGTCGGAAGTTGCTGCACCCCCAATGGATCAAGCAAGGGTTTCGCACCTGTAGGGAAGCTTTTCTGACCTGCTTTAATTCATCAGATCAATGTTCCATTGCCAGAACACGCAAGTATATTCGGGGTGTGGAAAAGGCACTCAGAAAGGCAGCAAACAAATCTAAGGGCTAATACACCTACTTGCCCCAACAGATGGATTGTTGCTCTCTGTCTGAGGAAATAGTCATCTCCTTGGTCAGTGCCAATAAAACATTCTACATTTTACTTGCCCTGCCCCTTCCGAAGGACTCTTAACTAATCAATCTTATTTCTTACTTGTTTACTGATGTACAAAAACTTTTAAATTGCTGTAGATCACTTACAGTACACATTTCTATTAGTATTTTAAATGATCACTTCCAGTGCTGCACTTTTGATTGTTTCCTATTGTAAAGATTTTAAATAATCAAACAATAAAAAAAATTACTTACTTACTCTGGAGTAAGACGCACCATGCATGCAGTCTCGTGGCCCCATGCACATGTGAAACAAACAGCGGTCACTGAGGAAGGAGTAAGAACTAAAACAAATTATGGGGAATTGCACGAATGCTTACCAACCCACCCAGGTAAAAAGGATGTGCCCCTCAACTGGAATACAGCTGGCATCTACTACTCCACGGTCTGGTATGAGGGGACTTTAGCAAGTAGCCTCTCTGGCAGTGGGTACATTTGGGTACACCCTTAAACAACAGAGCCCAGACTCTGCAGTCAAACACCTCAGCAGACACAAACAAACCTTTTCCAGGGGACTCACAAATGAAGAAAGATCACAGGGCAGACTAAGACGGAAACACAAACAGGAGCAGGACGCATGAGCTCCTGAACCATCTGAGGTTTACACCAAGAGTCAGACTATATAGGACTCTCCTCCGAATATGGACTCTTAATAGGGAACAGCACCAGTCTCTGAGGGGCTCAAGCCTGCTGGTGCCACACATCCCTCCCCTTATGAGCTAACAGACAGGCCACCCTGGGGTCTTGGGATTAAACACGCCTGACACAACTGAGTCCAACCAGATCTACTGTGTAAAACCCTAACACACCGGCTCTTCCGTTATGCATCGCTGTACGGTGTAGGGTGGTCGCAGATCTACAGACTACTGTAAGTGTTGTAAGTTTCTGTAATAGGTTCTGAAATCCCAGTTTTAAAACTATTCATTGGGCTCCCTACATATGGCTTTCCAGAGGCACATTTTAGGACATAAGCAGTAAATGTAGCTAAGCACTAACAAGTAGGTCTCGCCTTTGGGACCTTAGAAGTGTTTAGCCATGCAACACATTATCCTGAGTACTATACAATTACTACACACTGGGCCATGCATACGGAATGGAAAGAGTATCAATCACAGTGCACAGTTTAAAACATGTTGCAAAGGTCGCCCTGCTGCCCCCGAGCCTTGCAACGAAGTGGGCTCCGGGAAGAGGCAGCAAGACCACTAAGGGTGGCAGTGGCAGTGACCAGCACTGGTAGGAGTTCTAAAACAAGCCATTACCACTCCCATGAATTGTAAAATTATCAAAATATGTAGTTGTATAGAATATAGTGTATAACTCTGAAAACACAACAGGGCTCTGTGACTTGTGTAAGGAAGGAACACAAGATCTCCCTCATGTATTGACAGTTTTCCCTAATCCATCCTTGGTAGAATCCCGGCGGCGGTATTTAAGGCCCATTTGTCTCAGATACGTCTCTTCTACACAAGGTCTAATTAAGCTCTGTAAATCACCACCGGATAAATTTCTCTGTTATAAATTGTATAAATTCTTAAAGAGCTTTTTAAAGTTGTTTTAAAGTCTTTTATGAAAAATGTTTTAAAATTATAAATGATCAAAGCTGTTTTTAAGGGTATCACGACCAAAGTTTTAAAACTATGTCTGTGTATTTGTTGACCTCAGTAGAGGGCTATACCAAATAAATTTGAACTTGAACTTGAGAATATAGTGTGTTCATCCTAGAGTGCCAAGAGTTTTTATAAGTTTTTTGTCAGAACTAGTGCACAATTAGCTCATTAAGTGCAGTTACAGGCTAGTAGTCAAGCATTTTCATGGCTGCTTTTAGTAGAGAAGAGACGGAAAGAGCTCATTGAGGAGAGCAAGAACAAACGGTGTCCTTAGGAAGATAGAGAGAGTGAGCATTATAAAACACAAGGTTCTCACGCATAAAAGTCTCCTCGGTTCTCCTAACACCAAGAGACCAAATGAGATAAAAAGCTGAATTATGGCAAAAAGTCAACAGACTGGACTGCCCACACAGAAAGCAGACAACTCGCGATGCACCACCAGCTCTCGAGACACTGAGCAGCGCAAGGGGGCTGCTGCAATGGAGAATGCAAGTGCTTGAAGCTGGCGAAGAGGGTTGGAGTCTCAACGGAAGGCTCAACGTCCGGTGTTTCTAGGTAAATCAATTAATCTCCCCGTGTCCCTCTGTAATGCAACTTGTGTTCGTGTAAACTTAAAGCGTTCCGGTACAGTTTTACAAACAGGAGAGGACTGGTGCATGTTCACAGACAGACAGGTGCAGTGGGTGCATACTTGCACATCGAGGACATGTGAGTATTAGCAGTAGGAGGAGGAGGGCTGAGTGTAGTGTGTAATCAAAGAGGGCTTCAGTGAACCAGTCTAAAAGTCACTCACCCTGTGGTGCATTCATCTTAAGCACCTCATACTTAGGCAGATTATAAAATAGCTGCTGCTACCTTACTGTAGGTGGGAGAGCTTCATTAAGAATAGGTCTTGAACACCCACTGACCCAGTCCTGGCTCGGGCCACCAAGAGAGGCGGTTCTGGGTAAAACTGTAGCGGCTGTCAGGCAGAGGCTGCAGCAAATGAGTGAACTTGAAAGAACCAACGACCTGAAAGGAATCCACTTCACTCTCTTCATTCAACCCCCCCCTAACTTTGCGGCTGAACAAAACAAAGAAATGGATACGGATGAGCTATTGCACCCAGATACATAACACGTTAGAATCGTTGATCTCTCCTGCCTTTGTTCACTGAATGGAAAAAACTATAAGAAACTGAAGTAGACAAAACAGCAGTCAAACAAAACAAGCCATTCCCCCTTTGCAGTACACAGGTTGCTTCCCAAAACAAACACATACATGATTGAATTCAGCTGCCTTCCACGCAACCCACAACAGCACAATATCAGCTGCCTACTTACAAACGTGGTGTGCGCAGCTCTGATTTAAAAACAAAAGAGGGGCGTTACGCTGAGGTCAGGGGTGCAGCACCACGCGCGCTAGAAAATAAGAAGTCTGGTGCTGCTTTGGAATGCATAGTGGAAATGCATTATAAGTGTGTGTTCCAAAGGAGTATCAGCTATCTTATATGCTGATATCGAGGAGGAGGATGTGGCATAAGGGCTAGAGCGGCCGCCTCTGAAGCTGGCGAACGGGGTTCGGGCCACAGCGGGATGCTCAACATCCTGTGTTTCTGAGTAAGTCACGTAATCTCTCTGTGTCCCTCTGTATTGCAACTTGTGTTTCTGTAAAGCGCTCAGATACCTTGGGGTGGAGTTCGTACTATGTCAAATATTTTTAAAAAGAACGAACAGCGGGAGGGGGTAGTAAACAGAGGGAGTGTGTTAAATAACAGCAGGAGAGGGGAGGGAATAGGGAGCACACACGTAATGGGAGTGCGGGCAATATATTTAAAAATAAATCCTCTCACTATGAAGTAAGATAAACAAAATTGTAAACAGACGCCCTGTTGATGAGGAAGGGTAAGGAAACGCACAGAGAGCAGAGGAACAGGTGCCGTGCTGAGCAAGGGAAACGAAACACTCACACTTGTGGGAAGTGCTAGTCACTGAGCCAGGATATAACATAGAGTAAGTGGAAGTGTACAAGTCCTGGGGCACTGCTGCTCTGTGGAACTTAACAACTGACATAACAGGTGGGACAAAGGGACAAGATTAACCACTTACAAGCAAGGAATTATTAAGTACACTGACAAATGAAAAACAGGGGGCGGACTGTAAAACCACAAAATAGAATACAACATGTCTCGAAGACACAGCGCAAGCGCTGTCCAGGCACAACCTAAAAATGAGCGTACACTGAAGTCATCTTTCCCCTGCGGGCATTGCAAACTGTGGCATAACTAAATCTTGCTCCCCCCACCCCCCACAAGGTACCCTGATGAGGTCCCTACAGCCTTAACCTTCTATCAGCAGGCATTTCAGCCATTGCGGTTATGTCAAAGAGAAAGCAGAGAACTGTACTTTAAAAATGCTTACTGTATGGCAGACATTTTTCCCCATAACACCTCCCACGTATAACGCGCAAGGCCTCCAAAGTGTCCCAATCTTCAAAAATAACTAATGTACCCAATTGAGGAGAGTCAATTTCAGTAAAATTTCTGCCGGGGACTGCTGTTATGCCCACACTGGTAGGAGGGTAGTCACACCGCCTTGCCTTTGAATCCATAACTGGGCGTCCCCCCTGCTACCATTTCCATTGGTGTCGGCTAAGTGACAAGTGAGTTTTTAATGGTGAAGCTGTTAGCGGCTCAACCACAGCAAAATGTGTGTTTCTGGTAACAACAACCTCGGTCCTGTTTGTTCAGTCCTTTCCCCAAGTTATATCAGGCCCTTTACCGGAGTACTACTGAGATCAAAGTTGCGGGGAAGCCACATACATCACTTTAACAATTGCAAAGGCATCACAGGATCAGGTTTCTTCTGTAGGGAATAGAAAGAGCACCTGCAGCTGAGGTGCAAGCTTCACTCACACCCACAACAGGCACAGCATGGGCAGCATCCCTGCTAGCTTTTCACTCTGTAAGAAAGTGAATTATTAGTTGGAGTGGATGGTAGTCCACCACAACTAATGAAATCACTAATCTGTTAGGTCCAGGCAAAGGTTTCAGCAATTTAAACCCGAGCTCAACCCCTGGTAGCTATGGCACGGAGCTCACCGACTTACCTTACAGAAAATATTAAAAGCATATATATGTAAAAAAAACAGTTACAAAGTCACAAATACAACACAAAAATCCCTCTCCAATTTATAAAAAATATGTTAACATCTAATAAACCAAGTGACAAAAATCCAATCGGGGAAACCTGAGATAGGATTTTTTTCTTTAAAATTGGGAAAATGCAGTAAATGTACAAGTCCAAATTAGTGAAAGGAAGGAGGCAGTTAATAACTACATTACAAGTGGTCACTTGAGAGAGATCTGTTTAGTGTTTGCCATACACGTGCCAAATAAAAACACACATTAATAATATACAAAATAAAAAGGTGGGAACAAATGAAGACTTATCTTTTACTTATTTCAAGAAAATCTGCTGCACCTCACAGTTGTACAAACTCAGCTGGAGCAAGCCATTTTAAAATACGGCACTCTGTTAATCAGCAGCACTGTATGCATAATACAGGTCCTGACAGCAGTGCAATCTTAATTGGATGGCAACACTGAATTCCATGAAGTAAAATCACTAAGCGCACAAGGCTGCAACAATTACAGGCGCCTTCTACCTTACTTTCATTGCAATAAAACCTCTAAATAAGCATTAAAGTCAAAAACCAGACTCGCTGTAAATTAAAAGTTTCATATTATAAATGTACATCTTTCTGAGATCCCTCTTTCTTAACTGTCCTCTACCAATAGAGCAACCTTTCGCTCATTTGTTTAGTCCCAAAAGCAAAGAAATGTAATTTTTGCGAGCTAACCTGCTCCTAAGCTGCCTTTAAAGAAAATGAAGGTAAAACGTTGTCTTGCTCATTTCTCTACTATCACTTTCTTTCACGTAGGTACACACGCGAAATATGGAGAGCGGTTGGAAGAGGGAAGAGGAGGAGACGGGGTGAAAATAGTAAGTTTCCCGGCGTCGGCTTGACATCCTCTGATCCTGAGCACATCACCAGTGCATAGCAAATAAAAATTACCTTTTACAATGTAATTATTGCTCACATAAAGCATTTCAATGACAAACTGAGAAACATGCCTTTAATGGAACAAATCAAAGACTGAAGAAAACAGGAAACTTCAGTGCACGAGGAGACCAGCGAAACCTGAGATGGAGTGCAAAAGCCCAGTTCAACAAGCAAGAACAACGACCAATCAATCAATCAGGGGAATTGTAAGCGCGCTACTCACCCGTGAGGGTCTCAAGGCGCTGAAGGGGGATGGGGAGTGTACGCAGGTCCATTCAGCCGAAGAGCCAGGTCTTGAGGGTCTTCCTGAAGGTGTTCCGATGATGGGGTACGAGCAAACAATAAAAGCAAGTGGAGAGGAATGGGGGGAGGCGAAGAAAATATAGTACCTGCATCAAAGCGGATAGGCACTAACCAAGTGGAATTCATCTATGCTTGGTCCGTGCTTCGTTAGGAAAGGGAGCGACATATCGGCAGCGCTGGGCAATTAGGAGGGAGCAAAGAAGAGCGACACTGGACTTAAAAAATGGTAAGCAGAGAGCGGGATCAAAGTTCTTTATTGGAAACAATACTCTCACAAGCAACCGCGCATGCACTAGTGTATGCTCACGCAGGCTCGACCTAATGATGAGGCTGGTTTTAGAGATAGTGAGGGTTAACGGGGAGAGCAAATTGAGTTTCATCAAGATGGGGGTGATGTGATGATATTTCTTCAAGCCCTGGATCAGATATGGTGTGGCATGGAGGATGCCCCTAAAGGGTACCAGTGTGGTGTCTGGGAGGCCAAGGAGTGGGCATTACCACCATCCAAAAGCAAGAGTAGAAAGGCTTGAACAGCAGTTCTGAATTTGCTTTCTGGAAGAAACGGTTTGACTTTCTTTAGAAGAGGGAGCTGGTGCAGGCCATTTTTGTTTTTTTGGCAATATGTGCCTTAAAGGAAAGGTTGGTGTTCAGTGTGAATCCAAGTGATTTGACATTCAATGAGAGTTGTGGTTCGAAGCTGGCAATGTCTATGGCATTGAGCCAGGTTTGTACTGTATCTTGTTTGTTGTTTTTGGCAAATAATAGAAATCCTGTCCAGGTTGGGTTGAGCTTCAAGTAGGTTCTGAACATCCAGGTCTGGATGATGCTCAAGCAGTCTTTGAGGCGTTGGATGTCTGAATCAGAGGAGAGTTTCACGTAGAGTTGCGCATCATCAGCATATTGGTGAATCTTGATGCGGTTATCTGTTAGTAGATGCAAAAACAACAATTGATGGACAGAATGCAGAACAATGTCGTACATTCACCCCAGTACAGAGATCTGGGCCTTAATCCATCGTTTTTTTCTCACCATGCCATTCAAGTTTGGACCCAGCCATATGCAAATCAGTCTTGACCTTGCGCCCAATGGGAACAGTAGTCCAGCCAAAACTGCCAGGCCAGGTCCTCCCTGGACCGGAAACAAGCATCCTAGGACCGGTTTCGGGCTTTCAGCCCTCATCAGCCAGGATAGCTTGACTCCAGTGGCATGGAGAGCACGGGACCCACGTCTGGGCACACCCGTCCCACTCGGGGTGACAAATGCAAAAACAACAATTGATTGACAGAATTCAGAACAATGTCGTACATTCACACCAGTACAGAGATCTGGGCCTTAATCCATCGTTTTTTTGCTCACCATGCCATTCCAGTTTGGACCCAGCCATATGCAAATCAGTCTTGACCCTGCGCCCAATGGGAACAGTCCAGCCCGAACTGCCAGGCCAGGTCCTCCCTGGACCGGAAACAAGCATCCTAGGACCGATTTCGGGCTTTCAGCCCTCATCAGCCAGGATGGCTTGACTCCAGTGGCATGGAGAGCAAGGGACCCACGTCTGGGCATACCCGTCCCACTCGGGGTGACAAATGCAAAAACAACAATTGATGGACAGAATGCAGAACAATGTCGTACATTCACCCCAGTACAGAGATCTGGGCCTTAATCTATCGTTTTTTTGCTCACCATGCCATTCCAGTTTGGTTAGTAGAGCACCAAGCGGCTCTATTTATGGGTTGAAGATGACAAGAGACAGTATGGAGCCCAGTGGGACTCCACATGTGATAGGAATCTCTTGTGACCTGCAGGTGCCTATGTGAACAAACTGGTGCTGGTTGGAAAGGTAGAAGGAGAACCAACGATGCTGATGAATCCCATTCACGTCTCGAGGGTGCTTATGAGGACCATCAGCTGAGAGGGCCAGCAATGTCAGGAGGCAGGGTCATCTTCATCTGTGGTCGCTTCATCTCCCTCTCTTGCATGGCGTGGCGAGGACCAGGATATGAGCCAGGGCCTGGTGAGGACCAGCGTGTGAGCTGAGGCCCAGTGAGAACCAGCATGTGAGCCAGGGCCTGGTGAGGACCAGCGTATGAGCCGGGGCCTGGTGAGGACCAGCATGTAAACCGGGGCCTGATAAGGAGCAGCGTGTGATACGGGGACTAGTGAGGACCAGCGTGAGAGCAGGGGCCGGGGGAGGACCAGTGTGAGAGCTGGGGCCAGGTGAGGACCAGTGGGAGAGCCGGGGCAGGACTAGTGTGAGAGCCGGGGCCGGGTGAGGACTAGTGTGAGAGCCGGGGCCGGGTGAGGACCAGTGTGAGAGCTGGAGCCGGGTGAGGACCAGTGTGAGAGCTGGAGCCGGGTGAGGACCAGTGTGAGAGCTGGAGCCGGGTGAGGACCAGTGTGAGAGCTGGAGCCGGGTGAGGACCAGTGTGAGAGCTGGGGCTGGGGGAGGACCAGCGTGAGATCCGGTGGCGGGTGAGGACCAGTGTGAGAGCTGGAGCCGGGTGAGGACCAGTGTGAGAGCTGGAGCCGGGTGAGGACCAGCGTGTGAGCTGGGGTCGGGTGAGGACCAGCTTGTGAGCCGGGGCCAGGTGAGGACCAGCGTGTGAGCCGGGGCTGGGTGAGGACCAGCGTGTGAGCCGGGGCCTGGTGAGGACCAGCGTGTGAGCTGGGGCCGGGTGAGTACCATTGCATGTAGAAAATCACTGTTTGTTAAGAAAAGGCTATTTTTCCATGAATGTGGGGGAAATCCATCCAAGGTTCCAGCATGGAGCATTTATCTGGCAGGTAACAGTGCGGCACTAGAAGATTTTGGGATTAGTGCACACGGTAGTGTTATTTTAGGTGTTTCTAATTGTACTCTTCGTTCTCCATTAACTCGAAAAGATGATATAAAAACTTTACAGAAGCAGAGGTTACAACAAAATGAACTGCCTCCGTTCATAGGCTATGCCTTCCTACCAGTCTGTGCCTCAATCAGCTCTTGAAGTGCTTTTAACTCAGGGATGGCACACTGCACAGGCTGCATGAATGATAGCTACACCTAGAGGTGGGCGAGCCAACAACTTACCAGGACGAGCCAGAGCCGCGTCAAGGGCCTGGCTTGGCTCTTAGAGCCTGTTCACACACCGAGCCCTGGAATTGTTTGCCATGTAAATCATACAACAAACATCGCGTAAAATATGATAAGCTCTCTTCATAATTCAAAAAAGTGTATTTAACATGTGGAAGCTTTCACGTGAATATGGCACATTATAGCACTGCACTGAGAAGTACTTATTAAAAGTGATAGTTTCTAAAGATGAACTAAGAACCACTACCGCCCCCCCTACCCCACTCTGGTGACAGTGCCATTAGTGAAATAAGAGGCAAGACAATTGTCATGTGAACCCCGTATGAGGCCCAGATTGTCATATAAAGCAACATTAAAGTCAGGGCACTGGAATTATGTGATCATGCAGCTAAAGCGTTTTTCGCATAATTATGGATTTGTCGCATTTTCCACGTAATCTATCACGTGCCGCATAATCGCATGCCATGTGTTGCCGCGCAGTGGAAGGCCCTGTGCAAAGGTAGCCATTATATGTTCAGAGTGTCTGGTCTGGTCTGGAGAAATACAAACTCAGGATTTAAAGCATAACGTAGAGGTTGGGGTTGTTTATTACTAATAAGTATTTAATATTATCCTAAGGAACGCTATTTAGCAACATTAGAATAATGAAAGTTTGGGGAAAAACAACTCCACGTAACAAAAGGGACTGTGACAACAGCAGTAACCCACTGAGCAAGCTAAATGAAACTACAATTATTTGCTCTGCCTGTTACACCTTGTGCTTTGCAGGAGGAGCATTATCCCACCGCACTACTCGGAGTCAGAACTGGGACTAGACAAAACTCAGATCTCAGTAACGGATACATCAATGTAATAATCACCAGAGTTAAATTGATATGTGTACTGTTGCATAGAAAATGCAGGCACACAACGAACTGCAGTCTACACAAGACATTTAAGAATGCAACATAACATCACCCCCCCCAAATAGGCCGGGCAGGAGGAGGCCCACCACCACAGATGCTGAGAAGGGTCCATTGCCATTCTGTATGCGGCAATCAGCCGCCGGACAGACTGACAATGGACAGGTTGATGTCAGCGCGAGGTCGGGAGGGGCTGCTCTTGTGCTGAGGAGAGGAGTGCCCCCCCCCCCCCCAACATGGAGCTCTGCAGACCTCGAGGCTTTCTCGCAGGGAGGGGGCGGCGCAGCTGCTGCAGCCCCCAAAATTGCAGATAAAAGGCGTCTGTAAACGGGATCATCGCGGACAACGGTAGTGAGGCCCAAAGAACAGACAGTCCGTGAAATTTACGAAGGGTACTGGTCACCTGAGCACTCGCCTCCTCTGCAGGCCCTGGACAGGCCTCACCTCCTCTGACCCCGACTGGAAAGCCCCCCCAACAACCTCCTCCCCTCTCGGCAAAGGCCTCACCTCCTCTGCACCGCTCTGGATACACCTCTCTCGGGTGCTGCAGCGACTTCTCACAGCTCTCGGTGAAGGATTCTCATTAAGGACAAAGGAGCCGAGAGTTCAACACACCCCATACAGCGCCTTTGACTCCGCACTGAGCTTCGGTGCGCTAAGCACAGGCCCCGAAGAGAGACACTGCTCCCCTGGACCTGCCCAGATGCGCCCGTGCAAGACTGTGGCTCCTACCGGAGGACGCTTTAATACCACACACCAGACACTAGGCGCTACACACGAGGCACACATTAATCACTCCGAATAAGGAAAAGGACAGAAATTCCCTGATCCATCAGTCCCAATACCTGGTTACGTTGATGCTGTTGCTGCCCCTCAATTATTCGTCTCCGCAAACGTGTCCTCTCTTGGAGGAGGCAGACCCCCCTTTTTGTTTGACTTCTGCGGTGACGATCGTGTCTTGTGCAGCTGACATTGTACCCCACTGTACCCCATTACTAATGCCGGTACTGCTATGGGTATTATACTGTATGTATCTCTTCTACATAATTTGCAATCGTAAATGTTTAATACGAGGCGCTCTGACTCCCTCGGGCCTCGTTCACGCTTTATAAACATCCTAAAATAAATGCAAAATAAAACCCTTCACTGGGGAGACCTCGGCTGCCTCTCCCCCTGAGCCCGTGCAGTGCGTTAGGAGAGCCCCTCTTCTCTTCCTTGTGGGAGGGGGGATGTGCAGCAGCGGCCGCTCGGAGGCACCACAGAGTCCTACATTACCACCATTGGAGCCGGGGCGCTCAGTCCGCTCCCTTCTTCTTCTTGTGCTAATAATCCCCCCCCCTCCTTCCTGCCCCCCCACCCCAGCAGTAGTAATGTCCAGGTGTCTGGGGAGGGGCAACTCACTGCGCTTGCAGGGTCCTGCTGTTTTGTGCTGTACACAACATCCAGTGCTTACTTTGTAAAAGAATAAGTGTCAGGCCCAAAGGTGTGCTCAGAAGCCCACAGCTGGCGCTATTGAATGTCAGGCTAAGAAATACCAAGGCGGCGTAGTCTTGATTTCACCTCGTGGATCTTTAATCCACCATCAGACACTCTCTGCTTCTTTATCTCACTCTTGCAGGTTCCTGCTTTCTCCCTTTGTCACTTTTTCACATATTTTCTCTTCCTCCTTATCCCCCCTTGGGTTTTTTACTCCCTTGTCATGGTTCAATGTCTGATGAGTAAAAATAAGTGCTGGTCCCCAAAAAGAAAGTGCTGATGGGTCCCACCTGCAACCCAGAGTTAGATTGGGATTAAAAATCGGCCCGGGCACGCTAAAAAAAAGTGGCCCATATTTGCATATTAAAGCAAACACAAGGAGATGATGGGCGGAGCGCTGAAACTTTTCAGACACTCACCCCCATTCACAGATCTGGGTTGAATTCATCATCGTTCTTTAGCTCATATTTGCATATTGCCTTTCCGCAAAACACCGCTTTGGCTAAAATTTATTTAAAAAAAGGGGGGCGGGGGAGTAAAAAAAATGCACGGATTAGTTTACACTGGTGAAACACCTGAAAACAAGTGAGGCCACTTTTCCTCAGGCCCCCTTGCCCCCGCTCAATATGCATATATTTATGGGCTGGCCCAGCGAGAGAAAGGGAGTGACACCTCTGCCCGGTTGATAAAAGGGAGGTAATGTACGCCCATCTGCCTCCAGAAAGGCCACTCAGGCACCCACTGGGCTGGTGGCGGTATCCGAACAAAGTAGAAACCACCCAAATCGGCCCCCCCAGACTGCTCAAAAAAGCAGCCCACAGCGGAACTCGGACACCAGCCCCTCGGGCATTGCCCGAGTGCCTGCGTTACCAATCCGATCCTGCTGCAACCACCGGCTCAAATTAAGCCCTAATCAACATCTTACCCTTGCTTGACAACTGAAAAAACTCAGGTCATCGGGTTGGAGGGGACAGGTGGTGAGTAAAAAAACACAGACAGAAAGGAGAACAATAAAAGAATATGTGAAAATGAGAATGCTAGATGAAGATAATACACGCAAGGCACTCCATGGCAGCATCTCTTCTATTAGTCACTGCAGACTTCTAATATTGCAAGACAATCGGTGCTTTTAAGTTTTGTCATTGCCTGGCCAGCTCTAGTCTCTAGAAAACATAAATGAATGGTCAGCTGACGTTTCTTGTCAGCGAATGTCTTCGTCTTAGCTTTTGCTTCTTGGTCAGACACTGTGAGCAGGGCCGGACTGGGAACAGCAACCAGCCCTGGCAGGTTGCTGCTTAACCGGCCCTGGGGGGGTAGGGGGAAGGTGCTAGCAAAAAGCACCGCTCCCGCTTTTCTTACGGGGGTCGATATTGCAGCACTGCTGCAAAACCGGCCCCCAGTAAGAAAAGCAGCCCAGCGGGCATAAAACCGTCCCAAACCACTCCGGCCCAATGGGGAAATGCCCGGTGCCCGCTACGGCCAGTCCGGCCCTGACCGTGAGAATGTGATGTTCCTACGGGAAGGTTGAAGGGGTTATTTTCCACCTGTGGCAATCTGGTCTGGCTCTTTCTTCCAAACACCAGTTGATGTGGTGATGTTTCCTGAGCCTGGCTGCCTTCTTATGTGGGAGAAGATGTTTCCAAAGAAAGTGAGCTCTTCTTTTTCTTGTTCACACTTGTCTGGATTCAGACTACTCTGTCGAGAACCTCAGAGATGCTGGGTTTAGGTGCACCAGCATGGGATCTGGCTAGCTGCCAACCATCTGACCAGCTCTCTGAACCCCAGGACCAACAGCCTGAGTTGGCATTATCTTGTCGACCATGAGTGGCATCTCCATCCGGAGCTGGCGCAGAATATCTTTGTCCTGTGCAACACCTCTCAGGTTGAACTATTTACCACATTTGATAAGGGCCATTGTCTACAAGTGTGTGCCCTCCAGTTTCCACTGTGGGAAATCCTGGGAAACAATTTTGGTTAAGGTAGAGTGTTAGAACTGTCAGCCTTGGGGTGGTCTTCCTTTCAACCTTTTGCCTTCCTTTTCCATTTTTTGCTGATCTAGTTTTTGCTGGTGTTAGGACTCTGTGCACTTTACCACTGCTAACCTGTGCTAAAATGGGTGTGTTCATTCCTTAAAACATGGTACTTATGGCTTCTCCCCAATTGGCATATTTAATGTACGTATTAGTCCCTAGTAAAGAGGCACTGCATGTCCCCAGGGCCTGTAAATTAAATGGTACTCGTGAGCCTGCAGCACTGATTGTGCCACCCGCTTAAAGTAGCCCTTTAAAACATGTCTCAGGCCTGCCATTGCAGCCTGTGTGTGCAGTTTAAATGTACTGTCGACCTGGCAAAATAAACCTTCTGCCAGGCACAAACCATCCCTTTTTAGGTTGAGCCTACAGCGCTTGCGCTGTCTGCAAGAATGTTGTATCTCCTCTGTGGTCTTTTGGCACGCCCATTATTGCTATTTGTTATTTGTTGTGCCATCCAGAAAGGCTGCCTTATTATTGGTGCATTCTTTGTAATTGTCCCTCCTTTGGGTGCTTGGTTCCCTCCCAATCATTTTCACTAAGTAGTTCTTTTTTTGTTGGCCATCACAACACTATCATGCTTCCTCCTGCCACGTTGCGCGATTGACCCTCCTCTCGTCTCTGCATCGCAGCCTCAGGGTTCCTTCTCGTTGTCCATCTGTTCGTTCTAAACAGCTGTGAACACCCGCTTCGTCCTTCCTGCTCGTTTTTTTTTCATTGTGGGAATTTTATATTTTTGACACGCATTGTGGAAATAATTTTTTTTAGCAGCTTTTTATATAGTGAGAACTCGACCGAAGGTATTGGAGCAGTTTACATGATCACCACATTCATTTTTGAGTGATTTGCGGGAGTGATTTGCCCAGAATTACAGGATGTTGAGCGGATGCTGAGACTTGAACCTGGTTCCACAGCCCCAAAGTCGGCAGCTCTTAGACATATAGATACACCTCCAAACAACCCGTCACATTAACACCATCATAATCATAACAGGATGCCTCACTCACCACACACATACTAAGTTCTAGACCACGACACACATCTCTGATCCTTGAAATGCTCACTCCACGTACTCGTACACAACACAATAAAACCATATAAGACACTGTTACTGACACACTGGATGAAGCTTACATTTCTTACACATGATGTACTTATTTTGGTGTGAGAGACAATGTGTGTTTGCTGCTGCTTTTGTCTGTGTCTTAAATTCCCTGCATATAGGAGGATGGTACACAGTGTTGTTGTACATGCTGGAGATATGTTCGTGATAAAGTGCATAAAGCTGCTTCCATATAATTATAGTGCTATTGTGAAGTAAAGTAACACTGCTGCATGGTATGCTGTACCTATTATGTGTGTATTTGTGAATGCATGCACAGCCACTACCTCTGGTGTATCTGTTCTTGTGTATGAGAGAACTTTACGCTATTACTCCTGCAATCTGCCATATCCATTTTTTGTGTTAGCGAGGCTTGATCTGCCTGCATTGCTGTTGCTGGCTGGTGTATGTGTGTGTTAGCTGTTTTTGTTATACCTTAACCCTCATGATTATCGAGTGTTATGTGTAAAGACTCAGAATGTATAAAGATACATTGAAAAAGAGGAGCACTAAATATCCACAGGTATTCTGCCAAAATCTGTGTTTGTGTAAAGAATTGAAACATTATAAATTTTGCAGGAGGGTGTGATCCCCAAAGTATATACAGTTTGCAGCGTGTCTTTAGCTTTGAGGGAGGAGATGAAGTGACAATTAGAAAGGTTATGCAAGGAAGGAACATAGAGCCAATGGTAGTCTCTGATTGGCTTTCTCCAGTGGTTCTGGAAAGGCAGGCAGTGAATAGAATAAAAATGTATGTGGATTTGAGGGATGTCAATTACAGCACTTGGGTTGACTCTTAAACATTAGATCTACTTTCCTCGTATCAACAGATAGCACTGGAACAGAGTTCTATACATTTAACATCTTTTGTCACCCCAGAAGGTGCACATCAGTTTGAGTGCATACCTTTTCGACTTGCATTTGCAGTTTTTTGAAAGAGCAATGCAAAAATTATCGGAGGAGATACAGTTTGCGACCTTTTTTCAGGATGACATTCTAGTATATGGGAAGGACTGGATAGAACATGATTTGACTTTGCACAGAGTATGTATATTTTGAAGGAAAGTGGCCGAACTATTAAAAGTGAGAACTATAAATTGGGTTCTGATAGTGTGAATTTCTTATGGCACCATATTAGTTGCAAAGCTGTGACTCTGAAGGAGAGCTTGGTGAAAAGTATGAAAGAGGCACCTGACCCAAGCACCAAGTAACAACTTTCTTCATTTTTAGGGTTTGCCAACTATTATGCCAAATTCACCTACTATCATTGAGACGAATAAGATAAATTATGGTGCTGGGACAGATACAGCAGAGAAGAAGTAATAGCATATGCTTAAAGAGGGTCGGAGTTCACTAAAAAGAGCTCCTTAACTACTATGTAGCAGAAAAAAATAACCCTTGTCTGTTACTGGGGTATTACTCGTTTCAGACAGTATGTATTGGGCAAAGAATGTATAGTACATACTGATCACAAACAATTTGTTGATCAGATGACAAACAAGGGGGGCGAGTGGAAGGGCATACCCACTTCCCCGCACATTGCAAACTAGTTATTTAAGCTTCTGTTGTTTTACCAACTCTGCACTAAGGTAGATGAGCTTAAACTGGTCATAAAGGGTACCATTCATAGGATGCACTGACCCCCACCCACCAGAGTGGCATGCTTCATCATCGGTCCATGCTCCTCGCTAGGTGGGTGCTGTAATACCTGGCGGACCCTTGAAGGGCCTCTTTGCCAGAGATCTTCTCATTTCAATGCCTGATTTTTGCCAAACGGAGGGATGGTGCCATTTTCGGAGGTGTGGGGGGAGCGTACAATTAAGTGGTGTGTAAAAATTGGTTGTGGGCAATTTGTTGTCTATTTTATTTTAAAAAATGGCCATGTAAAGATTTAAAAAATCATGTGAACCAATGGGGACAGCAATGAACCTGAGGTTCTAATGAAGGCCAATATGTTTCTTACCTTGTGTGCCCTATATGGGGCATCAGCAATTCTTTAGGACCAAAAGGTTTTACCCTAATCTACACAGGGTTTCAGATATTAAACAGGTTGGTATATCTTCTTAAATATGGAAAGAAGTACATCAGAATCTTGTCAAAGAGGAACTGCTCACAATGTAATAAGTCTATGCCCTCTCAGACCCGAGTTATTATATACATGTGTCCCTGCAGAGACCCTCAGAGCTGCTTCTTATGTGCTCAGACAATTTTGTCCTGGAGAAGTGTTGACGTTAGCCTACCTGCTTTCAATTTCTCCACCAAGGGCGGAGCATGGCCCAATGATGAAGCATGCCATTCTGGTGGGCAAGGGCCAGTGCATCCTTGAAAGTTTGCTCTTTATGACCAGTTTAAGCTCATCTACTTTAGTTCAGAGTCGGTGAAACAACGGAACAGCACACTACTGTATTAATAATTGTTCGGTCTAGGGAGGACGTGTTTTGGACCGTCAAATTCCTGTCCATCTCTTCTTTTTATTACTGGTGTGTTTCACTGGGACAGGTGCAGCCATGCTGACAATCTACTCGCAAGAGGAATCCATCCATATGATAGGGTTGGCATTAACTGCACCTTAATGATTGGTGGTTAGAGCAAGGGGACATCAGCAAGGCATTTAATCTTTGAAAGCCATTTGTAAAGTTTGTACGCAAATAATGGCAGTGGGAGAAGTAAGATGGAGGCTTTGAGAGGCCCCGGGAGGTATGAGAGTGTGCAGCTCCATTTTCTCTAAGTGAAGATACGAAAAGAAAACGGAGAAACGGTAGAAGCTAACCATAATAAATGGTTCATACGAACCACATGGACCATATGAGATTGGTGTTGTATGAATGGGGCTCTCAGAATAACTTGTCTGTTTGATTGGGAGAGTGATCATACCTTCTCTTGGGCGGCATCTGAGTAAGGACGCCAGCTAGTGCTGTGGCTGTGCTCAATGCAGCAGTATCTTTTCTCCTCGTGACTGGGGATAGCTGATGTTGTTGAGATCAGCTATCAGAAGCTAACATCGATAGCAGAAAGGTAATTACGGGGGGTCACAATATGGTCTTGCCCCACTCTACTGCCCTCTTCAGTGGAGCTGACAGTGCGGAGCGACTGCCCCCACGGTGTTCATGGATCTTCCTGAGCCGTTCCCAGGGACTCTGGTCCTGGCGGAGTTCTTCTGGGGTGGCAATCAACACTGACCCTCCTTCTGTGCCTGCTAGTCAAGGAGCAGAGCAGCAGTCGGATGGAAGCGACTTCGTTTGTCAGCATCACAGAAGCACAATAGTGGCAGTAATGATGGCAGTAGCGTTCTATCATTCGATAACAGGCTCACAGCTGGTGATCAAAAAAACTTCAGCATAGTGGAAATTGGTGGGAATGCAGGTGTCAGTGGCACCTCGGCAAGGGCTCCAATTACTCACCTAACACGGAGACTGCCTCAGCCACATCACAGCTCAAGTCTCAGGTAATGACTATTGGTGTGGTGTCCTCTGGTACGGGGAATCTGGATAATGTTTCTGTCAGCGAGGCCCTTGGTTTTGGTGATCTGTCTCTTGTTTGCAGTATGGAGGAGTTGAGTTTCCGCAAACTCGGTGTAACTAACCAAAATAGTATAGATGGTGGTGAAGTTGGCGGTGCCCACAATATTAACTCTATAGGCAATGATACAGTCCTCCATGGCCACCTGTTGCTCCTGCAGTCTATTGCTCAGTCTTATCCAACAAAGTATGCAAAGTACACCTTATTCAGGTGCTAGGGCCCTGGCCTCTTTGCCTTGTGACTGGGGATCAGACCCTGTCATCTCTGTTACCCCAAATAATCCTCAGGGTGGCTAGGGAGGTGAATTCATTGACCGCCTTAACCCTCTGAATGGCAGACAGATCTTGAGCACTTCCTGCTGCACCAAACCCTCAGTTAGAGCCCCATGAGGCATTTACTATGTTCTCTAATGCACCAGATGTGTCTGACTTCTTGGATGGTGATTCTCTTATGAACTCAGAGAAAGAAACTGACAATCCAAACCACTTATGTGCGAGAGTTGACTTTGGATTAACCTGGGGCAATGTTATGGAATCTCTAGACCCTGTTTAATCTCTTCATGCTTGAGCTGCCCCTGGCAGGGATGCCAGTATGCTCCTTTGGCATTTGCATGAAAGTGACCCTCCTCACACACCTTGACACCCACATACAGAATGAAGTATGATTGGTGACAGCATGATAATTTGTCATGGAATGATTCAGCACATCGGTTTACACCATCTGATAACTCTGCCACACTCTAAGAAAGTAATCCAGGCAGGATATCGCCGTGCTTGAAGTTAATTTACCTGCCGCAGAATCAGCATCAGCGCCTGCTGTCGGACCTTCATTGATTGCCAAACACACTCTTCTAAGCTCTCTTCGAGAAGAATACTGTACGGACTCTGCTGCTTAGCTTACGGCGAATCTCAAAAACCAATCTGCTGTCCGGAAAATTTAAAAATAAGTGGCTTTGATCGATAATCAGATGGGGGCAGTAGAGGAGCGGACAAGCAAATTGGAGGAGGGATCACTGTTGGTGTCAGAACAGATGGCAGTATAGGAAAGGCAGTTGAGTGATATAAGACCAAAGAAAAGCCAGTTGAGCTATATAAGAGTGAAACTGGAAGAAATGGAGAATCACCAATGATGGACTAACCTGAGAATTCTGGGGATTGAGGAGGGTGCAGAAGGTGAGGATCCGTAGAGTTTTGTGGTACGGCTGATTCAGAAAGCACTTCCCACACTTCAGAATTGGGATAATAATTAAGAAGTCCAGCGAATGTATCGATTTCCTTTTTTAGAATACAAAGTCGCACTAAAAGATACCTGTCCTGTCTCATAAGGGAAAATTACATTGAAAAGAGTTCATATGGAGTCATGGTGTGAGGACCTTTCTTGAGGAATAGGTGGGAAAAAATTGCGAAAATCAAGGGAATGGTATTAAGTGAAGAGGGAATATCTTTTCCTTTTTCTTTTTTCCTTTCTCTTTCCTCACAGAAGGTAAGTTCAGAAGTAGGGGGGAGATAAGTATTACATTTCATGAGTAAAAGGAAAGGAGGGGAAAGGATTGGATTGTGCGCAACCAGGAAACAGAACACAGAGCGGAGTAGCAGAGGACTCACTGTGAGCATGGATCTACTCTGCAGCACATGCCGGCAGCGTTAATAGTAACAGCAATGGTGCCAGCTGACAACGCTGTCAAGGGAGCCAGTGAGGTCCGAAGCAGCTTCCCAACACTGACACTGCTGTGTTGCCCCTCTAGCCCGCCAACAACGTTTGTCTGGTCCTGCCGATGCCACCATGGCCATTTTTGTGAAGAGCCATGGGCGGCGAAGGGTGCGGCAGGATAAGATTGGACTGGAGCAGAGGGGTGCTGAGGCCGCAAGTGAGCCGCTTGGTGCCAAATTTGGTCTGCACAGGCACGGTCTACTGCATTTTGAGTCCTCCTTTAGGGTGGACATGCCAGGGGGTGGACGCGTGTGCAGCAGAGGTGGCTGTGCCAGGACTCGGTGCAGCTTGCAGCCTCGTTCACCCCTAGACCAGTGCTCTTCCACTTATGGAGAGAGAAGAGTGAGGAGTAGGGGCCGACTGGGGCAGACCGCTCTGTCATGCGGCATTGAGCGGCATCAGGAATGGCCCAGGAGACTCAACTTATTCGCGCTGCCCTGTCCTACGTCCACTGAGCTCACCCCTATTACCTTATATCTGCTCCTGTACCATCAAACCCCCCATGCACGCCGTTTTACAGACCACAGAGTGACACAGAGGCGGCTGTTGTGGTGGCACGCGCAGCTGTATACCTCGCAAACACCTCATCTCAACTCAAATCGTCCTATTTTCCTGTCCACCTGCTGCCACAAGCTAACACCCGGACCTGTGGACAGGAATCGGGGACTGGATTAGGACCCAGTTTCACGCAGAACTGAAGATCGTTTCTACTGCTTCAATAGTTTTTCCATCACACAGACAGACTGAGATTGGTGGGTCCAATGAAGGGGTGCAGCTGGTCTAGGTACCACTGTGCTGGCTGAGCCCTGATTTCATGGAAGTGGCCTGGATAGGTCCAGGTGCGGCTTGCGGTCGGGTGAGCGCCCACCTTTAAAGCTCCACATACCACGTGCCACATACCCTCTCTAGTGCTCTCTTGCTCTGTGCCCCTCCCCCCACCAGCTTCCCCCCAAGCTAGAGATAGCCCCAGACCCAATAGGAGGACATGAGTAGGCAAGGTCCACCATACTCCTTTTGGAGAACTGTGGAGGCAGCGGATCTTAGGCTGACACACTTTGCACTTCTGAGAAGAGGATGCCTAGGTCTTTGAAGAAGTAAGTAACAGTATGAGTATGTGTGGGGAGTCACGGCGCTTGTTTTTCTGATACACCGCCAGTCCCTCATGTGAAGGTGAGAAGCCTGCCTGTCACCGGACTGACGGGCTATACATTGGTCGTAAAAGCGGAAGCGCGAAATTCACCTTCTCTTTTTTAACGGCACCGAAGCTCAATTACTAAGAGCAACAGAGAGTGGTGAGTATTGCCGCGATGTTACCATCAGAGAACGTAGGGCTCCAACACAATACTTGGGAGCATGTGAAGATATGGTCCTATTAGCATCCTAGGTTTATGACTAAGATATACTTGCTGAATGTACAACAGGCTAGATTGAGAATCGGCACAATGGAGGGGGGCTCACCGCCATGAGTTGATTACTCACTAAAGGCGATAACAAACTACCAACGATATATACATAGAAGAGGACATAAATGATAGGGTTCTAATAAACAAAATACAATGTATGCATACTGTCATACAGGCAACCCGTGACACATTTACATGCTTGTTCTCTCCCTTCAAGTGTGTGACTACAAGACGGCACCTCCCGCCTGAACCGCATGACCCTTGAAAAGTAATACCAGTGGTAAGCGCAAGTATGGCTGAGTATGATTGACACGGTATGGAGGTGATTGAAAGAGGATTAAATAACAAATGGACAGCATAGACCAACCACCACCCAGAAATATGAACCTGGACCTAGCATATATCACACCATAAGAAGAGAACACAAAGTTCAATAGAGTTGAATCACAAACCACATAAGTGTAAATCTCATGGGATCACCAAATTTACTGTTTTTAAGGAAGAGAAATTCACAAGGAAGTTTGTTGACAGGTTGTTAATTACAGATTAAAGATATATGTAAAACGCAAAAAAATGGTCCAACATTAAGAATGTTTGAGATGCATGAAAAAAAATCAGGATGTAAGAGAGAAGTAATAGTTGTCTTTCTGTCTCTCTACTTTCATAGAATATCCACTGAAGAAAGAATCAAGACAGGCCTCACAAATGTGCATGGTGTGCGTGCACAGTAAAATAGCAGGGATACCCTAAATATAGCCCTGACGAAGGCCCCGGACCCGATTGGGCTCCCTGAGAGGGCCGAAACATGTTGGCACAAAACCAGGGGTACAATTGAATGATTGAATTCAATAAAACCCAGTAAACTCATATTTTTAATCATACCCCAGGTACCCTCGTAATAAAGCATAGCCTTTGGGTATACCTTGAGGTATTTTTAAATATCACTCATCTGGATCCCTGCTTATCCAGTTTTGCTTTATCTAGGAACTCCGATTCCATCTATGGTTGAGTCTTCCCGGGTAGTATCATCTTACCCGGGTGTGGATAGGCACCAATGATGAAGCATGTCACGATAAGGCGTCTACTCCAATATCTTTGGATACCCCCAACTTGCAGGACAGAGCAGGGGTAAAACGCAATATCCTGACCCAACAAGAAGCCCAGAGTTTCTTGGAAGTACTTTTAAGGCATCAGTTGCTTGTGTGTGTAAGCATCGTAAGCGGGAGAGTGCAACTGACCCGACTTTCTCTCACTCTCCATAGTGTAAAAGAGTCTAACAAGAGATCAGTGATTGGCTTGTGCGTGGTCCAGCCACAGTGCTTATTTGGAAAAACCTCAAACTATTTAATTTAAATAAAGTTTGATAACAAGTACAACAATATTCGACCGAACGCAGAGCTACAACCCTGCAATCACTAACTCTCGCGCTCTGCTGACGTACGGCAAACCAACAGGCAACCGTGCTTGTGCCCTCCCAACCTAAAACCCATGCAGCCACCTAGCTCTACGTGGGGGACTGATGAGAAGGCGGCAGTAGACGACTCCTCAAGGATAGTCACCATTCAAGTCTAATACTGGAAAAACAACAAAACAACCAAATAAACTAAAGCAAAAACATAACTCAACTATAGAAGAGGAAAGGTCAAAGCCCAAAGATACGGCGAAGGCACGTCACATAGACAAGAACACCTTACAATAATGCGCTCAGGAACATCTCGTCAACCACTAGTCTACAATCTTGGAAATGCCTAATGGTGAGGAACACAAGCAATGAGACCAAACAAACCAAATACTCCAAGGGAAGTTTAGTGACTGAGTCCCCCCCACCATCAATAATGACCTACTTTGAGAAAATGATGCCAAATCAAAAAATCTACTTTCTGAAAGATCCAATGGTTGCAATTTATGCTACACCGGAAGAAGTACTAGAGCTGCCTGGCCCTATAACGCCACAAAAAACAAACAAATTGGAATCTACTCAACTTGTCCATCAAATAAATCAGCCTTAATTATGGCACCTCATGTAAGTCCAGCACAGCAGTCACTGGGTCTGACAGCTGACCACTGGTATGACTCCCTCCCCAGTGTTTAATTCCAAACTAAAAAGCATGCAGGTAGCAGTGAGGTCCATGCTTCCAATACACCACAATCCACCCCTCGCGAAACCAGCGTTGATTGCTAATTTCAAGAAAGTGGAAGTAAAGCTGATCAGGGTACTTATGCAGATAATGCTGGCCTGGATGGTTCATGGTCCTGGTCAATTTCAATCTCACACAATACGGATCTTATACAGGCTCTGGAAGTTAAAACTTTAAGTCTAGAAGACAACAAACCCCAGAGTCTCCCACAGGCACAGGAACAATCAAGTCAACCGGGCTAAAACAAGAAAAAAAGGCCAAATAAAGAAAATGAGGCCAAAATACAACATTCATTATTTACTAAAAATGATGCCAACGGAACACTAAATCTGACTAAAAGCAAAGCCCTAAGCCCATTGTGGGAGAGCATATCAAAAGCTCACTCAAATCTAAGAACAGCCCTAATACAATTGTAGGTAGCCACAAAAATGCGGAAAGACTTCCTTCAAACACACGGCAAAAAAGACTGACCCCTACATCATCACATCGACAGTGGGGAACGTGTTCCAAACAACCTCAGGCAAACAAACACACTATGCCCAAGGCTGGTGGGAAACACTCCTAACTATGCTACAAACGTCAATTGAGCTTCTAAACCTCCAATCAAATAAACTAGACTTGCAGATAGACCTAAGGAACTTGATGGCCATGCATATATCTGGCATTAATCTAAAACTGGAAACCTTAACATCCTTAATTTCAAGGGTATAAGCTGTCTATTCGCCATCACCGTCAAAGAGCACATGTGGCCTTTGTGAACTGTCCTCCCTTACACAAATTTTATTAAGTATTCTGACAGAAGAAAGAGCAGCTTTAAAAAGTAACGTAGTTAAGGCCACCCAAATACAAACTGGGTCTCCAAAACAATCGGAGCGAATCAGGCTGTAAGGGGCAAGCAGTGGGGGCGTGCATCACAAGACGGTGACATCAGAAAGGTGGTGCCCCCCCCCCTGCGCCCAGCATGCAGGGCCCGTGGCTCCAGAGGAGGAGCTAGGAGGCGGTGAGCTCCTCCTACGTCTCACTCTTGGCCCCGACCCTGACCCTGACATGGGCAGGGGTTGGAGAGAGTGGGGAGAGCTCTAGGTAGCCGCAGGCACCTGGTGGTACACGGAAGCGGCTGGCATTAGGCCAGTGCAACTTGTGTTCGCCGAGGAACCCGCGCCCCTGCAGATAAGCCTGTGCCCCTAGAAGCGCCCTGGGAGACAAATTGACAGCAACAGCAGTTTAAAGACACCAGAGGCTCATGTCTGGGTCACAGGATGCCTGGGCGGGGGTCCAAAGAGGCTGATTGGGTGCAAAAGGCTACCGGATGTGATTGGTGGCCTCTGGAGGCTAGTGGAAGCCCAGGTCACATAATCACTGAGGTGAGTCGTCTGTGTTCAGCTGCCAACATGCAGGTGGCGGGTTAAGAGAAGGCAGAAAGGGGCACTGAGAGAGGGGTGGGCACTGTGAACCCCCTAATAGAAGTAATCAAGTAACCAAGATGCTCTGGACCAAAGTTTTTCACAGAATAGAGGATGTCACTAGCACGTCGATTCCCCTTTCCCACTCACTGGACTACTTGGCCATGTGAAAGATGTGCCGAGCGAGTTTCACCAGATGAGTCTCCCCAATGCTCCTTGTCGCGAAGCGTAGAGCTGCAATCCACTGGGGCAGGTCGCAGGCCCCTAAGTCCCAAAATTGGATTACAGATATATAGCATAATGGGACCTGATGCCACTGGGGGCTCACCCCCGTGGGGGGTCAGCCCCCAGTGGCATCAGGTCCCCCCTCCAGATGTCATGGCCCAGATGTCACGGGCTGTGACATCTGGGAACCCTTTACTTCCTTCCTCCGCTGCAAAGACACCGCCCGAACTGCGGAGGCCGAACATCCCGCACTTACATGGCAACTTACTCTACGGCTCCGTCTGTCTCAATTCAGGACTCTGCCAGACTGTAATGAGGATGACCAACGTATATCCAGGGTACCACGTAGATTGCAGGAAATGCGGATGCTGCCCCGCCATACTGCATGCATAAGTTGGAATTGTATTCTGTGTGGTCTGTTGTCCTATACTGTGTATCAAGTGCCAATAATGCAACCACATTTGACATGTACTGTCCTCTAATATTGATCACTACAATGATTACCTGTGTACTGCCAACTGTTCATAAATAAAAAAATGTAAATAAAAATAAAGTAACCAAGATGCTCACCGGGTGTCCCAGTCTGTCCTCAAACCCTTGCACCCCTGCACCAGACAAGACCAGCAAGCTTCCACAGCAGACCTCAACCCCCGTCCTCCTCAATCAACCTCCAGCTTCCATCTTAACAGCCACTGACATTTTTTCTGCAAGCGGCGGAGCCCCTATAATCATATTCATGTGTGGAAATGTCAGGAAAGCCCTTCTGGAAAGCGTGTTCGTGCCTTTCCCTTTATTCCTATTGGCCCCTTGCAGGGCAAATCCATTGACTGGGAGGTAAGGCGGCGCTATCCCCCCTTCTCCATAGAATTATTAGTCAATCTCCACTGAACAGCACTTCCAACACTCCAAGCACTCCTTGGATTCAGCTATTAAAGATCAACAAAGGCCTGGCATCATGACCAAAAGGAAAGTCAACAAACTCGCAGCAGACCCCCCCCCCCTTCACCACCCTTTCAGGACTTTGAGCCTGATGTTAGTCCAATCAACAAGCAAAGGAAAGTAGGGGCAGAGAAGCACTTCCATGAAAGCACACCAACTGCCTATAAACGCTTACATCATCAGACTCAAAGAAACACCTGGGGATGTCTAGCATGTTCGCATGCCCAAGGAGTCCAATCATCAACACCAGGGCGGATAAATCAATACTTCTCAAAGGTCCCCCTCAAACGACCTCATTCACCAACATCACTGGGCTCAGGGAAATGCAACAAGCCATCAATGTTTTTACACAGTGAAGGTCCACAGGAGCCGGCGGATATTGGGCCAAAATCTCCTACGTCAAACTCCTGCCCAGGGCCACATTGGGAGGAGACTTCTCCATTCGACCCCTCAGCCCTGAAGAGAGCAGAAACGGAGGGAGACAACCACCCCCCAAATCAGCTGAGCACAGACAACCGGGGGCTGGATCGAGAAACTTTAGCTAGCAAACAACGCCCGAGCAAGATTACAGTGATGGTGCAGGTGCATAACAGTGCGACTACCTCTTTATCTACTCCGCTATCACAGATTATCTCCCCAGAAACAGAAATTGAGTTACTAAAAAACCCTCCAGAGGTCAGCTTTGCTCAATCTCCCGCAAGGACGCACGGAGGGAAAGCATATCCAACCAGGAACTGGGAAATCTATCGGACCGCTTTCTCGCTACACTGGAAGCCCAAATTGACGCCCAAATTGAAGCTTCGCTGGTAGAAAATCCAGCACCAAGATCCGAGCATAGAAATAGACCTACTAGTCCCCCACAATTAGGGGCACCAGGGTCCCCCTTTACAGGGTCTTTTACCCCACCTTTGGCCTCCCTGTCCTCTATCAGCATTATACAAGACACAGTTGCCAGGGCTCTTCTATGGCAATGTCAAAAGACGGAGCTTCAGATTGACCTAATTCAGTCCTTTACCTCAAGACTAATGGACCTGGGACACAGACTAACCACACTGGAAAACTCTCTTGGGCAGGTAGGAGTGGACCAACCCTGCTTGTGTTCTCCACTGATTGACAAACTAAGAACGATGCACCTTCCCTGGCTGTTCCAACGTTGGCCCCATCAGGGACTGAGCTGGAGCTGCATCCTCTAACAAAACAGTCCACTTGCAACTCAAGCGTCCCTGCGGTCTCGCCCTCCCCTGTTCGGACTGAAGGGAGCGCACAAGCTCAATCATGTGACTTACTGCATGGCAGGTAGTAGCACCGGAAGGCCCTAAAAAAACAAGCAACCTTGCGCGCAGGGTGAAAAAGAAATTGAAAAAACAAACAGTGGCTTACAAAGCGGCGATCACTGATTGCAGGGACCACTTCCAGCACACATGCACCCAGGAGGATGGGTCCCCCAAGCTCTTTCCTATATTTAACTCAGTTCCCAAATCAACTACAGGACACACGGGGAACACTAGCCCACCAATCTGCCTGCAAGATCGATCGAGCACCTGCACCCACCAAGAGGCAATGCCGAACGGAGCACAAAATGTAGTAGCAGTTCTGACTACTGTTAATGGTCTTGAAAACAATCCACCAATAACAGACCAAGAGCACAATGTGGCCCAGGAAACAACTGTCAGTACCCACGCATCAGGGGCCATACCGACATCCAAACCTGTGGATGTGTCGACAGTGGTTCACAGAACGACCCTGGGAGGCACATGCACACTGAGCCGTGCACCAGAAACAAAGGAAAACAACACCCCCCACGATACAGCATGGGTAGAACTGTGAACAGACATCACTCAAAGAGCCCTAATAAAACCATAGGGGCCACACACAGGGCCCATGGGGTGCTACCACAAGTGCCTTAGGGGCAGGAGCCCTGGGCTCCCACAACCACAACCGCTCTAAGGGCACAAATAGCAGAAATGAGGACTAACATAATCTTTAGTTGTATTGATCCAGCTAATACACCATTCCTCACTAAAAGCCCCTTGTCCTTGAAAGCTTAAATATCCATTGCCCTGTGCTTCCTCAACCTGCAACCCATTTAAAATAAGCATGCGACAGGAGCCGAAAGGCAACATGGAACTTAATCAGTGGCCCCACCCCACACCTGGTGAGAGTAGAGCGCATGACAACTAGTCACAACCAACGTCAAGACTATCCGTCCAAACACCTGGAGGCAAAGTGGGATGATAACTAGCTACAATCAACACCAAGATCAATTGTCAAGCCCCTGGGGCCAAAGTGCTCCAACAAGCAAGTCCTCATCAGAGCACTTGAGCCACCTCCAAGGTGCACTCAGACCCCCTTTCTTCCAGCACCAATGGGCAGCGGAGGCCCTCTCTCTCTGACCGGGGAAGGCCATGCACGTAGACACCACAGACCAATGTGAACTGGGGTTTATCTCATATTACATCCCAAAGGGCGCCCCTGATATACTTAACAAAAGTAACATGCTATGCCTGTTCCAACATATTCCAACACTGAAGTATCTGAGCTCGGCCAAACTAATCTCTGTAAAATTCTCTCTGATTCCAGGTAAAGGATCCTGGGACGCCACGTGGCAAAGAGCTGAGTTCAGAGAGGCTATCCTGAGGGAATCAATGACTGGGGTATCGAGCTCCTGAAACTTCACCCACCAAAATATCCCTATGTCTTAGTGCCACAAGAGCCCACTAGGCTGCACAGAAGCGTCATGAGAGGGGCGTGGGGCCACACCCATGATTCGCTCCTAGTGCATCCAAAGCTGCAAACTCATTAGAAGCATCATGTTCCCACAACCAAAGAAATGTAATATGCAGGACAAAAAGCAGTGACAAGGACGGGTGGAAGCAGTTGGGCAACGTTCAAGGGGGCGCCCAAGAGGATTATTCCTAGCCACCAATATCCAGACTGCCCCCAAGCCCAGAAGACCACGACGGAGCCTATGATCATAATCGCGTCATGGAACGTGGCACGTTTGAGGTCGATTCTGACAAGGGAATCAGCGGGGGCTTTCCTAAAGAATAGTGACATCATTTGCTTACAGGAAACCTGGGCGCTCACTCCAACAGTTCTACACGGCTTCTACTAACTTTTCAAGTGAGCAACGCACACCAACTTATTTGGGAGGTCCTCAGGAGGTCTTTCAATCTTCATCAAGCAAACTGGCAAGATCGGGGTTGTACCCCTCAACCAATACTCTCAGGCCTTCCAAGTGGCGACAATCTCAGGGCTCACAATTCCTCATAAAAAGACTCCCCTGCTGCTGATAAACTGCTACGATAACCCGCTGAAGGAATCAAAACAGTGAGCAACTGATGACCTTTGCAGATGCTTAGAAGCCATTCTTCTGGACTGCGCCTCACATGAAGTCCTGTTTACACGTGACTTCAACATCAGGGACTTAGGAAAAAATAAACGATCTGCCAAAAACCTTTAAATTAATCTCTGCCGAACAAGCTTTAAAGACCCAAGCACCCCACCTTCAGTTTCCCCCACTTTCAAAGAAATCTCAACAATAGACTATACCTTCCTGTCTGAATATCTAGCGAACTATCTCCCCAACTTTGAGATTTTTAGCATGGTACGAAAGCAAACACAATCCCCTGATTTTAACTGTAAACTTAGAAGCTCCCTTGGCACCTAAATACTGTGCAGTGGGCACCTCTACACAGGTTGCAGCAACAAAACTAGTCAACAGACACCGCAGCGGTGTTTAAGTGGCTTCGCAATGTAACCACGGGGCCCACCACTGGCACTCTGGGCGTCATGCAAAATACATGGGGTGGACTCATCACGGAGCTTATAGATTCGCTACAAACTACTGGGGGCTGCAAGCAACCCGCAATAGTGACAGGGAGGGCGCAGACAAATCAACAGCATAGCAAGGTTAATATTACTTCACGAAGAAATGCAACCCTACCATCAAAACCTCAATGGCCATCAACAAACTATGCAAAGAACATTAAAAAACTGTATGGTAATGAAAGCCTTTGAAGAAAAGTAATGGCTAAAGATACATCTAATGCTTCAGGAAAAAAGTCTCGCCCGCTTCTGGAGTTACATCAACAGACCTCCAGAGCTTTTTAGCTGGACGAACCTAGAGGGCAGGCCGGCTCGCTGTTGAGGGTAGCCGGCTTGACTGGCCAGGTCAAGTGGGTCCACTTATGGAGCTTTTTTCCAAAGTTGCTCCAAAGTTCTCCAAACTTCTGGAGCTTCTTCCTGAAGTTCCTCTGATGGTCCCAAAGAGTCCAAAACTTACTCCAAGGGTCTAGAAGCTCCAAGATGGTCCTTGAAAGTTTGGGACTTCAGTTCCCACAATCCACTTGGACAAAACCCTTACAAATCAACTGGATGCACTCCAGGCTGGGGTATTCTTGGTGGTGATGATCCAGGTGAGCTCTGTTAACCTATAGCTTGCAAGGAGTCCACTCTTTATTCTTCTTGAAGCAAGTTAGATCCACAGGGCTGTAGTTCCAGATTGTGCAGCAGGCACACTCATTCAGAGTGCAGAGCCTGGTTGGTGGAAATCAAATTTCCAGCATAGACCCTTCTTCTTCTCTTTGTTTCAAGCAGCAGATCTGAAAGGCCCTGTCCCTCTCAGATACTTATTCATTGTTCTCTGGGGTCAAGCAGGAGGGCACTCCTGTCCAATGAGGTGCAGGCCAACACCCCAGAGCATGACCATTTCCTCAGAAGTATGGCACAATGGTCTCCCAGAAAGCACAATTCTTCCAAAATTCATTATGGCTGAAGTCTCACCAGAGGCAAGAGCTAGCTAAACCAACCTCCAGGATGGCTCATCTCCATAGTCTCCCTCCCAATGGCATCAGCACATTCATCCTTAGGGCTGCCACCAGGCTGGGTTCAGATTGGATGGGTGTAGATGGACCTGGCTTCGTCTGCCTGGCTAATCCACTTAACTCTGACCGATCAGAGCAGACCACCAGAAGGCTGAATTTTGGCTTACAGACTAGAAAGTCTTATAACTTATTTTCTGTATATTTTAGGATAAATTTAACAATACCATATTGTTGGATTTGTCAATGCCATTCTCCTAAGTCCTTGAACGATATCTTTCAGCAATTCCTAGCGTTAGTTATTAATTAATAACTTATTGCCATGTTTACCTACGTGGCTGGGGATCTACAATGGGAAAAATGAACTGGACAATTTCTCCAACACCAGGACTTATAAAACATCTTTTATAAGGACCCTTCCTATATCTACAGGACCCCCACCCATGGAACACCTAGGAGAGACTTTAGGGGGCTCGATATGTAAAAATATTGTAGATCCTCACTGCACAGTGCTCCTAGCACAAAAGTCGATCTTTGAAAGCACTTTACTATAATGATGGAAGTAAAATGTGTAATTTCTCTATTCCCAAAACATAGAAAACCTCTTTTATAAGGCTCCTCCTTATAAGTACCTGACCCCCACCCCTGGGGCATAATATGCCAAAATATTGTAGTTTATCAATTTGTAAGTGCCCCAAACACCAAAGTCGAGTTTGGGCACAATTCATATTAGAAAGCAGTCCTGCAACACAGGGCAGCTTTTAAACTGACCTCAGGCTCCCAACAGTGCACACATGCAAGTGCAGAAAGGGCTGCTGGCCTCTAAACTGCCATGACCTATTATATACTAGGGACTTAAAGGTAGGTTTAATGCCCCTGCCCTATTATGTACTAGGGCCTTATAGGGGAGGTCATGCCAATCATAGGGGTACCCTAACTCATACTGTACCCTGGTGTGTGTAGGTGTTTTCATTGTATTTTAAATGTGTTTTCAGAATAGCACTGGCCCTGAGCCTGGTTAGGCAGAGCCCAGGGACAGTCCAAGTCACTTACCACCAGTACCAGTCAGCAGAAAATGGGGATGCCCAGGGCTCATGATGGCTTTGCAACAGTTTGTTTGCAAGATACGCTTTGGAGTAAGGGAGGTCTGGGTTTACAGCTTCAGGGTTATAAAAACATTGCAACCACCAGGTTAGAATCGCCCATCAGGGGGTCGCATTGTTGGTAAAAGAATCTCTGTGGTCTTCTCAGGGGCAAAAAGTTGACCTTAAAGGTCGATGGCTTCTTTGCAGACTGTGTAAGGGCTCCTTCGAAGTCATCATTTGTAATCTATATGCTCCCAATGTTTTTTTTAACAAGTTAACAAGTTTTAATTGCGCTGGCAAGACCCGAGGGTATCAGAGCGCTTTACAGAGCAAAAGTAAGGACAGGGTCGAGTCAGATGGCACATGCTACATGGTATGGACTCAGAGTGGTATCAAGCTATTTACAGACATGTACAAATATATATATATAAAGGTACAGAGTTCGAGAGGTGACAGGTCAACAGTAGTATACAAATAGCACATTGTAAGCGTAGATGGGTCAGGATCATGGCTAGGTGTTGGAGTTCAGGGGGTTAAGGTGTTGGTTGAGGAGAAGATCCTTTAGTTACCTTTTGAAGCTCACGAAGGAAGGGTTCGTTCTGAGGTGAACTGGGAGGGAATTCCAGATTTTGGGGGCATTGCCCAAAAAGGAGCGTGAGAGGGCTTTTTGTTGGTGTTTCTTTGGCAGAATGAGAAGCAGAGTGTTGGTGCTCCTTAGAGTTCTTGGACAGCCTTAACTAATTTGGACGCAAGGTACATTGGTTTCCCAGTGTGCAGGACTTTGTGGGTGAAGCAGGCCGTTTTGAAGCAGCATTGGGCTACGATTGGGAGCCATTTGAGATTTTTCAGGGAGGGGAGATGTGGTTGTGTCTTTTTGTTCTAGTCACCATCCTTGCTGCTGCATTTAGTGTAGCGCTTAAAGGGGCGAGGTGTGATTTTGCGGTGCCGGTGAGGGTGGGAGACCCATAGTCCAGTCTAGCTAGCACCACGGCTTGGGTGGCGGTTTTTAGATCATTTGGGGGGGATGAAGGGTTGGATTTTGTGTAGGAGTTTCAGATTGTAGAGCGCGCTCTTATTTGAGTTCTTTATGTGTTGGCTCATGCTCAGACTTGGGTGAAGAGAGATCCCCATAGATTTGACGTCAATGGTATTTAGCCATTCTTGAACCTGGGTAGTTTTTCCATTGATGGATAGGAGAAGGATTACGGTCTTATACTGGTTGAGTTTCAGGTGGTTGAGTGAGAGCCAGTTTTGGATTTTTTTGAGGGTGAGGTTAAGTCTCCGTAGGTCTTCTACTGAGGTTATTTCTAGGTAGATCTGGGTGTCATCTGTGTAGAGGTGGTAGAGGATGTTTCATTGTTTGAGAATGGATGTGAGGGGCTCCATGTAAAAACTGAAGAGTGTAGGAGAAAGTACTGAGCCTTGGGGGACACCTTTGGTAATGGTGAACGTGTCGAAGGATGAGTTGTTATTTTTTATTTGTTGGGAGCGATTGTGGAGGTAAGAGGAGAACCATTTCAGGGCCAGCCCATCGGCTCCGATCCTTTTTAGGAGAGATTCTAGAAGCAGGCTGTGATCGACCGTATCAAAGGCCGCTGATAGGTCTAGGAGGATGAGAAGGCAGCATCTGTCAGAGTCCGGTGCCTTGTGTATGTCATTGGTTATGTTCAGTAGAGCAGTTTCCGTGCTGCATCCTTTCCTGAAACCTGACTGTAATGAATCAAGAGGATTGTTGGAGTCAATGTGTTGACTGAGTTGGGAGAGAACACATTTCTTAAGTATTTTGTCCAGGAAGTGAAGGTTGGAAATGGGTCTGAAGTAGTTTAGGTCGTTTGGGTCAGTACCAGATTATTTAAGCAAGGGAGTGATTTGTCCTAGTTTGAGACAGTCGGCCATCAAGCAGGTGCTCAGGGACCTGTTGATTATCTTTGTCGAGAGTGGGGTTATGGCATGGTTGAGATTTTTAACTAGGAAGGCCGGGAGAGGATCTGCTTCTTGAGAGGCGGGTTTGGAATTCGCAATCATCTTTGAAATGTCTTCTTCCGAGAGAGAGTTTAATGTCTTCCAGCTACTCGGGGTTAGTGAAGGTCCTGGGTTGGTGTTCCCTCCATCGGTTCCGTGAGGGGATACACCCCTTGTGAGTTCGGAGAGGGTGCCGGTCTGTTGGTTTCTTTCATACTGAAGGAGGTTCACTGGTGGATAATGGGGATTGGTGGTCTGGGGATAGTTCGATCTTTGTGATTTTGTCATTGAAGAATTTCGCAAAATTGTCTCAGTGTTCTTTGGAGATATGGGGTTTAGTTTTGGCGATTAGAGGTTTGTTGTTTAATGATGTTAAACAGTTCTTTGGGGCAATTCTTTGCTTTGTGTAGGTTTTTTTTGAAGAATGCAGCTTTTTCTTTTATGATGTGGTTTTTATAATTTCTGCGTTCTAGTCTGAGTTGATGAAGGTGGGTTAGGGAGGGTTTTGTTCTCTTCAGTCTTTCAGCCGCTCTTAGTTGTCTTCTTCCTGCGTTGAGGTCTTTATTGAACCAGGCTCTGAAGGGAGTGTCTCTAATTTTTTTAAGTTTCCAAAGAGCTAGTTGGTCAAGGATAGATGACATTATAGTAAGATCGTCATTTGATAGGTTGCCAGTTGGTGGCAGCAGAAGAGCCATCATTCTGTCTTCTAGATCGTCAAGGGGAATCTGGCTTATGTTGCGGGACCATTGTACTGTTGTACGAGTGTGAGTGGGGGGCCTTTCTGTTTGGTTCAGGTGGAACAGGAGGATGTGGTGGTCCAACCAGTCAACTGATGAGTAGGAGGCCTACTAGTTATTGGAGGAATTATGTCTCTGCCGAAGCCGGTAATCACCTGTATCTTGGAGATGGGGTTGTCTTGGTTGAGAGTAGAGTCATAGGATTTGGCTAATGCTGCTGCTTCCTTTAGGGACATTCCGGGGGTCGATCATTTTGGCTTGTGGGCTAGATTGTATAGTGGGATAAAGCGCCAGCTTGAGGATGGTGTCTGACCAGTCATGTGGGTTGCCTTAAGGGGGGATGGGAGCTTTTGGTCAGTTCAGGATAGGATTTGAGGGTCGATAGGATTTTGCTAATGCCCTGTGTAAGTATGTTGAGTGGGTTGTCTATGTTGGTTAGTTGATCCTTTAGGACTGCTATGGGCATATGGTTAGGTGATGGGAGAGCGGAGAAGTTGAGGTGAGAATGTTCTTGTGAGTGGCATTTAGGATAAGGAGTATATCAAGTTTGATTAGTTGTAGCTGGTGTGAAGTTGCCGTGTGACTCGGTAACAAGCACCACTTGGTCAGTGTTTCTCATGGTATGGACCTGGAAGGGAGGGGTATATGGGTGTGGTGATGGTCAGGCTGGGGGGAGTTGGATGGTTGAGAATTGGAGTTGTAGGTTTTGTTATATGATGGTCTGCTCTTCGAGGTCATCTTGGCTGGGTGGCCTGTCACCAGACGGTGGGGGGATGTGAAGTAGTCAAGAGGGGTGCTGTGGGTATGTTCCATAGGAGAGGAGGAGGGAGCAGAGGGAGTTATGGTGACGGAGTTAGATATAGGGGGAGTGGCAGGTCTCAAATGGCTGAGATCCTGTGTTATTTCCTGAGGTGGAGGTTAAATTGGGAGGAGGAAGTTGGTGAATGGCATTTTTTAGTGTCGGGGAAAAAGGAGTTGAAGTGACGTAGGTTGGTGTCATTGTCTTGGATCAGGATGCTTCCTTTTCGGTAAATGGTTATGGTGGCTTTGGCTTTAAGGGTGGGAGAGTTTGTGATCGTCGTTTTGCGCCCATAAGGTATGTTGGTGGATTTAGAAATGTTAAGGAGGTTGGTTAGGGTAGTGAACCATTTTGCCAGATGAGGAGTGTAAAAGATGAGATCAGTTTTCATTAAGCCCTTGGAGATGTTGTAGTAGATGTCAACACTGTTTTTTGATTAGTTTTTGTATGAGGTTTTTGGTGGTATTGGCTGACAGGTTAGGGGGTATGTTATGAAGAAGGAATTGGGTCCATGGGGTTTCAGGAAGCTGGACAGAGTAGAGGTGGGGAAGTCTATGTGGGTGTGCATATTTGTGCTTTCGTAGTCTTGGTATTCTTGGTTGTTGGATGGGGTGGTTAAATGCAATTGCAGCTGGAAAGAAAAACAGATTCTTCAGGGGTGTACTCAGGATGAGGGGCCCGCGAGGTTGAATTACTTGTTAGAGTCCTGGGGCAGGAGGACTCAGTAGCAGTGGGGTTAATATTACTGCTGGTTTAGTTGGTGAGTGTGTGTTCAGCTTCTTTATCGGTATTATGTGAGACTCGGGATAGCTGTCAATATTGGTGTTTTCTAGTCTGGGTTAATTCTTGTGGTGATAGTTAGGAGAATAGAGTGCCCTCTCTAAGATGGCCGCCACATTTGCAGTTTCAGTCCTCTTTCAGTTGTTGCTACTACATGACCTGCAGGTATGCAGTATGAGTCCTTTTTCAGCTGTTGTTAATATCTCTGTCTTTGAATTTCATAAAACGTTCCTTACCTGTCCCTTAAGGCTAACTTTGTCAAATGCAAAAGGCAAAAGCCAGTCAAGCCGTGTCCTGGAGAGAAACAAACATTGCTGTGTTTCTCAAAAAGTACAAAAACTCGCTCAGATGCGGCTATTATCAGCCTTTTTAATGAATTATTAGTGATTCTAAGATCTATGCGAACATATTGGCGGATCAGATCTCCCTTTCGATTGTACATTGTGTTAAACCTATGTAGTTTGGTTTTGTCCCTAACAGGGACCCCACTAATCACACTAATCTTGCCATTTCTATATTTGGAATTTCCACTATTCAGCAAGTGAAGGCTTGTATGATACTTCTGGACACTGAGAAAGTTTTTACCGGTTTGCTTGGTAATTTCTTTGGCAGGTCTTGATTCATTATGGGTTTGGCCCCTTTATTCTCAACAGAATTAAATACACATTTCACGGCAAAAATTATGATTCACAAGTTACTTGTCAGGGATGTCCTCTATCTCCTTTGCTCTTTGCTTTATATATTGAACCCTAACTGAGTCGTCTGGATCTTTCGCAAGATGTTCCTCCGCTAGTAATCAGTGGTCTTTCCTGTAAATTAGCTGCTTACGCAGATATTATTTTTATCTTCATGCCTCATCCTCCGACTGCTCTAATTGCAAAAGAGGCGAGAGCAACTAAAGTAGGAGATGTCTCAGGATATCTTCCTAATATGAATATGACCCAAGTATTATATTGCAATGAGCAGCACAGCCATAGTGATACCTATTGGCGTCGACCACCTATCTGGGTGTCAAGATCTCAACAAATTATATGGATATTTTTCATTTGAATTTTGATCCGCTTAGACAAAAAATGCTTAGCAGTCTCACTAAGTGGGATAGACTCCCTTTAAGTATTATGGGGCGGTGTAATGTTATTAAAATTATAATACTCTCAAAATTTTTATTTTTGTTTCAGGCACGACCTGTTCTTATACCTAATTCTTTTTTTCAGAAGATCGAATCATCTTGCTCACATTTCATCTGGCGCCATAAAAGAGTGTGTCTCGCCCTGACTCAGTTACAGGCGCAGATCTTAAAGGGAGGCTGGGCTCTGCCCTCTTTAAAAATGTATTAATGGGCAGCTTTTTCTGCACGATTGACCCAAGTTATAGGAATTAGTAATGCCCCTTGGCCTCTTCGATTCCTCTGCCACGATTTACAATGCAACATGGGATTTTTTGTTCCATCCTGTTTTAAAAATACTAGATCTAAATTGCTGTCCGCATATATTCATGTTTGGGATTTTTTGTCAAAAAAGTTTTACATCCCTAAGCTTACTATGTACACCTCACTCTGGCATAACGCCAGTTCACATACCTTTACACATGTTACGTGTAAAACAAAATCTTGTAATCATCTACAAAGTATTGGGCAGTTATTTGATGGTGGTATACTTAAGTCATTTTCAACTGCCTTAGCTCAGTTTTCTATACCTACTTCTGTTTTTTTTAAATACTTCCAAAATTAGGAGATATGAAATCCAGGTCTGTCTGTCTCACCTGTTACATTTCTAGATTTATTTTCATCCACTGCTGGGAAGGGCTTTATCCGCTGTGTATTTCAGCTTTTAATTAACAGTCAAGAAGACAACTTACAGCATTTGGTTGCTCGATGGTCTGCCAACCAAGGGGAGGGTTCTAGGTTGATTACGAAAGTGATCTCATTATCAGCATATCAAACTGTCACAAACATCTCAGTATCTCTTGGTTAATAGTTTAGCATTATAACTTTATTAAAAATATTTATTATACACCAAACTGATTGTATAAATTGGGTTATCGGACAGATACTAATGGCTTCTGCTGCTCTAATCCTGGAGCGGATATGTTTCACATATTTATTATATGCGAAGCAATTCAGAACTACTGAAGCAGGTTTTCCTGGAAATTAGTAAAGTTATTGTGTATGGTTAAAAAAATTAAAAATAGTTTATTACTACATGTATAGGCGTTGCACATGCAATCGAGATTACAACAATAGTAAAAAGAACGTGAAACATGATTTATGCCACGAGAACAGCTGCATGTACAGTTTACACCAAAAATGAAAAATGGTAACTTGTGGGCTTACACCACGAATTGGAATAGTATGAAACGCAGGTTATACAGTATGCAGCTAAGTCAAACAATGTATCGTTTAGACAAACGGAGCATTACTTTTTAGGTCTCGTGCCTAGCGTTGCAGTGCATAGCACTGCTCGCGCAGCGCGAGACCTCTTGTACGGGCTTCTGAAAGCTGCCCACACGCTCGTGCGTGTGGTTTTGCTTTCGGAAGCCCACATTGGCTGTAGCGCGTGTTTTTTTAAAAAAAACGGCATGCAATTGGGGAAAGGCGGGCGCATGTCCCGCCTTTGCTCCTCCCATTCCCAACGGTGGCTAGCACGTGCAGCAGCGCGCGTTCGCCTCGCTGCCGCTGCCGCGCTCCCTCCCCCCGGTCCTCTGTGGTGCGCGCGCACCACTGGTTTTAAGTTCCGTTGTCTGACAATATGTCTTCAGCTAGCGCTGCATGAGGCGGCAGAAGAAACCAGCCTTAGTTAAGTGCCTGTGACTGTAGGGGCAGGACCTTGCTCGGCTGGTGTCCCGGGTTACGTGCGCTTCTGTTGAGCCATTGTGGGCTATTGCTTAGATGTGTCGGCTGCTCGTCCGCTTCCTCAGGCCTAGGCAGGGAGCAGCATGGACCAGTCACACCGCGCCTCGGTGCTGGCCGCCTCCTGCCTCAGCACACCCGAGCCCCCGTCACCCTGTACGAGCAGCAGCAAGAGGAGGAGAGGTGGCGGCGGCGAGACAGAGGAGCAGCCCTGCACAGTGTTTCTGAAGAGCGCACGTCTTTGTGCAGACTCTCTGGGGTCCCCAGGTCAGCGAGTTACAGCCGCGCTCTGTGTACGTACAAAGTACTGCACACACCGAGGTCCGTTGTGATACAGCGTGCGTGGGGTGGGTGGGGATCGTGCAAGCTTTACCCATCCACGGTGCTTTGCCAGCCGTCCCACCACTGTGCCAGAAAACTCAGCTGTGCCAATTAGCGGACATGTACACCAGTCCCCACTGTAGCCGATATCCCCAGCTAAGCCATCCTCCTGGCTTCTGGGTCAATCACTCACTACTCTGCTACTCACCTCCGTACACTCATTTAGTTTCCCTGTCGCTGCCAGCGCCTGCGTTACACCCCGCATCCCGTGTGTGCCATAACTAGAGTTGAGCATCACCACAGTTTCTACTCCCAGACATATCTCACCTTTCTTTTCTCATGAGTTCACCCTCTCCCTGTCCTCAGTCTTTCCTCACCGGCCCCTGCTGTCCTTTACACCTGTCCGTTCCTCGTCTTCACCAGTCCCCTCTCCCTCATTAGTATCTGCTCCCCATTTCAGCCGTATTGTCACTCCCTTATCTCTTCCTGCTGTCCTTTTTATCACTCCAAAATCCATCTCTTGCTCATTCGTCTCTGCTCTCCTTTTATCCGTCTGCCCTCTCCCTCTCTCTCTTATTAGTCCGTGGTCTCTTTCACTCATCTGCCCTATTAGTTTGTCCTCTCCTTTCACCAGCCGACCACTCTCCGCTCACACATCCCCGCTCTGCTTCCCGCCTGTCGCCGCTCCCTCATTAGCCCCTTCTCTCTTTTAACCAGTCTGTCCCTAGTCAGTCAGTCTACTCTCCAGTAAGTGCTCCCTGCTCGCTCCCCCTTTCATCCGCCTATCTACTCTCCCGGCTCTCCTCTTCACCCAGTCCTCTCCTGCTCACTAGCTCCAGTGAACCATTCCCCCATCTACCACCCTCCCCACGCTGGTATTTTGTATCCATTAACCATTCGACGCCCCCGACCCCCTGGTTTCACTCGCATCTGTCTGTCCTGCCTCTCCCTCGTTGGTATCCGCTCTCCATTTCGTCCGTCTGTGCCCGCTCCCACACTGCCTCCTGCGCTTCTTCCAGCAGGCCGTCCCCGCTCCACTCACTGGTCCTCTGCTCACCTTTTCACCCGCCTCTCCCCGCTAGTCCGTGCTCCTCTTTTCATCATTGGGCCTCTCTCCCATATCTGGTTGTAGTTATCCATTGGCCAGTCTGCTCTCGCCGCCCACCCCCCAAATTCGACCATCCTCCTGTTCGTCCGTCTGTCCTCTCTCCCTCCTTAATATCTGCCCGTCTGTCCCTCGCGCTCACCAGTGCCTGCACACTGCTCTCCTTTCCATCAGTCCATAATCTCCGTTACTCGTCTGTCCCTCCTCTCTTTCTCCTCAGCTGGTCCCCTCTCCCTCATTAGTCCCCGCGCTCTCTTTTTTCACCCATCTGTCTCCTGCTCCTCTCACTGGGTCGCGTTTTGCTTTCGACAGCCTGTCCTCTCTCCACGCACTCGTCCCTTCGCTCTCGTTTTCATTCGCCTCCCTCCCCCTCACTATGATCTGCTTATCTTTTCAGCCGTCGCCCCCTCTCCCTTACTGGCCCCTGCCCCCCTTCCACAAATTCGGCGGCTCGGTGGGTTAATGCACCTGCTGGAGCGCGCACGAGGGGAGTGCAGCTATATATAGACAAGGACACACACACTGCGGCCGTTGACGCGTTTGGGTGGAAAGGAGGGAGGGGAAGCTTATCGCGGGTTTGGCAAGTACATAGATGGTCTCCGACAAAATACATTTCAGGACCTGTTTGTATTTCAACAACAAAAAACGCAGATATTTTAAAACTAGTGGAGTGTTGCAAGGTCCCTTAAATCGTGGAGAAAAAACCCAAAATTGGGACAGTGCATTTCGAGACCAACTTGCGCACGACCAGCTAAAAGAGAGCGACAACTCAGTGGGTTCATGTGCTGCCACGTCGAACCGTATGGTCATGGAATTAATTGATTCATAAACCACTAGCCTTGGGCCGCCTCAAGGCGCTTTTGGCAGACGAGGGGGCAGTCGTGGGTAGTTAAAAAGGTACGTTTTGAATGACCGCAATGGTGCCTTCTGCTCTCGTGGTAACCGGCGTTGTCTTCCAAGCCTCCTAAAATCAGACCACCACGGGAAATGGTTAATCTCTCAGGCGCCCTTTGCTGTTGGAAATGAGAGGATGTGGTATAACGACCAGAGCTGCCACTTTGGACCTGTGGAACCGAGTTCGAGTCTCGGCGTCGGCTCAACATCCTGTGATCCTGGGCAAATCACTTAATCGTCCCATTCCTATATATGTGTGTCTGTAACGTAACTGGTGCTCATGTAGAAATTCTAGTCGACCAGTTACATATGGTCTCCATTGGACACAGTTGCTTCCTGGCTTTAGGGTGCTTGGGGCAAGCGCTCGACTACTGTGGAGGAGTCCCAGTTGTACCTTGGAATTTGTTTGTGGCACATGGTGGTGTCTGTCGGGGTTTTAATTCGAAGAGCACAGGCATATGGTCAAATGTACATATAAATACTGTAGCTGAAACCAGTTGTAAATTGTCCGGCCGATTTTTCCTCCAGGGATGCCTCATATTAGACAAACGGAACACAAGCGACGCCGCAGTGGCCTGTGATCTTTTGAGAACACTGTATTGACCGACTAGAGAAATGAGGCAGCGCAGTGGGTTGATGTGCCGGCTGCCGAGTGGCATGTCACAGATATTAGCCATGGTGAGCTTAGCTCAACCTTTCATCCTCATCAGGGATAGGCTCAGTGATTTGGGCACTAGTAATAACCGTTGCTCATAGTGCCACAGAGCCATAAGCATGTGAAATAAAGAAGCAAGCTATATATATATATTTAAACGTTAACCACGGACAGATGTCTAGTGAAAAGTGGAAATGTGTGGAAACAATATCCCCCACCTGTGAAACAAGCATTTGCAATGCAATAGGTCTCGCATTTACGTGAGTTTGAGCTATTGACATTGCAAATGACAATGCCTTTTATTTTTGTTTTCGTTTTTAAAACATAAATAAAAGGCATTGTCATTTGCAATGCCAATATCTCAAACTCGTATAAATGCGAGACCTATTGCATTGCAAATGCTTGTTACATTTGTGATTACCCATTTTAGAAAAATCCCCCTTAGATATGGATTACAATGAGCTAAATCACATCTCTAAATAAAACCCAGAAGCTGCAAAGCAGATGCTATTGACAAAATCATCACTCCAAAGTAGCCGATGTAGCCATATGCGCCCTGCATTCTTTTTTGTGGATCTCCAGTATAGTAACCTCGTGCATAGGAGAATCGGCTTGTAACCCAAAGGGCTCCAAGAATAGAGGCTGGTATCGGAAAAGCAAGCCCTGCTAACAGCTGAAAGATTAACCAGGTTGGTAATACTTCCATGGTGTTCTGACGTGCTCGCTGGATGCAGTTGATCTTTATCGGAGTACATGTTAGGATACTTGACATCGTATTTCTTCCTTCCCTGCATTACCTTGCTTGACAGGTAAAACAACATAACCTGGGTATAACAAAACGTAAGAATGACATATGCAAAATTCTCAGGCACTATGTCGCGGATCGAGGTTGACATGTTTCCGGCTGAACACGTTTCTCCCGAGTAGAGTTATTGTGTCTGGATATTCAACCAACTCCTGTTGCTATTGTACTTGGGTTTGTGCAGACATCTCATCAATACAACATTGGTTAGTGATGGCGGCTACAGTCTTGGCAAAGCTACTTATAGCTCGGAAGTGGATGGGAAAAAAAACGACTTCTAGCTAGCAGTGGAACAGTTTTTGATATTTTGAGCCTTGAGATGGGGGTTCTGGACGTCTGTAATCAACGGAACAGGCTAAGACAAATCTGAGAGCCCATGTTCAACCACAGGCAGCCTCCGTGGGGATTAAACTAGTTGCAGAACCTGGGCAAAATATGTTGGCTTTGGCGGATTGTAATCCATATCATCTATTTTACGCTGATATATGTCACTTGAACTGTATTGTATGTAATATAATGTATGCAATGAATTATGGTGGACGACATGAACCTCCTGGTGTGAATGCAATCTGTGGTTAAATAAATAAAATAAAATTTAAAAAAAGGAAATCGTGGCATTTGTGTCTTTTGCGCTTCTCTTGTCAAAGGCCCAAATATTGCAAGTTGTCAACTGTTCGAGGCACACCTCTCCATGTACCATTATGTTTTGGCGATATGTTTCCCGCCAAAAACACCCCCACTTCAGACCTGGACTGGAGAAAGTCTTGTGAGATAAGGGCCCTGTTCCAGCCTAATTTAACCCAAACCCAAATATCACTCCATAGACTCTGCAGAGTTTTCATCAATGTTCTTGGAGTCCCCTGTCTAGTACCCCCCTATCAAAGTCAATGCACACTGCCCTCTCTTAACAGGAAGCGGGCAGTTGAGTGAGTTGTTACCAGAGGTATCCCCGTTTGGTCTAGAGCTGGTTTGTATGAAGTTGACCAGTTGGCTTCCATTCTCCTCACTTTTGGTTCTTTAATAAGAATGTTCGCACAGTTCTAGACTTTGCATCTAGCGATGTAGTAAATTGATGGTTTGCAGCCTGGGCCAGATTATAATTTTTCAGTACAGGGTGGGGGGACCTGTTTCCCAGATTCAGGCAGAATAGTAGTCTGTAAAAAGGCCACAATCTGTCAGCCCAATAAGCAGGGCCTGCATCATAAATAGGCAATCCCTCTGCTCCTGGCACATCGCCCAGCTGCTCACCAATCCTTCCGTACTGATTTGAGTCATAGAAACCTCTATATCTTGTCATAATATCATTTGAGAGTAAACTCCACCTCTGAATTACTTACATAAAGAGCTGAGATATGTAGAACGCACTCCTCGTTTGTAACCTTATGTTCATAGAGTTACCTCGGACAGTATGGAAGTCATTTGCAAACATCCACAATTGTTTACTGTCTGCCTTGTGCCATCGTTACATTGGCCCCACTGCCTCTCCTGTGCTCTCACACTGACCTCTTAGTAGGATTCTTGAGGGACATTTTCTCAACCTTGCCTTCTGGTGCATGGTCCTTCTTTGTGGTTTTATGCAGTCTTGTCTTTCATGCCCACTTTTCCAATTAAAGGTGCCTCCTGTGCCACAATTGTCCACAGGTGATTCTTTCCTTCATTTGCAGCATTTTATCAGTACTTAAGATGCACTACTTTACCTAAGAACTTCAAATTATACTAGTGCAAGGAGACCTTTGTAAGCAGTGTGCACTATTCTTTCATTCTAATGCAGAATATAAAGAATAGACTTTCTCTTTCCAAAAGTTGCTATCGAGAGCAGACGCCCATTCATACTGTTCTTTCACAAATTCATCTCCTTTTATCTCTCAAATTGTGACATAAATTAATATGAAATGTTATGTTTTTTAACAACTTAAGCCAAATTAAGAATTCTAGCTCTTGAACAGTAGGCGCTTTAGATGTTAAATGTCCTGTCTAATTTATTGGTGCAGTGAGATCAAGGTCTCCTGTAAAGAAGGGGTGAGAAGTGGGTGATACAAGGCATTTTAAACTTTGTAGATTTGCGAATACCGAGAAGCCTGTATGTTTCTGAGCATGTCCCATCCTAGAAATGGTGGAAAATGTACTTCAATCTGGGGCTGCAGAAGTCATCTTCCAGGATGGGATTCCCCTAGATTCGGTGAGCATAGAGTAGGCGGCCATAGTAAATTTAGGTAAATAGCGCCGGCGGCCGGTCAGGTGCGAACAGCAGTGCTCTGCGAACCAGCCGAGCACCTTGATTAATTATGTGCTGCGGACCGACTTTACAAAATGCAACATACTCTGGACCCGCCGGCGCGCTCTGGCAGCAGCAGGATGTGACATCACGTCCCCCTTGCGGCGCTGTAGTATTTGGGCTCTCCCCGGTGGCAAGGCCATGACGTGAGGCTGCCTGAACTCGGAGCTGCTCGGCGCCACAGAATTGGAATGTTGACTATACATTGTATCAGCACACTGACTGGGAGCACCCTAAGCGTGCGGGATCTGCGCAGGCCACAGCCGCGCGCTCACTGCTGGCACACACACACTCAGTGTGCAGTGCTTCTAGGAGAGCACGCACTCGTACTGGAAATGCCGGGCCTGTGTGGGGGAGAGAGAGAGACCGGAGCGTGCAGTACAGCACAAATAAAAGGGGTATATTTATGTTTTTGCCGCCCTCCCCCTTTTGCCGCCCTAGGCGGCCGCCTAGTCTTGCCTAATGATAGAAACGGCCCTGGAGTAGGGCTTTCTCCATGCCAAAAACACAGCTTCTTTGTCCGCTCAAGTGCTTAAATGTCTACGTAGATTTCTGCACAGCGAGAGCAGGAGCCCGCGGGTGATGTCACTTGACATTCCCAGAGGCAGGGCTGGAGACTAGTGGCTAGTGCAGCTGTCCAGGAGTACCACAGTGAAAGTTTGCGAGCATCAAATTGTAAATCTGCACATGTTAATAAGCATACTTTTTACTTGTGCATATATTCTTGTATTGCAGAATTGGCACTGTATCCAAAGGCCATGTTTCTCTCAAGACCCATTTCATCCTTGAGTAATATTCTTTGGGCTTCCTTGTGCTGTGGGTGTCCTACCCCCGCCCCCGCCAAACAAACTTTCAGGATAGAATATGCAAATTCTCACAATCTTTCTCTTGTGAACATTTGTAGATTCTTAATATTCACTGGGGCAGAGGCAGTCCTTCTGGGTGCCATATCCAGTCTGCCAAAACAGAGGGTTTGACTTCGTTGTTCTCTTTCAGCCACCATCTTGAAGCGTCCCATCGTATTGTAAGATTGCCCTCATGAAGATTTAAATAAGCATTTGCAATGCAATAGGTCTCACATTTCGAGAGTTTAAGCTATTGGCATTGTAAATGACAATGCTTTTCATTGATCTGTTTTGATAATTAACACATAAATAAAAGGCATTGTCATTTACAATGCCAATAGATCAAACTCTTGTAAATGCGAGACCTATTTCATTTCAAAGAAGTGTCTGCCATTGTCCTTGGCTGCTTGGAAAGTGAAAGCGTGCATAGCGCACTGAATGTTGCAGGAAAGCATGTCGTGCCTGCAAAGGAGAAACTTATTAAAGAAAATAGTGCTTACAAACTAAATAAGACATACTGTGTAACAACAGAAGTAAAAGGGCCAGTCCTCATGGGAGGTTACAAATGAAGACAAGGCGGTACTAAGGAGGGACTAACAAGCCTATTAACGAATCAGAAGCCACCATTTCCAAAGGACAATGACACAAGCCAATGAAAAATATGGGCGGAGAGTGGGCAGAGCTTCAAGTCCATACTCGAACACAGCATGCCTCGCAGGCCAGCGCATGCGCTGCCCAGACTCAACCTAAAAAAACTAGACACACTGTGCACCCTTAAGGTGGCAGTATCCATATTGTGAGTTTATGTCTGTATGGGGTGAGGATGAGACTAGACACAATGTACGCCCCGATGATGGCTATACCTTTATAGTGCCCCTTGCTCCTATACAGGGTGATGATCGCACAGTGCGCCCCCTATTAAGGTAGAATACTGTTTATTGTGGCCTTTACTTCTGTTTGTGGTGAGGACCAGACTAGATACATCGGGTACTCTCCCTCCAACGGTGGCAATATCTGTATTGTGTCCTTGACTCCTGTACAGGTTGAGAACCAGACTGGATACATCGTGCATCCACAGCCCGCATCCGAAGGTGGCAATCGCTTTATTGCGCCGATACAGGGTGAGTATCAGACACCCCCTCCGTTAAGGTAGAATACTGTTTATTGTGCCCTTTACCCCTGTATGTGGTGAGGATCAGACTAGATATATCGTGCACCCCGAAAGGTGACAATATCGATATTGTGCCCTTGACTTTAGTACAGGGTGAGGATCAAACTGTTGGCCCACCAAAGGTGGTAATATCCTTATTGTACTTGTCCTGATCCTATGTCTTCAAATGAAGAGACCCCTTTCATTTCTGTATGAAAACGTGTTATTGAACATGCAACAAGTAATGAACTCTGATTCCATCAAATGCATGTTTCTAGCATATTCTTCTGTTCTCTAAATGTTTCGCGGGGTTATGATGATCGAGTTTATGCAAAAGAGGCACTTTGGCAGCTAAGTGAGCGCTGCAGGGAGGACTGGAGAGGAGCGCAGGGAGCGGGGTAAGCTGAGTGAGGGTGGCAAGCAAGAGCATAGAGCGCCGGAGTACCAGAGAGGGGCAGTGGGCAGCTGCAACGTGTAGCAGCGGGCAGCACAAGACCTTAAGAGCTGAGCCACGGGTAAGTGAGCACTGGTGATTGCTGGAGAGCCCTATTCCCTGCCTTAACATCCTTCTCTCCATTGGCTGCGTTCCCATCTGCCAATCCATCTGCTTAGTCATCTGCTAAACCGCTCGCTGAACCACCCAATCTACTTTGCTGTATGTCCGTGTCCCCGTTCTTCTTTGCTTGTCTTTCGCCACCTTTCTTTCCTCTTGCCTTTGCCCTTGCTTGCAGGGTGAGGGGGCAAGGGGCTCATTAGTGCTGAGCGGGCCCAACTATAAGCAGCAGTCAGTGTTGGCTGCTGGCACTGTAGGCGGGCGGACAGGGTCCCCATAGTCCACCAGAGCCTGCTGCAGCCCAAGTGCTGCTGCTCATGACCCTGAGGCTTTAACTTCAGGGGGAAAAAGGAAAGAAGAAGTTGCCTGGTGTTGGGTTGCACTGTTTCACTTCACCTTAATTTATCCCCTTTAGGTTTCCGTCCCCTACCACGCGCGTCACTGTCCTCGCGCTAGCCTTGTTATGTCATCAGCTGGCATTCTAGAACGCCAGCTGACAGTTCCAATATGAGTTGACAGTTGACAGTTGACAGTGGGATTGGGTCCTGGCCAGCTACCTGTACGGAGCTCTCCTGTCTTACTGGTGTGTTGTACCTTATTACTTAATAAAGTCTTTCTTCAAGTTAAGAATGGCTATGGAGTCTACTTAACATTTATGGCGACGAGCTGAACTGAACAACACACCAAGGAACCCACGTGAATTCGAGAAAAAAAAATAAGAATTTGGAGCAAGCATTAACCTCCAGCGGAATCCTGCAAAATGAGGTAATTGACACGGAAACATTCAACAGATCTGCAAGAATCGAGAAGGTAGAAGTTGAAAAACATGAGGAACTCATGAAGGATGATGCTTAAGTGAATGAATGCTGATGTTGTACATGTCTGCAACGGAAGAAAAGAATTGAGGAGAACGTTTGCTCCGTTCTGATGAGAATACAACAGGAGGATATCAATTACAAACGGAGAAGTGAGTTGCGCTGCTTTTCGAGTAAAGAGAGACTATGAACTTACTGAGGGGAGCAGAATTATCCGGTATTGTACAATTGGAATGTTCTCCTCACAAGTTGGTGGCGCACTAACAGGCTGTGCGTCGTGCTGATGTAGCACGTAGTGGGGCGCCATCTTGGAAGTAGGATTCAGCGGTCCAGTCTTTCTTAAGACGCACAGGAAACGTGCGTGAGGCCATCTTAAATTTCACTCTTCAGGTGTGCAACCTCTACGCGTAATACACCGGAACATACAATCTCGTCAGTTTCCTAAAAAAAAATACGGGAGGCTGCGACAGATGGAAACAAAAGCGTAAGACTATTAAACAAGTGAGAATTCTTTGGGAATTCGCATTAACCTAATTGTTATATTTGTGCAAGCATTGCTGTTGGGGACTCTCAATATTTATAAGGAAATTTATTAAGAGCTTCTTACTCCACACCTCAACATGGCTTCTGGAAACAAGTACAATTTACAGCCCCCACAATCGTTTTTAGCAGGATCTGGTGAACCGCAAATAAAATGGGAAGAATGGCGGGAGTACTTTAATAACTATATTTCCACCTTTGATAATGCAGATGAACCACTTGCAGCAGATGAAAAGAAAAAAATCCTACTGCATTGCTTGGGGGCTGGAGGACTTAAGGTGTATAACAGCATTAACAAGAAGGTGCGAGTAGGTGAACAGGGTAATGTTTTTACTAATGCCATGGATGACTTGGATAGTTATTACAAACCCACTGTCTGTGTTGCTGTTAACCGATATAAATTTTACCGACGAAAACAGGGGAAAGAGGAGAGTATAGAGGATTACGTTTCTGCACTTAAGAACTTAGCACTCACATGAAAATTTGAGAATATGCACGATGATTTCATAAGAGATCAAATAGTAATGTGTGCAGCGAATCCAAACATACAGGACGCGTTGTGGGTTAAAGGTGAGAAACCCCTCCAGGAAGTGATTGAGATAGTAAAAAGGGCAGAAATGACAGGAAGATGTGCCAAAGCTGTACTAAATGAGAGTAAAACTAAACCAGAAGAACCCAGTGTAGTGGCGAAAATAAGTGGAAGTAAGAAGAAGCACATGGTTAATAAAAGCAGAGTCACTGAAGAGACTGGGTATAGAGGGGAGTAAAAACATTTGCGAAATTTAAATGTTACCGTTGCGGTAGCAACAGACATTTGGCAAATGACTGGAAATGTCCTGCACGCAACAGTAAATGTACACAATGCGGACTCGTGGGGCACTTTCAAAAAGCGTGTCAGAGGAAAGTGAGAGCGAAAGTAAAATTGGTTGAGGGGAATGAGGAACAGGAGCAGGATTCATCTGATGAATCAGAGTACAACTTGTGTGTGCTTAATGTGACTGAAGCATCTGAAAATGACGCACAAGAGAGAGGTAACAAGAAGAAACCTATGTGCATGGTTGCCATTGGAGGGGTGAGCATTGAGATAGTCGCTGATTCAGGATCATCCTGTACTATTATCAACAGAAAGGTATGGAGGGAGAAATTCCAACAAACACTAGGCCAGGTCATGGAAACACCAGATATCACCCTCAGAACATTCACGGGGGAACCTATTGAGCTAGTAGGTTGCAGGGAACTTAAGTTCGCATTTAAGGACAGAGCAACCATCAGCAAATTATACATCTCTGCCACGGGTCCCTCTGTGCTAGGATGGAAAGACCAGGGAAAATTAGGAATTACACTTAATCCCAACAGTTCGGAACCCGTACTTGTTATGCAACAGGACAAGGTATGTGGGTCCACCATTTCTGACAGGTTCAGAAAAGTCTTCAACTGCACCATAGGGAAGTTGAAAGGATTTCAACATAAAATCAAGCTAAAGGAAAATGCAGTCCCGAGCATACACAAGGTAAGACACATTCCGTTAACAATAAGGGAGGAGGTCAAGACGCAAATTAATGATTTACTAGATGCAGGCATCATAGAACCCAACGGAATAATCTGAGTGGGTCGCACCCTTGGTTGTTGCCCGCAAGCCCAACGGCAAGTTGAGGTTATGCATAGACTTACACGACCTCAACAAAAGTATCCTTGTAGACCAGTACCCCCTCCCTAAAATAAATGAGATGCTCTCCCTGACAAAAGACATGAAGGTTTTCTCTACAATAGACCTCGCTGCAGCGTACCACCAGGTCCCTCTGCACCCTGAAAGCAGGCACCTCACCACCTTCATTTCACCATTTGGGTGTTACAGGTTCAAGAGGGTACCCTTTGGGTTAGCTTCGGCAGCGGGATTGTTCCAGAGACTCATGCATGAACTTTTTAAAGGGGTCAAAAAGGTGCTCATCTTTCAGGATGACATCCTAGTAATGGGAAAAGACCAGGCGGACCACGACCAAAGGTTGGTGCATGTGCTGAATATCTTGGAAAGGTGTGGCATGACTGCAGAGTACAGAAAATGCAGGTTTGCAGAAAGAAACAGTCACGTACCTGGGACATGAAATCACACCTGAAGGTATAAAGCCCAAGAAAGAGTTACTCAATGCCATTAGGGATGCTCCAGTTCCACAGAACAAAGAGGAACTAAGAGCATTTTTGGGCCTGGTGGAATTCTATTCAAAGTTCGTGAGAAACTTTTCAGCTAAAACATATAACATAAGACAACTTTTAAAATCAAGAAACAAGTTTGAGTGGTCTCAATGTTGCAACGAGAGTTTCAATGCTCTAAAACAGGAAATTTGTGAGGCACCTCCCCTGCAAGGCTTCGACACAAGTCTTAACAGTATTGTCACCACAGATGCTAGCGGAAGGGGAATAGGAGCAGTCCTTACACAAGCTGAAAGCACCGGGAAGGAGGTTACCATCGCATTTGCATCCCGCTCACTAACCCCCACTGAGGAAAGATACTCAGTCATCGAGGGTGAAGCATTGGCTTGTGTGTGGGGACTGGAATACTTCCGCAAGTACATTTGGGGAAAAAGGGTCACTTTACGATGAAACCACAAACCACTCACAAAGGTACTCACCGTTAAAGGATTATATAATGCGTCACCAAGACTGGCACGTTTGTCTGTGAGACTGTTAGACTACAATTACGACGTGCAGTACCTGCCCGGTGCGAAAAATGTGGTTGCGGACTTCCTAAGTAGACTACCCCTACCAGACTATGGGGAACTGGGGGAGGATGAATTTTGTGTGGCAAGCATCAATGATGAGTTCCCCAGCATACACAGAGAGGTTTGGGTGAGTGCGTATCAAAAAGATGAAACCCTACAGGAAGTACACAAACTTATTGTTGATGGTTGGCCCAGCAAGAAGTTCATAAAAAAAGAATTGAGACCATACTGGGAACTCAGAAATGAATTGTCAGTGGAAGGTGAACTCATTTTGAGACAGGGTAAGGTAATACCACCAGTTATGCTAAGGGAAAGACTCCTGGAAATTTGCCATGAGGGACACCTGGGCATCAACAAAACAAAACACAGGATTAAGTGTTGGTATTGGTGGCCAGGCTGTGACTTAGAAATAGAAAGAACAGTAAGGAACTGTGTGCAGTGTGAAAATTCGGACAAAACTCAGGTCACACTTAAACCCCCTCTGCAACCGTTGAACTGTCCGGGCATGCCCTGGGAGAGAGTGATACAAAAGGGGATGATGGACGGAACGTTTGAGCCAATCAAACACTCACCCCCAGTCAACTGATCTGGGTTTAATCCATCATCATTCTTTAGCTCACTCCACCACCCCAGTTCAGACATGGCCATATGCAAATCAGTCTGACCCTGTGCCTCATGGAAACAGTCCAGCACGAACTGCCAAGCCATGTCTTCCCTGGACCGGAAACAAGCATCCTAGACCGGTTTCTGGCATTCCAGCCGTCATCAGCCAGGCTTGCTTGAATCCAGTGGCAAAGTGAGCAAGGGACCCACGTCTGGGCATACCCCCGCCAACTTAGGGCGAACAAAGCGAGAAACCGGTCCTAGGATGCTTGTTTCCGGTCCAGGGAAGACATGGCTTGGCAGTTCGGGCTGGACTGTTCCCATGAGGCACAGGGTCAGACTGATTTGCATATGGCCATGTCTGAACTGGGGTGGTGGAGTGAGCTAAAGAATGATGATGGATTAAACCCAGATCAGTTGACTGGGGGTGAGTGTTTGATTGGCTCAAACGTTCCGTCCATCATCCCCTTTTGTATCGCTGGGAGAGAGTGGGCATAGACATTACGGGACCCATACGGTACCAGGAGGATCAGGTGTACATTATGGTCATAGTGGACCACTTTTCTAAGTGGCCCGACATTAAGGTAAGCCGCAAGGTTGAAGCACACAACATAATCGCGTTGCTTGACAGCGTTTTCACGAGGGAAGGCATACCTAAAACTATAGTCAGCGGCAACGGCAGCCAGTTCACCTCTGTGAGTTTCAAGAAGTTCCTGAAAAGGAATGGAATAAAACACAAAACCACTTCTGTGTACCATCCCGCAGGGAACGGTGCTGTGGAACGTTTTTAACAGGGTGATAAAAGGCACCATACAACTAGCCAACAACAATGGGCTATGTTGGAAGAAAGAAGTGAACAAAATGATTTGGGCATACAGGATAACACCAGGGGAGAGTACGCACTTCAGCCCTTTCGAACTTATGAGAGGTAGAGCACCCTTATCAAAAGATAATGTTGGGTGGCTCAAAACAGCTAGGAGAGTGGAGTGGTCTGCGGACATGGTAAGAAAGAGTATCCAAGAAGTACAAGAGGCATGTAAGGAGAGATTTAATGCCAAACATAAGTGTAAACAAATCAACATCAAAGAAGGAGACAGAGTAAGGGTGAAAAGAAGCGGACTCATTGAAAAAGGACAGAGTAGGTTTACTACGCCGTTGGTGGTGGAGAAAGTTTTTTTGTAATTCTGCCCTTCTCAGCGATGGGAGGGTGTGGCATGCCTCCGCACTTTCTGCTTGTGCCAGAACAGATGGGGGTATAAGCGTATGTGCTAATAAACAGGGCACTGCCAGACCACCGCACAACGACGCACATGACAACGCTAGTAGGAAGGATAACTTAGACTGGTTGCTTAATGAAGGATCTGGTTCGGGTGGAGAAGGGAACGGTACAACGGTGCAATCCCAAACCAAGGGAACTAATGTTGGCTCAGACCAGGAACTCATTGAGTCAATTGGAGAATACAGAGACATTAGCACTAGTAATTCGGTTGAATCACCTGGTGCGGAGAGTAGAAGCCAGTCGGAGGAAGAACAGGATCCAGAGGAAGATACGGCGAAAGAGGGAGACCTTATCACTAGTGATACTGTTGATTCACCTGGTGCAGAGAGTACAAACCTGTCAGAGGAAGAACATGATCTAGTGGGAGAAACAGCGAAGGAAGCAGGCAGAACCAGTAGATATGGTCGCAGCGTTGTAAAACCTAGCAAGTACAAAGACTTCGTTTGTGAATAACAAACCTTGCCCAGTGTGCGTTCCCCGCTTCACCATGCTCGAGACTGATCCTTCTTTTCTTTTTTTTTTCTTTCCTTTGAGAAGGAGATGTGTTGGGTTGCACTGTTTCACGTCCCCTTAATTTATCCCCTTTAGGTTTCCGTCCCCTACCACGCGCGTCCCTGTCCTCGCGCTAGCCTTGTTATGTCATCAGCTGGCATTCTAGAACGCCAGCTGACAGTTCCAATATGAGTTGACAGTTGACAGTTGGATTGGGTCCTGGCCAGCTACCTGTACGGAGCTCTCCTGTCTTACTGGTGTGTTGTACCTTATTACTTAATAAAGTCTTTCTTCAAGTTAAGAATGGCTATGGAGTCTACTTAACAGCTGGATGCCGGTCTGCAGCTCTGTGATAGTAAGGACAAATATTTAGGGGTGGGTGGAATGTTCCGCTCCGCCTGCGGAATTGGTGGAATTTTGGCCACTCTGCGCTACTCTTTAAGACGGAGTTCTGCCAGAAGCGGCCGGCCTAGGAATCGGTGCGGCCTGTGGGTCTAGTTTGGGGGTCCCTCTAAGCCTCCCTCTCTGTTGCCCTCGCCAATTACTTTGGGAGTCAAACCCTACCCACCCACCCACTTCATAATTTACCTTGGCAGCAAATCTTTGTGGAAGTCCCAAGGAAAAGACACATTCTGGAAGGGGGCATTTGCCGACAAATTAACACAAAAACCTGAAAGCAATTATTTGGTCTTGCATTCACATAATAACAATTGATCTTTGCTATTGAATAAGATAATGTGTGAAACCGGGCCAAAGGCACAGATTGCAAAAGCTAATTGCGACGCAAGAATAGCCAGCATCATAAATCCCGCTGCGTTGGAGGAGTCTACAGTCAGTAAATTCTTTTCAGATGCTCAAACTACAGCATGTCACATCACTAGTCCTGAACTCAAATTAGGTACCACTACACATGGGACCACTGATATAGCAATGGAAAAGCAAGTCTCTTCAACGTGCCAATTCAACAAAACTCACTCAGATCCTCTAATGGAAAATAAAATCACAAATTACTTTGTCAATTGCTTTTGTGCGGGAATTATTAATGTACAAGACTCTAAATTCAAGCAATTGTTACAACTTTGTCCCATATTTCAGCTAACCTTGCCCATGCAGCCGACATCATTCGACTCTGATATACTGAGGCAGCAGCTACAGATGAATCTTTCCTGGCAAATGATTGCGAGAAAGGAGTATGTAGAAGTTCAGAGACACCTAGACCACAAGTTGTCGTAAATGCATTCATAAACAGTAAAAGTGAAATAATATTAGCCGAGATCCATCAGAAGCCATCAAGTGTCCTCGGGGGAAGGGATTACACTGCAAGTGCCAATACCTCTGCGAGTAGCTTAATAAGTTTGCCAAATCAAGGAAAACCTGAAGTTAATGGCTGTGGCAGTTCGGTTCATGATCAAAAATGCTCGATCCCTAGTTCCTCATTGGATTATTTTCCTCTAGATGAAGACAATTTCAATCTTATGAAATGTGGCAATGACACAGAGTATCTGTGGCCAGATCAACACAGTTTGAATACAGCAAAAGAAACGTATCAGAGTTCGCTTCTCCTCATAAAAATAGTATTTTCAAGAAAGAGCTAGCTAGATAATTAGAGATGACGCCTGCCCAGCCAATTCTATATCTAATGAAGCTTATGTGCAGCGCGAGGTGTAGGTGTTCAACGCGAGATAGAAGCGCAGAAACAGAAGCATGGAGAGGTTCTGGAGAGACTACGGTGCTTGAACTATGCGTCCCATGCAGCGCGCGCACACGCAGCAGCCGACAGAGCGGGTAGACTACTCGCGCGTATGATAAAGCAGGAACAATCGCTGGCACCCATACTGCGTTTGCAATCAGCAAATGGACACATCCTCACTAAACAATATGATATACATGTGGAGTTTACGACACACTATGCTAATGTGTACCTCTCGCTACATAACACAAGGCCCCCAGACACGGGTTCCTTCCTTACCCCACTGCCCTTGCCCCGAATTACTGCCGAACAACGTAATGAGTTGAATGAGCCATTAACTCTACTGGAAGTTCAAGAGGCTATATGTTCCTTGGCCACAGGCAAATCCCCAAGGCCTGACGGTTTCCCGACCGAATATTATAAAGCTTATCAACATGACTTGGCACCGCAGCTTCTCAGTATATTTCATGAAGCACGAGAGACGGGTGTCTTGCAGAGCACCTTACTGGAATCCCTCCTGATATCGTTATTGAAGCCGAACAGAAACGCGGAGCTAATTGGCTCCTATCGCCCGTTGGCGCTTCTAAATACAGATTACAAAGTGCTGGTGAAAATCTTAGCATGCAGACTGGCCCCACTGGTTCCGTCACTAATTCATCCAGACCAAAACGGCTTTGTACCTGCGTGCAGCACGTCACTGAATTTATGCCGCTTCTTTAGAGTAGCGCACTATTCCAGAGCTGTTTGGGAATCTTCAGGATGCCTAGTACTAGACCTGGAGAAGGCGTTTGACACTCTGGAATGGGACTTCTTATTTGCCGCGTTGTGCAAATATGATTTAGGAGATGTGTTTCTGGGTCTTGTTCGGTTACTTTATACCCAGCCGACAGCCAGAGTCAAAACAGGCCCATACCTGTCTGACCAGATCCCTATCAAGCGTGGCACAAGGCAGGGCTGCCCACTGTCACTGCTGCTCTTTGCACTGGCCATTGAACCCCTGGCCGCGTCGCTGCGAAAATCGCAAGGAGAGTGGGGAATCCCACTGGGTGACGGCCTTCATGGAGTGTCCTTATATGCAGACGACCTGCTAATATACCTAAAGGATGTCAGGCTGCCCTGTGTGGTTGTGGAGCGAACACTCTTAGAGTTTGCGGCTGTGTCGGGACTCCGGGTAAACTGGGACAAGTCCTGCCTAAACCCCTTCGTAGCCACCATTCCGAACCCACAGCTCATCATAGATGGCATACTGGTAAAGTGGCAGTTGTCGACATTTCGATATTTGGGTATACATATCTACAGGGACCTAACAGACCTCCATGAAGGTAACCTAGTGCGCGCCATTACAGCGGTGAGAGCGCAGATGGCCTTTTGGGGCACACTGCCGTTAACAGTCATGGGCAGAATTGCACTGATAAAAATGGTAGTGCTCCCGCGCCTGTTGTATTATTTTGTAAATCTGCCGTCCTGTATTAGACCGCCACTGTTCAAGGCTATGGAAACTGATATGAGGAAGTTTATCTGGGGTGCGGCGCGCAGCAGAATGGCCATGACCAAAATGTACCCCTCAACAGCCTGTGGAGGCCTTTCATTGCCACATATGGGGCAATACTACCTTGCTGCTCAGCTCCAGTGGGTGGCACGCTGGTTAAGTGCACGACAACTGGAAGACCTGGCGACCCAGACACCGGCTCTCCCTCATTCACAGGTAATTGAGCTGTTTCACCCCAGCAGGAAGGGCAAACCACCAGCTCAACTGATGCTAGATGTGGCCCATTACTGCTATCGCCGTAGCCTGCAGCTCACGCGAAGCGTGCTTTCGTATGCACCATCCCTTCCTATAGTGGGCACGCCCAGGAGACACCATGCTGTCACGAGTGTGGAGCTGTACAGTGGGAGGAGGCTGGAATACTGACAGTTGGGGATTTGTTCAATGAGGGTCAGCTATTACCCTTTGAGGCACTGGCAAAAGACTCGGGCTTACCGCAGGGACAATTTCTACTACATGCAGCAGTGGTACGCATGCTGCAGCTCGCATGGGGCAGCCTAGCACAGGAACCGCCCACGCACCTCGTGGTACAGTACTTGCACAAATTGGGTACAGGCCGACACCTAGTCAAATGGTTCGCGGAATCACTGCGAACACACACGGCGCCGCAATTGAACTCATTGCGTGCTCACTGGGAGGCAGATTTGCAGCACCCCTGTACCGAGCGTGAATGGTCGGCTATCCTCGAGGGTCCCACCCAGATCCCCCGCAACACAAGATTCCGGCTCATCCAGTACTATATAGTACATAGAGCCTATTTAACACCAGCCAAAATCAATAAATATTTTAATCGCGCAGATGCCAGCTGTCCACGGTGTGGCGAAGTTGGGGCTGACTTGCTTCATATGGTCTGGTCCTGTCCAGACATACAGCAGTACTGGAGAGCGATCACCACGACTCTAGCGCAGTGCATGGAGCGGACACTGAGTTGGTCCTGGGAGGTATACATACTGGGATTATACCACAGAACTGACAAACACAAAGTGACATCACGTTATATAGATTTAGGCCTCATAGTAGCCAAGAGACTGATAACGCGACGCTGAAAGTCGCCTGACCCCCCTGTGGAGAGGGCCTGCTTTCAGTTACTGCTCTGCTGGGCACAGGTTGAGAGCCTAGCACTGCGCCGAGAAGACGCAATCGGAATTCGTAAGCAACCACTTGCGGGATGCTGGGATGCGATCCTGGCGGATTTTCGCACTATATGGCAGAACCGGTCTGACGGGCCCGCCCACTCACCTGTCAGAGATATGACCCAGACACCGGTGGCATGACCGGAACACATGACCTGTGCTACGAATCAACTCAGAGATGTAAATGCGGAGACAGGCGCGTTGCCCTTCACTGACTGTTGTCCAAGCCAGTTCATATAATACATGACGTGTAACCATCACATGACAAGACATAATGTAGGCTAGGATATAACACAATCAAACCACACCTAAATGCAGCGTGCAGATAATACTTGCAGCTACCAGGTTCGGGATGTGTATCGTGTTATTACGAGAACACAAAAAAAAAAAAAAAGAGTTATAATCTCAAACATAGGAGTCAATGTGAGGGTTCCCTTGGTTTATATTAATGTTGTGTTGCAAATAATCTAATGCTTTACCTTTCGGGCTGACTATTTCGGACTAAGAGAAAGTGCCAACATGTTGCTTCTGTACTGTTGTTTCATCCATCTATGCTTTTTTTTTTTAACACTGGTACGAGCAAACCACTAATATCGTATTACGAAGGTATGTTAATAATACTGTCTAAAGTGCACTGGAACAATGTAAAGATGCAAAATTTCAAAAATTAAAAATCAAATCAATAAAAACACATTTAAACAAAAAAATGAAGCTTATGTGCAGGTCGTTAGATGTTATAGCTGGAGCCCTGACAGCACAGTCAACTAAAATCGATGAGCAAATGCAAGTCGTGAGTGATTTGAGAACTTCAATTGGAAGGATAGACCACAGAATGGCCGCAATAGTAGAAGCTGTAAGGAATACATTCAGTCAAATAACATCTGAAAGTGAATCATGTTTATGTTCTCCAATTTTGAATAAATTCCTCGAGGTGCCACATGTTATCAGCTCAATATTTGAGGATTGCAAGCATGAATTACCCAAGGCAATGATGATGGACCCTAAGACAACATTAATAGGGCTGACCTCACCCAAACAGGTAGAAGGTGACCCAAATATTCCAGATATTGTTGAGACTAACCAACTGGGAAGCAGTTTTACAAATATTCCAAAGGGAAGCAAGGCAAAAGTAAGGCAGAGTAAGCAGCACAATTTAAAATTAAGATCTAAATCTTCCAACCGTACAAGGATATGGAAGAAAGCTGCTACAGAAGTGACTAAAGAGGCTGTTGCTGGAATGGGTCCCTCAAAGCTGGCTGCTAGTCTATCCCAAATCAATCTACAATCCCCACAGGCAAGCGGCCCAGGGTAAAGAAGTAGCTGACAGTTTGAATAGGGAAATCGCAGGTCCACTGGGATCTGTTTTTAACAATCCCTTTCCTCCTTCATTGTCTAATTCTACTAACACAGGCTGATTGTGTGATAAACGTTGCAAAATTCACATTCATATCAATAGATTCCCTACTGACCACAGACTGCGAACATTAAATAGATAAGAGGCAAATAAAAGTGAAGTAGATATAGCCCCCGGTGGTTTAGTTACTGGAGATAAATTACGAACATTAAGATCGCAGGCAAGACAGTCGGGAGCGGCCATTTTTAATGTGGTCCCATGGAACGATTTGAAAGAAATGCATATACATCACTCTGAGTTCAGGCAAGCCAGATGTTGAAAGTAATAGATATTTCAGAAGCAAGAGCCCAAGGGTGCATTTCCTTGAGGGAGGATCCCAAATTAGAGTATGAACCAAAGATTTTAGATAGTAGTGGTGCCCCGTTTCTTCACAAATTATGTGGCGCACTTGTAGTTTCAAATAATAGAGTTAATTGTACAATGCCACATCGTTAGTATCTTAAGATTTATCCGATATTATGAATTTGAATCACACAACAACAGCAAATACAGCCGCCTCAGGGAAGCAAAGCCTCATAATGATACAATCTATACTAATACACTGCATCAGACCTTTAATCCAGATATAATTAGGTCTATAGGTCACCCAGGGAGACCAGATCATAAGTTCAGCCTTCGGGTGACCATAGAGAGGAGGCAGTATTAGCTTTTGGCCAACTTTACCAATCCAGATGGAAACATGATATTTTAAATAGGGGAAATATCCTCAAATTCATTATTCCCTTTCAGGTTTGCACCAGATCACTTCTAGTGATATCATTAGCATATGTGTTGCTCCACTATTGGCTCCCCATGAGAGGGAGAAAACAATCACCAAATGGGGCAGTGTACTTTTTGTAAATCATATTTTAAATTACACTAATGAATTGGTCACCTGGGGTGTAATAGTGGAAAAACCATTCGTAGAGCCCTATCTCCTGATGTTTGTTGAGGAAACAATGAGTAACCAGAACGTCGATGAATGGTCGGGACTCTACCCGGCTCTAAGAAGAGGCAGCAGTCCCTTAGCTTCCCTTACATCCAAAGAAGATCTGAAAAAATTTATGTTTCTGGGGGGCGCCATGTATATAAATAATTAAGCCCGGAATATTCATGTGTGGAGGGACGAGGGGAGGGTGGGTGACCGGATTGGTGTGCTGTATGAAATTTCATTTGTTTGCCTTGTTTGGCATAAAACAATAAATATATTTTTTTAAATGACATTTAAAGAAGTTGAAGCTTCAAGTGGTAGCAAACTTATATACTACTGCAGAACCACAAATAGCAAATAGGCAGTTGATAGCTACAGCCAACAATATTGGTTCAATGATGTTACACCAGCCCTGGTGGGCTGACACCCACAGCTTGTCAAGTAGTTAATTTTAGGGAAATTGGTTAATCCCCCACAGCAAGGTTGAATCTTTACAGATAATAAGTTGTAAGTGTAGGAAAGTGTAGTATTATGCGGTGATGCTGGTTAGGCATCACCATGTAACACTAACACGATACCCCAAAGATGGTCCTTGGTTTCACATTAAATCCCTACCTCAGTTCAGTGGTAAAGAGCAGTCAGGCTTTACTAGAGGAAAATGTGTTAAGCATTTCATAGTACAAACATGGATGATAAGTAAATGACACCCCTCGAAGGAAATCCGACACCAATTTATAAAATAGAGCAGATTTTTATATACATTTAAACTCCATAATGGACGAAATTGGATGCATATAACCGGAGTTATGGATTTTAGAAGAAATCGTAAATCAGTGCAATTCAATACTGTAAACTTTACTATTATGGTCAATGGGGAAAAGGTACTAGTGACAATCACTCACTTGCAGGTTAGGGGTAAGGTGATGCGGGTCCCAGGACCCAGCCACAACAGTCAGTTCAATTTTATCTGGCCCGAGAGGCCCAGGTGCAGAGTTGTCCTGGCTGTCCTGGGTGCTTAAGTGGGAGTTGCGGGAGAGCTGGTTTAGACACCTGCCTGAGTGCAAATGTGCCTGGGATACAGGGAAGGGTGGCTTCCTCCTTTGGGAGTCAGCCTGCGTGCATATCAGAAGCGGTGCATGCTTTGAAGCTCACAGCTTTGATGTGCCACTTAACTAGTCATTCTGTCAGGGAGGGAGGTGTCATCTCCTTCCCCACCAGGCCTTTGTTTCTGACTCTTGGGAGTGTTCACACTGCCTGGCAGGAGGTCAAATTCCTGTCTGGGTGTTGGCAGCAGCAGGCTGCCAGCCAGAGCACAGGAAAGGCTGGGGCAACCAGGTGGCAAGCTTCTAAGCTAAACAAAATCCTTGGGTCTCATGCAAAAAAACACAGAAGAAGACACTGACAATATCACACAGACCTAACTGTGGGATAATCCCTTTCAGGACGAAATCCCTCACCCACCAAAGATGGCATGCTTCATCATTTGAGATTCTCCTCTCAGAGGAAACCTAGTTCCTCTGAGGGCTACAACACCCTCGCTGAGAGGGAGGAGCACAGGGATGTTTTGATGTCTACTCTACACGGATATTCTAAATCCACCAAATGAGAGACATAGTGTGGGTGGGGGCGCACCTGCAAATGAAAAATTAACGTGAGGGGAGTGATGATAAAACTAACTAGAGAGAACACAACACATACTTTATTTGCATGTTCTCGCTGTCAGGATTAAAAACAGTGCACCTGCGGTATGGATTTAAACCGCATGAGTCAGACGAAATAGTGTGGTCAACGTGTTTCAGCCGTAATGACCCTCAAGGTGTCAGGGCTTTCGTCAGGACCTAAAAGATGCTGCTGCAAAGTGATAAATGATGCAAAAAGAAAATCAAAACAGATACGGAACTAATGGTACTTCCGGTTCCTGTTCACAGAAAGGTGACTGTACCTAATGGGAACAGATACAGAAACACAAGTGATAAAGTCAGTGGCTAACAACACAGAAAAACAATGAAACATGTAGGTGGGATCGACAGATTCATCTCCTTACACAATACACCCCATGTGTGTATAGACAATGTAAATAAACAACATTCGCTTACCCGTAACGACTGGGTAGAATGCTTCACCTCAACCTGGCAACAGCTCAGGGCAGGGGGCACCGCTCTATAGACAAGTGTGGAGGGTGCATGTGTCAATAACACAGTCTTTCAAAGTGTATTACCACACGCCATTTACAAAAATGGACACACATGAGTCAGAGAACGAAGAAAAAATCTATGCGTGAAACCTGCGGTTTGTTAAAACCGCGTATTTACAAATGCGCTAAAATTTTAACATCGCCACCACCACATAGGCAACCGCGTCTGTGTAGGCTGCTGTACGTGGGTACATTTAGCGACTCTTTAAGTTGATCGAAATTGAGCATGACGTAGTAACTGCTACTATGTCTACGAATCGCAGCTGCATCATCTGGCATTTTCAAATCAAAACGGACACAGCCAACACTCAAAAACCCTTTCCCCAACACGGCGTTATCAAGGGTTAGAGCATAGTATGACTATCTAAACCACAGCGCTCTCTCTAAGCAGTGGTATAAAGATAGAGGAGGAAGGGGCGGCATGTAAAACCGGGTGGAGAACCCACTGGATGTATGTCATTTACGCCCCAAAGAGCTGTCAACTGAAAATAGACAGGTCGCACTGCATCTAATCACGGTTTTGTTATAATGCGCTACTTACAACAACTAGGGCTCCATATTCTACACAAACATAAAATGCGGCTTAAACCACCCACGGCACTCACCTCTCCGTCGGTACCCCAGACGGGCTAGAGTCTGCAACCGGAGGTGAAAGTCCCCAAATTTGGTTGCCCTTTATATACGGAATCCAAGTGTTTATATCGGAACCGGTGTGCACTTCTCCTCGGTCTGCGTGAAGACACGCATGCGCAATGCAGTGTTCCACTCATCTGCCGCGCATGCGCAAAAACTCAGTGCCTGATGGGACATGTAGTTAAAATCTCATGTCCAATGCAATTTAAACACCGGGCCACCTCTGAAGTGTGTTAGAAACTCTATGTATGTCTGACCTAGTCGAATACGACGCAGTGAGTTTCTACATGTGGATGGCACGTATTGTGACGTGCACAAGCAATGAGTGCCTAAATAAACACAAACTGCCAGTAGAAGCTTGTCTGAGAGATATCTGACATATCGTGCTCAAACGATCCATGTAAGCAGGGGCATTTTCCGCTAACTTGCAACCATCAGCCCCGCTCGGCTAGATCAAACTGATCGATTCCTCCAGATGACTAAACGCATCTGGAAACCATGGTGAATGGCATCGTGTGACATAGCAGTGATTGAAACTGTGTTTAGTGCACAAAGGGGCAATTAGAATGTTGTTGGCATGAACCTTCATAAAGTGTGTTTTCTTAGTAGCTCACGTACAAATACACAGCATCATTCTCCACTCTTACTTAATGTGACACCAAACGCCTACAGAGAAACCCACGGAATTTCATCATTGCGACCTACGCTGTCACTATTGTGCCTATGTACCCATCGTTGTTCACGCCTGAAAAGGTATGTGGAGATGTCAGTGACATGGGTAGGGATGTAAGGTTTTTCTAACACTGTCCACTTTAGATCTTCTGGGGAATGGTTGGTTTCTAGAAAATGATTTGTGAGTTTGGTAGCAGCCTTTCTGCAACGGATGGTGCTCTTATGTTCTAAAATGCGAGTTTTCACCTTCCGGGTGGTCATGCCCACATACCGTAAAGCACAGGGACAGGTGATCAAGTAGATAAGTCTTTCACTATTACAATTTGTGTGTTGTGACTGTATCCATAGTTGTCTAGTCCCAATATCGATGGAGACTGTGTGTTCTGTTTGTGGACAGGCTGCGCACATTCCACAAGGGAAATGGCATTTGACAGCAGGTAGATTCCAGAGAGTGCTCTGATCCCTTGATTTCTTGATACGTGGACGTGTGTGCAACAACTGATCCTTGATGTTCGTGCTGCGCTTGAAAACAAACAGCGGTCGAGGTAAGGGAATATTCCCAATATTCAGTATCTTCCAGTTGTGAAGGATACTCTTTTTGATCTTATTGGAGAAAGTACAAAAGGTGTTTACACATGTGAGCCTAGGATTGGCTTCCTTCCCTCTGTGCGGTTCGATGAGCGCTTCTCTGTTGTTGTTGGCTGCACGTTTCATCGATCTCTTTATCAGTTCTTTGGGGTAGTTCTTCACATCTAGTTGGAGAGCTAAGTTTTTCGCATGTTTCTGATATTTGGAGGTTGAAGAGCAATTTCTCCTAATCCTCAAAAACTGCCCGAAGGGCAGATTATCACGAAGGGCTTTAGGGTGGTAGCTCTTATACGACAGAAGGGAGTTCCTCGCCATGGGTTTCCTGAAAAGTTCAGTGCCCAGGCCGCCACCCGCTGCAAAGATGCGGTTATCCAAAAATGGTAAGCTGCTGTTTCTGTACTCACAAGTGAATTTGAGGAAATCATTCCTGTTGTTCAGCCACATATGGAACTCAGTGATGGTGACAGGTGTGCCTCTCCAGATGACAAACACGTCGTCAATATAGCGTTTCCATAACAGTATATGTTCTTTGTATGGATTGTCATCGGAGCCTGGCTAACCTTTACGCTCATCTATTTGAACAGGATCATATTTTCTCCGATGACAATCCATACAAAGAACATATACGGTTATGGAAACGTTATATTGACGACGTGTTTGTCATCTGGAGAGGCACACCTGTCACCATCAATGAGTTCCATATGTGGCTGAACAACAGGAATGATTTCCTCAAATTCACTTGTGAGTACAGTAACATCAGCTTACCATTTTTGGATATCCGCATCTTTCCGGCGGGTGGCGGCCTAGGCACTGAACTTTTCAGGAAACCCATGGCGAGGAACTCCCTTCTGTCGTATAAGAGCTACCACCCTAAAGCCCTACGTGATAATCTGCCCTTTGGGCAGTTTTTGACGTTTAGGAGAAATTGCTCTTCAACCTCCAAATATCAGGAACATGCGAAAAACTTAGCTTTCCAACTAGATGTGAAGAACTACCCCAAAAAACTGATAAAGAGATTGATGAAACGTGCAGCCAACAACAACAGAGAAGCGCTCATCGAACCGCACAGAGGAAGAGCCAATCTAGGCTCACATGTGAAACACCTTTGTAGTTTCTCCAATAAGATCAAAAGATATCCTTCACAACTGGAAGATACTGAATATTGGGAATATTCCCTTACCTCGACCGCTGTTTGCTTTCAAGCGCAGCACGAACATCAAGGATCAGTTGGTGCACACACGTCCACGTATCAAGAAATCAAGGGATCAGAGCACTCTCTGGAATCTACCTGCTGTCAAAGGCCATTTCCCTTGTGGAATGTGCGCAGCCTGTCCACAAACAGAACACACAGTCTCCATCGATATTGGGACTAGACAACCATGGATACAGTTACAACACACAAATTGTAATAGTGAAAGACTTATCTACTTGATCACCTGTCCCTGTGCTTTACAGTATGTGGGCATGACCACCCGGAAGGTGAAAACTCGCATTTTAGAACATAAGAGCACCATCCGTTGCAAAAATGCTGCTACCAAACTCACAAATCATTTTCTAGAAACCAACCATTCCCCAGAAGATCTAAAATGGACAGTGTTAGAAAAACCTTACATCCCTACCCATGTCCCTGACATCTCCACATACCTTTTCAGGCGTGAACAACGATGGGTACATAGGCACAATAGTGACAGCGTAGGTCGCAATGATGGAATTCCGTGGGTTTCTCTAGCAGGCGTTGTGTCACATTAAGTAAGAGTGGAGAATGATGCTGTGTATTTGTACGTGAGCTACTAAGAAGGCACACTTTATGAAGGTTGATGCCAACAACATTCTAATTGCCCCTTTGTGCACTAAACACAGTTTCAATCACTGCTATGTCACACGATGCCATTCACCATGGTTTCCAGATGCGTTGAGTCATCTGCAGGAATCAATCAGTTTGATTTAGCCGAGCGGGGCTGATGGTTGCAAGTTAGCGGAAAATGCCCCTGCTTACATGGATCTTTTGAGCACTATATGCCAGATATCTCTCAGACAGGCTTCTACTGGCAGTTTGTGTTTTTTTAGGCACTCATTGATTGTGCACGTCACAGTACGTGCCATCCACATGTAGAAACTCACTGTGTTGTATTCGACTAGGTCAGACATACATAGAGTTTCTAACACACTTCAGAGGTGGCCCGGTGTTTAAATTGTGTTGGACATGAGATTTTAAGTACATGTCTCATCAGGCACTGAGTTTTTGCGCATGCGCGGCAGATGAGTGGAACACTGCATTGCGCATGCGTGTCTTCACGCAGACCGAGGAGAAGTGCACACCGGTTCCGAGTTTAAACACTTGGATTCCGTATATAAAGGGCGACCGAAGTTGGCGACTTTCACCTCCGGTTGCAGACTCTAGCCCGTCTGGGGTACCGACGGAGAGGTGAGTGCTGTGGGTGGTTTAAGCCGCATTTTATGTTTGTGTAGAATATGGAGCCCTAGTTGTTGTAAGTAGCGCATTATAACAAAACCGTGATTAGATGCAGTGCGACCTGTCTATTTTTCAGTTGACAGCTCTTTGGGGCGTAAATGACATACATCCAGTGGGTCCTCCTCTATCTTTATACCACTGCTTAGAGAGAGTGCTGTGGTTTAGATAGTCATACTATGCTCTAACCCTTGATAACGCCGTGTTGGGAAAAGGGTTTTTGAGTGTTGGCTGTGTCCGTTTTGATTTGAAAATGCCAGATGATGCAGCTGCGATTCGTAGACATAGTAGCAGTTACTACGTCATGCTCAATTTCGATCAACTTAAAGAGTCGCTAAATGTACCCACGTACAGCAGCCTACACAGACGCGGTTGCCTATGTGGTGGTGGCGATGTTAACATTTTAGCGCATTTGTAAATACGCGGTTTTAACAAAGCGCAGGTTTCACGCATAGATTTTTTCTTCGTTCTCTGGCTCATGTGTGTCCATTTTTGTAAATGGCGCGTGGTAATACACTTTGAAAGACTGTGTTATTGACACATGCACCCTCCACACTTGTCTATAGAGCGGTGCCCCCTGCCCTGAGTTGTCGCCAGGTTGAGGTGAAGCATTCTACCCAGTCGTTACGGGTAAGCGAATGTTGTTTATTTACATTGTCTATACACACATGGGGTGTATTGTGTAAGGAGATGAATCTGTCGATCCCATCTACGTTTCATTGTTTTTCTGTGTTGTTAGCCACTGACTTTATCACTTGTGTTTCTGTATCTGTTCCCATTAGGTACAGTCACCTTTCTGTAAACAGGAACCGGAAGTACCATTGGTTCCGTATCTGTTTTTGATTTTCTTTTTGCTTCATTTATCACTTTGCAGCAGCATCTTTTAGGTCCTGACGAAAGCCCTGACACCTTGAGGGTCATTACGGCTGAAACATGTTGACCACACTATTTCGTCTGACACATGCGGTTTAAATCCATACCGCAGGTGCACTGTTTTTAATCCTGACAGCGAGAACATACAAATAAAGTATGTGTTGTGTTCTCTCTAGTTAGTTTTATCATCACTCCCCTCACGTTAATTTTTCATTTGCGCTGCGCCCCCACTCACACTTTGTCTCTCATTTGGTGGATTTAGAATATCCGTGTAGAGTAGACATCAAAACATCCCTGTGCTCCTCCCTCTCAGAGAGGGGGTTGTAGCCCTCAGAGGAACTAGGTTTCCTCTGAGAGGAGAATCCCAAATGATGAAGCATGCCACCTTTGGTGGGTGAGGGATTTCGATCCTGAAAGGGATTATCCCACAGTTAGGTCTGTGTGATATTGTCAGTGTCTTCTTCTGTGTTTTTTTGCATGAGACCCAAGGCTTTTGTTTGGTGTATTGATGTACAGAATTGGGGATGTAATCCTTTGCAGGTCTTTAAAATTTTCCTTTGGACCCTCCTCCTAAACTTCCCTCTGTTTAGTAGCCTCTAAGCTAGCCACCTGGGTGCATGTCACATCAATCCCGACATTGGAGTCATATTAGGGGTGAGGAGACACATTGTTTGATACCAAACATGACCATATTCTGCTGTACCATAATGGAGCTAGAGATTTCAGGGTGCCTACGTTTCAGCCCATGTTATCCCATGGACCACTGATCACTTACAGTAATCCTTAATGGAAAGGGAGACTATAGGGACATATAAACTTGCATTTTTATGTCAACACTTTTAATATACTGCACCCTGCCTCCTGGGCTTAGGAAGTCTACCTTTAGAGGTGACTGACATGAATTAAAGATAGTGTTTTGACCTTGCCACTTGGAGAAATTTGCACTGTTCCTGTAGTCTGCAATGGCAGGACTGCTGTCATCAGTTTACCTGGAGCCGAGGATGAGGACTTCTGTTTTCTCGGAGTTGAGTTTCAGGCAGTTGTTCCTCATCCAGGTAGCGACGGCTTTCATCCCTTCCTGGAATTTGTGCCTGGTGATGTCGGGTTCCTTGGTGAGGGAGAGGATGAGCTGGGTGTCATCGGCACAGGAGACGATGTTGAGCCTGTGGTTTCTGACAATGGTTGTGAGGGGGGCCATGTAGACGTTGAAGAGTGTGGGGCTGAGGGAGGGTCCTTGGGGTACTCCGCATCTGATCTCTGTCGGTTCTTAGAGGAAGGGCCGGAGTCTTATTCTCTGTGTTCTGCCTGAGAGGAATGATCGTATCCAGTCTAAGGCCTTTCCTTGGATGCCGGCGTCGTGGAGCCTAGTGGCTAGTGTGCAGTGGGAGACAGTGTCGAAGGCTGCTGATAGGTCCAGGAGGATTAGGGCTGCCGTATGGTCTTGGTCGAGGAGGGCGCGGTTTTGTCGGTGGCGGCGAGGAGGACGGTCTTGGTGCTGTGGTTGCTGCGCAATCCGGATTGAGAGGTGTCTAGGATTTTGTTGGTTTTTATGAAGTGTGTTAGCTGAGTGTTGATGGTCTTTTCGATGACTTTGGCTGCAAATGGAAGCAGTGAGATGGGCCTGAAGTTCTTGAGGTCCATCGGGTCTGCGGAGGGTTTCTTTAGGAGGGGGTTGACTTCTGCATGCTTCCAGTTATCGGGGAATGTGGCTGTCTCGAGGGAGCAGTTGACTTGGTCCCAGTTTTCTAGGGACTTATAAGGGGGTTAAAGTCTTTGCCATTTGGGAGTACCAATTTGCTACATCATGTTTAGGGAGAGAGCACTGGCACTGGGGCGTGGTTAGCTGGCTCCAGAACACCTTCAGAGTCATAAACCAGCAGCTAGTAGTCCAAATGGGGACAGAAAAGTGGGGTGAAACCTGCAAAAAGCCTGTTTTCCTACAGACCTATAGCAGGGTTGAGCAAAAAGATGGAAGATAAAGATTGGGTGGCCTTTATGAAAAAATCTGATATCTGTTGCTTCCAACAGATGGGCATTGGATGAGTTAGATCTTGAGAGTTATGTGTCCTTTGCCTTTTGGCTGCCTTATGGCAGGCGTATGAAAGGGCGGCCTTTTCATTTAGGTAAAAATTGGATTCATAGTTAAGGTTAAACTCACATTCACAGACATAAACAACAATATACAACAATTAAAACTGGAAAAAGGTCTAGAGCTGGGACCTTATCCACGAGGTGCCAACGAATCCTTATCGATGCTAAGTGTTCTTGAAACTTTGCTTGTCTCTTTAAGGCATTCTGGAGGTTTAAATATACTTTATCACTGTAAGAGGCTCAAACGGCCAGGTAGAATTGTACTGATCTACGGAGATTTTAACATTAGACTACACCCAATATTGCCAGAGCAAGTAGTTTTTGATGAGGACTTTGCTTAGGGCACCCCCAACTCACAATCGATACAGTATAGACTAAAAAAGGGGAGCAGTTGTGCTCATTAATCATGAATGCAGAGCCCAGACCGTTAAAAGGGCATACAATTTCCAGACAATCCACCTAAAGTCACATTTCAAGCAGGAAACAGGGTCAGCATTATTGATTATATGATAATAAATATAGAAGCTTGGCACCGGATTGTTGATATGAGGGTGGGCGAGAAAATAGAAAGTGACCATGACACCCTCTATCTTGTTCTTGGCATAACTAAGGCCTCCGCCCAAACATGGAAACTGCTTCGGACATTACCTCACTGCAAAGTGGCTCTGAATGCAAACAGAAAAAACATCTAATGCTATCTTCGAAGAGGAAACAGAAGAATACTCTTTGAATACCCAATGGATCCCTCTCTGTTGTGCTTTAATTCAGGAGAAGGGAGTTTCTGGTTGGTCGACGTTCGATTTCTTCAAGCAGCTGCTCGTAATTACCATCGACGAGTTAAGGCTCAAAAAAGGTACCCATGGAACAACAATGCATGCTCCTTCTTATGGTGATTGGTACGGTGAGGAATGTTATAAGATGAAGAAAGCCCTTATGGTGGCCATGAGAAACAATAACAAGTTCAAGGCGGGGAGGGGTGAATTTAAGCTACTTGAAACAAGAAAGTCTTATAAACACATCAAGAAATTAGAACATCGAGGTTTGGCAGGCTCCTCAGGCAGCAACTGACCACCAAAATGTAAAAAGTATTGGAAAATTATACGAAGGGGGTGTGAAGGGCCTGCCAAGAATCTTGAAACTAGCATAAGCCCAGGTAGGTGGCTTGAGCACTTCTCCTCGTTGTACCAAAAGTCTTTGATTCAAATGATATACGGAAGGTCCCATTGGAAGAGCATAAAGGGCAAGTACCTGGTAGAACTTGTATTTTACAGTCGCAGTATGCAGGAGATGTCATTAACTAGATAGCTGAATCTATACAGAAACAGAAACCAGGTAAAGCACCAGGTTCCGACAACATTCCAGTTCATTTGTTTAAAAACAATCAAGACTTGTGGACCAAACCTTTAACAGTGCTATTTAACACCGTAATGGCACCTGGTGTGGTTCCAGAATCATGAAATCTTCCATAATTGTGCTGATTCACAAGATAGGGAGAGAGATGGCCCCTCCATTTATCGGCCAATTTCGCTATTAGACGCGTCGGGAAAAACTTTATGAAACTGTAACTGTCACAAATTGAGACCTGGATGGAGGCCAACAATATTTTATCCAACCTTCAGGCCAGATTCTGAAAAGGCCAAAGTACAATAGACCAGGCTCTGAGGTTCTATATGATTTGTATGAAGTATGTGGCCTGCGAAACTCCCCACTCTTCTTGGTCTTCATAGATCTAAAAACAGAATTCGATTCTGTTGACCGCTCACTCCTTTAGAGTATTCTGTCGGTAGGAGGCTTCCCAAGAAACTATTTGAGTATCTTAAAAGATCTGCACTGCGGCAATAATTCCAGAGTAAGATTTGGTCTAAAAGGAGAATGCATGAAGAAGTTTGAAATAAACATGGGTGTTAGGCAGAGTTGCGTACCTACCCCAGCTTTATTCAACATTTGAGGCTGTGCAGTCTTTCAGGAATCTTGATGTTCCAATATTGGAAAAGGAGCATATTCCAATCCTGCTGTTTGCAGATGATGCAGTAATATTAGTGCGTACACAGAAATCAATGCATCGATTTATGTAAGGCTTCAAGTTATTCTGTAAGTAAAGGTACAGAAGTTAATAATCAATGCAGAAAAAAACGACTATATGATAATGAATCCTAAATCAAAATTACTGTCGACATTTAGGTTTATGGTAAACCAATTGAGCGAGTTAAAAAGTATGACTACCTTGGTATACAAATGGATGATCATTTACTTTGGAAAGCTCATCTGGCAAAGTCGGAAAAAACCTTGATGCATCTGGCTCCTGGTTCTCCAATGATAGCATTAAGAGCAGAGCTGGGGTTGACTTACTTGGAGGATCTCATCGCATTTTGTCCCATAAGATATTGGGTGCGAGTCTGGTCGAATACAGCTCTTGCATCATATAGATTGGTCCATCAGGAACTGCGATGATGCAAGAATTACAATAGTTTTCCCTGGTTCAAGCACGTTAAGAACATTCCAACATCCATTGGTTGGGAAGAAAAATGGAATAACCTGGAACTGATGAATAAGGCAACCCTAGAACTGTTTAAAAGAAATATTGGGCATGCATGTGGCGCAACCTACAAACCAGGAAAGGCCTCCTCCTGACTAATTACCTGAAAATAAAATCTGAACCACACTGGGAGCTATTCTTGGACTTGCTGTTCCCTCCTGAGCTTTACATCTAATGTTCAGATTAAGAACTCTACAGGTGCGGCCCTGTACTAAATCATGGGATAAAGCCCCTGGATGCGGATCTGACATGTGTCCTAGTACAATAGGGGGTTCGTCCTTATGGATTTTATGCTGCTATGTGATATTTTGCTGAAATTCCAAACCTATGTCCACTTTTTCTAAAATGTAATCTGAGATGCTGCAGTGCAGCCAATTTATTATGTTATAGAACGGATCGCATGGAGATTTACCAGGCAGTTGCTTCATATACACATGCTGCTTGGAAGACCTGCTATAGACAGTGGAGAAGGAAGTGGGTTCAAACCATAAACCAGCTGCTAGTGACGATTTTGCCATTTTCTGTTTAGCTCTGGAGGCTGTGCTCGCCATTTGATAGATCTGCCCCTTGTAAAATGGAGCTTCTCTTGACTACCGCATTAAAGTAACTAGGGCACATTGGCGCACCAGGAGCAGCCTATTGACTAGACAGAGCGCTGGGAGTTATTATTGTACATTTCTTCTTGCACCTGCATAAAATGCTCACTTGGGTATCAGCTGTGTATTGGCCCACATCTAAGGGTTAATTTCCATTGGGCTATCAGCAAAACTGTAATTATTTGGCCAATTCATTGGTTTTTTAACAGAATAGGTAACTTCTGGCAGCAGGCTTGTGTTTCAGTTTTATTTCAGTTGACTAGAAGGTCAATGTCAGCTTTCCTAATGGTATATTTACTCTGAGTTGGTAACTAGCAGACGCAGACTTAGATATTGGCACCTAGGTACGCGTGTCTTAGCTGGTACGCTTTGTAAGATCTATCCATAGGGTGTAATGGGATTTATATTTCAGCAGAAGAGATAGCCGTCCCCGTTGTGATGGAGTAACCAGTCTGTCAAGATCTAAATCAGGCCCCAAGTCCTTCAACCTGTGGGTTAGGAATCCCTGTAGCCCTGGCCCTTAGGCCCCAGGATTTGCAACATGCAGTTTACTCCTGTATGGGGTGAAGATCAGACTAGACACAGCTTGCGCCCAGCCCCCCCTTACGGTGGCAATATCCCTGTTGTGAGTTCCCTTTACTTCAGTTTGAGATGGAGATCAGACTACACACAACTTATAAGCCTCTGTCCCCAAGGTTGCATTTCCCTTGTTCTGCCCTTAATTCCGGTTTGGCGTGAGTATAAGAATGCACACATCATTTGTCACTTTAAGGTGACAATATGAATTATTGTTCCCTTTACTCCTGTATGTGGTGAGGATCAGACTTGATACAAATTGTATACCTCCTTAAGGTGGCAATACCCTTGTTGTGTCGTTTACTCCTGTATGAGGTGAGGGTCAGAATAGACATGACTTGTGCCCCTCATAAGGTGGCAATACTCTTGTGTCATTTACTCCAATTCGGGATGAGGTTCAGACTAAACGCACCATGCGGCCCCCAATACTGGATGGGTTTCACAATGGAACTATCATGCCAGAAGTCACCCCGGTTTGCCGTGACAAACAGTCGGGGACAGGCTCCGGGAGTGGTGCAGAGAAGTGGCCTTCAGTCTCGCTCTGTTTATCATACCTGGGCAAAACTGTGATAGAGAATAGGAAAACAACGAGAAAAGGTATGCTATGCGATCCATCTTAAGGAACTCGATTTACAGGCTTTCTATTTTTTGCTTCAGCCAAGTTTTAGCATAGAGCTTGAAACCGAGTTAGGGTGGTGGGATGATAGAACTTGCAAACCATATTAGAAATGTTCATATTGTTTTCCCTGACCATATCATACACTAATGCATATATTTATGCTTTCTGTGTTGGTACTGTTCATTTTTTATGCACTACACTTGAGTTTTATAAGTAGACATTTTAAAGCATATACCCTGCTTCTTAGTGCAATTTTGAGGGTGTTCTTCAGTTATGAAAGAGGCTTCATCGTTCCACTATGTCCTTGCACTAATCTAGTGGGTCTGATAAGGGCCAGAAAACACTTCCTGCACTGTACTGCTGCTTCCTGCACTGTACTGCTGACTGGGCGGCTTATAGGTCGCAGTCCAAATGGACTTCTAATTGTTGTGGTGAACTGATCTGAGTCCCTGCACTAGGGGGTTTGAACTCCAAACCTTGTGGGTTGTGGTGACGGAGAACATGGCAGCCAACAGAAAGTGCTGGTCGTGAGCTCTCTCGCCCACACGACAATTCGGTGCAACTCACCTGTGCTTTTTGTTGTTTTGGGGATCTGTAGCGGGGTGCCGCAGATCGAAGACGCTGTCGGGGATTGCGCGGCTCCTGTGAAGGTTTTTCTGGGGCCGTGGATCGGCTTACCGGCTCGCCCTCGTTTTGCAACAGTGGTGCAGCCGCCAAACGGTGTATGGGCAGAGGCTGCAGCGTGGCTCAGCAGGGGCTGGCGCTACTGCCAGGATTGGCTTCCGGGGTAGCGGGAGCGTTCTGCATCCTACGCCCAAGGTCGTTTTTGCCTCTCTGGACAGTGCACATCTTTACACGGCAGCAGTACCAACAGTGAGGTGGAGGATGCTGTCCAGAGACCCCCGATGACCCCGGTAAGGAAAGGGAACCGGAACCATGCTGGAGTAGGTGGGCCCCCAAGCCCTCTGAAGGTTTTCTTCTAGAGAGCAAGGAATCAGGCGAGGTCTCTACCTGTTCTATAAACAGGTATACTTTGAGAAGCAGGGACATTTGGGGAAAAGGGGAAACCCCTTTAGTTCCCCCCCATAATAAACCCCCCCCCACTGGCCCCACAGAAGAAATTAAACACCAGAGCTTCTCGCGCCCCCTTCATCCTCCCACACCCTCAGTGGCTAAAAGATCACTCATGGATAAACCTTTATTAAGCGTAGGAAGTAGGCGCTCTAAAAAAAAAACTGATAGCATGAAAATTACGCCTTCACTCCGCTCTTATTTTAAGGTTCAATCTCAAGGAGCCCTGGCTGCCCCTCCTTCTTTAACCACGTCCCCTGTCTCTGTGCTTGTTTTTGAAACTAGTGGGTTCTCTGAAGCTATGGAGGCTACTGTTACCATTAAAGGAGGGAAAGATATATTGTGTTTAAAAATAGGTTTACCCCCCTTGCAGCAGAAGACAATGTGACGTCAGATCAGAGAATCCCCAGCCCTATGACCACCTCGAATCAAACCCAAGATCAAAGAGAAGTACCTACCGCTGCCGACAGTCAGGCCGAGCAAACCAGTACAGAGAGGCTTCTATCTACCTAGTTAACAGAGGTTAGGGAAAAGTTTGCAGTTTCTGAGTTAAATCAACAAAAGATCCAGGGTGCGTGCGAGGCTTTGGAAGACAAGATTAATAACTTGATGGAAAGAGTTGGGGCAATGGAGATCTCTCTGGATGATCTTTCCAAAAAGGTCGACACTAATAAAGATGAGATTCACAAGGACGGCGATAAAAACCTTCGGGAAAAACTAGATGCTCTCGGAAATACTGCAAGGAGAATCAACATTAGGATTCTGAATGTCCCAGAGGGTCTTGAGGGGGATAACATTAGGGGTTTTACGATCAGCCTCCTAAAAGAATGTAACATGGAAGAACGCAGCTTAGAAGACGACATTCAAAGAGTTCACCGCGACCCGTTTTTAAGAAGACCAGGGAAAAAAAAAACAGAGAAGAATCTTAGTGAATTTTAAGTCGTACTCTATAAAGGAGAAAATTCTTGCCGGGGCCCTCAAAGCCATGTATCATATCGGACATCTCACGCACCACGCAAGACAGACAGTGGGAGCTAGGGAAGTTTATTCAAGAGTTGAGGGGATTGGGGGCTAATGCCAACCTTCGGTTTCCCGCCTCCCTAAAGGTGATGTGGAACAACAAAATGCACAATATTAGAGACCCCAACGAAGTCAGTACTGTGATAGAACAGATTAAAGCACATCAGAAATAATTTTACTACCATTGCTGAGATGTAGCGTGAGAGCTCAAATGAGGTAGTCACCAGAATACCTCTAGTTATTTGGGAGGGTTCACCGGGGTGGGATGGGTGGGTCAAATTTTCAAAAAGAAAATATTTAAAATAAGCACAATTTTTTTTTTGCTGGGTGGGAGAGCATGTGGGTAAAAATATAAAAAAAAATCCTCATTAGTTAAAATGGCTCAAGTGGATCAATTAGATGTTTTAGGCTTGTTTAGCAAACTCAGGCTACTGCAAATCTATTTACTTTATTGATGGCGAGTTCAGATAGATTTAGACACTTGAAAATTCTATCCTGGAACGTCAACAGCCTTAGGGTAGTTTTGAGAAGAAAGAAAATCTTGGAGTACCTGAGACTTTCAGATAGTGACGATTTCTTTATACAGGAATCCCACTTGCTTAAGGAGGAATGGGCTGAGATTCTCAAAGGGTAGAAATGGATTGACCATTGTGTGTGTACTACCCAGTAGTGTTCAGTGAAGGGGGTTGTGCTCCCTTTTAGGTCGAGCCTATCGGCAGCGAGCATGCGCTGCTCGCTCTGCGAGGCATGCTGTATTAGAGTATGCATTTGAAGCTCCGCCCACTCTCCGCCCATATTTTTCATTGGCTTGTGTATTTGCCCTTCAAAAATGTTGGCTTTTGATTTAGTAATCGGCTTGTTAGTCCCTCCTTAGTTTTTTGTTTGATCTGTTTATTAGATTTTAACATATGTGATATATTCGACAGGAATATACATTTACAAAAGAACCAGTAGGCAATCTCCAAACAGAGTATACAACACATTAAAGCAATAATGTGAACACATAAAAAGTGTCAATCTGTCTCCATGACGTAGATTATCTTACCCTTGGTCTAGCAGGTAAATAAAGTAATTCCAATTTTGGCACATTTCCTTACTGAAACACAGAACAAGCACACCGTGCATGTACATATTATTTCATACATACAACTCAAAGAGCTCCACTCGACCTTGTCATTACGACCAGATTTTCAATCAAACGACCCTGTATATTACATTGAAACTGTAAAACAACCAGTCAAGGAACAAGGAGAGAAAGCAGGAACGCCTATATGGATGGGGGGGGAGCGGTCGGTGATCGTTGCAATATTACCGATTATACAGTTGCACATATGCATACTTTATCATCATAATAGTAATACAAGTTGGCTTGAGGTGTGTAATACATGCTACATGTTCCAGATCACATTTTAGAACACATTACAACACTTGTATTGAATAGCTTTAGTCAGTGTTAGGAATGTCGGGCGGGTAATCCGAAGTTACCATCCCTTGAAGCGTGCACAACATTGCGTTCCATGCCGTGGAAATGGGGTATTTACAAAGCCCTAACGTGTCCCCCCTTGCTAATAAAACTGCTTTTGCCTTGGCCCAATTTATCATAGATTGGAACCATGCCTTTATCGGTGGGGGATCTCCTGCCTTCCATCGGCGTGTGATAAGCCTTTTAGCCACCACCAAACCCAGGTCTAAAAATCTAGAAGAGGCATTATGCTTCTTGCTTCTAGGGAATATCCCCATTATGCATGCTTCCCACGCCTGCGATAACTCTCTATCTGTGCTGGTAGCCAGGGACCGGATCACCTCATGCCAATATGTTTGCAATATGGGGCATGACCAGAGCATATGTAGAAGATCAGCATCTAACAGTTTACAGCGTGGGCAACATGCATCTATCCTATTAAAATATCTATTAATCTTATCCAGGTATAAGTACGCTCTATGCACTACATAAAATTGCATCAGCCTAAAACGCGCCTTTCTGGGGATCTTTCTAGGGCTTTCCAGCAACATGGTCCATTCTTTAGCTGTGTATGGTCGCGCAATGTCTGTTTTCCATTTATTTCGCAATGGTGTTAAATCCGTCATGGTGTGTTCCCGAATTGATTCTGTGAACCATTTTACGAGATGTTGCCCCGTACCCATAACATGTACGTACTGCATTAGAAGATGTGTTGGGAGTTCCTGCGAAATGTTTCCCCGGTGTCGCCTCAGCATGGCAATCCAGGAAGCATGGTTCAAGAATTGCCCTGGAGGGACACCCTCTTCCTCAGACAAAGAGAGAAATGGCCGCATCACACCCTCCATGTACAGATCTCCTAGTGTAGATATATCTACCCCATGCCATTCTGGGAGGTCCGTCTCGCTGACTCGTCCTCCCACTTTTGGCATACCTTATAATGGAATGGCAGGCGCGTATGGTTTAACATGACTAGTAATGCGCAATGCCCTGCAAAAGCATTTCTGAGCTATCTGCACCAGAAGAGGAAGCGATGCGTGTGCTCTATTGCATGGATGGAAGAGAAAGAGAATTCTATCCAAGGTATACGGGGGCCCGTGTTCCGCTGTGTTTGCCAGATGTAGTTCCTCCACCCATTTTGCCACCCAGAGTATTTGGGACGCCAAGTAGTAATGCTCCATGTTGGCTAGAGCCAGCATGCCTTGTGACTGAGGCAAATATAATTTTGCTAATGCTACCCTGCACCGCGTGTTGTTCCAGATAAAATCCCTAATAATACCCTTCAGTGATCGGAAGAAGGACGCTGGCAGATATATCGGGAGGTTAGCAAAGTAATAGAGTAGGCGTGGCAGAATCACCATTTTTATCAGCTCCACCCTGCCTATGACTGAGAACTTAAGTGTTTTCCAAAATTCAATTTGGGATTTTAAATCTGTGACTGCTCTAGATATATTGCCGTCCAGGAGATCCCGATCATTGTGGTATATACATATACCCAAATATCGGAACACCACTGGTTGCCAAGTCACCAAGCTCCCATCCACCTCCAAGTGAGGAGCATCTATCCCAGGGGTAATGGGGAATAGACAAGATTTACCCCAGTTCACACCCAATCCAGATAATGAAGCAAATAATTTTAGGGTGTCTGGGATGATCTGCGGGATTGCCTGTAGGTCTTTAACATAAAGCAGAATATCATCCGCATACAGCGAGACCGCGTGCAGATCGCCCCTTAGGTGTATCCCCCAGGATGTTGCTGATAGCCGCAACGATATTGCCAGTGGCTCTATAGCCAAGGAAAAGATCAATGGGGAAAGGGGACACCCCTGTCTAGTTCCTCTTCCTATCTATATTGGCTTAGAAAATAGAGCTCCCAAACAGACCCGAACTGCAGGTGCTCCATATAATAGTTTAATTAAGCTCAGAATGTATGGCCCAAAACCAAAGCGACGGAGCACTTCAAACATATATGGCCATTCAACCATATCGAATGCTTTCTCTAGGTCCAATACAACACAGCCAGCTGTTGGCCAGCTCAATGCAGCACAGCGCATCACCCGAAACAGCCTGCGAATATTGAGAGTTGTGCTTCGAGCCGGCACAAAGCCGTTCTGATCCTCATGGACCAAATATGGAATGAGCGCTTCCGTATATACCTTAAGTAGTTACGGGCTTAAAAGATCGGCATACGTTTTATAAAATTCGTGGGGGAGACCATCAGGTCCCGCACCTTGCCAGCCAGCAAAGCCCGCATTGTACCCCTGACCTCCTCCAGTGTGAACGGGGCATCCAGTTCTATACGCTGCTCCGGTGTAAGGATAGGAAAGGAGAGGCCATCCATAAACTCCTGTATCGGTGCCTCAGGGACACTCAAGGCGGATCTATATAGTTGCGTAAAATGCGAGGTCAGTTCGCTATGTATTTCATGTTGGGTATATTTAAGCCCCCCTCCCTGAGACCTGATCGAGGTGATGGGTCCGACCGACTGTTCCTGTTTGACCAGCCAGGCCAGAAGGGGTCCTGATTGATCTGCTTTAGCATGCGCAGACACTGAATGTGCCGCAAAATTTAGACATCGCTGACGCTCTAAGAGTTCTGCATGTTTCCTGCGCGTCTCTGACAAGGGGGCAGTATCTGTAGCATCTACAATCACTTGAGAATCTAATGGCAGCAGCTCTCTTTCTACTGTGAGTCGGTCCGACTCTATCTGCCCTCGCATCCCACAGCCCAATCCTAGACACCTCCCTCGAAGCGCGACTTTCATGGCCGCCCACTCCATCAAAGAGGATGAAGCAGTCCCAGAGTTGAGTTGAAAGTATTCGCTTATAGTCTCCCCTTTCGAATCCTGAAAAACTGGGTCTTCAAGCATCGCTGGCTGTAACCTCCATGTAGGGATGCTAGGATTCCCTTTTCCCCAGGCCAGTGTGATACAGTGTGGGTTGTGATCAGAGTGTGTACGTCCCCAATAGTCTGAACCTGTTATGTAGGGTAGTAGGGATGGAGAGCTAAAATACCTGTCTTAACGGACATGCAGCTTATGAGGCACTGAGAAAAAGGAATACACCCTCACACCAGGATTGCGATGTCTCCAGACATCAATCAGATCCCATCCATCCACCCATCCGTTCAGCACCATGGAATTGGCCTTAGTAGTCATACCCCCAAGGGGGGGGGGGAAGGATCTATCCATGCACGTATCCAGTACACTATTAAAGTTCTCTCCAATTAACCATGGAACATCACACCATTTCATCAACTCTTGTGACAACAGGCTAAGAAACTGGCCCTGGTCTACATTAGGGGCGTACGTGTTTCCTGCCAGAATATGGTGCCCATCTAATCTGCCCTTCAGGAGGACATATCGGCCCTCTTTGTCAGCAATGACCCCATCTACTGCAAAAGGCGTACCCGGACGTATCCAGATTAGGACCCCTTGTGCAAATAAGGAGTAGTCTGTAGCATATACTTTACCCCTCCACTTATGCTGTAGTCTGGCTGTTTCCACCACATTTAAATGTGTCTCTTGTAAGAACGCTATACGTACATTGTGCCTCTTGAGATAAGAGTATACCGCATACCTGCGGGATGGCATGCGGAGGCCCCGCACATTCCATGTGATTATCGTGTGATCCGTCCTGGCATTATTTTATGTAAGAAGTTAAATGTACCTCGGCCTATGCATGTAACTTTGAGTATGAATCAGCTATATACTGCATCATCTCTTGTGCCCTGCAGAAGGGCTCCTGCAATTGAAAGGAAAAGGGATAAACCAACAGGGTAGGGGAAAAACATTATAAGAGCAGCCCCCTTAAACTCGACAAGCAGCAAAGGAACCGCGTGCCCTACTGGTTCCCAATGGTCAGGAGGAATGGAGGGGATGTGTAACCACGCAGGGCATGCCATTGTGAACCCCCAAATGACTCATAATCATGTGTAGAAAGATATGTGTAGCACAGAATAACCCACAGGAACAGAGTGCAGACCCCAATGTAATACCCTAGGAGCAGGCATCGCTAAACCGTGAGATAGTATAAAGATACAGTACCAAGGCAGTTCATGAGGCAGTTCGTAATGCAAGCACTATTCCCAGTCTGTGTCATACAATACCATCCGAAGTCCGTGACGTCGGGTAGTCGTATCGAAACCATGTCTGACAGTCCCGCCGCTGACAAGCCCCCATCTTCTGAGGAATGAAGTGATGTGTCAGCTTTGTCGTCTGGCTCCGCAGTGTCGGCCAGCTGCTCCGCAATTCGGACCACAGCCTGTCGCTCCCAGTGGATCTGATCCGGCCCAGGTGCCGCAGAGAGACCAAGGAGCCGCTTCCTGGGTCGCCGCCGTCGAGGTCTTTCTCCGCTTGCCTCCCCATTCCATGTACCTGACATGCTTGTAGGCCGTGGGCAAGAGTACTGCCCCGAATTCTCCAGCCAGTCCCAAGCATCTTGAGGTGTGTCTTAAAACCTAGACTTCCCATCAAAAACCACACAGAGTTTTGAGGGAAACAGCAGTGAGTATGACATTTTCAATTGTCGAAGCTTTTGCTTAACTGGCAGGAAAGACTCCCATTGTTGCTGAAACTTCATCGTGTAATCGGGGAAGAACAGGACCTTGGTATTCTCAAACTTGACCTCATCTAATTTCCTAGTTTCCCGCAGGATGTCTCGATCTTTGAAGTGCAGCAATTTAAAGATGAGCGGACATGCTCTGGCACCGGCTTCCTGCCCGGGAGGCGGTGCGCTCTTTCAATGGTAAAGAACGGGGAGAATGTGGTAGATGGTAATATGGTTTTGAGACATTGCTCCATGAAGGTTACTGCATCCTGACCTTCTGCTCCTCCCGGCAGCCCAACCAGTCGTATGTTATTCCTCCTGGAGCGGCCCTCCGCGTCTTCCACCCACTCCTCAAGATATCTTATTCTGGCCTCATGCGCATTTTGTTGCTTCTCCTGAAATTCTGTGGCCCGCTTCAGTTCTGCTATGTCTTGCTCCACAGCTGTAACACGTTCCTTTAGTTTCCGGTGCTCAGTGTGTAACAGTGTAAGATCCAATGCAACTTTATCCATTTTGGCTTCCATCAACTCTCTAGATCACTCTATTGCATTCAGGATAGTGTCAAATCGATCATCCGGGGGTTTTGGTATCTCCGATGGTTACATTTGATCAACTTCACCCAGGCCAGCGGCCTGCGAGGAGGCCCTTGATCCAGTTCCTTTAGTGCGGCCCATCAGTTCAACTGAACCCTTCCACTCACTGCAGTAATCTCGGTGCTTTTAACAGGGTAGATCGACGCGCTACTTCCAGGTGCCTGGACCACCACGTTAATGCTGTGAACTGAGGCACAAACTCCAGCGGTACCAGATGCAGTACTGGTTCCGTAAATGCAGTGGTAAAGGCTTTTATCGACCAGTGGCGCAGTTCCCAGACTGTCTGACTAAATATGTGCGTGGATCCACCACCAACAGTCTACCCCGTTTCAGAGATCTGTTGCCGCAATTCGGTGCCTCCGATTCGCTCCTCAGCCAGCTATCCGCATACCGCTTCACCCCAGTGTTCCCCTTCCGTCCATCGGGTTATCGCTGGCATCCCCACAGACCGAAGGCATACACGCGTCACCCAGGGCCCACCAGCAGCAGCCGTCTTCACTCACCGAATGATTCCACATGCAGACTATGCCACATCATCAACCTCCTGTCTCAGCTCCGTCTCCCGGTGCCCGCCCAACCAGCTATCAGCCGTCTATCAGGCACAGTGATTGTGGTCCCATCAGGAATGAGCCCACGTGCTCCAGGATCGCCACACAATGCACCCTTTTTGCAGCCTTCTCCCGTACCATTGTGGTAGGCCAACCCGGTTCTCCTCCACTCGCTGGAGCTATATTGTATTGTAATTGCATTTATATAGCGCTTACTACCCCTGACGAGGCGTCGAAGCGCTTTTTCGGCGAGTAGCACGCTACTCCGGGACCCATAGAGGATTAGTGTTGAATTAGTATAGTGAAACATGCAAGTACATTTTAAGTGATGGATAGGTTAGGAAGTTATTTGGATTTGGAATGATAGCAGAAGGATAGAGGAGGAAAAAAAGGTTTGTATTTATATAGCGCTGGTTACCCCTGATGGGGTGTTGAAGCATGCTACTCTGGAAGCCCATCAAGGATTAGTGGTGAATTAATATGGTGAAAATATGAAAGTAGTTTCAGTGGTGGATATTAGTCAGTTATTTGGAGTGAGAAGGATAGCGGAGGGATAAAAGGGAAGAAAGGTTTGCATTCATATAGCACTTGTTACCCCTGATGAGTGTTGGAGCGCTTTTCTGGCGAGTAGCACGCCACTCCGGAACCCATTAAGGATTAGTGTTGAACATTAGTCTAGTAAAAAATGAAGTAACTTTGATTAGTGGACATGTTATTCAGTTATTTGGGTATAGAAGGGTAGGTGGCGGGATAGAAGAGGGAAAGAGGTTTGTATTTATATAGCGCTTGCTACCTCTGATGGGGTTTTGAAGCGCAAGTAGCACGCTACTCTGGAACCCAGAAGTATTAGTGTTGAATTATTATGGTGAAACATGAAAGTAATTTTAGTGGTGGATATGTTAGTCAGTTATTTGGATTGAGAAGGGTTGGGGAGGGTAGAAAGGGAAAAAGGTTTGCATTTATATAGCGCTTGTAACCCTGATGGGGTGTTGAGACGCTTTATTGGCGAGTAGCACGCTACTCTGGAACCCATAAAGGATTAGTGGTGAATTAGTATAGTTGAAAATTGAATATGTTAGACTGTTAATTCTGATTGAAAAGGATAGTGGAGGGATAAAAGAGTGAAGGATTTTTTTTTTTTATAGGTCTTAGCAGTAGGAGGGGGAGAAGGGGGTTTGAGGGAGGAGTCAGGGAAGAGTTTAGAATATGCGGTAGTTAGTGGCCCCGCCTTCACTTCAGCCAGGCGCTGCTGTGCTGCGTTACCTTTATTCTCTGGTCGGGTGTCAGGCAAACATATCCCGACTCCCAACTCGCTCCGCACTCCAGTCAGAGCTGCCTTCCCGACTCCGTATAAGGCCGCTCACAGGCCGAGTCCGCTCCGCTTAGATCTGTCTCGGGCCTCCGGTGTGCCCCCCTTCTAGTAGCAGGTGTATTGCGGGGTTCACCACTGAGTGCCGCACTCGCCGTGAGCGCACTACACAGTCGGCGCCTCTGCAGCTGTTTCCTTTACCGAGTGAGTGGGCCAGCTCGGTGTTTCCCATCTGCCTGGGCCATGTCTAAATTCCCCGTTGCCAGTGCCGTCTACCTCTTCTGCCTTCAGGGATTACGCTCGCTGCCTCGTACATGCTCTGCTCCGGTGTCCGGCAGTGCAACGCTTGCCGCGGTCCTGCTCCTGCTATCCCTTCCGGCCGGAGCTACGTGCTGGGTGCTTTGCAGGCCCGGCCCGTGCCCTTTTGGCCTCAGTGCGTCACCCGGTTTCGGCACCCACACAAGCCTTTTCCCAGCACAATCAGTGCTTCTGCAGTCGCCCAGGATTTCACCGGACCCTCGGTCTTAGTTCTGTGGCAGGAAAAGCTGTAAATAATGGAGAAATATGCCGAATTAAGCGGATAAATGGCAGAGGGAAGTTAATGCGCGTCCACCATGCTGCACCTGCAGGCCACGCCCCCTTTTTAGTCCTTCCTTAGTAACGCCTTGTCTTCATTTGTAACCTTCCATGAGGACTGGCCCTTTCACTTCGGCTGTTACATGGTATGTTTATTTTGGTCTGTAAGCACTATTTTCTTGAATGCGTTTCTGGTCCTGCAGGCACTACGTGCAGCGCGCCATGCGCACTTTCACTTTCAAAGAAGCCTGGGTTTTGATCAGTCACAGGCTCGAAGTGCCTTGTGACACGCTCGCCTGCTTTATTGACTGCAATGTTTGTTTATTTTAATTTGTGTTTCTGTTCTGTAGCGTACACCAACTTATCAACAGGAGACAGAAAACAAAATTTTCACATTTAAAATTCATCATTTATGTCGTTTTTAGAGAAGGAAACCTTTGAGGGGAAACGCTCCACATTTAACAAGCATTGGCATAGCCAATAGGTCTCGCCTTTGGGACCTTATGTGTTTAGCCTGAACTTTTGGCTATGTTGTAGAGCATTGTGGCTGCTGTGCATTATGTTGAAAAGTTATAATAAAAAGTTTTAAGCATTTTTGTTACCTTTATACAAACGAAGACGACATTATATACAACTGAAAAACCTGATTAAAAAAAGATTTTAACATAAAAAATGTCTTCTAGTTTTTTTGTACTTGCACTGCTGGCAACTTCTTCCTGCCTGTTCTCATGCTTGTTTGTTATAAAAAAATTGTTATGGGCGAGCGGGACATAAATAACGGGAGTGGAGGTTGGAAAACAGTAATTTAATTAGAACACGAGCAGCGGACGGACACTAGGGGAGAATCAACAGATGCCAGATTCTAAGGGCAGACTGACGTGATGCTTAGGTGGTGCGCTGATGCAAAATGGTGGTGGTGAATGATGTTTGGTGCTCAGGTGGTGACACTATATGGTGTGGATTGGAGGTACGTTGTAGATTGTGGAGTTCTGGAGTTGAAATATGTTGTTTGGTGTGTAATTATGCGGTGTGTATTGGAAATGTGTGGAGTTGAATTGTGTGGCCTGGAACTGTGGTGTTGAGTGAAATTATGCTTAGTGAAATTGTGTCATGGTGTGGAGTGCATTTATGTTGATTGGTGGTATGTGGTATAGAGTGCATTTATGTGGAGTGTATTTATGTTGCATTGAGTAGAGTGCAATTATGTGGCGTGTAATTATGTGGCACTGAGTGGTATTATGTGGAGTGTATTTATGTTGCATTGAGTAGAGAGTAATTATGTGGTGTGTAATTATGTGGTACTGAGTGGTATGTGGAGTGTATTTATGTTGCATTGAGTAGAGTGTAATTATGTTGCGTGTAACTATGTCGCACTGAGTGGTATTTTGTGGAGTGTATTTATGTTGCATTGAGTAGAGTATAATTATGTGGCGTCTAATTATGTGCCACAGTGGTATTATGTGGAGTGTATTTATGTTGCATTGAATGGAGTGTAATTATGTGACGTGTAATTATGTGGTACTGAGTGGTATTATATGGAGTGTATTTATGTTGCATTGAGTAGAGTGTTATTATGTGGCGTGTACTTATGTGGCACTGAGTGGTAATATGTGGAGTGTATTTATGTTGCTTTGAGAAGTGTAATTATGTGGCTTGTAATTATGTGGTACTGAGTGTTATGTGGGGTGTATTTGTTGCATTGAGTAGAGTGTAATTATGTGGCGTGTAACTATGTCACACTGAGTGGTATTATGTGGAGTGTATTTATGTTGCATTGAGTAGAGTGTAATTATGTAGTGTGTAATTATGTGCCACTGAGTGGTATTATGTGGTGTATTTATGTTGCATTGAATAGAGTGTAATTGTGACGTGTGATTATGTGGTACTGAGTGGTATTATGTGGAGTGTGATTATGTTGCATTGAGTCGAGTGTAATTATGTGGCGTGTAATTATGTGGCACTGATTGGTATTATGGGGAGTGTATGTTGTATTCAGTAGAGTGTAATTATGTGGCGTGTAATTATGTGGCACTGAGTGGTATTATTTGGAGTGTATGTTGCATTGAGTGCAGTGTAATTATGTAGCATATAATTATGTGGCACTGAGTGATATTGTGTGGAGTGTATGTTGCCGAAAGCGATAATTTCAGGTTGCCCAGGATTCAGGATGCCCATGTTAGAGAATACTCTAACCAAGCCTCTCCGTTCCTTCCAACACATCTCACACGATGAATTTATGGACCTGGTCAAAGCAAGCAGGCCTGCCGGCAGCCCTTCTGACCCCTGTCCATCACAAATTTTCAAGACAATTCTTTTAACAACCTCTGCTGCCACTCCAGTAAGAAGAATCATCAACAACTCCTTCACGACCGGAATATTTCCAGAAGAACTTAAAAAATCACACATACGCCCTTTACTGAAGAAAACAAACTTGGACCCGCTGAACCCTGACAACTACAGACCCATTACAAATGGACCTTTCCTGGGCAAACTGGTAGAAAGAGCAGCGTTCGCCCAGATGTCACAATTCATTGAAGAGAATGACATACTCTCAGACTTCCAAACAGGATTCCGTCCGGGGAGAGGCACTGAATCTGCCCTCCTTGCCATCTGGGATGACCTAAAAATACAGTTGACCGCAACGGAGTTGCTGCGCTACTCCTCTTGGACCTCTCAGCTGCCTTTGACACGGTTGACCATGACACTCTGAAACAAAGACTCTATGAATCCGGCATAGAGGGAACTGCTCTAGACTGGATCGCGTCCTACCTTCAAAACAGAACTAATGTCATCCATACCCCACCTTTCTCGTCCAAACCGTACTCCACAAAAGCAGGGGTCCCTCAAGGCTCTATCATCTCACCCATGCTTTTCAACATCTACATGAAGTCATTACCAGTACTGATCAATAAATTTCACCTCACGTGCTATAACTATGCAGATGACACGCAAATACTCCTTCAACTGGAATGCCCCAAAGACATTGGAAAATCACCAATTTTCAGCTGTCTCAGAGCCGTGGATCAGTGGATGACTTGGAGCCATCTCAAATTGAATACTTCAAAAACGGAAATACTCACGTGTGGCGATTGGAAACATTACAACCCGCTTGCTGCATGGCCTAATGAACTGGGATCACCACCTAAAGTATCGAAGGAAGTAAGAAACCTAGGAATGACCATGGACTCCAAGCTGTCGATGAATGCCCAAGTGGACAAACTAGCAAGATCAAGCTTTGTCACTATAAAAATGCTGCAACGAATTTTCCCTCATTTGGGATTTCCGCACAAGGTCCAAGCTACCATCTCCCTTGTCCTGTCCAAACTCGATTACGCCAATAGCCTCTACCACGGATCACCTTTGACGACCATGAAAAGACTACAACGGATTCAGAACTCGGCTGCCAGACTACTCTTACATATCAAACCGCGAGACCACATATCCCCTGCCTTGAAAGCCCTGCATTGGTTACCGGTTGCCAGAAGATCCACGTTCAAGCTGCTTTGTATCACCCACAAAGCAATACATGGAATGGGACCACTCTTCATCAGGAATAAAATCACCAAACACATTCAACAGAGGAACCTCCGCTCTAAAGGAGCATCTCGCCTCAAAATCCCAAGATACAAGAAAAAAACCATGGGTGGCACATCCTTCTCTGTTCAAGCAGCCAAACTATGGAACTCTTTACCCCCCAACATAAGATCCACCGACAGCCACCTTATCTTCAGAAAACTACTCAAGAATTGGCTTTTCCCCACATAAGCACCATACGCAAACAGAAATTTACAGCATATCCCTCTGTATATAAGCATTTGTTTTCACTATAGACATGTACCTATCTTTGTGTATTGCTTTGTATAAACATGTACAATAATTATGTTGTTGAGAGAAAAAAAGAAAATAATAATAATAAATAAATATCATCTTTGGTCTACATGTACTAACTTCCATTGTGCATCTATGTACCTTCCATGTACTTGGAACTGTGTGTCTCTGTAACTTTTCTCCTGAAAAAGCATATCCAATGCACTACCCTATTTCTCATCCTGTGCCTCTATCCATATCTTTAATCTGCATATACTTACCTCCTTTATGTATCTATATACTTTCAATGTATTTATGGATCTATATATTTATCACTTTCTTCTAATTTAGCATTTCCAAGGCACTACCCTAGTTCTCAGCCTATACTTATCTCAATATATCTTCTAGCCCAACCTTCTGACTCATCTCAAACTTCTTTCTACTACTCTTTCCAATGCACTACCCTATCTCTCATCCTATACATCTATCAATATATCCTCTACATCCACACTCATTTATCCCAAACCCCATACCACTACTATGACCACCAAAATAACCCTTTCTAGACTCTCGCCTACTCTACCCTCCTTGCATCTTACTTTCATGTTTCACCATAATAATTCAACACTAATACTTCTGGGTTCCAGAGTAGCGTGCTACTTGCGCTTCAAAACCCCATCAGGGGTAGCAAGCGCTATATAAATACAAACCTCTTTCCCTCTTCTATCCCGCCACCTACCCTTCTCTACCCAAATAACTGAATAACATGTCCACTAATCAAAGTTACTTCATTTTTACTAGACTAATGTTCAACACTAATCCTTAATGGGTTCCGGAGTGGCGTGCTACTCGCCAGAAAAGCGCTTCAACACTCATCAGGGGTAACAAGTGCTATATGAATGCAAACCTTTTTCCCTTTTATCCCTCCGCTATCCTTCTCACTCCAAATAACTGACTAATATCCACCACTGAAACTACTTTCATATTTTCACCATATTAATTCACCACTAATCCTTGATGGGCTTCCAGAGTAGCATGCTTCAACACCCCATCAGGGGTAACCAGCGCTATATAAATACAAACCTTTTTTCCTCCTCTATCCTTCTGCTATCATTCCAAATCCAAATAACTGCCTAACCTATCCATCACTTAAAATGTACTTGCATGTTTCACTATACTAATTCAACACTAATCCTCTATGGGTCCCGGAGTAGCGTGCTACTCGCCGAAAAAGCGCTTCGACGCCTCGTCAGGGGTAGTAAGCGCTATATAAATGCAATTACAATACAATACAATACAATGTGCAGCTGATGTTGGCCCTGCTCAATAGCCAATCAGCTAACAGGGAACTGTGATGAGAAACCATGTCCCTTCCACTTGGAACCCGAAGAATAGGTCTTGTTTGACCTGAAGAAATATTTTGCAAAAAATGCAGAGCAAGTGTGACATTGTCGTAAAAAATATACGTATTCTCACTAGAAATATAATTACGCAGCAAAACCTTTCTTTTCCTTGATGCCATCTTGACCTGCCTTTAACCCCACTGGGTCTCCGAGCCACGCTAGACCACACTCTGAGAAAACCAGTGCTTATGGCGGCTTCTAAAATTCTAAAATGTTTTCACCCACGAATCAACGCCTCGTCAGGGGTAGTAAGCGCTATATAAATGCAATTACAACTATGAATATAGAGAGCGACTGAGCGTATTTATGGTGTGTAGGTGAACACGGTTTAGGGAGCGTTTCATCTGTCCTGCACGCGACAGTTGTCTCTTCTCCGTTTATTTCATTCAAGGCCACATTGCTGTATAAAAATTTTAAAAAACGAAGATTGTTAACACACTGCTTAAGTATGTTATCGCGCAAAAAATTCTGAGAAGAATAGGCGAAATATAGTTTTCGTTGCAGCACTACACAATCTGAATGAAAAGATGACTTACAACTGTGTAACCATATTTTCGAAATAAAACAATTAACGTGCTATTATTTACGAGTCGATCCGTCTTGGTGTACCTGAGTGTTCTGCGCAGATCACACGTACAGAAATATTTACATTAATATGGGCAAATAAGGCAGAAATTATGAGCGGTCTAATAATAAAAAACGCCAGAGAGAGTATGATCGAAAGATTAGTCCTCGTACGCCTCCTGCAGTAAGTGACCATAATAGTTTAATTTGCATTAGTGCTACAGAGGAAAGGAAAACATTCACATTCATGGTATATAGAGCAGGCAATTGCCCCAGACTTCGGGTTAAAACTCAGCTGATAGTTTCTGTATTAAATTACGGTTGCTCTTCACCAACCAAGGACATTGATTCCACATCAATAAATACAATACAGAACTCCAACTTCAATTATGCATACCACCGGCTATGCCCACTGATGACAGTCATGTTTTTTTCTACGTCTAAGCCATTTCATCTGACTGCAAACATGTCAACTCTGCTACCATGAAGCAATTGGAGAATACGGACTTTCCTGTCGGCAGTGTCTTGTTCAGAGATGGTAGATGGATACCTACAGCATGAACTCATTCACAGCTCAGTTGTGCTCCTAACATCAGGCAAAGTCAGGTGTCGATTTATTAGAGAGCAGTGCAGTAATGTGCACAGTACTTACGCAGTGAGTTCATGTGTGGTACACACTGTGAAATTCTGTGCACGATTTTTCTGATGTAGCGTTAAGGGGCTCTGATCGTGGGACAGTCGCACTGAAACAAACAACACAAGTAACCTGAGACTGGAATGCAGCCTGCCCTCCATCTGCCACACTGCGCGCCGCAGAAGATAATTAAAACCAGATGGCACCCGGCTGCGCTGCTGCTCGCTCCCGAGCACCCTAGGCCAGGGGACAGAGAAGGCGGGACATGCACCCGCCTTGGGCCAATTGCGTGCTGTCTTTCTTAGAAAGACGCACGCAAAGGCCAATTGCGGGTGGTAAAAAAAAAAGCAAACGCACGAGCGTGTGTTCAGAGTTTAAAAGCCCTTACTAAAGCCTCGCAGAGCAGCGCATGCGCGCTGGCTCAGGCGAGACCTAAAAATGTGTGTGTGGGAACTATTCATGATACACTGTCGTGTTTGAAGATGATGTGCTGTGGGCACTGAACTCTTTTCGCTGTGCACGTCTTCACTTCCTGATAATTGCTGAGCCACACACAGCTCATCCCTCACGTTTGTCATTAATGCTCCTGCCAGTGAGCAAATGTGGAAGAAAAATGGTCATGAGAGTGCAATATTGTCACCTGGGCTCAAATCTACACCCGCTAGTGTCTCAGGCGTCCGGAGATGCCTGCCAGTCTCCCAGACAATTCCCACAGAGGCGCAGGAGACAGGGGTCCAATGACGCCGACCGGCTCCCAGTCTGTTCTCACCAGTGTCTGAAGTGAAATGACCATTCCCTCACGATAGACAAATGTGCAAAGAGGCCTGTCAGGCTCTCTGACGTTATCACCAGAGGCTCGGGAGTCCGATGACGCTGACCAGGCTAGTCTCGCATCTCCCGTCAGAGGCCTGTGACTCGGCAGCTGTCGGAGTGGTAGAGTTGCAGAAAATGGTGCCTGATGTCACCAAGCAACTTCCTACAGCAAGGTATGCACATGTACTTATGGATGGTCCGTCAGGTAGGCAAAACAGATAACAGCAGAAAAGCCATGATTTGTTTTGTTTTCCATAATCTCCCCTCAAGCAGTGAATTTGGCATCTTGTCGGAAGGCCTTTCATCATTATCTGCGTCGCCATCTTTTGTCAATCTGGGATCAGCACCCACACACTAAACAATACGAATTTTTCACAGCATTCTGTTACACTTTACACTCCCTTGAGAAATCCCAGCCAGTTATCTACTTTCTTTCTCTGGTTCTTTTACTTTAAGGTTGGAAATACAAACACTTAACAATTAAAAGAATACAAGGCAAAATAAGTTCCATAGGAAAACGTTGGTTATTTCCAATTTACAGTTGTAAACACTAAAACAGTTGCCTACTACAAAAAAAAATCCTAGTTGTTTGGTGTATTTTAGCGGAACATTGGTGTAGGGTACTTTTCTTTGGCGCACTTTATAGGCGCAGTTTTACCTGCAAAGCGACTCCTAAATTAAATAAAGTGTAAAATATGTTGCCAATGTAGCTACAATATTTTTAGCCGATTGGACCACACATTTTCAATGTATTTACCGTGCTTGGTACCATTTAACAGTGCAATGCTAGTAAATATATGAATCACACGTGGAGCACATCCTTTGTGCAAACCACTCCCTTTATATTTTTTGCGGTTTTGCAGCCATTACAGCAACACACCTCCCTGAACCATCTTTAACTGACCCACTCTCCCGCTTCCACAACAGTAAAGGAATTTGTTTTATATTTGCTGTAACCTTTACAGCAATCTATTTCCATGAACATAATGGATAAGATTGTTTTGGGGTGTGTAATGCATTTAATTTTGTGTTGTGCTTGACTTTTGCTCTGACCCTGGTTCTTCGAGCCCCATGACACGCTCTCCCAACTTTAATGGATTTTGATATTTTTTGCAGTGAGTTTTAGAGCAACCTATTTTTATCTTTTGTTTGCCCTGTAAGTTTTCACACCACTACTCATAAATTTATCTAAATTCCCCCACCGTTATGCATTTTTTTGTGGTCTCTGTGTTATGTTTTCATCAGCAACAGAGTCTAAGTGCACCGGGACACGGTCTCCCGCATTTCAGACTCGTGCAGGCACATGCATCAAAGGTTTTTGCGAGCGCAAACGGTGCGATTCGCAAAAATCGTCCGTTTGCGATCGCAAAAGGCCATTTTGCGATGCAAGAAAGTGTTGGGGAGGCGCAATTTAGGTAATCGCAATTTTTGCGATTTCCTAATTGCGATTACATTTAAGGAATCGCAATTTGCGATTCCTTAAATGCAATGCAAGACACTCTGACATAGCGATTTCGCTATATGGGGCCGCAAATTACTGAGCAATTAAACTGTTCGGTAATTTGCAAAAACTTGAAAAATGCACTAAAGTGCATTTTTCAAAGTTTCAGGTTACACACACACATGCCCTTGGGGCATGTGTGTGCGCAACATGGGTGCACACCACAATTTCAGGGGTGCAACAGGGTGTCCTTTTGACATTCTTGCACCCTTGAAATTACATGCGCAATTTGCGAGTACCAATTGGTACTCGCAAATTGCGCATGCAATTTCCCATTCATTCCTATGGGCCTGCAGGCCCATAGGAATGAATGGGAAGCCATTTCTCAATTGCGACTCGCAATTTGCGAGTCGCAATTAAGGAATGTTTACGAATCAGTATTTTTATAGCGATTCCTACATGCATAGGCTTTTGCAAGTCCTTAAATGCGATTCCTTAATAATAGCAATTAAGGACTCGCAAAATCATACCTTGATGCATGTGCCCCTTAGGCATTTTGTTTTGTGTTTCTGTAAGGTTTTGATCACAGCCTGGGTCATAGTGCAACATAAGACGCTCTCGTACTTCCAACTGTAATAAGTTAACTTTTCCGTTTGCGATGGATCTCCATGTGTAATTGCAATAAGACACACTCTACCGCTTCACCAACCATAATAGATTTGGATTTATATTTGCGGTAAGTTTGGCAGCAACCTATTTCCACAAACATAATGGATTTATTTTCTGTGTGCTTGTGCGATAAATTATCACCCGCTCCAGGATGTTAGTGCACCATAACACACTACACCTATCACATTTACAATGATAAAAATTATAGTGGTAATGCAGGTAAAATACACTTGCCCTATTGATGCGCTCCCTTTATATTAATTTGTGGTCTTGTAGCCAAATCAGCAACAAAGTTCTCCTAACCATGTCTAACTGCACCAAGACCCGCTCTCCTGCTTCCTCCACCATCATGGATTTTGTTTAATGTTTGCAATAACTTTAACAGCATACTATAACTCCGAACATAATGGAATATTCTAATTTATGGGTGTGTTTACGATACATTTTCAACCACTCCATGATGTAAGTGAACCATAACATTTTACATATATCCAAATTTAAATGCTATAAAATATGTTGGAAAACCAGGTACATTACATTTGCCCTGTTGGAGCGCTCCCTTTTTTATGTCAAGCCTAGGCAGCGCATGCGCTGCTCTCCAAGGCATGCTGTATTAAGGTAGTAGGTACTTGAAGCTCCGCCCACATTTTTCATTGGCTTGTGTCATTGTCAACTGTAAACTGTGGCTGTTCATTGGTCAATAGGCTTAGTAGTCCCTCCTTAGTACCGCCTTGTCTCATATTGTAACCTCCCATGGCGACACTCCCCGTTACGTGCATTGTTGCTCGGTAGGCTTTAATTACAGCCTCCAAGCACTATTTTCTCAAATAGCGTTGTCCTGTCTGCTGCTGCAGGCAGGACACGCTCTCTCCTGATGCTTTTTTTATTTTTTATAGCACGCATTTGCAATGCAATAGGTCTCGCATTTGCGAGAATTTAAGCTATTGGCATTGTAAATGACAATGCCTTTTATCAGTTTTAAAAACAACGCATATAAAATGCATTGTCATTTGCAATGCCAATAGCTCAAACTCTCATAAATGCGAGACCTATTGCATTGCACATGCTTGTTAAAAAATCTATTCAAGCCACGTTAGGGGATTGTGTGGTTGATCCTTTTGGCAGATGGGCAATAGCTAAGGTCAGAGTTTATGGCTCTTGGCTGACTTTTGTGGGGTACTATGGCCCTAACCTAGATGACCCTGCCCCTCTCCGTGCCTTACTCCTTCAACTAGTTGATATCAATGAGCCTATCATACTGCGAGGGGACTTTAATGTAGTTATAGATCCAGCCCAAGATACAACATCTCGGAGGGCAGTCGCTGCGACTCTCAATTTGAGAATTGCCCTGAAACAGTTGATGGTGGATATTGGTCTCATGGATATTTGGAGACTTATGGGATGTAGGGAAGGGACGGCTGGGGGAAAGTTCACTTTCCACAACAAAAAATACGGCAATCGATCGAGGATAGACTTTTTTCTCATAAACTCAGTTACTAGCAAGAATACCATCAGATTCACCCACGCCCCGGAACATTTATCTGACCACTCTGCAGTTATTTTAGAGATTATTCTTAGGAACAGGCCATCCTCTCTGAGATGGACTCTAAATCGCACTCTACTTCTGGATTCACAGGGAGTGGAGAAATTGAAAGCCGTGACTAATGATTTTTTCCTTTTTAACTTCGATTCAGCTCCCTTACATATTGTATGGGACACGTATAAGGCTTTCTTAAGAGGTATCCTAACCAGTTTAACTGCTGCACAAAATAGGAAGGTCAGGGAAGACATTAATAAACTTGAAGCCTCAGCATACATCCTTCAGCGAGCCCTGGAACAGGTTTCTAATGGTCCAACTGCATCACAAACTGAGCAAAAGTTGCAACTATCAAGGTCTGAGCTTGCAGACTACCTTGAGGCAATAGTTAGGAGGAAATGGGAAGCCAGTAGGTTGTCTCACCATGAATACGGGGAGGGCTGCGGTAAACTGCTTGCCTGGAAGACTAAAGCTAACCAGACAAGGAACTTGATTAAGGACCTTAGATGTCAAAACTCAGGCAATATAATCTCCGATGACGCTGAGATTGAAAATGCTTTTGCACAGTTTTTTCAAGATCTCTACTCAGAAGACCTGATTGTGGGTGGGGAACAAATTGAGAATTTTCTTCAAGATCTAGATCTTCCATCCCTACTGGGGGCCACGAGAGATGTCTTGAATAGCACCTTTTGTCTTGAGGAAATTCTCAAAGTTATTAGTAGCTTAAAAAAAGGGAAAGCTGCAGGGCCTAACTCCCTTCCCAATGAGATCTATATGATATTAAAGGACAGAGCTTACCCCTATTCTGTTACAACTTTTTAACTCAGCTTTCACACATAGTCAGGACCTTCCGTCCTCTTGGGATGTCGCCACTATAACCATACTTCTTAAACAAAATAAGAACACTTGTGGGTTGTGGGGAGGGGGAAGATTGCGATGCTTTCATCCTTGTAAGTTTGCCATCATCACTCAATTATGCTTTCGCACCACACTAAAGGGCACATTGATCTGTCTAGCTGACAAGTTATACGTTAGAAAACCCCCTCTGCTGTGCATTAAAAGGATATTTCAAATCACCTCTGAATTCCAATGACCTTAACAAGGAGCGGTCTTCAGCCGCGTTCTTCCACAGAATTCCTTAGTCAGTTGCAAAATCCTTATAATGTATGGCAGAAGGTACTTTATCCCTTATATAGCGTTTATGTAGCACAAAATCTGCCCGGGTGGCAATAGGGCGATTTACATAATGAGGAGAGATAGGAGCCGGGTTGTTCCTGGTTACAGAGTGCCATCATGTTGTTTACATAGAGAGGAGAAATAGGTTTGGCTGTTCCCGATTATAAAGGGCACTGAACCCCAGCTAGGTTACAATAGGAGGGTTGACATGACGCTAGTGTTCATTGTTAGAGACAGCATACATGCTTGTTAACCCCAGGAAGGAGGGATAAGAGCCTCGTGCTCTATTACAAGTGTGGGGGATGTGAGCATAGTGGTGCCTTGTTAAACAGCACACAAGTTCATTTTCAAAGGGAAAGGACACATGGGAGTGTTGTCGCCTGCTCACAGATGGCACACAAGTTTACATAGGGAAGAGGGATATGAGCCCGGTGCACATTCCATATGTGAATCTGGTTACTAATGGCACATATTTATACAGGGAGGAGTCACTTTAGTCAGGAGCTCATTTACATATGTAGATATGAGTCTGGTGGTGCCTGATTACTGATGGCACATATGTGTTTACATAGGGAGGAGTCACATTAGTCTGGTGCTCATGACACACAAGCTTGTTCACATAGACAGGAAACATATGAAACTAGTGATGCTAGTTGCAGTCGGTACACAAGCTCATTTACATAGCAAGGAGCTACAATAGTCTGGTGCTACTGTACATATTCATAAGTGAGCCAGGTTACAGTTGGCACACAGGCTCATTTACATACAGACTGGTGGCTCCTGGTTCAAGATGGCACACTAGTGTGTTTACACATGGAGGAGGGTAGGAGCCTAGCACACTTTTACATATGTGGGCAATGTGACCATGGTGATGCCTGTTTACAGACGACGCACAGGAGCTTTTAAACAGGGAGAGGGACTAGGTGACTGGAGAAAGCTAGTCTGGCAATCTGCAGCATGATGGAAATTCAGTCCAACCACCATGCTACATTATCTTTAACAGAATGTTCTCAGCCATTCGGCGTCAACCATAATCTTGCCGACATCTGAATCAGGCCATGTGGAGTCTGGTGTTATCTCTGTCCTCTTTCAACACACTATAAACCGATCTGTAAATACCATAGGCTCTTCCATCTACAGCTCCAGTTGGTTATAGGAAGACCTTTTAAGAGACTTCTTCCATGTGTCTGACTTATCTGGTCACAACATTCAATTAAAAATGAACAAAATCAGTATACAGAATGTAGCTGCCCACATCACATTGTAAGAGAGCAGAGTGCTACTCAAGTGTGAACACGTTTCGCCTTATACATATGTCCTATTTATATATCATGACTATTTCTGAAAGACATCAGAGCTTTGTACATGGTCCAAGCCAAAGACAGTCAACATGTGGTTAGAGGGTAGATGGTTTCTAAGAGTGAAAAAGGACTTTTAATTCGTCATGATGTGTTATTCTTTAAAGTGGTTCAATTCAGCTAATTTCTGTCACAATTTGCAGCCTGAGAATTTCATATGTGTCTGATTTATTATTCCTATTGCAGCGCCTTCTGCCTTGAGAAGGCCCATCCTAGACCAGCATGATGACAAAAAACATGCCGACAAATCGAGAACAAAGGGATTTCGACACAGTCTAGGAACACTAACAACATATCCTATGTCAAACCTCACATGTTTAAATGATGGAGATCAAAGAGCAATATAAAGTGATATACTGAGAAAAAAGTAACTTGGAGAATGACTTCAAATTAACATAAATTGAAAACTAACAAAGAACTACATTATGTTACAGTGCTCACATTATCATTCGCACTAGAAGAGATGGGAGCCTGGGCTGTCTGGTCAGAGAAGCTTATTTACATACAAAGGGGGTGACAGCCAGTTCACAAAGCACAACACAACATTTTAAATGTAAAATGCTTGTACACAGCTCAGGGAAAAGTGATTCAGGTAACAGTGTGAGCACTGTATGACAGGAGCGGGCAGTCTTAGTTGAAAGAGCTAAAGATGCTACCCTGCAGACATTCAGGACTCAGCAACTGTTTGAGGGTGCCAGTCTCAAATTCTGGAGGCACAGCTACTAACAGCTCCCCTTATGTTTTTTACTTTTTGCATCTACAGTTGGTGCAGATTCCACCTAAGACAGTAACATTTTTTTAGCTAGGTCGTCTGCTTTCTGGAATCAGCCTACTTTGCAAAGGTAACTGTGACTTCCACTAAAGTGCCCTTAGCTCGCTTTTGGTAACGTGGGTTGAGCAGTAAGGCCTAAGGTATGCTCGCAGGTAAAGCAATACAGTGGATGTCACAAATTTCAATACAGTGTACTAAAAAGAGACAAAGAACTTCAAGATTCAAACCAAGTTTAGAAAAACAAGAATATTTACTAATTACTGAGAAGCAAAATCAAAAAAGAGGTCTGTGATTTAAGGATTATTAATTAGCAAAAACAACTGTCCTAAAAGAAATAAAGGATACTGTTAGTCATCAACTCAAAACCAAAAAAAGTAAGTGAATTAAAAAAAGAAAAGAAAAAAGCAGATCCACTGAGTCAATGTTGAAGGCTCATACAAAATAGTAATTGTCCTGCCATGCTCGAGGGGGCACTGGTAAATCTAGTCTCCGCTGATTAACACTGGAATTTGATACAAGGTTTTGGGACGAATCAGTCATAGAAGGTGACAGACTGCACTGATGTGGTTTGAAGTGCAAAATGCCAACAAAGTAAAATTGGTCATCAAGTCAAACCTGAATCTAAGGCCATCAAAATGTGTGAAACTTGAGGCAGTTAAAGCAGCTGCAAAGCAGCAACGGCTGATGCATGAGAGCGTTGGGGCCACACCCACCCACTTTGAGGCCCCTTTGCTTAATGTATTCTGCCATCATAAATAAAGTTAGACATCCTCAGAGCCATACCTGACTACTTCACTCCGAAACAGAGAGACACGCAGTCAGGCACTTTTAGTACCTGCACTGCACATCTCAGTGCGTGCTTGACGCTGTGTGGTAGCATAAGCAGGACTAATGTACGTACAGCCCTTGTGTTGCCTCGGATCCCAGGTGACATCACTGTCCAGTCTCCTCCCACTTCTGGCGTCGCTGTAGAAATTAGCCGCGGGCGTTCCACTCTTCAGCTCAGGCTGCAGGAAGATGAACGTCACTCAAGAACAAATTCCACACTCTTTCCCATTTTATCATTCGGAAGGGTGGGATTAGTAATCATAGTTAACCACACCCTATCCTGTGGCAAACGGAAAGGGAAGAGTTAAGAGTGTGAAATATTGCAATTCCTTGATCTCCGATGCTAAGTCATATCCCCTTTCATTTTCACTACCGTTGCTTCTTGTTCTGCTGCTTCGATTAGGTAAACCAGTCCGCTTTTTTCTTCTACTTGAAGTGGGTTTTTTGTGAAAGACTGCCAGCAGAGATTGCATTCGAAAGGTGGGCATGGTTTGTGTTCACACTAAGAAAAGTTTGGCTAGGATTGTATTGTACACAGAGTTGTCACCCTGCTTTATGTCCTTGGAACACCGTTTCCATCCATTGTTTTTCCTTTCAAAAAATGAGTGTAAGAATAAGAACGTGTAGATTACAAATCTCAGCATGCACTATTTAATTAAATCAAAGTCTAAATTGTGTCCTGCTTGCATGGGTGCGCTGATAAACCTGAACTTGTGCAGCACTCATGTTTTCATGGCTCATGTGTGGGAGCTCATTCAGTTCATGGTTTTTTATGTTTGTATATTGCCACTTGTAAACATGTTTTTATAAGGGAATAGCATGGACTTCAAGTCGCAGAGTGCAAAGTAGGAAAGACTTGCTGGCCTATTCATGAATGAAAATTGCAGATTATGTGTCCAGTGGAAATCCTATTTTGCGGCACATCTGCTCAGAGTTTTCAATGGTTCAGTCTCAGGCTCCTTTGTTTGTAGTCTGCTGTGCAGGGTCGTGCAGAGTGTCTGCAATGATGACTTGTGGTTTGCATGGTTTAATGCTACTTTTGGCTATTCACCATTTACAAGAGTAAAGTTATTCAAAAGTGTAGATTTGCAGGACTCCACTGCTTGAAATGGGGTGGAGCCAAATTTACGTGTGTAAGTAACTACCACCAAAAAGGAGCAGTAGTAAGTCCAGCAACACACATGGCCACCCACTTATACTGCAACATCCTCCCTCCGAATATAATGGAGGCAGGGGCGTAAAATAGAACCCTGTAGGATTAATCTTAAATTGTAGTAATTTATTTAGCATTTTTAAAAATACATATAAATTCAACAGAATATTAAAACACAATATATATTTGTAAATAATTATTTTATGGTAAAATATGTTAACCTTCAATGTAAAAATAAATGTGACTAATTTGTTCAGAATTTCAATTTTATTAATTTTATACATAACTTTTTTGTAAGTTTGAGTTCATATACATAGTAAGTAAATACAAACATTTTACTTTAGGAGTTAAAAAATCTTTAAAAATTCATTTTAATTCAATATGGTGAAATGAATTAATATTTCATAGATTTTTTTTTTTCAATATAAAAATTTAATTTACATCAATATTTAACAAAAATATATATATTTTTTGATGTAATTAACTTTTTACATTATCTCTAAACATTTCCTGGTAGCGGAGATCTCTCTACGGTTAATTATGGGGAGAAGTGCAAAAATGTATTAAATGTGGAAAAATTTTACTATAAATATTACACGTTATAGACTCAATAACTTATTTTAAATATAAAACTTAATTATTTTGAATATATTACATTTAAACTATTTTTCTTAAGTTTAAATAGAAAAACATTCCACCTAAAGTAAATTTTTTACAGTTTTAATTATTAAATGTGATTTACAGAATTAAATAAAACTTAGCCTTTAATAAAAACTAATGTTACATTAGTATTTACATTAGAAAAAAAATCACATTTTAAAACATTTTATTTTTATATATTGTTTAGTTATTAAATAGCATCTATATTGATTGTTAACTAGTTTTAATAATTTAATTTTGCATTATTTCCTATAGGTTTTATTTAAATTTCCTACCTCCATTATTTGCTCTGGGACGGTGCTGCAGTACCAGTGGATGGGCATGTGTGGTGAAGTACATTCACAACTCTCTTTGGGTCCTTTTTGCCTGCAGCAACTTTATTTTAGAAGTTCAGTTTGTGAGTAGCAATGGACTTACACTTTTGTGAGTGAGTGTATGTCCCTTCTGAAATCCCTCCTTCATCCTCCCTTAACCGCTCCCGTTTAGTCTAAAGTATTTCCCAGTCACCCCACTCTATTCCTCCCACATTTACTACTTAAACGTATACTTAAGTGTGCAGAGACTCCGCAATCGGGGCAGATATCTACGCACAGAAAACAATAGGAGAGGCGGAATGACCACAAGTAGGTTTGTGAATGGCATTTGTAGTATGTTCGTCGGCCTATTGTAGTTTATAAATAGGCCAGATTATTTGTGAGACTCTACTGGATGTATCTCATAGGATTCTAGAGCCTGTGAAACTTTCCCCAGCAGATGGGAAGCAGGTTCCATTAGTACCAATAAGGAAATTTAAAGAGGCCACTGAAGTGAATCTTCATAATACTAGGCTGTGTCCCCTCGGAACAGAAGTATTTAGGACTACTTAGGGTGGTGCCAAGAATGGTATACATATGGTTGCCCCTGTCTGTAGTTGCACAAAGACTAGAGAATGATGTAGTGGAATGTTGCAGTGATTACCTTCCAGTCCTTCATCACCTTTCGTTTTTCTGAATTATCAGCCTTAAGTGGCACAGACATGAAGAGACGTTGGTCCCATAGAGACCTACAACAAAGAGACTCACGCTGCAGCTCCCTGGTGAGGCTCATTAAGGCTAGAAACAGTTTGAGGTAACTTGCATTCCCGAACATAAGGGCGTGGCCTCAAAGTTGAGAATTGACTGGATCTTGTGAGTCAGAGCTATGGCTCATTCGCACACAGAGAGCAAAACACAATGAATGGCATGAAGCCACAAATAACTACTAAGGAATTTGACTAATTGAAGCATGTTCATCTCTTGTGTGTGCTTTTCTCACAAGACAGTTATTAAGACAATCAAGGTTTGAGATCTTTGTGGCTGCTTCATGTTAAGGTATTGAGATGATGAAACCTACTCTCCAGGGCATGGACGTCAATTCACCAAATGCCACGGGTAGCAGTAGTGACATCACATGCCCTTTGTCTCAGAGGACATCACAGGAAGGGAAATTATATGATCTTTCTCATCTGTCTCTTTATAGCCTCTATCACCTGTCTCGCACCCATGTCCCACTCCATCTGTTTCTAACCTGTCTCTGTATCACTGCTCTAATTCTCTCCCACCTCTCTCAGCTGTCACAGGATCTTACTTTTCGGTCTCTTTATCGCTACTCTCCCACTGTCTTACCCTCTTTATCATTAGTCTCTTTATAGCCCCTTATTCACCAGCCTGTCCTCTCTTTATTCGAGTTCTCTCTCACACCAATCTGCCTTTTAATCACCTCTCTCACCCACGTCTCCTCCCCTCTTCGAATTTTCTTTCTGACCTATTTGCTGTTTTTCAGCTATCTTTCTCAGCCATCTGTTTACTTATCACTTTTTTCACACACTTGTCTAAAACATTTTCTGTTGCTCTTACTGTCTTTCTCATCTATTGCTATAGTCTGTATCTTTCTCACTTCGCTCATGTATCTCAACCTTTTGCACACCTGTTGAGCTCTATCGCCCTTACATTGGTCCCCTCCATGTTAGCTGTCTCTTTATTATCTCTCACACATAAAAAACAAACAACCGTTTTTGTCTGTCACTGATCTGCCACTCTACAGTGCCTTCTTCCCATCTTCTCTCTGCTTCCACTAGTCTCGCTCTCTCTCCCTCTCCTGTCTTTGCTCTTGTTTCTCCTGCTTTGATTTTCATTATCCCCTCACATGCTCACAGGCAGCCAAAGAAGTGGAGACACCATTTTTACTAACATTTTGTATCAGTGTAGTTTGTGTTTTACTCCTGAAAGCATTTATTGATTAAACAGTCAGATGTCTGTGGCAACTGCAACCTTCCAAAAGTAAACATGGCTCACAAGAGCCCCGTTTATCTTTGTATTCTTTTCACTGCCTTTAGGGCAAAGGGGTAGCACAGGCAGTGCCAGGGGTAACAAAGGGCATTTCAGGGGTCGCAACTGCATCCCCTGGTGACCCCTAAAGGAGTACCTTTAGTCTCTCACATTGTCCCTCTCATTTAGATATGTTGCATTTACATTTCTGGCATTCATTCCACTGATAAGGCTTTTTTGTTCAATGTGAGTTCTCTCATGCCTAGTGAGATTTATTTTCTGAAGTAAGCTTTTCCAGCATTCAGAGCACTGATAAGATTTTTGCCAAGCGTGAGTTCTCTCATGTCTTGTTAGAGTAATTACCTGACTGAAGCTTTTCCAGCATTCAGAGCACTGATATAGTTTTTGTCCAATGTGAGTTCGCTCATGTTGAGTGAGACCAGATTTCTGACTGAAGCTTTTTTGGCATTAAGAGCACTGATACCGTCTTTGTCCAGTATGGGTTCTCTCATGTTTAGTGAGAACCGATTTTACACTGAGGCTTTTTAACACTGAAAGAACTGATAAGGTTTGTGCCCAGTATGGATTCTCTGACGTTGAATTAAACATGCTTTCTCACTGAAGCTTTCTAGCATTTAAAGCACTGATAAGGTTTTTGTCCAGTGTGAGTTCTCTCATGGTGAGTGAGACCAGATTTCTGACGGAAGCTTTTTTGGCATTCAGAGCACTGATACGGTTTTTGTCCAGTGTGAGTTCTCTCATGTCGAGTTAAACTTGTTTTTCCACTGAAGCTTTTCCAGCATTTAGAGCACTGATGTGGTTTGTACCCAGTATGGGTTCTCTCATGTTGAGAGAGAGCAGATTTCACACGGAAGCTTTTTTGGCACTCGGAGCACTGATAAGGTTTTTGTCCAATGTGGATTCTAACATGTTCAATGAGATAGGATTTCTGACTGAAGTTTTTGGCATTCAGAGCACTGATACGGTTTTTGCCCAGTGTGAGTTGTCTCATGATGAGTAAGATAAATTTTCTGCCTGAAGCTTTTTTGGCATTCAGAGCACTGATATGGTTTTTCTCCAGTATGGATTCTCTCATGTTGAATTAAACTTGTTTTCCCACTGAAGCTTTTCCAGCATTCAGAGCACTGATAAGGTTTTTCTCCAGTGTGAGTTGTCTCATGATGAGTAAGATAAATTTTCTGCCTGAAGCTTTTTTGGCATTCAGAGCACTGATATGGTTTTTGTCCAGTATGGATTCTCTCATGTCGAATTAAACTTGTTTTCCCACTGAAGCTTTTCCAGCATTCAGAGCACTGATAAGGTTTTTCTCCAGTGTGAGTTCTCTCATGTTGAGTGAGACCAGATTTCCAACTGAAGCTTTTTTGGCATTCAGAGCACGAATATGGTTTTTGTCCAGAGTGAATTCTCTCATGTTTAGCAAGAACAGATTTCACACAAAACCTTTTTTGGCATTTAGAGCACTGATAAGGTTTTTCTCCAGTGCGAGTTCTCTCATGTTGAGTGAGACCAGATTTCAAACTGAAGCTTTTTTGGCATTCAGAGCACTGATATGGTTTTTGTCCAGAGTGAATTCTCTCATGTTTAGTGAGAACAGATTTCACACAGAAGCTTTTTTGGCATTCAGAGCACTGATAAGGTTTTTCTCCAGTGTGAGTTCTCTCATGTTGAGTGAGACCAGATTTCCAACTGAAGCTTTTTTGGCATTCAGAGCACTGATATGGTTTTTGTCCAGAGTGAATTCTCTGATGATTAGTGAGAACAGATTTCACACGGAAGCTTTTTTGGCATTTAAAGCACTGATAAGGTTTTTGTCCAGTGTGGATTCTCACATGTTCAATGAGAGAGGATTTGAGATTAAAACCTTTCTGGCATTCAGGGCACTGATATGGTTTTTGTCCAGTGTGAGTTGTCTCATGATGAGCAAGATTAATTTTCTGAATGAAGCTTTTTGGGCACTCAGAACAGTGATATGGTTTTTGTCCAGTATGGATTCTCTCATGTTGAATTAAACTTGTTTTCCCACTGAGGCTTTTCCAGCATTCAGAGCACTGATAAGGTTTTTCTCCAGTGTGAGGATGTTTAGTGAGACCAGATTTCTGACTGAAGCTTTTTTGGCATTCAGAGCACTGATATGGTTTTTGTCCAGAGTGAATTCTCTCATGTTGAGTGAGATTTGTTTTGAGACTGAAACTTTTCCAGCATGCAGAGCACTTATATGGTTTGTGCCCAGTATGGATTCTCTCATATCGAGTGAGACAAGATTTCACACTGAAGCCTTTTTGGCCCTCAGAGCACTGATAAGGTTGCCCAGGGTAGATTTGCACATGTTGAATGAGAGAGGATTTGTGATTGAAACCTTTCTGGCATTCAGGGCACTGACAAGGTTTTTGTCCAGTGTGAGTTTTCTCGTGTTTAGTGAGGTGGGATTGATAACTAAAGCTGTTCTCACATTCATTGCTCTTATTCGAGATGTATGTATCTCCATGTTGCGTTTGTTCTTGGATACATGCCATTTTAAGACTGAATCTGATCCTAGAGTCTGCACTTGTTTATGATACACTCAGCATTAACATCTAAACTGCACTGCACATTCCCTGACAAACATTTGCATTTAGCTAATGATAGCTTTTATGTGGATATAATTTTTCCTACCATTAAAGGCAGCCTATCTAACTTGTCTTATACATTTTCACAGAGGAGCGTCCCTTGCTTTTATTAATATGCCCCTCACAGAGCCATTTTCTCCAAGATATGCCTAGGTGAGTTCTCTCAAATATAATTAGACTAACGTTGAGACTCCAGTTTATTGAATTTGATTTAAGAGTTTTAAAAGCCCTGATAAGTTCTTTGGGGTTTAGTGCTCACATGTTAAATAAAAATGTGTTCATACAAGTAATGATCAGGGATTAGGACATACCACACTGATTTTAGGAACTATCAATAGAGTAACACGTGGCCCTTTTAAGCTTCCTATCCCAGTACAATCTTTTTTTGCTGTGTTGCTAAAGCCACAGCAGGTATATGGTCGACTTTGGTGGGCTAGAACACTTTGAAACAACTCATTTCAACCCAAGAGACAGAGTTGGTGGAGAAAAGCTTTCTATATTAAAACGATAATCCAGCAATTTTACTGTAGTAACAGAGAAAGAATTTTCACAATTAATTTCTTTTAAACAATGTTTTCTCTCCGCTTCACAGGAGACGTGGATGAAAGAGTGCGCTTTTAAATTGAGGTGGTCAGACGTCATGACAATTCTGTCACATCAGGTTTACGAATAATGCTTTGTTGGGAGGTGTTTGGGTCTCCAAGGCATTCCTCATATACCATCCGATCAAATTTACAACACTGATTAGTTTCCTGTCAAGTCCACTGTGTGGCTATCAATTATCATCAACGTTCTTAGTTCTTACGTACCTTGAAATGGTAAATTTGATAATTGCTTCTGGTCATTTTACTTTTGGGACTAGACAACTTATAATGACCATAAGAAATTTGAGAAATCACTGACATTCAGCAGTTTCTTCCACTCCACATTCCTCACCATTCCTGGTGGAAAGAATTTGTTTCTTTTTAGAGCTCTAGAATGTTTTACTTTCTTCATAATAATCCTTTTCATCGAGTTTCACTAAAGTACTCTTCGTTTTTGGTTCGTGTTTCAGTGACCTGTAGAAATAGAGTTAGAGATTGTCAATGAACACAAAGAAATAATATCGATGAGTGTTTTCTTTGCAGAAAGAAAGCATTTACAGAAATGAGGTAGGAAATCAGTTTGAGTAGCATCTCTGACAGGGGTGAAACAGCTGTTGAAACAGATCTTGAACACTGTGTAGCAAGGGAACTTGGAACCACTGGAACTCAATGTTGTGAGAGCAAAATTAGGAATACAGAAGAAACACAAGGTACACATACATTGCGACACAGATTCTCAGAAGCATCCAACACCAACAATTTACTCTTTCTTTGACAATGGCTGGCATCACAGTAAGATATCTGTAACACCTTTAATATATTATCAGATATTGTTTACTTCCCTGCCCACTTAGAAAATTCATCTATTCCTTATTTCAGCGGTCCATGAAGGGACATTTTATTGAACACTGCTACAACACCTGGTGTGGTGACGCACTTTGCCAGAGAACCTTACTATTCCTAACAGCCCTACAGTAAGAGGCAGAATGAAGAAAGCATTGTTCAATTTATGAACTTGGAGATAATTAGCTTGACCCTGGAGTATATAAGCTCTTGTAAGGAAACATGCTCAAAGCAACTAGAATAAAGACAAATAAGGAAGAGGACTATATAAAAGTCACATATTTGTTTTCTTTTATTTCATTTATATTATAATCACAAGATATATAGCTAGTGATAGTCTGGAAAGGGAGTCAAATTCCAGATTTAAAGAGATATAAAAAAAAACAGAGAGAGACTAGAGAAGAAAAAGAGAAAAATTAAACTGAGGGTTATAAGAAACCTAACCTTATGTTTATTTATTTATTTTGTGTTCCGCCGAGGCTGGCAGCCACACTGCCTGGTATATCCCTGAATACCTGAAAGAAAGTAAAGAGATGCTTCAACCAAGAGCTTATTTGCATCAAACATGAATCACACTACATCCCATCTTCCCAAAAAACGCCCTAAAGATGCAATACAAAATTAACTCTTGTTCTCTGCAAAACCATTGTAAAGCACTTTTGATCTATGAAAAACTAGACTTTTTTCAGGAAACCTTTTTTATTCTCCTAGTATCTACGACTAACCCCACAACACACATCTTCTTCCAAATCCAAACCTTGGGCTACAAGAAGATTAAAAGAACCATGATCCCTTGCTGAAAAAGGTGAGTGAAAATACATCACACTCACAGGCTAAACAAGGTCTGAGTGAACATACAGCACACCCACAGGCTGAACAAGTCCTGAGTCAACATACAGCGCACCCATGGACTGAACAAGGTTGCAGTGAACATACAGCGCACTGACAGGCTGAACAAGGTTGGAGTGAACAAACAGAGCACCCACAGGCTGTACAATGTCTGAGTCCACATACAGCCCACCCACAGGCTCAGAGAGCAGACCCTAACAGCCCAGTCCATGACTTTTTTAAACCCCACCTTTCCATTTACAGCCCATGAAGCGATGTAAATAAAAAAATCCGGATGACATACAGTATGTAAAAGTCCTCGTCCATAATTGTGCCCAACCTCCATAAATCAGTTAACCACTCTCACATTTACAGAAACCAGGCTCTCTGAGCTACACCAATTCAAGTTTAAGCTGATTCAGCATGCAAATGAATGCTGAGAAATGACAGCAACAAGGCATCAATGCAAATCCAATCTTTGTTCTTAATGTGAACCAGGAGTGGAAGGGAGGCAACCCACCCCAAAAAATACTGAAGACGGGTGGAGGCAGCAGGGGCTACGTAACCTATAAGATATCAAATGGCTGGTGGGCGATGTTGGAGTCAGCAAGTCAGATGAAGGACATTCAAGATGGCAGGACCCACAGAAACGCTGTTGTGATGGGAACTAGCCCATGAGCAAGTGGAAAGGATGCAGATTGGATGAAGATATGCAGTTAGTGACCACTGGCCTGGAAGGGTAAAGAGTGAAACAATGCATTGTACTATGGCTGGTAAAAGTGAATGGAGACGAGTACGGCTTCCCAGCACAGGGCTGGGCAGGTATATGAGCTTGCAGGGAAGCTGTGCCAGGACACACCAGTCATGCCAATATTAATGTATGTATATTGTATTTCTATAGCACAAACCTAGCCCAAAGGCAATGGAGCAATGCACATGGTCAAAGACAAACAGTTTACGAGTGATAGGAGAGGTAGCTGGTTTGTGGATGATTAATGCACTTGTGATGCAGGGTTCTTTAAAGAGATACACCTTCAACTCTTTCATAAAATGGAGCAGCTTTGATGCTGTCCTGATGGATACGGGGATATTGTTTATGCACTTCTTATCCTTTTGAGCCTCAGATGAGAGGGCATAGCTAAACCTCTTGAAACCAATGGAAACTAAACAATTTTTGATGGAGAGAAGTTTGTTTGGAGGGTGATCTCATTGATGTGGGAGCTGAGTGTTTGGGTCCCCTCAGAAAAGGGGCAATGGATAGGGAGGGTGATGAGGTAGATTAGAGCACTCTAGGGCAGTCATGAGGAAACGGAAATGGGGGGCTCCTGGCATTCCAACAGATGAGGTCAGGGAATATACCAGAGTGCATTGCTTCTGTGCAGCTCGAGACCCGATGGGACTGCAGCCAGTGGAATGACTAACAGGAAGTGCTCAGTGATCCACCAACTTTGTACCAAAGAGGACACCACAGAAGTGAGTTAATTCATGTTTATTTGGCATAGAAGGAGAAGAGCAAGTAACAGGTCATCACTTCACGGAGTCGATCACCCAACTGTCACTACATAGTTCCATAGTGGAACTATGACTATGTCACAGATTTATGACTCCTTAACCTAGTAACCCAAAACCACACACCTTCTCCTTATAAGAACAAATAAGCTTAATAACAACGAATATCCTAATAAAGCACATGAATCTTGAATAATACAGTTAACAACATAAGCTTGGTATTACATTGTGCAAAACTGCAAATAGATTTACAAAATAAACTCAAAGGCTGCCCGTATCCTACCACAAAATCTTTTAACTTTGAAGGAACTGCAACAGTTCTTCCAGAGATATTTGTTTTAGCCCCCCTGACCGGTACAATTTGAACTACACTGTGATATGAACTGTGTTCCCTTGCACCAACATTACTGGTAGATGCACGTACATCCACCGACGGACTTCCAATCCTTGAATTCAAAGGTAGAGTAGACGAAGTAGATGGGGAACTATTTTGTAAATCATTTGAACTACTATTTGGCGGAGAACAGTTGCTATTCACCTCATTGTCTTCCCATAACATTTGCTTAGTACTGTCTTATCCATCACGATTCCAAGACATTTTTTTACATTTCGAGAGTTTGCCAAAATGCCAAATTTTCCCATTACTTAACTTAGCTGAACAAGAGAACACTTTAATCACTCTGTATGGTTGAGAAAAGTGACTGTCTCCCTTCCTTACTCCCTTGTCTAGTTTAAAGCACATCCAATCACCTTCCTTAAGAGACACTTCCTTGACACAATTTATCTTGCCATAATAGTTCTTGTAAGTCTGACGTGCATCTTCTAGATTGGTTCTGACCACCTTAGGGAACCACTTGCTCTGATACTCATGAGACATCCACGGAGTTATCCCTTGTGAATGGTTCTGTCCCCTCAATATTTTAAAGGGGCTGTGACCAGTTACAGTGGGAGTGATTCTGTACGTCCAGTTCCAATTCTTACCGGCATTGATAGCCGCCTGAATACTGCCCATGATTACTATATTGAACCTTTCTACAGCGCCATTACTGGCGGGATGACATACAGGTGTTTTCTTCCCTTTAACACCATTTCTCACCAGGAAATGTGTAAACTTCTCAGTTGTAAATTGTAGGCCTTTGTCACTCATAAGTGACTTGGGAATACCTTCCCTCAAGAATGTTTTCTCAAGGAAGGAAACTACACATGTCATGTCCACTCGTTCGTACACTTCTAACTCTGGCCATGTGGACTACGTATCAAACAGTACAATTTTGTTTTTGGGAACCCCCTTACTATCCAATATTTGGACCAAAATATCAATGGTCAAAACTTCCCAAGCATTTGAGGGAATTCTACTTGCGCCTAGGGGTGGCCAAAAAACTGCACAGGTTTTATCTGCATTAGCACAATGTACACAATTTCTTATATATTTTTCCATATTTGAGTCTATTTCAGGACACCAGTAGGAAAGTTTACCCTCTGTTTAGATTTAACTTTTCCTAGATGCTCTTCATGTGTCAAGAATTTTCAGGCAAAGTGTTTGTAGTGGGACAACTCTATTTCCCCTGAACAGAAATCCTTAGTCAGAGATAGGCAGTTCTTCTTTGAGATCCCAAAATTTCTTACTCTTCAATCAATTTATTTTTACTAGGCCATCCCCGTAAAACATATTCTATGACCTTCTCCAAAACTATATCCTGATCATACAATGCCGTCCACTCACTCTCTGAGATAGCGTTGGTGCCACAATCCACAATGGCTACACTATAACCATCCCATTCACAAGTTCTTTCACTGGTTCCTTCACTTTCCTTCTGTAAAGGTGACCTGTTCAAGTAGTCCACTTCCTTGTTCTGCCTGCCAGGTAAGTACTCTACTTCATAAGCATATCCAAGAAGTCGTAGCGACATCCTAGCTATGCGCTGTGTAGCCTTTGCCGAACGAGCCATAGTCAAAACTTTAACAAATAGTTTATGGTCCATACGTAACGTGAATTTGGTGCCACATAGGAACTGCCTGAATTTCTCAATGGCCCATACACACGCTAGCATCGCCCTTTCAATAACGGAGTATTTTTCCTCCATTGATGTTGAGGATCAAGAAGCAAAAAAACTGTGCTTTCAATACCCTTGCTGGTAATTTGTGATAACACTGTCCCTACGCCTTCCCCACTGGCATTAGTAGGCTAGACTGTGCAAGCAATGGGATAAAAACCAGTGTAGTGGTATAGCTGTACATATATAATTTTGAATTCTAGTGAACTCCCTTTGTAATTCATTATTCCAAAATTGCCGAATACCTTATGTTTTTTCTGCGAAGTTCCTTACAAATTTTGAGTACAACTCCGCGAGTCCTAGAAACAACCTGACTTCCTCCTTACATGTACTCGTAGGAGCACCTCTAATGGATTCAATGATCTCCCTCTTAGGAAAATCCCTTTTTCACTATCCTCATGCCCTACATATGACACTGAATGCCTGCATAACTTGCAATTTTCCAGTTCACCTGTTAACCCATAAGTAGTATGTTTCACCAGGACTTTATACAAAATCTCCTTCGTGCTCATCCCTGCTCTTACCTATGATCAAAATATCGTCCTGAAAATAAGCTACCTTGAGAATGTCCTTTAACAGTTGATGCATCAGCCTCTTGAAAACCGCAGCGGCGGATGACAACCCAAAGGGCATGCGCACAACACTAAAAGCAGTTAGGCTTCTACACTCAAGATGCAGCATCACCTGGCAGTAGGCCGAGGTCAGATCAATCATGGAAAACCACAGGACCTCCTTTTTCATCGCTAGTAATTCACCGATCCTCAGCAAGGGAACTTTGTCTGCAACAATATTTTTAAGATCTCTAAGATCTATACACAGCCTAATTTCCCCGTTTGTTTTCCTGGCCACTACTAAGGGTGCAAGCCACTCAACACTTTCTATATGTTCAATGATGCCCCTGCTTTGCAATGTTTCTAGTTCACAGGCAACTACATCCGACACTCAGCGGTATGTTCCTAACCTTGTGGCATGCTGGAACAGCACCCTCTTTTAACACAATTTTGCATACAAAGTTCCTCAATCTGCCCACTTTGCCGGAGAATACTTTGGGAAACTTTCTCTTCAGTTTCCCTACAAGTGCCTGACCAGACTCTTCTAATAAGAGTACCTGATCAGCACAATTCAGGTTTAAGAAGATATTCAAAGCCCTTTGATCCACCCATCCCAAAATGGAGGGTCCTACATCAGCGACTTAAAACTTGCTCAAAGGTTCCTTTCCTTAAATTCGAAGGTCAATCACCTGTACCCCAGCATAGGAAATCTCTCTCCGTGAATGTAACAGGAGGTATATCTGTTTCCCTCAAATGGTCACCCAAAGCTACAGCAAATTGTTCCTTCTACACTTTTTTGTCGATGATAGTATAAGATGAGCCTGAACTCGCTACAATAGCAATGCTGATACCCTCAGTAGTCATGTTGCACATAGGTTTGTTTTTGGCAGACGTATCTAAATTTAGTACTGGACAATCAACACACAGCACACCTTCGGCTTCAATATCACTGTCCTCATCTGAGTGTTCGGAGTCCAACCTTTCCAAAATCAGCCTTACACTTTGAGATTTCTTGTTCTTCTTCCTGCACACTTTTGCGTAATGTCCAACAACCCCAGAGAACAAACTTTATGCTCTATAGGCAGGACAACACTTATCTTTTGCAAGGTGATCTTTGCTGCCGCACCTGAAATAGCTCAAATTCTTTTCTGGGGAAGGCCCTTTCATCTTCATTTTAACCCCCCCACTTTACTTCTCTTTACTGAATCGCGTATTACATATTTTACACACAACACACTTTCTCTTTAGGGTCAGATGCCGAAGAAGTGGTGGCAGCTTTGGAGCATCTCTTGGAAAGTTCACTTTTTCTGACTTGTCATGCAACGCGCCAAACTTACAAGAAATTGCCAGCTTTTTGAGTGCCGACACTAAGGGGCCGATTCCGATGTCGGACGGACTCAGGTCCGTCCAAAATCGGTCAGGAGCCGTAACCGACCGACCTGCTGTCGTCGGTTACGGCCCTGCAAGTACGATGCGACCGAACCCTGTTCGGTCGCACTCGTATACCACACATTGGGAGCATGCATTCCGAGCGGAATGCATGCTTTCATTGTGGAAAGCAGGGGTGCAGTTCATCCCTGCACCCTGTGGCCGGCACCCCAAGGTGCCTGCCACCGGGTGCAGGGATCAACAGAGGGGCACCATTTGGCGGCCTCGTACCCATGGGGGCCCTACTGTGGGCCCCCAAAGACAGTTACCGACTGCCTTTTCGTGCCGGAAAGACCGGCACGAAAAGGCAGTGAAATCTGCCATCGTACTCCTCGGTCGTGAAGAGGCGGCCGGGGAGTACTGAAGGATTTCCGGACGGCGGACGGGCTCTCCGAGCCCGTCGTAAGCCATCCGAGATCCGAAGTCGAATTCCTTCCGACCGAGCCCATCGGAATGGCTCGGTCGGAAAGGAATCCGGCCGGCACGTTCCGATTCGGTCGGAAGGGCTCCGACCATCGTTCGGTGCCCTTCCGGCCGAAATCGGAATCGGCCCCATAGTCTTTAATGGGTTCCGATTGTCCTGCTTTCTCTGAAAGAAATTCATCCTATCTACTGCAGCGCAAACAGCTGGTTGGTAATAGCTGTCAAGGTCATCTAACATATTTAAAAACACATCTTGACTTTTCACCAGTTCTGGATTTTTTCCCCCCATCTGGTTGAACACCGAAACCCTTGCAGCTATTTTAAAGAATCTTCTTCCTCCTACATGCAGAAAATCTTCTGAACCTTCATCCTTTAAAGCCGAGATATAGTTAGGGAAATACTCTTTCCACTCTGACCATTTAATTTGGGGTTCTCCTGGGCAAAGAAGAAACAGCAGGGGTGGAGTGAGAGAAAAAGCTTGAGCGCATATGGTTACAATAACTCTAGTATGTAAAAAACCTTTTTTATAGTATACACACTATTAATAAATACACCCAATTATAACAATACACCACAAGAACAGAAGATAAAATGGCAAATAGGATTGCACTGTATAGGGTGTGTGCGTGTCACCGTGGATCCAGGGGTGCAACAACAATAAAAGCACAATATCCACTTGAAATGACTGAAATGCATTGCACAGTGTAAAATGCTCAAGGTGTGTGTCACCGTGATTCCCACATGCACACCAAATATAGGTGTGCGTGTTAAATTCTCTAGACACCGTTGATTACAGGAAAGTCGTGAGGTGTGTCACATGGTTAAATTGTCTTTAATGGGTGTGCACATCATCGTATAAAGTCAAATATTGTCAGTACTCATACACAAGAGTTAATAAATAATCAGGAGAAGTGTGTGCATCACCGTAAGGAGTACTGCACCTTCGTGGGTATGCGTGGTGTGCATATCACCGTTAGCACCGTAACATGAGTCTGGCTCGCACTCTTAATATTTCCCACAGAGTACATGAGTCTTAATTATGAGGCGCTGAGGGAAGTGCATGTAACAGGTCATCACTTTACAGAGTCCCCCACCAACTGTCACTACATAGTCCCTTAGTGGAACTATGACTATGTCAGAGTCTATGAGTCTGTAACCTAGTAACCCAACACCACAGTCCACCAACAGGAAAGGTACATGTCTGTCTGTAGGGTCTCTTGACTGGTGAGCATGTAATAGGGGACTGTAACCGGGGAACTGTGTGGTCAAGAGGGTGTGGGGGTGGGGGAGAGACACTGGTTTCATATGGAGTGAAGGATAGGCAAAATGAGCAACAGTTCAAGGAAGAATTACAATACAGTAAATTATGCAGCGTCCGTTTTTTTTTGGGGGGGGGGGAGGTATGGGATACTAAGTACCAGGTGGTGTCAAAGAGATTATAATCTCCCCGTCAAGGGTCATCTACTTCATAAGGAATTTCAATGCTAGGACTGACTCTAAAAAGCAGCATGGGCGGAGCATGCAGTGAAAGGAGAGAACGCCCGAGTATCACTAACGTTATGCAGCACCACACAGGCTTATGGGCTTCATACATGAGAGGAAGCTAGTGTTAAATGGCGAAAGGGGCATTGCCCTACCTCCCTAGGGAAATAACACCAACCTGCTTGAAACAAACTGCACTTGCTGCTTGGTCACAAACCAGTTTAAATCTATGTTTTGGGGGGGAGGGGCTGAAGGAATGACCTGAGGCTACTTTGTGCACAATGCGCAAGCAGTAGCTGCTTTTCGCGGTCTTCCTCACCCTGGAGGCAAATGCTTGGCCAATGACAAGTTGTGGGTGTGGTGGGTTTTGATTTCCGGGTATCGGCATTCCTATGGAGCATTATTTACAAAGGCCCAGGCCAGGATTGGAACATTTCCATTGAAGTAAATAGCTGGGGACAAGGCTGGCTCATGGGGACGATGAAGGAGTCGGTGTGTCACTGATCGCTGTGCCTCCTTCATTGCCATCCAGCAACTGCTGGTGTTTCTTCACCCTCATAATTTTGATAGGTGGGCAGAAGCAGAGGGAGGAGTCCAGCTTAGCTTTGCTCAAGGCAGTGTAGTGACTCAGAGGGATATTGTTTTTCACTTTTTTCACCAGTATAAGTTTGTCAGGGGAGCAGCTGCACCACTTGACTTTAAGGGCCTTTGCGAGTGGTGTGTCCGAGTCCAATCCTCTGACTCAGACTTTCATCAGTACATCTGTGCCGTTGGTTTTTTACTTGGCCTATTGGGGCCGATTTCTGCTGCCACCAGGGAATACAGTGGAATCCCGGCCACGTGGGTCAACCAGCAGCCCATATCAGAAACTAAGTCTACGTTTGGGTGTATTGCTTTAAACTGCTGCCCGAGCTGACCCTGCTGCTTAATGCCAGTACAGGCCTGCTGCCTCCGACTAGCCTGAACCAGCATTGCAGCCATGAAGGATGACAGACTGACTGAGAATCCAGGAGGTTAGGGGCTCCATTCAACAAACTCCACATCTCATTTTCATTGGGGAAAGTAATTTGCAGTGTGATTGGTGAGTCCGAGTCAATGCCTTTGCAGCCAGTACAGTCCTATAGCCTGGCATGGAGAGCACGGGACCCACGTCTAGGCATACCCACCCCACTCGGGGAAACAAATGCAAAAAAAGCAATTGATGGACAGAATTCTGAACAATGTCAAACATTCACCCTTTAGCTTTTGTCGCCCTAAGTGGGAAGGTTATGCCCAGACATGGGTTCCATGCTCACTGCGCCACTGGATTCAAGCTAGCCTAGCTGATGAGGGTGATGCCCTGAAAACGGTCCCAGGATGCTTGTTTCCGGTCCAGGGAGGACCTGGCTTGGCAGTTCGGGCTGGACTGCTCCCATGAGGAGCAGGGTCAAGGCTGATTTGCATATGTCTGAGTCCAAATTGAGGTGGCGTGGTGAGCAAAAGAACGATGGAATAAACCCAGATCTTTGTGACTGGGGAGAATGTTTGCATTGTTCAGCATTCCATCCATCATTTGTTCCTTTTTTCGCCCTATGTGGGAAGGGTATGCCCAGACGTGGGTCCCGTGCTCACTGCACCACTGGATTCAAGCTAGCCTGGCTGATGAGGGGTGATGCCCTGAAAACGGTCCCAGGATGCTTGTTTCCAGTCCAGGGAGGACCTGGCTTGGCAGTTCGGGCTGGACTGCTCCCATGAGGAGCAGGGTCAAGAATGGTTTGCATATGGCTGGGTCCAAACTGGGGTGGCGTGGTGAGCAAAAGAACGATGGATTAAACCGAGATCTTTATGACTTTGGGTGAATTTTTGCATTGTTCAGCATTCCTTCCATAATTTGTTCCTTTGGCAGGAACCTCTAACTTAAAGAGACATAATAGAGGAATTTCCTGTGTTCTGTTGTGGGCCAGTGAAGAACCCACCAAGCAGGATATATCCAGTCTGCCCAGTCTGCATTAGCAAGCAAGTCTACTTTGGATTCATCCGACTGTTGCTGCTCAGGCCGACCCTGCTGCTCTCTACCAGGCTGCTGTTATAATTACCAACCTGCAGACACCACAAAGAACAGCCCCTCCAAGTCTGACCAAGGCATCCAATGCAGGGTCGCCACACACCCCAGTTTCATGGTCATTATGAAGCCTAGATTTGGCCTCTATCCTCCATGCTGGTGTTATGGTGCTTAGGTAAGAATTTCTGCCATTTCCTATATATTTGATGTGTGTTTCTACGCATGGCTGCCGGCTGTGAAGCACTCGTGTCCTTGTGCAAACTTGAGCTATGTTAAACTGGCAAAATACGGGTTCTGCCTTCCAATGTTAAACATCTGGAATGGAAAAAAGAGTATTTTAAAAACAAAGTCACAAATGACCAACAAAATGCCTTAAAAAATCTGAAAAAAGATGACACGGTTTTAGTTGAACAGGCAGACAAGGGAGGGATCATAGTAATTTGGTCCGCAAAAGATTACAGAAAAGAAGGACAGAGACAGATTCTCAATCAAGAGTTCTACCATAAGATCTCTGAAGATCCTACAAAGGAAATGCAAAAGAAAATAGCAACTGTTCTAAAAGAGGCGATCGATGAAGGATGCATTGGCCCAAAAAATAAGAGTTTCTGAAAAAAAACAGTCCTCGGATACCTGTGATGTATTTGCTGTCAAAAATACATACGGATGAAACAACACCTCCATGTCGTCTGATAGGTTCCAGCACTGAATCGCAGTCGGAAACTATGCACAGTACATAGATTTCTTTCTAAAAACGTTCATTCAACAAGTTCCATCGTACTTGTGAAACACAATGGATTTAATCACTAAGATCAAAGGCAGGTCACTCTTGACTGACCCTCTAGGATTTTGCTATTTCCCGCGAAATCTGCACTTTTGTAAAAATGCTGCGATTTTTACAAAAGTGACCGCGAAATTGAAGGAATGCAGAGTCAAACTAAAACGGCTCTAGACTAGTACCGCTTTAGTTGGTCTCCTCATTCCTTCAATTTCGCGGCTAGATGCAACTGCAACAGGCCTCAGACATCCTCCCCGAGATGCAGGCGATAAATGTAGTGTAATGCCTGCCCAATTTGCCTTCGCTTCTGGCGCCCAATGAATTCCAAATCCAAACATGTTTTGACAGGTCAGTAACCGGGAAACATTTAGGGACCTTTGCAGAAGATGCAAAATGTGAAGGGTAAAGGAATTTTATGATTTCCATAGCCACAAGAGGCACGAAAAATTGAAATAGGGAAGAGGTTTTGTAAATTGCCTTTTTATCTTTATGCACAAACAACGGAATAAAGTGAATGATCATTTGCAAGTTCAGCAGGTGTGCAGAATTTATTGAAAACGGTTTCTGGAAGAGAATCATTTTTATACCTGACGGAATTCTCACAAAGATGAAATGTGTTTTAGTGTGAGGACAGCACCACCCAATGAGCAAAACTAGGCGTTTCAGCCTTCTCTGGAAAGGTACTTTACTTCGGTATGTATATGCATTTGTGAAGTTAAAACGGGTTAACATTAGAGGACAATTATGATATGTTTTGCGTATCCGAGCACTCGGGTTGCCAGGGGCCTGTCATTCATATCAACCCCAGAGATTCTGGGGAGTCTTGGATAAAGAAGTTATCGTTCCAGTGTTATTACTTCTCAGTTTTTTCCCAGTCAGTGTTATGCAGAAGGGGCCATCGCTACAGGCAATACGGTTTTCACCACTGCTTTTAATTTTGGGCCAGACCCACTCAACAGATCGCTACCCCCTAAAATAACATAATTAGTGAGTGCATTATTGATTTGAACGATAAAAAGAGGCCTGCTGTCCATCACACAATGCACATCATTCAAAAGTTGCATTTCTAAAGTTGGTAAATGGCTTTGAAATGATCTTGTCAATTAAAATAAAGTTTAGTATCAAAATAACTCAATTACGTTGTTTATGAGCGACACAAAATCAAAACAGTTGAACATTTTTCCACCAGCCATTCTTTTGTTATCCTTATACTGGACAGCAGATTTCAAATAAAGAATGTGTAGAAACTTGATATTGCAATTTATATTGATTATTTAGAAACAAGACACTGCAAACCATTTTGAGATTGCTTTCCTTTTGCAATAGATCCTATAAACAAAGGGGCCAATTCACAAAGGTTCCTGTGCTAACATTTTGCAGTGGTGTAAATATGTCAGCTGCTGTAATGGCATAATTCGGGAATAGCACGTAGCAATTGTCAAGCAAAATTGCTGAAATTATGCAAGATTATGCCCGCATAACGGAAATTTCACCAGCGCATTAGATTCATTTGGGACCGTATTTCATACTGTAGGGTGTGCGATTTGCACCATTTCTAAATGCACCGGTAAGTTCTGTTTTGCAGTGGCCAAATAGCCCAGATTCACAAAGAAAAGTACAAGCAGAGTTCTATGACTCCGTCTGAATGTATTTTTACACTTTTTTCCCAGTTCACAAAACAGATGTGACATCTGGAAAGCCATGCCATCTGCATGATTCCACGCATAGTATTGCATCGCTCACGTGTCTTTTTTTTGGGTGCCTATTTTTCCCTGTGCTGAATTATACAATTTGGTACCGTGTTTTATTTTCTTCCAGGGTAAATCATTTTTCCCCGTGGAGAAAACCCTTCCACCTACCAGCAAAAAACACACAAAAAGCATGCGGAATCCCTCAGCAGTCAGACTGCTGCACAATTATCAGCTTGCATCGGGCTAGTTTGAGGTTGTTCCAGGGCTGTTCTGACTGCCTGACAGCAGCCAATCAGAATGGGCCTAACTCACAAACATATCCTGATTTATTGGAAGACTTGGCAGTTAGATTGCTGAAATAGAACTGTGACTGGCCAGCCTTTAGACCCTGGGTACTCGCAAACATCTTCCCAAGGGACAAAATGTTTGGTCTGTGATGTGACAGAGGGCCACATTGATGCCAGCAGGGTGGTGGTCAGGGTAGGAGGGTTGGCAGAGCGGTGTTTGCGGTACGGTGGGTTTAGGGGAAGCGAAGCATATATATCTAGTGACTGAACTGCACAATGTGAAACCAGAAAACCTAGTATTAATCCTATGTTCCCCTCTTTACCAAATTGTGCGATCCTAGGCAATTGTTTTCACTTTCCCTCTTTTTTCTTCATGATCACATAAAAGAAGACCTCGAAATATATGATTTGAGGACGTGCACTTTACAAAATCCTCTCCCGTGTTTGATTTGAAAAATTATAATGTTGTTCATGTAGAAAACGAACCCAGGCCACATAGAGGATGCACATAACAGCTGACTGAACTCTTAGTTCAATATTCGCATTGTTGTTAGGGTGGGGGGGAGAATGAATATCAACGCACTGATATAATCTGACGTGTTAATAGTGCTTAATTTGAGCCGGTGGTTTCCGGTGCTCGGCACCGACACTTGTTAGCACCGGTGCGTGTGACAGTCTGCCACAAGGTGGTGCTGTCTGGCTAATGTAGAGGTGACCAGAACAGCAGTTGACTATTAATTCAATCTACATTAAAAATGACTATTACCTGCCGCCCAAGCCTTTCTTAATGCTTTGGGGGCCTGAAATAGTAGGAATTGACACACTTGTAGGAGTGTGATGGTTAGTAGTTGTGTTGGTCCTGTCATTGGCAGCATGGCAGGGGCAATGTGTGTTGCAAGCTGTAGTGGTCTACAGATGAGAGCCCTGGCTCTTATTCTTTTTTTACAAATTAAACACTGCGTACTAAGGAGATAAAAATAATTTTATGCAACAATGGCACAGTACTCAAGCTGAAAGTAATGTGAACATAAATACTGCATGATACACGCAGTAGATAAACCTGGCAGCCTAAATACTGTACACAATGCTTTGGTGTAAACTTTCATGTTGTAAAATACCTCCTAAAAATAAGATCTCTGCGTTTGGTGTTGAAAAAAATTGCAAAATAAAGTGCCGCAAAATTCCTATATTTGTGCCGCTAAATTTCCATATTTGTGCCGCTAAATTTGCTAATCCATGCCGCAATATCCTGGGGGGTCTGTCTTGATGTCGCATCACTGTATACCCAAATCCCCCAAGAAGGACTAGAAGCAATTGAGATTTATCTAGAGACAAGACCAAGACTGCATCAAGTCCACACCAAATTCATCATTAATTTAGCAAGATTCACTCTCAAGAAAAATTATTTCAAATTTGGCGAAGAGTTTTTCTTCCAAATCAAAGGGACTGCAATGGAAAGTCTCTATGCTCCAGAGCTGGCAGTTTTGTAAATGGCCCAATTCGAGGAACAATTCATTCATCAAGGAAATCCTTTTTCCAACCAAATATCTAAGTGGCTGAGATAGATAGATATCTTCTGCATTTGGACAGGACATGCAGATTCCTTGACTCAGTTTTTCACCTGGCAGAATCACAGATCTCCAAACATTAAGTTCCATCTGAACAGCACCAATGAAACCATCACATTTTTGGATGTTGGAGTGGTGGTGCATGATGGAGATCTCACGACAACAGTATACATAAAACCAACAGATCTTGATAAAGCTCTCCATTACTCAAGTTTTCACCCCCAAAGTCTCAGAGATAATCTGCCAAATGGGCAGTTTTTAAGAATTACATCAAAATGCACCATCAAAGAAGACTATTTTCATCATGCCCAAAATCTGTTGAACAGACTCAAAGAACGGGGATACCCACACAAGCTGTTAAAGAACTCAATGAAAAGAGCATGGTTTACTCCCCATGAATCTCTTCTTGAAAAAAAACAAAGAAAACATCAGACCGTCTAATTTGTGTCTCAACATTTTTCTCACAAGCTAATTCATTTAAGAAAATCATTTTACAGAATTGGCATTTAATTGCAAAACTGGACGAGTCATTTGAGCGACCGCTATTTGCACTTAAAAAGGACCGAAGCATTGGCAGACAAATAGTTTGCGCTTATATCCCAGCACATACTCCCAAAAGTAATCTCGGGCAACTTTGGGATCTGGCACCCTTGGAAGGACACCACAAATGTGGCACATGCGTGGGTTGCAACCAAACCATAGAGGGAATTCAATTTCAACACAATAATAACAAATGAATACACAATGTTTTTTCAAATTGTAAAAATAAAAATGTAATTTATGGGATCATTTGCCCATGTAATAAACTGTATATTGGAAATACTAATCAGGATATTCGCCAAATAATCATCCAACACAAATAAAGAATACGCCGGAAAGTCATCTCAGCACCACTGGTCAATCACTTCATGGAGAAAAAACACAGCGAAGAGGATTTTCGTTGGACAGTTTTGGCAGACATCCTGTCACACTCCCCTAATTACAGTGCGGGGAGCTCGATGCGAACCCGGTGATGCAGACTGCAGAATTCGCCGTGTATCGGGACTACGGTTCCCATGATCCTTTTCGGCGCGGGGCGGGCGCATGCTGTATGACGCGCATTCCCAGAAGACACAAAAGCAGGGCGGAGGCGCTGGTGCAGTGCTTCTTATTCTATTACAGTCGGACGCCGGAGCCGGTGTTTAGTTTCATGAGGTGGAATCCTGCATCTGTGTTCAACGCTGCGAGGGCGGTAAGGGTGACGCTGTCACCATTCATGATGGATAAAGTGGTTTCTGCACTATACGAGTCTTACCACAGTTCTCAGGAGATTCTATGAGTGATTACATCTTTTTTCCTCTTACATCAATTAATTGTTACGTGACTTATGTGGTGATCCACAGTATTCATTTGGGCTGTGATTTAACAGTCAGTACGCGATAGGCATGAGTGGAATGCCTATCAGAGTCTCTACGTTCAAAAGGCTTGCTAATCTCAGTCAAACTTTATGTGGTCCTTTGTTTCTTTTTCCTAGCAGGGGATAGTGGTGTGTGTGTCAAGTACTCAGCCCCCTGTGACGCAAGTTCATTCAACATTGTGGTGGGTAACGAGCAAGCATGTGTGTGTGGGTGTGAGTGTATGGAAGTTTATTCATGGTACGTTTTCATCACTGATTGAAGAGTGTTCTTCTTATGTTTAGAGAACCTTCGGCTGAGAAGGTATACAAACCAGAATATTCGTATGACGCCAAATTCTTTTTTCTTTACAGGTAGTTATTGTTGTTAGTAAATAATTGATTATCGTGGTGATAAGATACATGAGTTTGTACTATCTCTGATGGTGGGTTTTTGTGTTGTAGGTCTCCCTCCCTGCTGTCCCCATCCTTTCCTTCCCTCGCTTAATCATTCCTACCCTCTGCGCTATTATAGCATTCAGAGAGTGGAGCGATTGAGAGGTGGACCCATTTGAGCAACGTACCGATCCTGGGAGTTTGGAATGAATACCTTGACAGAATAAGAAGCCCAAGAATTTATTCTCTCCTGATCGGTATAGAGTTGATGATGGCCACCTTAGAGGATATAATGGCTGCCTTGGTTTTAGTACAACAGGAGTTAACCGCTTCCAGGGCAGAAACAGCGGCCTTACAAGACCGCGTTGATAAATTGCAGAGAAACCCATTTGATGTCAGTGCAGGAAAAGGGTTTAGTGGTGCTTCTTGGCCTTCGGGTACCTTAGCTGGAGCAGCATCACCGGTGTCAGTGGAGATCCCCACACCTATACCATTGGCAGCCCCGGAAAGGTTTTCAGGTGATGAGAGTAAGGTGCAGGTATTTATGGCGCAGGTGTTGTTACATTTACGTGTAAACCACGGGCATTTCCTACTAATCAAGCCAGAGCAGCCTTCCTGATTTCCTATTTGGCAGGGGATGCAGCGTTATGGGCTGTCCCGTTGGTGCGGAATGACGATCCTTTGTTGTATGATTGGGATGACTTTAGGAAGGAATTTGAGAACGTTTTTGACAGACGAGCTCATACCCTTTCAGCCGACAAGGAGTTACTGGAATTAAAACAAGGTAACAAGGATTTGATAGTATATTTAAATACCTTTCAGCGTTTAATCTCAGAGACTAGATGGCCTGAGGAGAAAAGAGCTGCCTTGTTCCATCAAGGGTTACGAGATGAGCTTAAGGATGTGATAGCACAAGTTGACCCACAGCCTACTACATGTACTGATCTTATCAATCTAGCCTTGAGGTTAGACAGCAGGATAAGTGAGCGTAAAAACGATAAGAGAAGATCAGATAGAATTTTTCCTAGATACGACAAACCAAGGTTTCAAAAACCTAGCATGGCAGGTGTGTCGGAACCCATGGAAATAGGAACAGTTAGGGCTGCTTTATCACCGGAAGAAAGAGATCAAAGACGTATACAAGGGCTTTGTATGTACTGTGGCAAGAAAGGTCATTACGTCAGAGATTGTTTAACCAAACCCAAGAGCAAAACAGGGTATAGTAATGGGGCTGCTTCCATTCCTCCAAAGTCGGAAAACTAGAGAGCTCAAAGGTATCAGGAGGGGCTTTTGAGCGGGTTAGTAATCCCTTCCACGCAAGAGGTAAAAGTGTTGAAGACTAATCATTTTAGGATCTCCATTCAGATACAGATAATGGGGGAGTGGAGAGATCTGGAAGCCATGATAGACTCAGGAGCAACGGGTTTGTTTATGGATGAGGAATTGGCAGCAACTTTACAGTTGCCTTTGGTTGAAAAAGATACGTTTGAGACGGTGTTGGCCATAGGCGGCAGGGAGTTAACAACGGGACCAGTCAGTTTCTCCACAGATATGCTAGATGTATGTAGTGGACCTCATCATTTCGAATCATTGAGTTTCAATATAATACAAGCCCCACAGTATGGAATCATTTTGGGGTTACCTTGGTTGGTAAAGCACAACCCTACTATTGATTGGGTCACCAAGACCCTTCGTTTTGACAGTCAGTGGTGTAAGGAACATTGTGGCCATGAACTTCATGATCTACCGGTACATGCTTTGGCCTCCTTCCTCCACATGGCTACTACCGCCGAAAAAGACACTACGTTACCTAAAGAATATGAACAATTTAGGGATGTGTTCAATGAGAAACAAGCCGATGTGCTACCCCCTCACAGGTCGTATGACTGTCAAATAGACCTGGTACCAGGAGCAGTAGTGCCATGTAGCCGAATATATGCTCTTACTGACTCAGAAAACGAGCATTTGAAGACTTATTTAGACCAGTACCTGGCGAATGGTTTTATCAGACCATCCACGTCTCCTGCAGCATCCCCTTTGTTTTTTATCCCGAAGGCAAATGGGGAAAAACGCGCGTGCATAGACTTTAGGGCATTGAATCATATTACCATCAAAAACAGGTATCCGTTACCTTTGATCCCTATTCTACTGGACCAGGTGAAAACGGCTCAAATCTACACAAGGTTGGACCTGAAAGGAGCATATCACCTGGTCCGGGTACGGGAGGGAGATGAGTGGAAAACGGCGTTTCGCACACGTTTTGGATTGTTTGAATATACAGTGATGCCATTTGGACTGTGCAATGCTCCCGCGGCGTTTCAGTTTTTTCTGAACGAAGTGTTGCGGGAGTATTTGGATGTGTTCACAGTGGTGTATATCGATGATATTTTGATATACTCCAATTCAGTGGGCCAGCACTTTCAACATGTTTGTTTGGTCCTGCAAGCTTTGCGTAGCAATGGATTGTTTTGCAAGCTGACTAAGTGCGAATTTCATGTCCAACGGGTGGAGTTCTTAAGGGTGATCATCTCTCCTATGGGATTGGAAATGTCTGTGCGAAAAATAAAAGCTGTAAAAGACTGCCCACAACCAGTCAATGTGAAAGAAATTCAAAGCTTCCTGGGCTTCGCTAATTTTTACCGAAGATTTATACCCCAGTTTTCAAAGATGGTGACTCCTATAACTAGGTTACTCAGAAAAAACACTCCATTTGAGTGGACAAAAGACACAGACGCTTCCTTTTCTCAGCTGAAAGAGGCCTTTACACATCAGCACCTGTCCTGGCCCACCCGAATCCGGAGAGGCCCTTTGTAGTTGAAGCGGATGCGTCAGACATGGCGGTGGGTGCAATCTTGTCTCAAAGGAATGAGAAGACAGGTCAACTCCATCCCATAGCGTATATGTCTCGCAAATTAAATGATGCAGAGAGACAGTACACTATTGCTGAAAAGGAGCTATTGGCCATCAAAGATGCCTTTGGTACTTGGAGACATCATTTAATGGGGGCAAAGCATGTGGTCACAGTGTATACTGACCATAGAAATTTACAATTCATGAGATCTGCACGCATGCTGTCTCCTAGGCAAATGCGTTGGATGCTTTTTTTCTCTGAATTTGATTACGTTGTCACTTACAGGCCTGGCGCAGAAAATGGGAAGGCAGATGCTCTCACCAGACGTGAAACGGATTGTAGTTTGGTGAATAGACAACCTCTCCCTATATTAGCACCGGACCAGGTCATAGGGGTTGTACACTCTGAACAGTTTCTGAAGTCTGTGGCTCGTGCCAGTACAACACCGTTGTGGAGAAAGTGGCTAAAGGACCACCCGCAATGGAAAATAAGACAAGGGGTGCCTATCAGACAAAAGCAGATGTTGATCCCCACAAAGGTGTTACAAGAGAGAGTGTTTCATTGGTGCCATGCAGCTCCCAGTGCCGGACATAATGGCATGGATAAAACTCTAAACAGGGTTCTTAGGTACTTTTGGTGGCCTTCGGTAAAGGCAGATGTGGTATTACACGTAAGGAAATGTGAGATATGTGCAAAAGCAAAATCCGATCATCGCAAGACACAAGGTTTGCTGCAACCACTACCCACACCCACTGTTCCATGGAATACCATATCATTAGACCTCATAGTGGGATTACCTAAAGATCTAGGTCACACGGTTATCTTGGTTGTGGTTGACAGTCTTTCTAAGATGGGACATTTTATTTCATGTAAGACCTTACCTACTTCTGGGCAACTAGCCAAAATACTACTGAGTCATATCGTTCGGTTGCATGGGGTGCCATCCACTATCGTGTCAGACCGTGGGTCCCAATTTACTGCTCACTTTTGGAAAGTGTGGTGTGAGGCATTACAGATAAAGTCCGCAAAATCCACAAGTTTCCACCCACAGACGGACGGTCAGACTGAACGTTTAAATCAAACATTAAAACAATTCCTACGTTGCTACGTAAAGGACAACACTGATGAATGGGTGGATCTCTTATGGGTCGCCGAAACTGCGTACAACAGTGCGATCCATCAATCTACCAAACATACCCCATTTTATAGTAATTATGGGTTTCATCCTCGATTTCTGCCCTTGATTCATCCCGGCATGGATCATAATCTGCCTGAAGTAAGTGACAGGGTGAAACAGATACAGCTCACCATCAAGCAGACACAGATAAATCTCCAAAAGGCTAAAACACGCTACAAGAAACACGCAGATGTTCACCGTAGGGACAGTCCTTCATATAAACCGGGTGACGTGGTGTGGTTATCCACCAGACATATTAGATTTCGCAAGTACAGTATTTTCAATCCTCGTTATCTAGGACCCTACAAGGTGGTGAAATGCATCAATCCTGTATCTGTGCGTTTGGCCCTGCCAAAAAACATGAAAATACACCCTGTGTTCCATGTCTCCTTGTTAAAACCTTCCTACACCCCGGTGAAGAAACGGCCTCCCCCCTTGTGGGTGGATAACGTACCCGAATACGAAGTATCCAAGATACTGGATTCAAAGATGTGAGGCTCATCCTTGTGGTATCTGATTTCGTGGAAGGGGTATAGTGTGGAGGAGAATTCATGGGAGCCAGCGAGGAGTGTACATGCGCCCAGGGTGATTCAGAGATACCATAGGATGTTTCCAGGTAAGCCGGGTCTTCGCCAGCCTCTTCGGGGAGGGGGATGTACTGTCACACTCCCCTAATTACAGTGCGGGGAGCTCGATGCGAACCCGGTGATGCAGACTGCAGAATTCGCCGTGTATCGGGACTACGGTTCCCATGATCCTTTTCGGCGCGGGGCGGGCGCATGCTGTATGACGCGCATTCCCAGAAGACACAAAAGCAGGGCGGAGGCGCTGGTGCAGTGCTTCTTATTCTATTACAGTCGGACGCCGGAGCCGATGTTTAGTTTCATGAGGTGGAATCCTGTATCTGTGTTCAACGCTGCGAGGGCGGTAAGGGTGACACTGTCACCATTCATGATGGATAAAGTGGTTTCTGCACTATACGAGTCTTACCACAGTTCTCAGGAGATTCTATGAGTGATTACATCTTTTTTCCTCTTACATCAATTAATTGTTACGTGACTTATGTGGTGATCCACAGTATTCATTTGGGCTGTGATTTAACAGTCAGTACGCGATAGGCATGAGTGGAATGCCTATCAGAGTCTCTACGTTCAAAAGGCTTGCTAATCTCAGTCAAACTTTATGTGGTCCTTTGTTTCTTTTTCCTAACAGGGGATAGTGGTGTGTGTGTCAAGTACTCAACCCCCCCGTGACGCAAGTTCATTCAACATTGTGGTGGGTAACGAGCAAGCATGTGTGTGTGGGTGTGAGTGTATGGAAGTTTATTCATGGTACGTTTTCATCACTGATTGAAGAGTGTTCTTCTTATGTTTAGAGAACCTTCGGCTGAGAAGGTATACAAACCAGAATATTCGTACGACGCCAAATTCTTTTTTCTTTACAGGTAGTTATTGTCGTTAGTAAATAATTGATTATCGTGGTGATAAGATACATGAGTTTGTACTATCTCTGATGGTGGGTTTTTGTGTTGTAGGTCTCCCTCCCTGCTGTCCCCATCCTTTCCTTCCCTCGCTTAATCATTCCTACCCTCTGCGCTATTATAGCATTCAGAGAGTGGAGCGATTGAGAGGTGGACCCATTTGAGCAACGTACCGATCCTGGGAGTTTGGAATGAATACCTTGACACATCCAATCAAACTACCGTAGGGGCAGCGTTGAAAGATGTTTGAATAAAAAAGAAGCTTATCTCATAGTAAATTTCAACACAGTCACTGATGGCCTAAATGATATGTCAGAGTTACATAACCTATGAGATGATTTTACCTTAATGACATCAGCACTCTCTATTAATAGTCCACATTTTCGACTTTCTGGCCCGCTCTTTAGACTCACACATTAGTACCCACTACGACATATTTCCTGGTCCAAAAATGCTGCATTTAGGCTCCAAGTGCTAATATATAAATCATCATGAGGACTACATATCCCAGAATACATCTTTGTGCACATTTCAGCAACAAAATGGCATTTTGGCAGTTCCAGCATATGATTTGAAACAGGATTGGTCTAACTGTTTTCTAATGTCACACCTTCAGGAACAGCCTCAAGACCTGGCTCTTCGGCAGATCCGGAGCTGCCCCCCAACCCCACCAGCGCCTTGGGACCCTCATGGGTGAGTAGCGCGCTTTAAATCCCCTGATTGATTGATTGAATGTTATTAGTAGTGTCTGCACTTGGAACATTTTTTGGCCCTTCTACTGAGATTTACATTTGGACCCATCTTGATGCACTCCTTGGCCAAAAAATGCTATATTTAAGTTATTAAGTCTAACATAATAACGGCCACGAGGACTACTTGTCCTAGAATGCATTTCTGTGCATTACCAAGAAACGCAATGGCCCATTTCAAGTTCCAGCCTTCTAAGTTGCACAATGAATGCGGGATTGGTCCGACTGTTGTCCAATCCGTACCCAAATGCACCACGTAATTAAGAGGTTTAAAAAGAAGCAATCAGACTTTGTCGAACTCACAGAGGGACTCTAAGGAAGAGACGTTTGTTCTGCATGATCCACTGAAAGTAAGTGCACGCATGCCACAGGCTCTGTCGGCAAAACTATTTTTATGAGCCTCAAGCAACCAATGCCATAGTGTTGCATTTCGATATTCTGTTTCAACAAACAGCCAGCACACGGTTTTGCAACAAAACAGCTGAAACCTTATAAGTAAAACGTTCAGCTCTTCAACTTCCATAGACAGAGTAATATTCAGAGCCACTGCCTCACGTTCAAACAGAATAAATCAATCTCACATGCATGAACTTTGACCAGCTCACGCAGTCTCTATCGAATATTATACTGATAAAAGATCACTGTTTTCACACAGGCTTCTGAAAAGGTGGTTGGATACCTCAACAGGCTTGATAATGAAATGAAACAGCTTTAAAATGTAACTGATCTCAGCCTGCTTCATACTTACATTGAAACAAGTGAGTGAAATGTGATCAGCTACTTCCTCATCCATGGAGGCACTTGTCAGTCCACACACTGGTCAAACACATTTTTTGTTTTTAGGTCGAGCCTGGGCAGCGCATGCGCTGCTCTGCGAGGCATGCTGTATTCCGGTATGGACTTGAAGGTCCGCCCACTCTCCACCCATATTTTTAATTGGTTTGTGTCATTGTCCTTTGTAAACTGTGGCTTTTCATTAGTCAATAGGCTTAGTAGTACCTCCTTAGAACCGCCTTGTCTCATCTTGTAACGTCCCATAAGGACTGGACCTCTTACATGTGTTGTTACTCGGTAGGCTTTAATTAAAGCCTCCGAGCACTATTTCGTTAAATGGTTTTCACCTGCATGCTGTTGCAGGCAAAACACGCTATTTTTTTTATAGCACGGCACGCCATAGTGACGGCCGCACCTTTGGTTTTTTGAGGCCACATGTTTTTTTTGCCTATTTATTCGCTTTTTTGTTGTTGCTTACAAGCGCCCCATGCCGCACTTTCAAGTTAATGGAGGCCGCGCCCCTTTCTTTAAACGAGCCGCATCTAAAGAAAGGTCCGCGGCCGCTATTAAAGTTAAAGCACGGCATGGGGCGCTTTTACAGAAAAAAGCATTTGTCTGTCAACTTACTCTTAATAAGGAACTTCACCAGTCTCTGAGGGGCTCAAGCCTGCTGGTGCCACATATCCCTCCCCTTATTAACTAACAGACAGGTCACCCTGGGGTCTTGGGATTAAACACGCCTGACACATCTGAGTCCAACCAGATCTACGGTGTAAAACCCGAACACACCGACTCTTCCGTTATGCATCTCTGTACGGTGTAAGGTGGTCGCAGATCTACAGACTGCTGCAAGTGTTGCAAGATTCTGGACTAGGTTATGAAACCCGTGTTTTAAAACTATAAATTGGGCTCACTACATATGACTTGCCACAGGCACATTTTAGGACATAAGCAGTAAATGTAGCCAAGCACTAACAAGCAGGTCTCGCCTTTGGGACCTTTTCAGTGTTTAGCCATGCATCACATTATCCTGGGTGCTATAGAATTACTACATACTGGGCTATGCAGTCTGATTTAGGAATACAAGCTTGCTTGATACATGGAATGGAAAGTGTATCAAAGTGCAGTTTAAAACATTTTGCAAAGGACGCCCTGCTGCCTCCGAGCCTTGCAACGAGGTGGGCTCCGGGAAGAGGCAGCAAGATCACGAAGGGTGACACGGGCGGTGCAAAGCACTGGTAGGAGTTCTAAAACAAGCCACTACCACTCCCATATATTGTAAAAATATCAAAATATGTAGTTGTATAGAATATATTGTGTTCATCCTAGAGTGCCTAGAGTTGTAGAAGTTTTTTGTCAGAACTGGCGAACAATTAGCTCATTACGTGCAGTTTCAGGCTAGTATTAAAGCATTTTCATGGCTGGTTTTAGTAGAGAAGAGACGGAAAGAGCTCATTGAGGAGAGCAAGAACAAACGGTGTCCTTAAGAAGATAGAGAGAGTGAGCATTATAAAACACAAGGTTCTCACGCGTAAAAGTCTTCTCGGTTCTCCTAACACCAAGAGATCAAACGAGATAAAAATCTGAAATATGGCAGAAAGTCAACAGACCGGACTGCCTACACAGAAAGCAGACAACTCACGATGCATCACCAGCTCTCGAGACATTGAGCAGCGCAAGGAGGCTGCTGCAATGGAGAATGCAAATGCTTGAAGCTGGTAAACAGGGTTTGAGTCTTGGCGGAAGGCTCAACGTCCGGTGTTTCTAGGTAAATCAATTAATCTCCCCGTGTCCCTCTGTAATGCAACTTGTGTTCGTGTAAACTTAAAGCGTTCCGGTACAGTTTTACAAACAGGAGAGGACTGGTGCATGTTCACAGACAGACGGGTGCAGTGGGTGTGTACTCACACATCGAGGGACATGTGAGTATTAGCAGTAGGAGGGGGAGGGTTGAGTGTAGTGTGTACTGAAAGAGGGTTGTGTGATGGAAAAACGCATGTCTCACCAACACATGCCTTACCCACGCGGTATAAACCCCGACCGAGTTTTTACCACGCATGCCTTTACCACGCAATTTCATGGTAAAGACATGTTTGGTAAATGGGCATGTGTGGTAAACATCACACTCACGCCCCTCTGCCCTAAACCCTAAAAACACCCTAAACCTAAAATCCCTACCTCACCACTACCCCAGCCTAACTGCCCCCTCGACCTGAAAACTGCCTCATCCTGTCCCCTACCCGCAGCCCGATAACTCAGCCCCCTTAAAACTACTCCGACCTCAGCCCCCTCCCTGAGCCCTAAAACAAGCCCCCACCCCCTAAAACCTAACCCCACTTACACCCCGCCCCAGCCCAACTGCCCTCTCAGCCTTAAAACTGCCCCTTTCCTGTCCCCTGCCCTAACCCCAAAAAACTCCTGACCCCCAGCCCTGAAAACTACCCTGACCCCCAAAACTACCCCCAACCCAAATAATCTACCCCACCTCCGTCCCCTGCCCCTAGCCCTAAAACTCCTGAACCCCCCGTCATCCTTGTAAACTACCCTGACCCCCCTAGCCCTGAAAACTACCCCACAAGCCCTACAAACTACCCCCCACCCCCTCAAAACCTGACTTGCCTCGTACCGATCCTTCCTCTTCCTGCTCTTCCGCCCGGCAGCAGCAGCAACTAGACCACGCATATGCCTTAACCAAGCATATGCGTGGTTAAGGCATATTCGTGGTTTAGACGTGCGTGGTACCGCCTGCGTGGTTCAGCCCTGCGTAGTTCCCGCTGCGTGGTTAAGGCTGTTTCAACTCAAAGAGGGCTTAAGTGAACCAGTCTAAAAGTCACTCACCCTGTGGTGTATTCATCGTAAGCGCCTCATACTTAGGCAGGTTATACAATAGCTGCTGCTATCTTACTGTAGGTGGGAGAGCTTCATTAAGAATAGGTCTTGAACACCCACTGACCCAGTCCTGGCTCGGGCCAACAAGAGAGGCGGGCCTGGGTTCTTAATGTAAAACTGTAATGGCTGTCAAGCAGAGGCTGCAGCAAAGGAGTGAGCTTAAAAGAACCAACGACCTGAAAGGAATCCAGTTCACTCTCTTCATTCACCCCCCCTCCTAACTTTGCGGCTGAACAAAACAAAGAAATGGATACGGATGAGCTATTGCACCCAGATACATTGCACGTTAGAATCGTTGATCTCTCCTGCCTTTGTTCACTGAATGGAAAAAACTAAAAGAAACTGAAGTAGAAAAAACAGCAGTCAAAAAAAACAAGCCATTCCCCCTTTGCAGTACACAGGTTGCTGCCCAAAACATACACATACATGGCTGAATTCAGCTGCTTTCCACGCAACCCACAACAGCACAAGACCAGCTGCCTACTCACAAACATGGTGTGCGCAGCTCTGATTCAAAAACAAAAGAGGAGCGACACGCTTAGGTCAGGGGTGCAGCACCACGGGCGCTAGAAAATACGATCCCGGTGCTGCTTTGGAATGCATAAAGGAAATGCATTATAAGTGTGCGTTCAAAGGAGTATCAGCTATCTTATATGCTGATATCGAGGGGAGAGGATGTGGCTTAAGGGCTACAGCGGCCAAACATGAAGCTGGCGAACACGGTTCGGGCCACAGCGGGAGGCTCAACATCCTGTGTTTCTGAGTAAGTCACATAATCTCTCTGTGTCCCTGTAAAGCGCTCCGATACCTTCGGCTGGAGTTCGTACTATGTCAAATATAAATTTTTTAAAAAAGAACGAACAGCGGGAGGGGGGTGGTAAACAAAGGGAGTTGTGTTAAATAACAGCGGGCGAGGGGAGGTAATGAGGGCACACACGGAACGTATAGAGTGCAGGTAATATATTTAAAAATAAATCCTCTCACTTTGAAGTAAGATAAACAAAATTGTAAACAGGCGCCCTGCTGACGAGGAAGGGCAAGGAGACACACAGAGAGCAGAGGAACGGGCGCCGTGCTGAGCAAGGAAAACAAAACACTCACACTTGTGGGAAGTGATAGTTGACAATCAAAAAAATTGTCACTGAGCCAGGATATATAACGGAGTAAGTGGAAGAGTACAGGTCCTGGGGCACTGCTCTGTGGGAGTTAACAATTGACTAAAAGATGGGACAAAGGGACAAGATTAACCACTTTCAAGCAAGGAATTATTAAGGACACTGAAAAATGAAAAGCAGGGGGCGGACTGTAAAACCACAAAATAGAATACAACATGTCTCAAAAACACAGCACAAGCGCTGTCCATGTACAACCTAATAATGAGCGTACACTGAAGTTATGTGTCCTCAGTGGGAATTGTGAACAGTGGCATAACTAAATCTTGCTCCCCCACAAGGTACCCTGATGAGGTCCCTAGAGCCTTAACCCTTCTATCAGCAGGCATTCCAGCGACTGAGGTCATGTCAAAGGGAAAGCAGAGAACTGTACTTTAAAAATGCTTGCTGTGTGGCAGACATTTTTCCCCATAACAGCTTCCATGTATGATGCACTAGGCCTCCAAAGTGCCCTGATCTTCAAAAATAACTAAATGTCCCCAATAGAGCAGGGTCAATTTCAGTAATATTCCTGCCGGGGACTACTGTCGTGCCCACCCTGGTAGAAAGAGCACCCGCAGCTGCAGTGCAAGCTTCACTCACACCCACAACAGGCACAGCATGGGCAGCATCCCTGCTAGCTTTACACTCTGTAAGAAAGTGAATTATTAGTTGGAGTGGATGGTACTCCACCACAACTAATGAAATCACTAATCTTTTAGGTCCAGGCAAAGGTTTCAGCATTTTAAACCCAAGCTCAACAACTGGTAGCTATGGCACGGAGCACACCGACTTACCTTACAGAAAATATGAAAAGTATTTGCATGTAAAAAACAGTTACAAAGTCACAAATACAACCCAAAATTTATTTAAAAAAATATGTTAACATCTAATAAACCAAGTTATCAAAATCCAATCGGGGAAACCTGAGATAGGATTGCTTTCTTAAATTTAAAAGAAAGGTGGCAAGAAAATGCAAGGCGCTAATAGTAGTTACTGTTCGTGGGTGACTGACCCAAGTACTATTTCTGGGTGACTGCGATGAAGTGCAGGTCGGATACGCCAAGCAGATTTTCCCCAAACATTTTATATTAGAACTTAGTTTGTTTTTCAGACTTCAGAATACTCACTGAGAGCCTGTTAAAATGAATTTCCTGCTGTGGAGAAGCACTAAAGGAGAAATCTGATTCTTCAGCCTAACGAAGTTTGACCTTGGCCGCATTGGCTTAGGTGGTTGGTCTCACTCCTCCGGCAGCTGAAAGTGAGAATGTTTTTTACGTTGCACAGTTTTTCAGGGATTGTAGGAAAAGTCCAGTTAGATACAGCAAATGCTCTATGGCCCTAGAGGTCAGGACTCCCTCCAAAAGAGGACCCCAGCAAGGTCCAGTCCAGGTCCAGTTGCAGAAAAAAAAAAAAGGCCGCTTGCAACTTGTTGTGTCCCAGTAGCACAATAGAGTCAGGTTAGGGACGATAGTGGTTCTAATCCTCTTAGGTTGGTAAATAGAGCACATGTCCAAAGGAGAGGAGAACGTCTTAGAGGCAAGAAGTTCTGAGGCTTGGGTGTCAGAAACTAAGGAATAGGATGTCCATGTCTGGCTATGCGGCCCAAATACTGACTGAGGGGTGTTGGCTACTGTCTGGGGAAGTTTGTGGATTAGGTTAATGTTCTTATTAACAAATAAATCAGACAGATTCTCACATAAATCTAGCGATGGCAAGCGTACTCGCCTTTAATAGCTCGGTAGGAAATGCTTGTCTATACTCAAGCCACACAACAGCCACATCATCTAGGTAGCTGTGGGCAGATTCCATGGATTCCACCATATGGGAGGTGTGTAACTAGGAATAATATTGCACCAACTCATTCAGCACATACTCATTGTCCGTTAAGGTTTCCCCATTGTTCGCTATCTATGTGTGAAATACTAGTTCTCTCCGTTCCATCCCAAGCAACGGGGCCAACATCCTGCGAGGCCTTTCACCTTAGCCACTGTCTAGTTAGTACATATTTACCTAGGAAATTTTACCTCTCCGTCTGCCGGGTTGCTGTAGCATTGTAAAATCTGGTGTTGTTTCTTCAGGTACAACTGTTGGAGCAATTGTGTAACCATGTTCTCTAATGTTACAATCTCTGTTTTTAGGTGTGTGAGTTGACCTCTAATATCTTTCAGTATGCCCCCATGTTTGAATATTGTTACTCCTGCATATAGACCCTAAAGACCTCCGATAGTGTGGCGTAACTAGTAACATTAACCACATTTAAGTGAAAGCATTCCAATACAGCCACCCAAAACTCTACCCTAAACACGGAGTCTAACAAGGATCCCGCTGGGAGCCTCCAGGCCGGTTGGCGTAGTATAGAGCTGGGAAACGTAAGTGTAAGTTTGACTGAGGAGTGGTCAGATAATGTGCGGGGAAGGTGTTCTGCCTCAGCCATCCAGGATGTAATTTCCTGAGAGGTTAGCTAATAGTTTATTTGTGTTGACAAGTCATGTGGTGTGGACTAAAATGTAAATTCTTGTGCCCATATAGTTTAATATCTAGCAACCCACAGAAGTCCATAATTTGTCCCAGTGCCTTCACGGATTGCCTGTTATCTGAACGTTGTGTGACTGAGCAGTGTAGTGTGGGATCAATCACTAGGTTAAAGTGCCTTCTCCACACACTATAGAATCAACCTTTGAATTGCTCCATATGGTCATATACTTAGAAAAAAATTGTGGGGTGTCAACATTTGTGGCAAGATGAGCTTGTCTGCAAGATAAGTGGAGTGTTGGTTGTGATGGCTTTGTAAACAAACATTGGCAAAGCCAAGAGGTTTTGCCTTTGACAGGCGAGTGCCGACGTATAGGTTTTGCCAATGTAGTGCTGCTATTAAATGCAATGCAACTGAATCTACAACACTGGAAGGACGTTTTACCAGGCGTTGCCATGATTTAAATCGCACATCAGATATAAGCAGTTACTGTTTAACTCACTGAGACATCTTGCAAACATTCAGTCATTTTGTTAGTTCGGTGCTCCTTTTTCAGTCGAAACACCTGAACATCATCAGCCATTTTAGGAGCAACATTGCCATAGTGACACATGAAATTGATAGCTTGGGAATCATAGATTATGCCCTTTAGAATAAAAAATTACAAAGACATAAAAATTGGGAAAATGCAGTAAATGTACAAGTCCAAAGGCAGTTAATATATACATTACAAGTGGTCACTGGAGAGAGATCTGTTTAGTGTTTGCCATACACGTGCCAAATAAAAACACACATTAATAATATACAAAATAAAAAGGTGGGAACAAATGAAGATTATCTTTTACTTATTACAAGAAATCCGCTGCACTTCGCAGTTGTACAAACTCAGCTGGAGCAAGCCGTTCTAAAATAACGGCACCCTGTTAATCAGCAGCAATGTACGCATAATACAGGTCCCGACAGTAGTGCAACCTTATTTAGATGGCAACACTGAATTCCATAAAGTGAAATCACAAGACGAACTGAGAAATATGACGTTAATTGAACCAAATCAAAGACTGAAGAAAACAGGAAACTTCAGTGCCTCAAGAGACCAGCGAAACCTGCAATGGAGCGCAAAAACAAAGAGGGGCCCAGTTCAACAAGCAAGAACAACGACAAACCGATGATGGGGTACGAGCAAACAATAAAAGCAAGTGGAGGGGAATGGGGAGAGGCGTAGAAAATATAGTACTTGCATCCTAAATATAGTACTTGCAACCTAAGTTGGTGGTAAAAAATTTGGGGGTATGGATGGACGATACCCTTAGTTTTCAAGAACATACCAAAAGAGTTGCAGGTACCTGTTTTGGCCTCCTCCGGGGACTTAGGCCCTTGTTGAAATTCTTTGATTCATCCACTCGCCAAGTGATTGTTCAATCAGCCATTTTATCCAGATTGGACTATGCTAATTCGCTCCTTTTGGGAGCTAATCAGGCTGAGATACTGCGATTGCAGCGCGTTCAAAACGCCGCCGCCAGAGCCTTGGTGGGGCTCCCACGTAACTGTCCTTCCAGTGGGGCCATCAGGAGGTTACATTGGCTTCCAGTGGCCAAAAGGATCCAATTTAAGGCTCTCTGCCTTTCTTTTAAGGTCTTGAAGCTCGCCTCGCCCAGTCTCCTGACTAATTTGCTAACCTTGTATGTCCCCACTCGCCAGCTGCGTTCTCTGGGACAGCATTTGGTAACTGTCCCCCATGTGAAGCGCCTTCGGGTGGGAGGTCGGTCCTTCCGCTATTTAGCTGCTAAGTTGTGGAACTCCCTGCCCCCTCAGATTCGCAGCTTGGATCGCATGGTGGACTTCAGGAAAGCAATCAAAACGTTTCTCTTTCCTTCTGTCTAGTCCTTCTTGGTTCTGTCTGTTCCCTTTGCCTACTTGTTGTGTTCCTGGCCTTGTTCCTTCTGACGCTGGTAGCGCCGGGACGCCTCTTTGCTGGGGCAGCTGTGCGCTTTATAAACTCGGATAACATAACATAACATAACATAACATCCAAGCGGATGGGCAGTAACCAAGTGGAATTCATCTGTGCTTGGTCCGTGCTTGGTTAGGAATGGGAGTGACGTATCGGCAGCGCTGGACAATTAGGATGGAGCAAAGAAGAGCGAGACTGGACTCAAAAAATGGTAAGCAGAGGATGGGATCAAAGTTCTTTATTGGAAACAATACTCTCGCAAGCGACAGCGCATGCACTAGCGCATGCTAACGCAGGCTCGATCTAATTAGGACGCTGGTTTTAGAGATAGTGAGGGCTGACAAGGAGAGCAAATTGAGTTTAATCAAGATGGGGGTGATGTGACGATATTTCTTCAAGCCCTGAATCAGCTACGGTGTGGCATGGAGGATGCCCCTAAAGAGTACCAGTGTGGAGTCTGGGAGGCCATGGAGTAGGCATTACCACTATCCAGAAGCAAGAGTAGAAAGGCTTGAACAGCATTTCTGAATTTGCTTTCTGGAAGAAACTGACTTTGTTTAGAAGAGGGAGCTGGTACAGACCATGTTTGTTTTTTTGGCAATATGTGCCTTGAAGGAAAGGTTGGTGTTCAGTGTAAATCCAAGTGATTTGTCATTCAATGAGAGTTGGGGTTTGAAGCAGGCAATGTTCATGTCATTGAGCAAAGTTGAGACAGCACTGAGACTGCCCTCATCGCCGCCACCGACGACATCAGGACCCTGCTGGACAACGGTGAGACCGCAGCCCTCATCCTGCTGGACCTCTCCGCCGCCTTTGACACTGTCTGCCACCGCACTATACGCGCACGCCTCCACGACGCAGGGATCCGAGACAAGGCCCTGGAATGGACCACCTCCTTCCTCGACGGCAGAACCCAGAGAGTCCGCCTCCCACCTTTCCGATCCGAAGCCTCCGAGATCATCTGCGGCGTACCCCAGGGATCCTCCCTCAGCCCAACACTGTTCAACATCTACATGGCCCCGCTCGCACGCATCGCCAGACAGCACGACCTCAACATTATCTCCTACGCCGACGACACTCAACTGATCCTCTCCCTCACCAAGGACCCCCTCGCCGCCAAAGCCAATCTCCATGAAGGAATGAAGGCCGTCGCCGATTGGATGAAGATCAGCCGACTAAAGCTGAACACGGACAAGACGGAGGTCCTCATCCTCGGCTCCAACCCCTCAGCCTGGGACGACTCCTGGTGGCCAACGACGCTGGGAGCAGCCCCGACACCCACCGACCACGCACGCAACCTGGGAGTCTTCCTCGACTCAACGCCCTCCATGGCCAAGCAAGTCAACGCAGTCTCCTCCTCCTGCTTCAACACCCTCCGCATGCTTCGCAAGATCTACAGGTGGATCCCGACAGACACAAGAAGAACAGTCACCCAGGCCCTCGTCAGTAGCAGACTTGACTATGGGAACGCCCTCTACGCGGGAGCCCCGGCCAAGCTCATCAAGCGACTGCAACGCATACAAAACGCCTCCGCACGCCTGATCCTCGACGTACCACGCCACAGCCACATCACCCCCACCTGAGGAACCTGCACTGGCTCCCCGTCGACAGGAGGATCACCTTCAAACTCCTCATCCACGCACACAAGGCACTCCACAAAATTGGCCCAGCCTACCTCAACAGACGACTCTTCTTCTACGTTCCCAACCGCCAGCTCCGCTCCGCCGACCTCTCCCTCGCCACCGTCCCTCGCATTCAAAGAACAACCACCGGCAGCAGATCCTTCTCACACCTCGCCGCCAAGACCTGGAACACCCTTCCACTAAGCCTACGACAAACCCAAGACTTGCTGACCTTCAGGAGGCTACTCAAGACCTGGCTGTTCGACCAGTAGCAGCAACCCCCCCCTTCCCTCTCCCCAGCGCCTTGAGACCCTCGCGGGTAAGTAGTGCGCTCTACAAATTCTGTGATTGATTGAAAGTTAGTACTGTATCTTGTTGTTGTTTTTGGCAAATAACAGGAATCCTGTCTAAGTTGGGTTGAGCTTCAAGTAGGTTCTGGACATCCAGGTATGGATGATGCTCAAGCAGTCTTTGAGGTGTTGGATGTCTGAAGCAGAGGAGAGTTTCACATAGAGTTGCGCATCATCAGCATATTGGTAAATATTGTTTCTGTCATTTGTTAGTAGAGCACCGAGCGGCTCTCTCTATAGGTTGAAGATGACAAGAGACAGTATGGAGCCCAGTGGGACTCCACATGTGATAGGAATATTTTGTGACCTGGAGGTGCCCAAGTGAACAAACCGGTACTGGTTGGAAAGGTAGAAGGAGAACCAATGATGCTGATGAATCCCATTCACGTCTCGGGGGTGCTCATGAGGATGGGATGGTCGACTATCAGCTGAGAGGACCAGCAATGTCAGGAGGCAGGGGTCATCTTCATCTGTGGTTGCTTCATCTCCCTCTCTTGCATGGCTTAGTGAGGACCAGCGTGAGAGCCGGGTCCTGATGAGGACCAGCGTGAGAGCCGGGCCGGGTGAGGACCAGCGTGAGAGCCGGGGCCGGGTGAGGACCAGCGTGAGAGCCGGGGCCGGGTGAGGACCAGCGTGAGAGCCGGGCCGGGTCCTCGCCGGATGAGGACAAGCGTTAGAGCCGGGGCCGGGTGAGGACCAGCGTGAGAGCCAGGGCCCGGTGAGGACCAGCGTGAGAGCCAGGGCCCGGTGAGGACCATCGTGTGAGTCGGGCCGGGTGAAGACCAACGTGTGAGCCGGGGCCGGGTGAGGACCAGCGTTTGAGCCGGGGCCGGGTGAGGACCAGCGTGTGAGCCGGGGCCGGGTGAGGACCAGCGTGTGAGCCGGGGCCGGGTGAGGACCAGCGTGTGAGCCGGGGCCGGGTGAGGACCAGCGTGTGAGCCGGGGCCGGGTGAGGACCAGCGTGTGAGCCGGGGCCGGGTGAGGACCAGCGTGTGAGCCGGGGCCGGGTGAGGACCAGCGTGTGAGCCGGGGCCGGGTGAGGACCATCACTGTTTGTTACGAAAATGCTATTTTTCAAAGAATGAGGGGGAAATCCATCCAAGGTTCCAGCACGAAGCATTTGTCTGGCAGATAACAGTGCGGGACTAGAAGATATTGGGATTAGTGCACACTGTAGTGTTATTTTAGGTGTTTCTAATTGTACTCTTCGTTCTCTATTAACTGGAAAAGATGATATAAAAACTTTACTGAAACAGAGGTTACAACAAAATGAACTGCCTCCGTTCATAGGCTATGCCTTCCTATCAGTCTGTGCCTCAATCAGGTCTTGAAGCACTTTTGCCTCAGAGATGGCACACTGCACAGGCTGCATGAATGATAGCTACACCTAGAGGTGGGCGAGCCAACAACTTAACAGGACGACCCGAACCAGAGCAGAGTCAAGGACCTGGCTTGGCTCTTAGAATCTGTGCACACGCCGAGCCCTGAAATTGTTTGCCATCTAAATCATACAAGAAACATTCCATAAAATATGATAAGCTCTCTTCATAATTCAAAAAAGTGTCTTTTTTAACTTGTGGAAGCTTTCACATGAATATGGCACATTATAGCACTGCACTGAGAGGTACTTACTAAAAGTGATAGTTTTTAAAGATGAACTTAGAACCACTACCTCCCCTCCCCCACTCTGGTGACAGTGCCATTAGTGAAATAAGAGGCAAGACAATTGCCATGTGGCCCAGATTGTCATATAAAGCAACATTAAAGTCAGGGCACTGGAATTATGTGACTGTGCATCCAAAGCGTTTTTTGCATAAATATGGATTTGCCGCATTTACCACCTAATCCATCACGTGCTGCATAAGAGCATGCCATGTGTTGCAAAGCAGTGGAAGGCCCTGTGCAAAGGTAGCCATTATATGTTAAGAGTGTCTGGTCTGGAGAAATACAAACTCAGGATTTAAAGCATAACCTAGAGGTTGGGGTTGTTTTACTAAAAGTATTTACTATTATCCTAAGGAACCCTATTTAGGAACATTAGAATAATGAAAGATTGGGGAAAAACAACTGCAAGTAACAAAAGAGACTCTATGACAACATCAGTAACCCACTGAGCGATCTAAATAAAACTACAATGGGGATTTGGGGGGCAGCTGACCACAGGGAAGTCTGCCCCCCCCGGGTTATTTGGGGAAGTGGAGCAGTCGGGTTTGGGCTATGTTTGGCCTACATAAAACCGGGCATTTTGTAGGGCCGGCCACCATTTTATAATAACATGGTGGCTGGCACTTAGTTAGCAAAAAAAAAATCTGTAGTGGGTATTAGAGTAGGCTGAGGTATATTTTTCTTACCGGTATGGTGCTGTCTCACGAAGGAATGGTGGTGCAGGCTATGGCACTGCTGAAGGCCGCGGGCCGGATAGACCTGCTGGCTGAGGGTGCATCAGTGCGCGCAGGCTGTCCAGTGCGGAAAGCGCCTGAAGGGGTGGCGGCGGTGTTCGCATGTTCGCCGCCGCGCCAGGCCCTCGATCGCAGCAGCAGTCAGGTAGACAAGCGGGCCGCAGGAGGTGTGGGCCGTCCAGAAGCGGAGGCTGAGGTCAGGGAGCAGGAGGGTGCAATGCGCGTTAATGTGGGGAAACCACGCGAGGCCTATTGAAGGGAGGCGGGGCCGCCACCCATGTGCGTGCGGTCCCAAAGAGAAGGAGGGGGAGGAGTGAGGAGCCTTCTGTAGTGTGGAAGAAGCAGCCGGCAGCGCACGGTCTGCAGGAGACCCCAGGGGAGAGGGGGAGGCTGTAGTTCTGTCTGCGGGTGTTTCCAGGGGAGGGAGGAAGGTCGTGACAAGGGTTGAGGCTACAGGGGCTGGGGAGAGGGAGGGACAGGTAGACTTCAGGGAAGTGTATCATGAATGGCTGAGGGAGAGTGGGTAGCTCCAGGGCCAGGACAGTGGGAGGGGTGGTGGGGGGGGAGGGGGGATTGAGCGGGGGCTCCCAGCACCATGTTGAATACTATAGACTGAGACAGGGGTTCATAGATAGAGAGAGCCCCGGCAGGGGTCCAGGCATTTTGACGGGGGAGGGGGCAGGGGAAAGAGGAGGGTAGGTCCCAGGACATTAGAGGGGGGGGTGGTAGCAGCATGAAGGGTGATGCATGTGGGTCAGGGAGGGCCCCACAAGAGGGAGCGCAGTTCACTCTAGAGGCAGCAGACGTAAGATGGAGTGAGGATGAAGGGGATGACCCAGGGTGGGCTATTGAGGAGTCTTTTGAGCCCCGCACCCATTGGGCGGACAGTGGGTTGGGGGCTAGGCCCCGGCCGAAGGTTTATGGCAGGGTAGGTCACGGGGGGGGTCGGGGCTGGGTGGTGTGGCTGCCGTCGCAGGGTCAGCCAGGGATGGGGTGGACCCCGTTTGGGGGCAGAGCCTGGAGGATAGTTATGGGAGTGTGCCAGCACACCAGGACTTCCTTGTCGCTCGCAGGTGAACTCAGGAGCGGGCGGTGCAGACTCGGGCAAGCTTGGTACGGATCAGGGGCCCCGAGGGGAAGTAAAGGCTCGGCCCCGTGCGGCTAGCTGGAGGACGTCGTTGGACCAGAGGAATGCAGTACCGGGAAGGTCTACCGAGATTTCAGCGGTGCACCACGCAGGAGCAGGGAGCGCTCCATTGGAGGCGTATAAACTCAAAAGGTGTAGGTCTTGTTCTGCAGACAGGCTGGGAGGGCAGTACTCGGCCCCTCAGCGGCGATGGTCCGAGGCACCGGACAATAGCGTGTTGGATTTTGACGAGGAGAGTCTTGAGGAGGGCAAATTTCGTGATGAGGATGAAGTGCACAATATAGAAGGGGGGATAGGCCACAACACGTGGGGCGGGGGGTGCTTCTAATCGCTCTTGTGCTAGTGTTTTGCAGGCTACAGGTTCCAGGCACACTCAAGACTGAAGTGGTGGAACAGAGAGGAGACCGTAGCTGGCGAGGTGGGGGGCCCTCCACGGGCACAGACTTTGGCGCCAGGTAAGACACCCCATGCGGCGTTTTACTCAGTGATGGTTTCATGGGGGTGGAAGCTAAGGTGCAGCAGGGTGGTGGCGAGGCCCGCTTGAGCACGGGTCGTTACGTGACAGATGCAAGTGTAGACACACAAAACCAAGCATGGGACAAAGGGGTTGTGGGAGCAGGGGCGCATTGTCCAGCGCCTTCTGAAAAGGCGGAGGTAGCAGATACAGGTAAAGTTACATCCGGACCTCTCGAGAAGACATGGGCAAGAGGAAAAGACAAAAGGGGGGAGAAGACAGATAAACTGGAAAGCAAGGAGGTGAAATTTTAAAAACTCCCATACATGGGAACCTCCAATCTCTTGGGTGCACATCTTATGGCGTCCACTAAGGAAAAAATATGGAAGGGCGAATACGTAGAAATGATGACGCTGCTGCACAGAGTTACAGTCCAAGGAAGAGTCCAAAGAAGAGGAGGTGAAATTATCCAAACGGCCCAGGGTTCCGGTCACTATAGAGAACTGGACGGCTGCTTTTCTTATATATGCTAGTGTGTACTGCGAAAAGTACCCGGAGAGGTCTGTCGCAATGTTTGAATACATGGATGTGATTAGGAAGGCACACCTCAATTACGGAGGGTACGCCTGGGTACAATACGATGAGGAGTTCAGGGGCCCGTATGGCATGTGACACAGTGGCACAATGGGGAAAGTTAGACATGGATCTATGGCAACACACAATGGGCCCGGCCAAATTCGGCAAAACCATTTTCACCGCAAGCAGCTTACTGATAGTTTATCGGTCCTTTCAGGGGCGCCCCACCCGGGGTGTGGTGGGGGGAGCAGGGAGAGGTCAGGCCAATGCTTTTGGCACATGCTGGGTCTTCAATAAAGGAACTTGCACCAGGGAATACTGCAAATTCTGACACGAGTGCTCCAAGTGTTCGGGCAAACATGCTCTGGTCAATTGTTTCGGAGAGGGGAAAAGGACAGGTTTCCACCTGGCAGGGGCCACAGCAGGGCTACAGCGGGGGACAACATTGTCAGGCAGAGGGCTTCAGGACAGGGAAAGGGGGGCAAGGACCTGCGGGAAAAGGCTTGTACGCACATTAAACTTGACAGGTTAGAGTTTTGGCTCTCGACGTACGACAGACGGGGGGATGCTCGGGTCTTGCTACAGGGGTTCACTTGTGGTTTCAGACTGGGGTACCAGGGTCCACGTGTGCGTCGGTGGGCAGACAACCTGAAGTCGGTGCACTAGCATAGGCAGGTGGTGAGAGACAATCTCGAGAAAGATCTAAAAGGGTAGGATGGCAGGCCCTTTTGACGATTGGCCAATGGAAGCCCTGATAGTGGACCTCATTAGTGTGGTTCCAAAAAAGGAACCAGGGCAGTTTCGGTTAATTCAGCATCTATCATAGCCGGAGGGCCAGTCAGTTAATGACTTTATTCCTGAGGAACAGGTGTCAGTCACGTACTCTTTGGTGACGTGGCCTTAGCTCTGGTTGAGAAAGTGGGACGGGAGTGCTGATGGCGAAGAGCGACATTAAGTCAGCCTTCCGTTTGTTGCCGGTACACCCCGCCGACTTTCAATTGCTGGGCATACAATTTGAAGGAAAATGGTATGTGGAGAAGGCACTACCTATGAGCTGCTCTATATCATGCGCCTTGTTTGAATGCTTCAGCATGTTCTTGCAATGGCTGTTTACCAAAACTACTGGCAGCGTCAATGTGACTCATTACTTGGATGACAACTTCTCTGTTGGGAGTCCCGCGAGCGCGTCCTGTCAGGAAGCACTGACAAGGTTCCAGGAGCTGATGGGGGACCTGGGTGTGCCCTTGGCCCCCGAGAAAATTATGGGGCCCGCAGCAGTGATCTCATTCCTGGGGACTGAAATTGAGGCCAGGCTGCCTGAGGATAAGAAACAGGCCATGGAGCAACTGCTGGGTGCGATGCTGGGGAAAAGAAAAGTGACAGTCAAGGAGGTGCAGGTTTTGTTAGGTCACTTGAACTTTGCATGCAGGGTGGTCAGAGCATGGAGGACCTTTTGTAGAAGGCTAGGCCTGGCCCTATCAGGGCTGCCACTGCCACATCACCATGTCCGCCTGGCGGCAGGAGTGAAGGAAGATTTGAGGATGTGGGGATTCTTTCTGAATTTGTTTAATGGGATTCCTTTAGCGGCGTTGGCAGACTTTGAATGGGACGCGCAAATCTTCTCGGACGCGTCGGGTGGTGACGGTTTTGGCCTTTATTGGCAGGGACATTGGTGCGCAGAAGAATGGCCATAGGCCTGGAAACAAGGCAGATGCAGTATCGCTGGAGCTATTTCCATTGCTGGTGGCACTGGCGCTCTGGGGCGACCAGTTTCAGTATAAGAAAGTGCTGTTTCGGGTGGATAATATGTCAGTGGTACAGGTCAGTAACAGGCAGTCCGCGAGGGGCACACAGGTGTTGAAGTTGTTGAGGGCGTTTGTGTTGCGATGCTTGCGGCTGGATGTGATATTTAGAGCTAGGCACGTGCCAGGTGTGGGCAATGACATTGCGGATGCTTTGTCTCGCTCACAGTGGAGGAGGCTCCATGGACTGGCCACGGACGCGGGCAGTATCAAGAACAGAATGCTGCAGCAATTATGGTCGGTCGGAGAAACAGGATGCTTCAATTGGTAGCAGAGTCTCTAGCTGAGTCTACAAGGACAGAATATTAACAAGCGTGGACTGAATTCTTGGCAGGGGCGGGGGTGCGGCACAGGTCTGAGGAGTGGGCCAGGGTAGAAGATGTGGTACAATTCATACTGGGTTCGACGGAGAAAGGTCAGTCTAGGGCGACTATTTCGGGTAAATTGGCAGCCATCGCGTTTATGAGCAAGCTGTATTGGGGGTACGCTCCATCGCCAGGGGAGCTGGGAAGGAAGATCCTTGAGGGTTGGTCGAGGGAGCAGGTTAGGTCGGGGAGTAAGATGAAACCGCAGACGCTGGATATTCTGGGCAAAGTCCTGGTGGAGCTTCCGGGCAGGCAATCCTGTTTTCCATGCTAATGTTGTGGATGTTCTTCGGCGCATTTTGGGTCTCTGAGCTTCTGGGGGGGAGGGGGAGAGTCAGGGGTTACTTTGGGTGAAGGTTGCTGAATCTGGAGCGGGGTTACAGGTGTAGTTGTACAAATCTAAGACGGCCCAGAGGGGTCAAGGGAAGAGCGTTCTTTTGCCGGCTTACCCAGGAGCTGTCTTCTGTCCCGTGCGATGGGGTAAGACCTTGAAGCAGTGTGCCACCCCGGGGGCCGGGTTGGTGTTTCTGCACCAGGATGGCAAACCAGTGCCCGCCTTTCAGCTGTTGGCAATTTTGCGCAAAGCGTTAGAGCAGGTGGGGCTGGACGCATGAGGTTTTGGCACACTTACCGTTCCAATCAGGTGAGGCGGGCAGACAAGGGTGGAGCAGTGACAGAATCATGGGTTTGGGGCGCTGGTCATCCAACTGTTTCCGGCGTTATGTGCGCGCAGCGTATGAGTGTTGACTTGTGTCGTGCGGGTTGTCATGTTGTGTTTTTGTTTTTCAGGTTCTGTTCCAGGGCCGCTGGAGATGGCCTGAATATATGGATTGTAGGACATTCTTTCATAAAATGGGCAGAGCGTCATGCCAAGTCCGGTATTCCTGGGTCAAATCTGGGGTTTGAGGAGGGCTGGTATTCAATCTCCTGGAATGGAAAAGGGGGAATGCGATGGTGCGAGTTGTTACCTTGCTTCAACAGGTTATTAGTGGGAGGGAAGTGTCCTGATATACTGCTTATTCATGTGAGAAAAGGGCTGGCTTTGGTGAAAGACATGAAGGAGGATTTGAAGGAAGTAGGCAGGCGTTGGGCAGGGTGTTGTGTCCTTTGAACGGAGTTCATCCCGCGGAGGATCTAGAGAGGGGCACATCGCCCAGCAGCTATAGATAGGGTGAGAAAGAAGATAAATAAGGAAATGTGTGCATTCTGCAGGGAAGTAGGCACCGGCAGGATGGTGCATTCAGATTTGCGCTTTGAGGATAAAGAGTTTTTCAGGGATGATGGTGTCCACTTGTCCTTTATGGGCATGGAGCTGTACTTAGTTCAGATGAAGTTGGAGTTGGCCAGGATTTTGGGCATATGCTAGACGCGCGTCTGGGAGGTGGGGGGGGGCAGAAAATAGCCCCTCCCCCCTGTTTTCTGGATGGCGGTTGGCTGAGAAGTTGCCATCGTTTAACGAAGTTTATTCTTGTTGACAGCGCCAACTCAGGCTCAAAGGGAACGGCTAGATTAGTTCACGCCTGGAGGTCACAGGAAGTTCAAGGTTATGTAGGAAGTCTACTTGGGTAGAGGTTAATAGTTGTAGTAAAGGGCGGGGGGAGTTGAAAGGGCACAGTTACAGTTAAACAGATCTGGAGTGGGTACAATGTTACTAAATTAAGTTCTTGTGGGGGGAGAATTTAAGGGGGGTAGATTAATATAGGTGAGTTAACTGTGTAGTGAGGTTTTAGTTTTGTGAGGCAAAGGCCTAGGTTGTGTTGTGATGTGAACCTGTTTCAATAAAGCAGCCCTTTTCACTCAACTCTGGTGTCAGTGGTCCATTCTGCTCCCCTCTTCCCCAATGGGGATTTGGGGGGCAGCTGACCACAGGGAAGTCTGCTCCCCGGGTTATTTGGGGAAGTGGAGCAGTTGGGCGACTGCTCCGGGGTTTGGCTACATATGTAGCCCAAGGGTATAAAACCAGGCATTTTGCAGTGCCAGCCACCATTTTATGGTAACACGGTGGCTGGCACTTAGCAAAAATAAATGAACCCGCCCGCTTATCCCATTTTTCTGTCTGCGGGTAAGGTTTGTTTAGGGCGAGCTTCATTTAAACAGGTGCACAGGGGATTATCGGAGTGTGTTTAGGGTTGTCGCTGGGAGCTGGTGCATAGGGCGGTTGGCTGAGAAGTTGCCATCGTTTAACGAAGCTTATTCTTGTTGACAGCGCCAACTCAGGCTCAAAGGGAACGGCTAGATTAGTTCACGCCTGGAGGTCACAGAAAGTTCAAGGTTATGTAGGAAGTCTACTTGAGTGGGGGTTAATAGTTGTATTAAAGGGTGGGGAGAGTTTAAAGGGCACAGTTCCATTTAAGCAGATCTGGAGCGGGTACAATGTTACTATATTAAGTTCTTGTGGGGGGAGGGAGAATTTAAGGGGAGGGTGTAGATTAATATAGGTGAGTTAACTGTATAGTGAGGTTTTAGTTTTGTGAGGCAGAGGCCTAGGTGGTGTTGTGCAGCTGTTTCAATAAAGCAGCCTTTTTCACTCAACTCTGGTGTCAGTGGTCTATGCTGCTCCCCTCTTCCCCAATTATTTGCTCTGCCTGTTAAACCTTGTGCTTTGCAGGAGGAGCATTATCCCACTGCAATACTCGGAGTCAAACTGGGACTAGACAAAACTCAAGATACATCAATTTAAAGAATCACCAGTTAAACTGACATTTGTATTATCCCCTAAAAAAATGCAGGCACACAAGAAACGGCAGTCTACACAAGATATTTAAAAATGCAACCCACCCCTGCCCCCACTCCCACTATCCCTCCCCCAGCCCCCCCCTCCGGACCCCCCTCCCTTCCCATTGGTTGGCTCGAGCCCCTGGATCTAAGCGGAATGCCCCGCCGTAGGCCGGGGCAGGAGGAGGGCCCCCCACATGCTGAGAAAGGCCCATTGTCATTCTGTATGCGGCAATCAGTCGGCAGACAGACTGACAATGGACAGGTTGATGTCACTGCGAGGTCGGGAGGGGCTGCTCTTGTGCTGAGGAGAGGAGTGCGCGCCCCAACAGAGAGCTCTGCAGACCGCCAAGGCTTCTCGCAGGGAGGGGCGGCGCAGCTACTGCAACCCCCAAAATTGCAGACAAAAGGCGTCTGTAAACGGGATCATCACGAACAACGGGTGTGACGTCAAAATAACGGACAGTCTATGGAGTTTACGAAGGGCCCTGGTCACCCAAGCACTCGCCTCCTCTACAACGCCCTGGACAGGATGGGCCTCAACTCCTCTGCACCGCCCTGGACAGGCTTCTCCCGGGTGCTGCAGCGACTTCTCACAGGAGCTCTCGGTAAAGGATTCTCATTAACGACAGACGAGCTGCGCCTCCGTGCTCACAGGCCCAGAAAAGAGACACTGCTCCCCTGGACCTTCCCAGAGGCGCCGGTGTTCTATCGATAACCGCACCCAGTCTGGCTGTGTACCCCCCTACGCGTTTCCCTCACTTTGCGCATGCGTGTTTCGGTGGATGTTGGGTGCGCAGGCGCATTATCCGCACCCCGTCTGGCTGTGTACCCCCTACGGGTTTCCCTCGCTTTGCGCATGCGTGTTTAGGTGGAAAAGCAAGTCCATCATGCTTACAGCCAGCGCTACCAATCACAGCTCTGCAAACCACTGGCATCATGTGCAACCAATCACACCTCTGCAAAGCTACGATACCCTCCCAACCTTCTAGAAATTTTCCTAATCAGCAGTCACACCCCTGCGGATAGTGTTAATATCGGTACCAGGTATTGCTCACAGCATTGTTAAACGAGTTCACCACTTTTTATCCTGTTGTTTCAAGGTGAGTTGTAATGAGATTGTACTGTATTGTTGGTGCAAGGTTTATCGTGAGGCCTCTTTAGCAGGGCCCTCGTGGCTCCGAGCACCCCCCATACACTTTGGCCACGAGGCCGCTCCCTCTTCTATTCCCTCTCCTTCTGTCTTTTTGCTCCTCATTTAACGAAAACCGTGACTTCAATAAACGGTTCTGACCCTGTCTTTCCTCTTTTCAGTTATTTGTTCCCCTTTGAAATGGAACCAAAATTCAAAAACCTCAATTTCTATTACACTTTGGCCACGAGGCCGCGCAGTTCAAGAGGCCTGTTTTCACCACCTACTTCTAACTACTCCTGTCTTCTGTCTGCACTTTCAAAGCAACCTTCTTTGCGTTTTGTTTAAAGTAAGTGGGGACAGCGTGGGACCTGCCACGAGGTTGTCCTTCTCCCAGCGCCCCTCGTGGGGCTTCTTAGCAGGGAGGCCTGGCTCTGCTGTGCCCTCGTGTCTCCCAGCACCCCCATACACATTGCCCACGAGGCCGCGCTGCTGAAGAGGCCTTTTTTGTACCACCGCACCGGTTGGCCTCTTTAGCAGGGCCCTCGTGGATCTGAGCACCCCCCAACCGTGACGAGATGCCGTCCGACCAGCACGCGGTCAGCAGTAAAGGTTTCACAGAGAAGTGGTATCTTGTTGAGCAGAAAAACTAGCAGATTTTGAGGTGTATGTCTAATAAGCATGCTTTTGCATCACTGCCTCTTTCTGCACGGTTTGTGTCACATAATATGTCTGAAAAGGTGTACATCTCAAATATCAAAGATGCACAGGGGGAACTGATTTATTGTCCACCCAGTCGCGACCAAGTGGTTGCGAATGCACATCGGCAACGATAGACCATTAATGGGGAAGGCTAACCTCCTTAGTTTCTGCATTCCACACATTAACTTTTGCATTGATCCATGCATTTCAGAATGCTATAATGGTAAAGAAATGTGAGATGGCATAGCGTTGTTAAACGAGTTCACCACTTTTTTCCCTGTTGTTTCAAGGTTAGTTCTAATGAGATTGACTGTATTGTTGGTGGAAGGTTTATCGTGAGGCCTCTTTAGCAGGGCCCTCGTGGCTCCGAGCACCCCCCATACAATTTGGCCACGAGGCCGCGCCCTCTTCTATTCCCTCTCCTTCTGTCTTTTTGCTCCTCATTTAACGAAAACCGTGACTTCAATAAACGGTTCTGACCCTGTCTTTCCTCTTTTCAGTTATTTGTTCCCCTTTGAAATGGATCCAAAATTCAAAAACATCAATTTCTATTACACTTTGGCCACGAGGCCGCGCAGTTCAAGAGGCCTGTTTTCACCACTGCACCACCTACTTCTAACTACTCCTGTCTTCTGTCTGCACGTTCAAAGCAACCTTCTTTGCGTTTTGTTTAGAGTAAGTGGGGACAGCGTGGGACCTGCCACGAGGTTGTCCTTCTCCCAGCGCCCCTCGTGGGGCTTCTTAGCAGGGCGGCCTGGCTCTGCTGTGCCCTCGTGTCTCCCAGCACCCCCATACACATTGCCCACGAGGCCGCGCTGTTGAAGAGGCCTTTTTTGTACCACCGCACCGGTTGGCCTCTTTAGCAGTGCCCTCGTGGCTCTGAGCACCCCCCAACCGTGACGAGATGCCGTCCGACAAGTACGCGGTCAGCAGTAAAGGTTTCACAGAGAAGTGGTATCTTGTTGAGCAGAAAAACTAGCAGATTTTGAGGTGTATGTCTAATAAGCATGCTTTTGCATCACTGCCTCTTTCTGCACGGTTTGTGTCACATAATATGTCTGAAAAGGTGTACATCTCAAATATCGAAGATGCAAAGGGGGAACTGATTTATTGTCCACCCAGTCGAGACCAAGTGGTTGCGAATGCACATCGGCAACGATAGACCATTAATGGGGAAGGCTAACCTCCTTAGTTTCTGCATTCCACACATTAACTTTTGCATTGATCCATGCATTTCAGAATGCTATAATGGTAAAGAAATGTGAGATGGCATAGCGTTGTTAAACAAGTTCACCACTTTTTTCCCTGTTGTTTCAAGGTTAGTTCTAATGAGATTGTACTGTATTGTTGGTGGAAGGTTTATCGTGAGGCCTCTTTAGCAGGGCCCTCGTGGCTCCGAGTACCCCCCATACACTTTGGCCACGAGGCCGCGCCCTCTTCTATTCCCCCTCCTTCTGTCTTTTTGCTCCTCATTTAACGAAAACCGTGACTTCAATAAACGGTTCTGACCCTGTCTTTCCTCTTTTCAGTTATTTGTTCCCCTTTGAAATGGATCCAAAATTCAAAAACCTCAATTTCTATTACACTTTGGCCACGAGGCCGGGCAGTTCAAGAGGCCTGTTTTCACCACCGCACCACCTACTTCTAACTACTCCTGTCTTCTGTCTGCACTTTCAAAGCAACCTTCTTGGCGTTTTGTTTAAAGTGGGGACAGCGTGGGACCTGCCACGAGGTTGTCCTTCTCCCAGCGTCCCTCGTGGGGCTGCTTAGCAGGGCGGCCTGGCTCTGCTGTGCCCTCGTGTCTCCCAGCACCCCCATACACATTGCCCACGAGGCCGCGCTGCTGAAGAGGCCTTTTTTGTACCACCGCACCGGTTGGCCTCTTTAGCAGGGCCCTCGTGGCTCTGAGCACCCCCCAACCGTGACGAGATGCCGTCCGACAAGCACGCGGTCAGCAGTAAAGGTTTCACAGAGAAGTGGTATCTTGTTGAGCAGAAAAACTAGCAGATTTTGAGGTGTATGTCTAGTAAGCATGCTTTTGCATCACTGCCTCTTTCTGCACGGTTTGTGTCACATAATATGTCTGAAAAGGTGTACATCTCAAATATCGAAGATGCACAGGGGGAACTGATTTATTGTCCACCCAGTCGAGACCAAGTGGTTGCGAATGCACATCGGCAACGATAGACCATTAATGGGGAAGGCTAACCTCCTTAGTTTCTGCATTCCACACATTAACTTTTGCATTGATCCATGCATTTCAGAATGCTAAAATGGTAAAGAAATGTGAGATGGCATAGTGTTGTTAAACGAGTTCACCACTTTTTTCGCTGTTGTTTCAAGGTTAGTTCTAATGAGATTGTACCGTATTGTTGGTGGAAGGTTTATCGTGAGGCCTCTTTAGCAGGGCCCTCGTGGCTCCGAGCACCCCCATACACTTTGGCCACGAGGCCGCGCCCTCTTCTATTCCCTCTCCTTCTGTCTTTTTGCTCCTCATTTAACGAAAACCGTGACTTCAATAAACGGTTCTGACCCTGTCTTTCCTCTTTTCAGTTATTTGTTCCCCTTTGAAATGGATCCAAAATTCAAAAACCTCAATTTCTATTACACTTTGGCCACGAGGCCGCGCAGTTCAAGAGGCCTGTTTTCACCACTGCACCACCTACTTCTAACTACTCCTGTCTTCTGTCTGCACTTTCAAAGCAACCTTCTTTGCGTTTTGTTTAGAGTAAGTGGGGACAGTGTGGGACCTGCCATGAGGTTGTCCTTCTCCCAGCGCCCCTCGTGGGGCTTCTTAGCAGGGTGGCCTGGCTCTGCTGTGCCCTCGTGTCTCCCAGCACCCCCATACACATTGCCCACGAGGCCGTGCTGCTGAAGAGGCCTTTTTTGTACCACCGCACCGGTTGGCCTCTTTAGCAGGGCCCTCGTGGCTCTGAGCACCCCCCAACCGTGACGAGATGCCGTCCGACAAGCACGCGGTCAGCAGTAAAGGTTTCACAGAGAAGTGGTATCTTGTTGAGCAGAAAAACTAGCAGATTTTGAGGTGTATATCTAATAAGCATACTTTTGCATCACTGCCTCTTTCTGCACGGTTTGTGTCACATAATATGTCTGAAAAGGTGTACATCTCAAATATCGAAGATGCACAGGGGGAACTGATTTATTGTCCACCCAGTCGAGACCAAGTGGTTGCGAATGAACATCAGCAACGATAGACCATTAATGGGGAAGGCTAACCTCCTTAGTTTCTGCATTCCACACATTAACTTTTGCATTGGTCCATCCATGCATTTCAGAATGCTATAATAATTATAGACAACTATATTCTTACCTCAAAATGTCACAAAACGGACGGAGTCTTTTGGTGGCAGTGCCAATGCCCTTCATTATTATCTATCAGCTACTTTTGATACTCTGGGCCACTCCATCCCCAAGGTGTAGTTTTCTTGAAATCAGCATTTGCAGCATAGCCCTTACATGGATAAAACTCTCTGAATCCAACCTTCTGAGCATTTACAGTGTTTGCCAGGGGTCAGCCCTTTAATTCTACTTTTTTTTTACATTGAGTCAGGCTAGTCTGCTCTCACAACCCCCGCAGTTGCATGTATGGCAGGATGGCATTCTGAGATCAATTTCAACTTTTAACAAGGGAGGTTCTGGGGCAGATGTGTAGTCACTAGCTTAAGTTAAACCCCAGTAAAACGGAGGTGTTCTTGGTAGGATGCAGTGCTGACCTCTGATGAGATCTCTACAAGCAGTACTTTCCTCCAGCACTTACATCTCTACTTCCTAAGGAAATTCATACTTTATCTTACAGCAATAACCAATCGAAACATACCTGCCGTGTGCATTTTCTGTCTTGATTATGGGAAAACTTTGTACCTGAAAATGTAAAAATGTCTATTACATTGTCTCACTAGCGACCTAAATAGAGCAGCCACTAGTAGTTCAACCTTGCAAAACCTCTCACATTTTGATTACACAAGCTTCAGATGCTGGCCAGACAAACCTTTATATTCATTCCACTGAATGGTCTACAAAGACATTTGTGGCCATTTTCCTAACTTTATTCATAGCACCAGTATCAACCATTACGAGCCCTTAAGACCTTCACGGCACTGTTGTGTTCAGGTCCCCAGTTTGACCAAACAGAAATTGGTGGGGAGGCGCTTCTCGGTTCAGGATCAGACATTATAGAGATATTTTCTTATAAATCTTCGTTCAATGACTAAGCTCTTGACGTTTTGAGAGCTCTGAAAATATGGCTGCTCTTCACCTCATTCACCTATACTACTAGGACTTGATAGACGTATTCCATCTAACGCCATGAAACGTAAACTGTTGTATGAATGCCTTATAAAAGACGATTAACCAAACAGTTTATGGCAGAACATTAAAGCTCTGAAGTGCCGCTATGTGCCTTACTGTCACCGTGCTGATCATGTTTGGGAAGCAGCCAAAAGTCTCCCAAGTAGAAGGGTAGAAAATCAAGAGACTTTATCTGAGCCAAAATAAGTCCACATATTTCCACTGAGAGGAGCAGGAGCCTATCTGAACCGGATCAGTAAGTCTGTTATGGAGTTTGGGTCTCCTGCAATTCCATACAAGGTGTAACCAGCAACAGGACAGGATAAACATGTGAGTGCCCTGGAAGGGCACAAAACACCTCAGTATTCTTTTATTTGCTTTCCTTCCTCTTTGCATCCCCTTCAGGTAAGTGTGCGAGCGAGTTAAGCAATAGCTGCTGAGGAGAAGGGAGATCTGAGAGAGCGTGGCACCTGTAAGCAATGGGTCTAGTTCTCAGCAGGTCCAACTCTGCCCTATCATACTTTTGAGGTCATTAAAAGTGAGTCCTTGTTCAGCTGCATAGATTACGCTGGATGCGTAAATTTGTCTTTATGCTGATTCCAATGTTTTTTTACACTCATCTTGAGGTGTGTTTATGTTCAGTTATTTATGGCTTTCTAAAAAATTGACTAACCTTACAGAATTGTCTGTGGTTACTATGAGTCTAAAGAGTTGTCTGTTGAACTGATTTGGAAATAATGTTGAACTTTCTCGCCTTTATGCTTTCAAGCTGCTAAAAAGAACCATTGGACAGTGAGTGTGCATGCACCCTATTCCAGCACAGCATGGACTTAACATGACGTGCAGGAACATGCACTAGTGAACCTGTTGCCTTGCAGTTAAAGGCTCACATATGAGCCTTTACACTGCCACTCAGCGGGACTGATACGCTGCCCGCCAGGCCATAAAATTATTCCTAATCTGTCAGGTGGGTGGCATGACAGTTTAGTGGTCCTGGGCCAGTTGCATGGCATCCGGTTTGCAGCAGGCAATCTTGAAATCAGGCTCCCAGTCTTTTTCAGTCTTTCAAAGCACATGGTTGGAACCGAAATCGAGAAAGGTATGTCTAGTTAAGACCAATGTGAGCACGGAAACTTTGTTACTTACATCTATGATGTTCTCTTAACTTATTTCACTGTTTTTCATTATTTTAAAGAGAAATGGATGCCACAAAATACCAAGAGCTTCTGGATTATGTAAGCCGTAATGTGTACCCTGAAGGTTTCAATAAAATCCAGAAGCATGGATTACGTAGACTGTCTAAAAAATTCAACATTGACGGTACTCTAATTTTCTAACTATTGTTTTTTTATTACAATTTAATTCTATAAATTTTAAGTCGAATTGCGGTACTTGCTTGAAATAATTATTATGAATTGTTAATCATGTAGCTGATATCAAAATTACAAGTTTGGCGCTAACAAGTTTTGCACAGTACATTCGGTTTAATTATCCAAAAATTATGGGCCTCATTTCGATGCTGGTCCGGCGTAGGGACTCCCTATCCTAAAATGTTGGCCGTATGGATTATCATGTTCCCTCCCCTACAGCCTTTCCATGGATATTCACCCTCCATGAAAAGGGTGGCAGGGATGGACATTGGGGGCTCTTAGCGGGCCCCCCTTCATCACTGGCCCTTTTCTTTGGGGGTAGGGTGGGGCACCTATGGTGCCCCCACAACATATCCCTGTACCAAGTGACAGTCACCGCATGGTGCCTGTCACATAGTACATGGATATGTTTCACATCCCTGTTTTCCTTTGCGGCGGGTGCTCAATTGTAGCTTGTGTTACGGCCGGTTGAGAAAAGGAAGGATCAGTTCATACTTGCACCCGCAAGGTGCCTGCCAAGGAGTGAAGGGATAAACAGGGGGGCACGATAGGTGCCGCCTCGGCCTCCAATTGGTAGGCGTGCACCCAAGGGGGCCCTGCTGGTGGCCGCCTCAGTCGAATTTCGACAGCCTTTTTGTTTTGTAAAATCTGAAAGAAACACGTAGTGATAGATTCCTTACCTTCGAATAACTCCCAGGTGTCAGTCTGTATCCGGAAAGTTTTCGTTAGCAGTACCCCTGCACGTCGGTAGGTGGCGTCGTGTGGCTCCACGTCCGTCGTCGGCTTAGTGGTCGCCGGGATGACGTCGCAGCAGCTACTTAGACACCGCCCATGTGCGCTTATGTCAGTTCTTTCTTTTTCCGCGCTGAGCGCACATCCGGAGAGAGCAGTGCCCCGGTAATTTTTTGACTGACTGGAGTCCTTTTTGTCTCGTTTCTTTTCGAGTCTATCAACTCCTGGTGTCGTAGGGATGCCCGGGTTCAAGCCATGCGAGGAATGTCAACGCATGATGTCGGTGACGGACGCGCACCGCGTGTCTATCTACTGTTTGGGGCGTGACCATGACCCAAAGTCGTGCCTCGACTGCCGGACCCTGGCTCCGAACTCTTTGCGGGAGTGGTCCCAAAAGCTTCTGGAGATCCGGAAGTCGGCTCTGCGCCGTTCGAGGTCCTGGTCCCGGGGGAGGTCGAGGAACCGGTCGCGGAGCCATCATCATCGGGGTCCAAGTCTTCGCACTCTTCAGGTAAGACTAAGCACAAGAAGTCGAAGAAGCGCCATCGCTCACCGACTTCCCCTCGCCGGTCGCGGCTGACGGTGCGGGTGGTGCCGCCCCCGCAGCTCCGGTGGAGCCTGAGCAGTCGCCGCCGGCCTACCCGCCCTTTCCAGGTCCGTCGGCGACTGCGACCCAGATACAGGCTTTCCTGTCGGCCATGGCCCGCCTCTTCGGTAACGATATATCTGTAAGAAACATTAGTAGTGATAGATTCCTTACCACCCCACCCATCCTCCCCGTTCTGCGAACTGATTTCTAGGCTTAGGGGCCGATTCCGATTCGGGCCGGAAATCTCCCCGACCGAGCCGGACCCGGAGAGATATCCGACCGAATCGGACCCGTGCAGCCCGACCGAACGAGTACAATGCGCACGTATGCCATCGGACTCGAGTCGGTCGGACTCCCATTGAAGTCAATGGGAGCCTGTCGTACAACGCGTACGCGGGCTCCCATTGACTCAATGGGTGTGATGCGGACAAGGGCGCCCCCTACAGCGTGTACGCGGCGAAGCGATTCGCGCCGTACACGCACAGGTAGGGGGGACCCATGTGCGACTCGCGCGGCTACGCGTACAGGGGGGTCCGACACGGACCCCCAAAGTACGGCTCCGACAGCTCTTTCGAGCCGGAGTGCGCGGCTCGGTCGGACTGCTCGCGGCGCGCATCGTACTTACCCGGCCGGGGAACGTCTCCATTGCGCGGTGCGAGTCGTGTCCGTGCGAGTCGGTCGGTGCGGTTAGACCCTGGATCGAGTCGGTCGGAGCGGTCGGGACACCCGGACGAGTCGGTCGGCGATTTCGCATCGTACTCGCTCGTCCGGACGCGCGTACGGATCGGTCGGGAAATAGGGCTCCGAATCGGATCCGGTTAAGCCGAATCCGATTCGGAGCCCTACCGGCCGAGATCGGAATCGGCCCCTTAATGTCATCCCTTTCAGGGCCCTAGTTTCAAGGCACCAGTGGTCAGTATCTTGCATGGCTCTGCGTCTCTGTCGCGGAAAGTCGTGTACAGAACTGACGTCAGCGCGCATGTGCGGCGTCTAAGTAGCTGCCGCGACATCATCCCGGCGACCAAGACGCAGACAACTGACGCGTAGCCGCACGACGCCACCTACCGACGCGCAGGGGTACTGCTAATGAAAACTTTCCGGATCCAGTCTGACGCCTGGGGGTAATTCACAGGTAAGGAATCTATCACTAATGTTTCTTACAGATATATTGTTACCAAAGGTAAGTAACTTGTTCAACTAGCACTTAAAGTCAGCCAAAACCTGACATTGTAATCTCAATGGCGTAAATGCTGGATTCTGACCGTCCGACGGACTGTTAGAGCCCGTCGGAGAGCAGGCAAAATAACTGTGAGGTTTTCGTTACAACGCCATCCTAAGTAGGCGGTCGTAAAGTAAACTGGCTGGCCCATTATGATGTGACTGTAAAAGCTCTGAACAATGGTGGGAGCCTTTTACGGCCGCATGGTAATTTGCCCCTATCTCTTTTTATTCAAAATCCTTTTCAAGATATTGTTTAGAGACGGATATATTGCATAAATTGCTTTTATTAAATTGGATAACAACTGAATACCGCTTATATATTCTGGATTATGTAAATGTACTTTCCTTTAGACATATATATTTTAGTGACATATATTTGAGTTTATTTAGAGATGCATATTATAAATGTAAATGTTGTTCTTTTTGACATGCATAGTTACTCAACCCATTTTTTGCTTTGTCCTTTTTGTTTTGACAATAGATGGGAACTTGTTCTACACTGGTAAAGAAAATAACACAAAAGTTGTCATTGGTGCTGAAGCTGCCCAAAAAATATTTTGTGAATTTCATTCGTCTCTTATTGGTGGCCATTCAGGAATCAACAAAACAAAAAAAGTATTACCTCCCGATTTTATTGGCCAAAATGACAATTGATATTGAACAATGGGTGAGTTAGAATTTTTCTAGTCTTTCAAAACAATTTGTTTTAAAATTAAAATCTCAATTGTAATTATGTCTTATAAGCCATTCTAATGAAACTCTTTTTTTTTTTAAATATTTCAAATTTTACATCTCATTATTCTTTTGCTCATGGGTCTGTTGTCCCATCCATTGCTGTAACAAATGTTGAGTAATTCAAATGTTAATTAAATTTAGAGTGTTTCTTTAATCTATCCATTATGCCATTGTGTGCATCAATATAAATACGCTGTTTTGTAATATGTTCTTTTGAATTTTAATTATTTTGCAGGTGGGCTTTAAATAATGTAATTTATCACAAGGAAGTGAGTCATGCACTAGTGTTGGAGGGTATGATCTGTCCATGAACACCGCCTACACTAGAGATACGAAGTCAAAACGTATTTGTTATTTTTGTGACCCCATTTGAAATTTTTCATTGAGAGATCTTTATTTCTTCATTTTTAGATCAAAGAGTGTGATATTTGCCAAAAGGAACAACCTGCACTCCAGATTTGCTCTGAATTAAAACCAATCAAAGTATGTTCTATATGTGTTATGTTTTGCTTTATGAACTTACAGCTCGGTAGTTATGATTGTAAATAATTATTTGAAATGTGTGACACTTGCATAAAATGCTAAATATTTAAAGAAAATTTTAATTTGGAAAGTTTTGGTTTACATTTATTTTTATTGTGTATATTAACAGGTGGAAGAAGCTTGGGAACTTGTAGGAGTGGATTTGATGGGACCTTTACCGACCACTCCTACAGGATACAAATATATTCTGACTGCAACAGACTATTTTTCAAAATGGGTTGAGGCATTTCCACTAAAATCAAAGACTACAGCCGAGGTTGCTTCCAGACTGTTGCAAATGTACTTACGCCATGGAAGTCCGAAAAGGGTTCTATCAGACCAAGGCCGGGAGTTTGTGAATGAAGTGAGTGTCCAATAGAGGCCTTACATTTTGATAATGCAATTATGATAATAACTCATTTGTGTGTTAAATATATATAGTATTTTTTTGTAATCATTAACATTTGAAAGGTATATTTACCTTTTTTAGATATGAATTTAATGCATAAAGCTTTGTAAAAAAATATTCTTTTGTGTGGTTTAAGAATGCTAAAAAAGCACGGTAAACGTAAATCTCAATTCTGGAAATAGTCATAGATATCTATATAGAAATGGCATGATTAATTAATATACAAGACCAATTAGCCATGTTTCATATTTAATGACAGTGCTAATTGTTAAATTGCTCTGCACCCTTTCATTTGGTGGATGATTGCACCATTGGGGTTACAATCCTTTGTTACTCTGTTTGAGAGCAGGTCCACACTAATTGGTACCCACTTATCAGTGTTTGCAAAATTCTTCCCATGTGATGCAAGTCACGTACCATTTTTATAACCCATTCTTTGGAAATGTTTATATTTGACACCTAATTTGGTCGCTTTTTAATTTTACAAACCGATTATACTCCAAATTCCTTAAAGGCCAACAGGCACTATCATTTTATACTGTAGGTGTGTGTTTGCTTTTGTCTGGCCCTGTTAGTCGGGTCGTGCTTTTTAAGGTGCTGTTACACATCTGTGTACTAAATAATTACATTTTGCTTAAAATTCAGAATATAAAATATAAATATTTATTTTTCAGGTTAATTCTGAGTTATCAAAGCTCTTAGAAATAGAACGTTCTGTAAGTGTAGCATATCATCCACAGACAAATGGTTTAGATGAGCGTACTAATGCTAGCATTAAAAGGTAAAGCTAATTCTGAATCTGTTTTGTATACACATGTTGATCGGTAATTTATTTATAAAATAGTTTCTCTTTAATATTTGTAAGTTTGCAAGTACTTGAGGGGTTGCTCTTATGGCGGTCTGATCGGATCTGACGGCTCATCGGATGCGGTCCGACCGTCATCTGTTGCTGCAGTCCCACTGACGTATTACAATGCGTGCGGTCGGAGGCAGCTGGCTGAGGGACAGTTCCAGAGCCAGTTTGACCATTGCAGTGTCCGTAATCCCCTACAATAGGGGCAGAGCCAGCTCAGGAAGCGCTGTAGGGATTATAATGGTTAATTCGAATGAGGGCAGTGGGACCGCCGAATCCTTGTCGGGCGGTCCAACTTGCGCTATGTTGCCGGTTAAATGAGAGTGTGACCGGCATCGTAATCATGTCTTTGGTGTTCAATAATATATTAATTGCAACTTGAAACATTTATGTTTAAATTAAACAAATGTAATTGAAAATATTTGAATTCTAAGGGAAAGAAACTTGATTAATATACTGCCATTAACAATCATGCCACGTGCTAATCTTTTGTTATTTTACAGCACGTTGTCTAAATACGTGAATGAGCATCAAAACGACTGGGATTTATTTTTGGATCATGCGTTGTTTGCTTTACGATCGGAGCCACATACCACAACAAAAGTTTCCCCTTTCCAACTGATGTACGGCCGAGAAGCCAGGTTTCCATGTGAGGTTGCCGAGGATCTGGTATGAAATTGTGATTGTGTTTTGAATTTAAAGATTCGTTAAAATGTTGATTTTTGTTTCACAGTCATTACTCCAATTTATGTTTTAATCTGCATATTTCTATTGTGTAATTCTCCATACATTCGCTTGCTGTATACTTTTTAACGTTTGACTAATATTAAATCTATTTTCGCTGTGTTAATTTTCTTATCTTTTGCATTACATTTATATTTACAATAAAGCTAGTATTTTAATTTGTTTTAATTTTTATATAATATATGTTTTTATAGAAGGAAAATTAGTGATTGAGTTTTATCTTTCCTTTAATAGCTTGAGTTTATACTGCCAACTGAAAGTGAATATGCTGACATTATCATTGAAAATAAAAATAAAAAAGCAGAGTTGCAGAAGCAGACAAAACAGAATATTGAGGTTGCCCAGGAAAAGCAAAAAGAAAAATTTTAAAAAAGAGTTTCAAAGAAATATAAGCCGTGCACCTTCAGAGAAGGATAGTTAGTGCTTCTGAAAAATTGCAGGCGCAGTACAAGAAAAGGAGGCATTTTGGAACATAAATTTACTGGACCGTACACTATTGCTGCAATGCAAGGAAAGCGTGTTAAATTACTTAATGCTAGCAACCTCCCTTTACGTACAACACACAATCTCGACATGTTGAGGCCTTATAAGTCAAACGTCAAAGGTAAACCATCGAAGGGTATGTTTTTTTTAGTATGCAATGGGACAAAATTGGATGTGTATTGCAATAATATACCATCCACCTCTGTAAATGGCTCCTTAATTGGTGAAAAGGTATTAGGTTGAGCAAGAGAACGTGACACTGAGTTTCTCCAAAAGATTTGTTTTGAAAAGTACAGTATTTTAAATAAGGGATTTCGGAATACTTATTTTTGTTTGTGTAGGGTTTGTGTTTGGTTGGTTGAGTAGTCTGTTTTTCCCAAATGAATTTTTGTAAAGCTCAAAAAATAATTTTGCAGGAAGCATGACCAATCAAGAATCTCCAGCATCTCTTCCACTTGAAACACTTTCAGAGGAGAATGATGATTCTGCAGAAAAGCAAGCTTGTGTGCTGTTGGGGGGTGAGGTTGCTACTTATTTTATCAATATTTATGTTTTCAAATTGTTTAACAAATATTGACACTCAAGATGTAAGGGTGTTCTCACAAGTAGCTTGGTTTTAGTAGCTCTATTTTTGTAATTATATATCTTAGTAGATTTTCAGAGGCTGGCTTACTATATGGTGCTCACTTCTCTAAGTGTATTACCTTACACTAATCCAGACAACCCTTATGGTGATTTCAGTGGTTTTAGACAACATTAGAAAGCTCTCTAAGTGGTAGCTGTGGAGAGCAGCCTTCAGGCTTAGGGCTCCGAGCAAGGGTCGGTCGGAGAGTAATCAGACCTGTATTTTGGAAAAGGGCCTGTAATCCCAATGCCGGCTATATCCGCCTGAGGGTGTTCTCACAAGTAGCTTGGTTTTAGTAGCTCTATTTTTGTAATTATATATTTTAGTAGATTTTCAGAGGCTGGCTTACTATATGATGCTCACTTCTCTAAGTGTATTACCTTCCACTAATCCAGACAACCCTTATGGTGATTTCAGTGATTTTAGACAACATTAGAAAGCTCTCTAAGTGGTAGCTGTGGAGAGCAGCCTTCAGGCTTAGGGCTCCGAGCAAGGGTCGGTCGGAGAGTAATCAGACCTGTATTTTGGAAAAGGGCCTGTAATCCCAATGCCGGCTATATCCGCCTGAGGGATTATGATGGCAGATTCCCACAGCCTTTCTGTGCCGGCCTTTCCGACACAGAAAGGTTATGGGAATCCGATTTTGGGGGCCCCCAGCAGGGCCCACATGGGTGCAAGGCCTCCGGATGGCAGGTTAGGGGGCACCTATGGTGCCACCCTGTTGATCCCTGCACCCGGTAAAAGTAATTTGTTTGGGGTGACTGTCAGTTTTGAAGTTTATGGAGGTGTCTTTCAAACTTGTTTTATATTATGTTTCTCACTTATGTATCCACAGAGTTAAAAGATTATGGATCTAACACCATGAAAACACTTTTGGCAGTATGGAAGAAACCAGTGATCGGACGCTTGGAAGCAATAGTGTCGAGCATAAAACTGTATGATTCCTCATTTTGTTCACTCAAAACGGCCCAATGGCTAGTTGATGAGGTTGGTTTCTATAACATCTATACTCAGTATAGTCTGGCTAATGGCGTAGCATTTACAGGGTGGTTCCTCTTCTAAAGGTCATGATGCTTTTCACGAAGGCACCTAATTGTTAAATGCCTCACAATGTTCATGTATGACATGGACTGTAAAGTTGATGCAGTTCAAGAACTACTGTGCATGCATATAGCAGCCTCTGACTGTGGTGGATGTACCGCTGGTGTGGCGGTGACTGTACCGCCAACGCCGCGCTCACGCCCGTCTGTTGTTCCATGCTCCAGCAGATTCGTAATCGGGCACTACTTAATTATTATTA